>OX439483.1:260644312-261244312 GCA_949320155.1 Melangyna quadrimaculata | reverse complement strand
TTTCGCTGATTACTTTAAATCGAATTACACGACATCTTTTCAGCAATTCAGCAACAGTCTGAACGTTTAATTTATTCTGATAGTCAGATTAATGTTGGCCAATTACTTTTAAGCTCTTCTGAAATTGAAAAGGCACTACTAAGTTTAAACTGTGATAAACAACCTGGGCCTGATGGAATTCCTCCAATAATTCTAAAAAGGTGTGCTGTGGTGCTCTCAGAACCTCTGTCCTATATTTTTAATAGCTCTCTCTCCCAAGGTGAATTTCTTTCTGAGTGGAAAAAATCTTTTATCATCCCGATTCATAAATCAGGTTCTAAGCAAGAAGTATCAAACTATCGACCGATTTGCAAATTATCAACTATACCGAAACTTTTTGAAAAGATAGTATACGATAAATTTGAATTTATACTTAAGGAAGTTATCTCGCCTTTCCAACATGGCTTTGTTTCTGGCAGATCAACAACTACTAACCTCGCGCTATACTCTAACTTAATTCTTAATAAACTCGAGGAAGGATATCAAACTGATGTTATATATAAGATTTCGCGAAAGCTTTCGACAGGGTTAACCACACAATTTTAATTAGGAAATTAGAAAGATTAGGTTTTCATTCTAATATTTTAAAATGGCTGGTGTCATATCTTAAAGGACGTGGTCAGTTTGTTTCAATTGACAATATCCTGTCAAGACCAGTCTCTGTATCTTCGGGTGTCCCACAAGGTAGTCACCTCGGCCCCTCCTTTTCATTATTTTTATCAACGATATGCCCGATGTTTTCTCGAATTCCCTTCGCCTTCTGTATGCAGATGATCTCAATTTTTTTAGATGCATTAAAACTCTTAACGAGTGCTTTCTTCTACAAGAGGACCTTAAAAAACTGACTGAATGGTGTACAATTAATGAATTGTTGTTAAATGTTTCTAAATGTCAATGTTTTTCTTTTTGCCGTAACTCTTCGCCTATTTACTTTGATTGTAGAATCGGAAATTATGTTCTAGAAAGAGTTTTTGAAAAAAGGATCTAGGCGTTGTGTTTGATCCTAAATTAATTTTTATTGAGCATGTTGAATACATTGCTTCCAAAGCTAATTCTATGCTAGGTTTTAGCAAGAGGAACTCCAATGATTTTAAAGATCCTTATACTCTAAAATCGCTGTAATGTGCCTATGTTAGATCTGTGTTAGAATATTGTTGCATAATATGGAATCCATATTATCGCGTTCATTCCATTGGAATAGAAAGTATTCAAAAAAAGTTCACTAGGTTTGTCATTTGGAAAATTGGATGGAACATTGAAATGCCCTCTTATTCTACCAGGTGTCAGCTTATTGGCATCCAATCACTCAAAAACCGTCGTAAAATTTTCTCAATTATGTTTGTAAGTGATATTTTGTCTCATCAGATTAATTGTCCATTTTTATTGTCTTTGATTAATTTGTATGCACCATCTCGACAGATAAGGGAGCGTGTTCTTTTTCTAGAAGACGAACATAGAGTGAACTACGCACTCAATGAACCGATAACTCAGGGAAACAAATCGTGTTTCAGAAATGTTTGATTTTGATTTTCATCACAGTAGATTCACTTTAAAATATAAATTGTCATTATTTTTTTTTAATCAACAGTTAATTGCTCTTATATTCCTTATGTAATGTATGTATATATTAAACCTTAGTTTGTAAGTTAACTTTAGTCTGTAAGATATTTTATATCTGATTTATGAAATAAATAAATAGATAAAAATAAATAATATATATATGTATGTAATTATAAATTCTTTTCTGTATCACCATTTAAAATTACTATTCAAATTCTCAAATCACTTACTGTCAAACATAATTTTTCCATTTGAAGATACATAAATCATTTTTTTTCCAAAGGGTGAGTGTGTTGTGTGTAACACCCAAAACCAAAATAATAAATAAATCTAAACAATAATATTCAAAACAAATAATGTAAACATTCATGAACTCGATGCATATCGACCAATATGTGATTATGTTGAAAATAATCAGCCTTCACCAAGCGATACCATCAGTGTTGCCGGAGAAAAATATTAGAAGGTAGTACCGCAGCCAAATAAGGGGAGTATTTTGAGAAAAATAGTAGTACAGACATTTTTAAGTCTTCAAAAATAAGTGTGTGGACAAAATCAAATCAAAAACATCAAAAAATAAATTCATTAAAAAAAGCATAAATAAATAAATTATTATATGTTTCAGAACTTCTAGAAACACAATGCACATTTACAGCTTTTTTGCCTTTACCGCCTCAAAGAATTTCAATTTCACTAAATATAATACAAGTTTACTTGGAATTATTCTTACAAAGAATAACAATATTTATATACCGAACTGACAAATGAAAATTGCATGAAACCAACGAAACACAAAAAAAAAAAAAAACAAGAAAGAGGCAAATTCCCTTTTAGACGACAGTTTTGAAGATCATAGTGCTGTCAAATTTGCATTGGGGCATATTCGTAGTCGCAGATAGACCCAGGTTTAACTAAACCACAGTTTAAGACAATTTTGGCTCAATGAATACGGACCGATTTTAATTAAAAATTGTTGATTTTTTATTTTTATAATATAATTAACTTAATGTACTACACAAATAGTTTCAAATATTTTGAAATGATATCAAACTTAAAAAAATAGAACCAACATCCGAAAATTCAACTTAGATCCAGCTCTAAAATGACTATGAATACGCCCCATTAAGTTTAAAGTGAATTAAATTTATTTAGGTTGACATTACACTTTGCTGCAAGTATAAGATATTTTAGGGCTTTAAAAAAAATAGGAGTATGAATGTGAAAGGAGGAGTACGGAGGTAGTGATAGTAGTACACTACTCCTATGGGAGTACTTTCGGCAACATTGGATACCATCGTGATTTGAATTGATCATGTTACACATTGTCATAGTCGGTCGCTATGCACTCAAATAACCCAATATTTGTTTATATTGATTTTTGTTTATGACTGCAATTATATGCGTCACATTGACTGAGCATTCGGAATGCCTTTGAGGAAATACAACCGATGGTTTATTTTGTCAAGTGAACATTTAATTCTTACGTCATCCCAACTAACAATTTAACTTCTGTAAGAGTCTATCGAAGTTATTTTCTAATCAGAAAATTTGACTCTATAAGGCCTTAGAGAAACACATTTGGCCCACATTGAGAAGCTCGAATGGCTTTTAAACAATCATTTACAGGTTTATTGGATTTACTCAATTTATTTCGCTATGGCCTTATAGAAAAAAACTTTACTCAAACATTGCAAATGTAGTAGTGTAGTTTTGTTCAAGTGCTTCGATAGACACATCGAAAACCCCTTATGAAAGGCTTGTCGAGGCCTAGGAGAAGCCTTTTCGAAGCACAATGCAAAACAAAATAAAAATTAACCAGAAGACCCGTGCGAAAATTTCGCACATTCAATAAGGCTTATTAAATTTGATGCAATAAAAAAATTTCTTTGATTATTTTCATTCTAAATGAATATCGATTTTTTTGTCAACCCCTTTCGATTGACATACCACTAAAATTTTTACACAGTGTAACACTTTTAACAAAGACATTTTAAACTTTTTTTTGACACAACAACAATAGTTAACATCTTATATAAAAAGAACGCACCACTGTCATTTTGCCGAGCTGGAGAAAAGTGTTTAGAGATTTCAAAACGCTAAAATAGTTAAGTCACTTAATAAAAAAGTGAAATAAAAGTTGACATAGTGAATACTAGCAATACTTTATTTAAAAAAATATGCGTTAAATCGTGTAAAAACACCTATAATATGGAGTTTACAATTTTTGCATCTCACGGGCTGATTGTCTCATATTCCACGTGATGTTTTTACAGAATTTGACGCATCACCGCGTATGTAATATATATATTTTTTTTTTCGATGAAGTATTGCATGTATTCACTATATTTACATTTATCTCAATTTTTTATTTAGTTTAATAAGCTTTTTTACTAATAAACTTAAATCTCAAAAATACATCTCTCAAACACACAGCTAAAAATTCTTTTGGAGGCTCCAGCATTTAGCTATCTCACTGCATTCCAACCCTGTGTGAATGCATTTGTGTTTGTGTAACTCCTACTATTTTGAAAAAATCCTCACTTTTTCCTCGATATTTCTTCTTCTACGATTTTAAATTAAAGAATTAATATATATGTTTCTTTCATTCATGCAATCTAGTGATTCCTAATAAATGCAATCGGCATGAGAAAAAAGATTACAAACAGATTTAGGTAACAAATATGTTTCTCAACCACTCACTCAATGTGCAGGCGAAAAAAGAGGATTATACATTACAAAAGTAATAAATATGTTTCCTTCATACATGCATGGTGTAACTAAAGAATGTTTCTCCCCCACTCACTCAAGGTGCAGCGAAAAAAAAGAGAATTTTAAATTACTGAAGTAATACATAATTTTCTCTTTCACTCTTTCAATAAATTTAAAGTGAGGTATTCTTTATGTCAAATTTTTCATTTATTGAATTATTTGAAATTTCCGAAATTTATAGAAAATAGTGTGGTATAACATGAAGTTTTTGTGCAATGTCATGAGTATGTGTAAATTCCTATTCAGTGATACCTATTTTAGGAGATTTGACTATTTTTTAAATGAGAAAAAAGGAGTTTGACAACAGAAATAATATATATGATTTTTTATTTTCATTTCTATATTTTCTCCTTTATTTTTATGCTAGTAATGATTTTCTTCTGGAAATTAATTCACAAAAGTTTTTTATATCTGAAAAAAAAAAACACATTACTTACTTGATGAATTTTGCGGGAATTGAACCGAGGATGGTTGGGTTGAGAGTTGGGCACCTTAGGTATCGAGCTTACCTGGCATATAAAAATTGAGTGCCAAATTGGAACCACTTGAAACCGAAATTAGCTTCCTAAAAACTTCCTTGGGGCTTCCTGATGAATTAACCTAATTTAAAAATTACAGGTGACCACTCTGTTGCTTGCAAAGGGAGTTTTTTTTACTTAATGTTATTTTTTTTTTATTATTACTGATTCAAGATTACTCATTAGAGAAAACATGGAAGTGGTCACACAAACATACATTTTGTGTTACACAAATTGAAATATAAGTTTGTTTTTAGTTGAAATTGATTGTTTTTTAAAAACGAAACCTCGTATGTAAATAATTCAGCCAGCAGTAGCTTATTTTCACATAAATACTAATTTCCTTGCGAAGTACCAGCTTTTAATTCTTTCATGTTGAGTGTGCAACACTTCACTAGGACCAAATAATCGGAATTATTACTTCCAGCGCATGCGCCTGAGAGGATGATTAAAATTATATTTGCATAACCACCTCTTAACAATTCTTATAGAAACAAATTTTGCTGACATCACTTCGCTGAGGCAAATTCATCGAAATAAATGCTTCTCAAGCATGCGCCTGACATAGTTCACACATTTGTTATGCTTGTGTTTACTGGGTTATAGAACCAAAATTGGATGTCATGCTTAATCAGAGTTACCACTGCGATCAAATTATCAAATTATTTTATTGGTGGGATGTGGGATATTAATTTATTTTATAGAAATTAAAAAAAAAAGACAAACAACGAATATGAATTTGTATTTGTAGTGCAGTTTTGAATTATGATCCATGTAAAGAAATAAATAAATTTTTTTTTTGTTTCGTTTTTTTATCAAGTAAATTTAAATATGTTTTCTTTTACCATATTTATCCAATGCAGAAAAAAAATGTTTGTTCCGTTTTTGTTTTGCAAAATATAAAAGCTTTAAGATTAGACCATACCTACTCAATGAATTTGTTTAATTTAAATTTTCAAAATGATACAATTTTTCCTATTTTTATTTTCATAAACAATTTGTCCTGATGTGGTAACCCTCTCTTGGCAGTAGAAACATACATGCGCCGAACAGTGCACAAAATAATGATTGTATCGGGCTTTTGCGCAGGGGACTTACACAAACAAAATAAATTGACATAATTCCACTGACAATTATGTTTCCATAAGACGTAAACATTATAGCTTGTTTCAGGTGGTTGTAAGGTGGCCCTTCATGAGCTCTTGGCAATGTGCTTCTTTATGAAAGCTTTTTCTTTGCTTTTAATTCGCATGCTTCTAGAAACAAATTTCTGGGAAGCCTAATTAAAATTATAACCAAATTGTAAATATTCAAAATTCCAAAAAACTATAGATTCTGCCTGTAATAGGTTTGTAGCAAGCTGTTTTCAAAAATATAGCTTCGAAAATTTGCAACTTCGATTTCCAAACTAAATACAAGCCTTGTAGAAACAATAACTTCTAGAAATTCAAAAAATGGACCTTATAGAGGAAAAATTGTTAGTTGGGATGTGGGGTAGTGTATTTGTAGGTCATAGGCAATATTAATCAATGAAGAAATGTAATGAAAATATATATAAAAATGAAATTTTGTTTAACTAGTTTTGCAAGTATAAATAGAAAAAATTTCGAAAAATAAAATCAGTCTAAGTTAAAACCTTAACCACCACTCAATTCATTTCAATCGTGCATTTTGATGCTCGGATTTATAAGCGGCTTTTTTCTAAAGCTAAGAAACTCACTTCGTTCATATAGAACAAGACGGTCTCATATGTAATGTTTATTCGTGATATTTTGTGTTTTTCCATAAAAAGTGAATATCTACTTTCCCTAATCCATTTGTATGCCCCTTCAAGATCCATAAGATAGAGGCAGTTATTGTATGAAATCCGCCACTCAACTTTGTATGGGCAGCGTGAACCTATTTCCAGGTGTGTCAGTTTGTTTAGTTTTTTCAATGAAGATGTTGACATATTTATGTCTAGAAGTAAATTCAAAAATACCGCCATGTTAAGTAAAGCTTTAAAATTGTTATATTTTGTGTTTTAATATATGTAATAGCATGTATATTATTAAAATTATATTTATTTATCGTTTATCTTTAAGTTAAAAATCTGTTGATATACTTATCGTAGATTAAACAATAAATACTAAATACTTAATGACACTTTGTAAAAACGAAAAATAGACAAATATTGGAATATGGACATTTGACGCTTTCACAATGTGTCACATGGCCATATTTAAAAATACGGCCATATGACACATGGCCAAATGTGACGGCACCATAACATGGGTGCCTCCCAGATCGGGTTTAATTCCATTTTTTGGGAACTAGCACACGCGGGGGTTAGTTCCCAAAAAAAGGAATTAATCCCCCAACTGGCAGGCACCTATGTTTCAAAGTTTTTGAATTAATCAGTACTTTGGGTGGCCCGCTTTTCAAGGATTTTAACTCCCTTTTTGGGCCTTTGTTCCGCCCACGTGACTCCGTCGCTCCGCTAAGGGTATCCTCAGTTGCCTGGCAAGCGCCTATGCTGCAGGCGGTCTGCTTTCAAAGCTTCTGTTATCACTGAATGTTTTTGTAAAAACAAATTTGGTCTTATTTCCAAATGAAATTTGGTCTTATTTCGTTTTGGAAATAGAAATAAAGCCAATTTGGCCTTATTTCCATTTTCAAAGCGAAATAAGGCCAAATTTGAGATATGGTGTCCAATAGGTCAAGTGCATCTTCGCGTGTTATAGTGTTGATGATTTTGATGAAGAGGGTTTCATCTTCTTTTTGAATGAACTCAATAATTGACCGGAATTCGGTGAGGAAAGTCTGTAGGTTTTGCGCTACCTTGGGGTCGTGACACCTGAGAACTCGGCGATTCTGTGGGATAGTTTAAGTAGTTTTTTCATTTCTTCGGCTGGTTTGTTTCCATTTTTTTTTTTAAATTGGTTGTTGCTTGGATGTGTTTGCTTCTTTAATTTCTAAAGAAAAGGGGGAGATCTCGGGGATTCCGTGAGATAGTTCAAGTAGTTTTTCAAAACCTAACGACATTTTTTTGGCTGGTTTTGTTTCCAATTGTTTTAAAAATTTGTTGTTTCTTGGGTGTGTTTGCTTCTTTAATTTCTTAAGAACAGGGGATTACAAGGGGTTTGTTTTTTGAAGGAGTGTTTACTCTTTCCTTTAATTTTTTTACTTCTCCTGGTAGGATTCTTAGGACAAACTTAAGAATTTTAATGCCAGTTGCCGGGTGACAAAAAAATTCTGCAAGTTCAAATTGTTCAATTCAATTCAATTCAAAAATAGATTTTTTTACATAAAATAAGTGAACATTTTAACATTTGAATCCTATCTATCCTAAGGACATGGCTTAAAGCCGTCTGCCAAGAACTATCAATTTTTGAGTACATAAACATCATGAGTTTTAACATCATTATTTCTTTTAAAATTTATTATTAATACTATTTAAGAGTGTTAGCATAAGTTTCGCTTTATTAATATAAATTAAGTTTTTTAATATTTAAGTCGGTGGATTTGGATTCAAAAGTCTTCATCAATTATCCTTTTTCGGTAATTTAGTGAAGTCTTACAAAATTTGTCGATTGCTTCCCAATCGGGTCCATTTAAAGCATTTTTCACTTCTTCGGCTGTCAAACTGGGTTTCCCAAAGCAACTCCTTCTGATGTCTTTAAACGATGGGCATACTCATATAAAATGAATGGAGTTCTCTCGCTGTACCATGTTGCATATGGAGCAAAAGAGCGGTAGATCACTTCTATGGGGTACGAAATTTTACGGAAGCACCTCTCCTCGTGCTCTAAAGATAAGTGAAATCTTTTGGGCGCTGTGACAGTCCCTGAAATAGTTATCGGAGCCCAAGTTTAATTCCAAAGTCCTGTAAATTTCTCTGTGAGTGGAAGCATCTGCATCTTCTCCATTTTATTCGCATTTTGTCATCTATATGTTCAATCAAGGTGTTAAGGGTTTCCTTCCATTGGGTTCTTGAGTCCCAGTTCAGTTGAAGAGGATAGTCGTAGCTCTCTGCTAGATCCAGAATATCCTTATACCATAAGGTGTTATTGGTGACTGCAAAGTTAATAAGTTTCCGCGGTAGTCTATCGGCATCCATATTGATTGCTTTTAGTATATAGTTGATATTGAGTCTTAGAGTTTGAATAAATAAAGCGGACGTTCCTGTTTCAATCATCAACATATAATTTGATGAATATCCGTGTAGCAGAAAGGTTTTTTCGAAGGTAATATCTTAAAAGTTTTTCAACCGTATTAAAGTATAAGTGGGCCCATGCCTGGGCACCATAAAACAAAATGGATTTCGCTACTGTTTCAAAAATTTGGTTTTTTGCACTGTGCGCGATACTACCTTGGAAACAATTTCTACGTGTTGAACTAATTGCACACTAAGCTTGGGATAATTTTTCAGTTAAATGGGTTTCCATATTTAAATTAGAGGTGAAAATCATTCCTAGGTACTTGTATGGCTTAACTACTTAAATTGGTTCTCTCTTAAATACCCATTTCTCTGCTCTGGACATTCTACCTCCACCACTTTTGAATATCATGATTTTTGATTTGCTTAGGTTAAGCTCAAGGTCCCAAAGATTACAGTATTCCGCAACTCGATTTATCATCATTTGCATAGATTCGGGTGATTAAGCTAAAATGACAATGTCTTCAACGCACAAAAGAGCCTAGATATGCATTCCTGCGAAAGTGATTCCACCGGAGAGATGATCAATGATGTCTTCGATATATAGGGCGAAAATTGATGGACTTGTGTTACATCCTTGCCTGACTCCACTTCCTGTTGTAAACCACTCTGACAAGTCGCTTCCGCACCATACAGCTGCTTTAGTTTCATCATATAAGTTTTCTAAGGTTTTACCAAATTTTTGGCTCATTCCATAGTTATATAGCTTGTAAAACATTTTTTCACGATCAATGGTGTCAAAAGTGGTTTTAAAGTCTATGAAGAAAGCACATAACTTTTGTTTTTTAGCAATATAGTTTACGGCTATGCTGCGCAACAAAAATATGTGATCGGCTGTGGAATAACCAGGACGAAAGCCAGCTTGAAATTCTTTCAAAAGCTTGTTTTCGTAGATCCAAAGTTCTAGTCGGTTTTGGAGAATACTTGTAAAAATTTAAGCTGAGGAGTTCAACAGTGAAATTCCCCTATAGTTGGCTGGATCTGTGGAGTCTCCTTTTTTAAAAATCGGGTAAATTATTGCTTGCTTCAAACCAATCGGTATGATTCCTGTTTCAAATATAATATTAAATGTTTCTGTTAGTATAATCTTGAATTCGGTTGGACTATATTTGTAAAATTCCATCGGTATTCGGTCTAATCCTGGTGCTTTTTTATCTTTCGCCCTGGCTAAAGCTTCCTCAGCTTCTGAGATCGAGATTGGCTTATCTAAGGTTTCATTAAAATTAAAAAATTGAAGTATATAAAAATGTAGAAATGTTTTAGATACACATTTTAGATACCCTAAAATGTGTATCTAAAACATTATACACCAAGTATTTATTTGATTCGATATATGGTGTTCCTGATGCCAGATGATTCTTCAGTTCTCATATTTTTTTTTTTAAATCTGAATTCATCAATAAAATGTACGTCTTAGGGAATTGGGAGTTGGATGCCAGGTCAGGAGATGTTCTAGGGACATGGAAAGAGGTTCTTAGATCTGATGGATCTAACCTGCCTTTTTTAAGTCGTGCCAGTTTAAGCGTTACCGACAATGATAAATTTGGCATAAATCAAAGTGTACACTACTTTTGCCAGAGTGTTAGCAACGCTGATAAGTTTGGCATAAGCCAAAGTGTTTATTCCTAGCGCACTCTCCTGATTTATTGAACTGCATCACTCTTCACATTAAAGATCTGGTCACTCCTGACTTATTGAACTGCAGCACTTTTTAAATTAAAGTTCGGATCATCTCCGTTGTACACTCCAGGTGTAGACTCCCTAAATCTTTTTTTTTTAGCTTCTTAAATATTCTCATCCTCTGAATTGGAATAACTTATATTTTGGTCACTCATTTTAAGGAATTAGTGTTCCTTTACCAAATTACAAAAAAAATAACTTCAATTTGAACTAACATTCAATAAATCAGGAGAGTGCGCTAGAAATGTTAATTGGAAGTGGTTGAAAACAGACGAATATAAATTTCAGGTGTACTACACAAATTTTTGGTTTGGCATCGATTTTCAGTGCAGGAATTTGTTGAAATAGAACAAAGTCTACAGTTTAAAGAAACAGACAAAAAAACAGTTTAAATATTATTTTTGTTATGTTATTATTTTATAATTAATTTTGGATTTTTGGGCAGGTTTTCCATTGAAGTATTAATAGGTACTCCCGGGTGCAGGGGGAACTTCGAAGAGCGCTTAAAGTGACTTTGTCCCGCAAACTGAATGTAAACAATGTTTTTTTACATCAGTAATAAGGTACTTTGTCTTCTTCTTCTTCATTTTACCGGCGATAGTCATGATCTCGAGGGGGACCAAAACTCCCCCACTCAACTGCTTCACCTAAGGTTCCACTTGTTGGGTTCGTCGGGTTGACCTCAGAAAACGTCGACACGCCTCCCGGTTTTGGATTGTTCCATGTCTGAGGCCAACTAAATGCAGGTGTCGTTGCATTTGTTTCATCCAGGAGTTGTTGCGCCTGCCTTTCTTCCGCGATAATGTTGGAACGTCTTGTGCTATTGCCTTTTGAACTGGGTTCTCGTAACATCTTCTTTGTATATGACAGTACCAGGTAAGTCGGTCATGCTGTATTTTGTCCAAGATGATATTGGTGACGTGTAGGCTTTCTTCGGATTCTCTTGCTTCTTAATCGATCGCGCTTTGTCACTCCTGCTGTCGTGCAAAGCATCTTCATTTTAGCTGCCGTCAATTAACTCTCATACTTCTTGTACATTGTTCAACACTGTAAACCGTACGGTAGCGCTGGACGAAGAACTGCCGTGTAGAGCTTTCCTTTTAGCTTAGGGGGCATTTTTCTATCACAGTAGATGACAGAGTTTTCCCCCCACTTCATCCACCCTACGCTTACGCGATGTTTGATGTCGCTATTGATCTCAGATCCAAGATATTTAAACTTTTTGCACTTATGAAGCACTGTTCCATTTAAAATAGATTTCCGGAACAGGCTGTGTGAATCGGAAAATGGACAGCATAGTTATTCGGTCTTTTTCGCGCTAATGCGGTATCCATTTCCCTCCAGAACATCCACCCAAACATCAAGTGCTCGTTGCAAGGACAAAGGATCTTCACTTATGATGGCTCCATCGTCACCAAAGAATAACTGATTCACTTTGGGGTTCGTCACCTTATCATCAAGCAGAAAGTCAAGGACAGTAAAAAAGAGCAAAGGACCCAAGACGCTTCCCTGGTGCACACCTACTCTAATTGGGAACTCTTCGGTGATTCCTGCGGGGCATCGTGCCTTTGTTTTAACTTGCTCGTACATGTCATGTTCCGCACGTAGACTTCCGGAACTCCTCGTTGCCTAAGTGCAACCCATATCAGATCTCGTGGTTGTCTGTCGAATGCTTTTTCAAAATCAACCAATACAAATGCAAATCTCTTGAGGAATCCCGATATTTTTCCATTCTGATTCCTATACTCTGAATAGCATCTGTGGTTGATTTACCCGAAACAAACCCGCACTGGTCGTCAGACAGCCGTATTATTTTTCGTAAGCGGCCATCCAATATCCGCTCAGCGATCTTCATGGTGGGTGACATCAGCTTGATCGAGCGGTAGCTGTCGCAATTTCGTGTATCACCCTGCACCTTGTAGATTGGAAGAAGGTAACTTTCCCTCCACTGATAAGGCGTTTGGTCGCCGCATATAAGTTTGGAGATGAGAATCATGAGCCATCTAGACCTGATGTCTCCCATCTTTTTCCAGAACTCAGAGGGTATCTCGTCTGGCCCAATCGCTTTCCCCTCTTTGGAGTTTTTCACCGCATCATTAACTTCTTTGACTGTGATGTCGGCGACTTCTTCATTGTGAGGTGCAGCTATTGGAAAGTATATCATCGGAAACTGTTCATTTAAGAGTCCTTAAAAATACTCTTGCCATCTGTGAAGAATTTTGTCGACATCCACAAGGAGTTTGCCTTGAGCGTTGTTAATGAATTTTGGTGAACGAATCTCCTGAGCATTTTTCCTTCTCGGTGCGGCGATTTTGAAAATAGTTGCGCCCTTGTCCATGTTGACATGTCGCAGTTACTAAATAGTTTGCTTTGCATCAGCAGCCGGTGCAGATATTTCGTCCAGCTCCCGATACATGCTCTTCGTACTCCCTGCTTGAAGTTACTTACTTTAATTTAGACGGCGCTCACACCCCAGGATGGGCTTCGGCCTCAACTAAAAAGCCCCTCCAGCCAGCTCTGTCCCTAGCTAGCCGCTTCTAGTTGCGCACAACGAGTGCTTTGATGTCGTCATCCACTTGTTTGCGGCACCTGCTACGGGTTCTTCCTCTGCTGCGTACCCCATCGTCGGGTAGGTGCGTTGCTGTCCATACGCTCCACGTGCCCCAGCCATCTCAGCCGCGGTATTTTCAGCTTTTTGACCAGGTCAACGTCGGTGTATAGCCCGTATAGTTCGTCGTTGAATCTTCTCCTCCACACTCCTTCGATACACATCGGACCGAAAATCACACGAAGAATCTTCCTCTTTAAGCACCCTAGTAGATTTTTATCCGATTTTCTCAGTGTCTATGCTTCTGAGCCATAGAGCAGGACTGTAATGATTAGGGACTTGTATAAAGTCTCCTTGGTTCTCTTGAGAAAGGGCCTTACTACTTAAATGCCTTCTTAGACCGAAGAAATAACGGTTGGCAAAGGTAATTCGTCGCTTGATCTCTGCACTGATGCCATTTTGCGAGGTAATAGTGGATCCCAGGTAGACAAGGTCCTTGACAACTTCGAAGTTATATCTGTCCATCGTGACATTTTGCCCGAGTCGAAGATGTTGAGATTCGTCTCTCGATGACAGCATATACTTCGTCTTGTCCTCGTTAACCGCCAATGCCATTTTAGCCGCCTCCGATTCAATGCTCGCAAATGCGCCTGCCACAGCTCGCTTCGTTCTGCCGACAATGTCTATGTCATCTGCATACGCAAGCAATTGAACGGACTTTTGATAGATTGTACCGCTGGTGTTGATATGTGCGTTGCGTACAATTGCTTCAAGAAAGATGTTGAATAGGTTGCATTGATCAAATGAATCGGTGGTGTATTAACCAATTTTGACGGGGCAGCGAGATTTCTCCATCGTCATCCTGCACAAGCGGACGAGTTTGGCAGGGATGCCGAGACATGACATGGCTCTTGGGCCTCATCGCGTAAGAAGACGATCGTCTGACGACATCGTTTGAACGATCGTAATGCTTCATGTAACACATACAAAAATGAATCGTTTGAACGACGTCGTTAAGACGATTGAACTCTTGCTTCGCTTTACACTTTAAACTGTCAAATTGCGTCTGCTGGACGATGCGATTGAACTTGCTATTTTACAATAGTCCCATACATTTTTGACGAGTTTAGTATTTCAAAAAAAAAAAAAATATGTATATATGTAAAAATCAAAAAATATTAAAAAATGTTGCGACTGTTATTTTTTGATGATGATAAAAATGATAATGCCATTCAACTATACTACAAAATTAGAGAAAAATAAATTGTCTATAAAAAAAGTTATTTTCATATTTTTACTAGGGTCAATAATGAGGGAGATGCGGGGGGTTGAAAAGTCAACAAATCTGAAAAAAGCTGTTATTGACTTAGATATTGAATGTTTTCTGACCAATGCATAGTGGTTCCAGTTGTATGGAGAGGCGATCATAGATTGATAGAATCTGAACGACTGCACCGATTTCAATCAAATTTTCAGGGTCGATAAACAGTTCTATCAGAAATCATCAGGCAAAATGTCCGCCCACTAACACGGCCACTTTTTCAAATCTTCAAATAATAAAAATTCTTCCAAAGGTGTTTTCTCGTGATTACTTATATAGCTTTCGTTCTGTCATATTTAACATTGAAGGTTTTGAATGAACAACAACCACTTGTATTGGCTACCACCGAGTATTACATTTGGTTGGAATTATTGCAATTTCATGGCTGCCACACCAATCATCAGATTCCGTTTAGTGGTGCTTAGTCTATAGTTCCAATTTGAACTTATAAATTGTTTTGCCGTCAACTGGATTCGAACCTAGACCAAGCTACCTCAGAGGCCGTTGCACTACGCATTGCACCACCGAGGTCACCTGATCGTGCCCATCCAAATGAAGGTTTTTCTAATTTATTTTCTAATTCCAGCCAAATGTAATACTCGGTGGTAGCCAATACAAGTGGTTGTTGTTCATTCAAAACATTCAATAAAAATTCTTGTAGGTAGGAAAAATAAATTAATTTCTTTATAAACTTTTTTTTTTGTGTTTAAGGTAATAATAATGATCTTATCAGCTAATTTGAGTTCTTATCTTTAAAAAATGTATACACATTTTTTTCGAACAAATAATACAAAAAAAGGTTTTTCTAGAACAACTTTTAGAGGTTTTTTAATTTTTATTTTCATAATATTACATAGCAAAATATTTTTTTTTATAATAAAACAAAAGAAGACCACACATTGTTCAAAGACAGCCACATATCCAGAACCCCCAAACGTTTAAAAGAACACTTCAGACAAGCACCTTTCAAACAAAAAAAAAAAAAAAAAAAATATGAAATATGCTGCAGTTGAAGGAGAATGCAGAGTCAATCACAGCTCATCGCAGCTACACGCAGTTAGACGCAGTTAGATGTTGTTGTTTTTGGAACTACATATATATACAAATATTTTGGTATATGATTCATGTATGACTTTTCATGACTTTGTTATTAAAAGTCTGGTTGAATTGGAGAAAAAGAGATATCAAAACAAATTTTGGACTTTCTTTGTGGGAACTTGCTCTTGGTTATGAAGTGATTAAAATAATAAAATAAACTTTATAAATACAGTACATACCTTAAGTTTGAATATCCATTACTAAGAAATAATAAAAAAAACTATTCTTAAAAAAATAGGACTTTAAAGCTTATTGCAAAAAGAGCACTTATTATGACAACGATATTTGTCTGGTATGTCCCACTTCGGAAGCACAGAATGGAAAGTTCTGTTTGTGGATTTGATTTTTTTGTGTGTAATCAGGTGGCATGGCTATTAGTTAATACTATAAGGAAATATGAGGCGATAATAACAACGATAATAACTACGGTCCCACTGTGGAATGTACTTAGAAAAAAAAAAAAAAAATGGTAAATACACATTCATTTACTGTTATTTTATAATGTCATGAGGCTGAGAGTGGAGTTATAATTTCCTTTGTTTTCTATATATATCCGAAACTATACGAAAAAGTTGATGAACACTTTATTAGGCAAAATTTAATTAGCAAGAGTTGTTTTCATACGACGCCAAAAACTGATAACGTTTTTTTTTTAAAGGAACACAATACAAAATTTGTTTGCCATAAAAGGGGGTTCTTTCTCCCCCCGTTTAGAGAGGAGGGGCATTTTTTTAAAAATAATATTTAAAAACAACGGCAACACTTGAAACAAAAAAATTACCTTTTGTGAAAGCCAGAACTCCGTTCTTTTATTCTATTTTTAGGGTGGCTTGCTTCGCAGGTAAAAAGAATTTATTCATTCTTTAACCTTAAGCTCAAAGAAACACTACTATCACATACTAAACACTATTATAAAAAATAAAAATTATACAAACAAAAATTAAAAAATTGTCGTCGCAACTTTCAATTTTCTCAAAAACTAGGAAACATAGAACCATTTGGTTTTCAGTCTTCAATAAAGAGTTATTAGGGGTAGTGAACCATAAAAGCCAATTGAGCATCTTTTTTCCCAATTAAGAAAAAAAAAAAAAAAAATCAAAAACTAAATTTTCGTTTTTTAATTTTTTTAATTTTGAGTTTGAAAGTTATTTTTACAAAAATTATGGACATCAAAAACTTGATTTAAAAATAGAATAAAAGAATGGAGTTCTGGCTTTCAAAAAAGTTAAATTTTTTAAAAAAATATTATTTAAAAAAAAAAATGCCCCTCCTCTTTAAACGGGGGGAGAAAGAACCCTCTTTTATTGCAAACAAATTTTTTATTGTGTTCCTTTAAAAAAAACGACATCAGTTTTTGGCGTCGTATGAAAACAACTCGTGCTAATTAAATTTTGCCTAATTTATAATTCATCAACTTTTTCGTATAGTTTCCGATAAATAGAAAACAAAGGAAATTATAACTCCACTCTCAGCCTCATGACATAATGAAATAAGAGTGAAAGAATGTGTATTTACCATTTTTGTTTTTTTAAGTACATTGGTCATTCAAATATCTAAGACAATAATAGTTTTTTTCAGATTTGTTGACTTTTCACCCCGCCCCGCATCTCCCTTATTATTGACCCTAGCAAAAATATGAAGATAACTTTTTTTATAGACAATTTCTTCGTCTCCAACTTTGTAGTATAGACTTTTCCGCTAACATGCGGTCGTGCCAATATTCACGAAAATTTAAAAAGGGATACCTTTAACCCCCCCTCCAGAGAGCACTATTTTTTGCAAGCAAAATTCCTTCGTTGACTGTACTATTGTCGAAAGAGGCGGTCATAACAGTTTTGAATTCAATCAACCTTAGGAGTGGTTCGCGGTCTACATTTATTCCCCCAAGGCCTAGATTGTGTGGTACTTTGGAGGTTCTAGCTGGGGGGGCTACCAATGGCTAACAGGTTATGACTTTGGTATTTCTGTTGGCCAGAGCACCCTATCGGAAATAGTTACAGAGACCACAAAAGCCTTAGAGCAAAAACTATGTCCAGTATGGATCAAATGGGAAGTGGGTGAAAGAAATCGACAAGAAGCAAAAGAATGGTTTTACCAAAAGCATGGAATACCAAAAAGTATGTATATATGTATAAAGAGACATGTACCTATTCCTAAAATTGTAACGTTAATTTTGTTTAGTTATTGGGTGCGTAGATGGTACCCATATATTTTTTCAAAGGCCAGCAGAAAACGAAGTAATATATTTTAATAGAAAAGGCAGACACAGCTTAAATGCAATGATAGTAAAAAAAAAAGTTGAGCACCTTTGATAAACACGTTAACAACAAACTATTTAAGGCTTGCGACCACAAAATGAACATCATTGGAATAAATCATAGGTACCCTGGATCCGCCCATGATTCTTTGGTGTGGAAACATTCCAACGAAAGAGCTTTTTTCGTTAATACTTTAACTGCACGCAACCAATATTATTGGCTTTTAGGGGCCAGTTATAGCGATAATTAAAAACCATCAGTAAAAGTTGAACCAGGTGAAAACTGGAATTTTTTAATTACAGCCGGTTATAGCAATCATTAAAATTCTATAAGTAATTAAATGTTAAACCTCCAGCAACAACCTTTTATTATTTTCAATGAGGTAAATTGCTTCAGTAATTTTTTTACTGATGAGTGGAACAGTAAAAAAATGGAACATATAAAACTGAAACGAAATGTTCCATTTTTTGGGTTTTGACAATCAGCTGTTCAGTAAAACGAATTTCCATCAGTAAAATAAATAAATGCTTTTTTTACAAAAATTATTCGTCATTGGGATTATTTTTTGGCAGAAAAAAATATTTTTATTGATTTGCCATCGATTCGTACCATTTTAATGTTTCAATTCTTTTTTTAACACAGCAAATTATCCAAAAGAAAATTTTTACTGATGTTTTTTAATTATCGCTATAACTGGCGCCTTAGGTAAGTTGAGAAGGATAACCAAATAATTTATTTTATCCTTATAAAATTCTCATTGTAGGTGACAGTGGCTATCCTATAGAGCCTTGGTTGCTCACATCAAATGATCCGGCTAGGAGCCATTTTAATGAAGTGCATTCAAACGCTCGAAACTTAATTGAAAGATCCATAGGCGTTTATAAAGGTCTGAAAGTTTTTTTATATGTACATTTTTCAAAATAAAACTTTGAGTTTAAAATGGTGTTCACAACCACTTAAAGGACCTAATGTAAGAGTCAGAATCGTTTAATTCATACAAATCAAGGAAGTGGTTTGGAAATGACAGAGTGTTTTAAGTAGCATTTCAAGAATTTCAAGAGAAAATTCTTGTAAGTGTTGGATATAAAACTCTGTCATTTCCAAACTACTTGGTTGATTGGTATGAATTAATCGCTTCTGAGTCTTAATTAAAGTCCATAAAGGACCCTAAAACATTTTCAAAGATTTCAATTAAAAATATTTGTTTTCTTTTTGAAAATTGAAAAAAAGGAAACTTACTTTTAAATAAAAATTTCTTTAAAATCTTTGTTCTATTCTATGCAGTTTTTGGGCAACACTTTTTGTCTACTTTGACTAATTAATTTCATGGTTTACATTAGGTAGACGGAGAATCCTATTGGAGGAGAGGAAAAGTAGATATCAACCCAACAAAGTAGCAATTTTTGCTTATGTTTGCGCAGCATTGCACAACATTATGTATTTATCAGAACATCGAAAACGATAATGTTCGAGTAGACACAGAATCTAGTGATGAGAATGCTTTGGAAAATGCATCAAACAATGAAACTTCAAATACAGAAATGAAACGTCTAGCAGAAAGAATTCGGAACGAAATAAAAGATTCGCTTTTTGTATAGTTTCTAAACAGTCTTTATTTATACATATTTATTATTATAATAAAATAAGTTATTAAACAAGAAATTCGTCTTTTCTTCATAGACTTTTAAACTTCATATGGATTCATTAGAATAAATAACTTAAAACAAAAAAAAAAAACTATAAACTAAAACAGACAATTTTTAAACGAAAATAGTGTTTTTTCGTAGACACTATACTAAAATATGTATAGCTACATTTAAAAAACAAAAAAAAAGCTATACGAAACTATAACAGCATAAATAGGAACTTATTAATTCAATCAGTAGTTTTAAGGCAAGGTTTTTTTTAGGAAAATTATACTTTGAATACTTGGGTTAAAAGTTATCGCCTTGATATAGAGCTCAAAAGCATCGCTGGTTCCTTTTTCAGTTTTTAATGAAGGTTGTTAAAAAATATCTTATTTTCCGGTTTTTGTGGCCGAGGTGTTTCATATTCATAAAGGAAATAATGTGCTGTTATTTACCCTGAGCCTTAAAACCTTTATTTGGCACTCTGCTTAATAGAATTAAACATAAACAAACTACCTACATACATATATGTATATGCACAACTTTTCTTTTATATAAATTATACATTGACTCGAAACAAAATGACGGCACCTTACTTCCTTTGTAAATACTAAATACCTCCGACACAAAAACTGCAAAGTAAAATATTTGTAACCATTTTCATCACAAGCTGAAAAAGAAACCAGCAATGATTTTAATTCTATATGAAGACACCACGCTAAAGCGAACAATTAGAATGCAGCAAAGAGAATCTTTTGTTCTCAAGCGAACAATAGATTTTCTTTGCTGCATTCTAATTGTTGGGCCGCAATTTCATTTCGCTCCTCCAGTAGAATTACGACCCGTTCATGGAAGGCTTTATTGTCCTTATTCCTTCCCCTGTCGACTGATTTTCATCAATTCGATTTGGGTCCTTGTTCGTTGATCGTTTCGGCTTAGTCTCATTGGAAGTGTCAACCTTTCTGAAAGTGAAATTTGTATTAGAATGAATTTTGTAGGAATTTTTCTAGAATATTAAAGTTACCTTTTGCGCTTTTCTGGTTCCTTGTTTTGTTTTAAACTATCTGTATTGGGGTGAAAGACAAATATCGGGTGCTCGGGTGCGCCATAAGAATTGGAACTGCTGCCCTCCACGGTAGCACGGAGAGACACCAACTCAATTGCCTTCTCCTCCAGGTCAGAGATATGGATTTGTTCCGATGGCCCACCTCCTGTTTTTCGAAGTGAGAGCAAATTGTCACTTACTTTTTTTTTGCTCGATATTTAAAATCAGTCCATACCTAAAAAAAAGCAAATTTATTTTGTTAAATAGTCAGCATTCGAATAATAAAATTTAGGGTATAATTACCTTTTTCTAGGCATCTATCGACTTGTTTGGCAGCCCAATTGAATTCAACTTGGCCACCAAATCTGCCCACAACTTATTTTCTGTTCTTCTGCCCTGTGTTGTGTTCGGCAAATAATATTTGGCAAACTCTGGATTGTCACCCATAAAGGAAAGACGTACCTCTAGTTGCCTTGGGGTGGCTGGACCTGGTTATTTATTATTCTGTTAGCACCTCCAAAATTAATCTTTAACAAAAGTTTAATTATTATACTTACATTATTTACAATTAATATATTAGATGAAGTAGAGGGAAAGCGAAACCGATTCAACCGAATAGACAAAAATTATTAGATATGAGAGATGGAGGTTTACATTCCAAGACCCATTGTTGTGTCCGTGTGAACAGATATGAATGACAACAACAATGTTAATATGGAATTTTAATACACTTGCACCTTTAATGAGTTTATCATAAACACTATTTCAGTTATTATGAATTGTATAACAGTATGATTGAAATGACGACACAGTCCTTACCTCTTTTTTGGTTCTTTGAAGTGGCAGAGCAAATGTCAGTTTCCATTATGTCATTTTGATGTTTTAGGCTTGTTCTCAAACTGTGGACGATGGACGACACGACGGAACGATGCGATTGTGACCTTACACGAAGCAACATTTTGACGACGTCGCCTACGACGATCGTTTTGACGGCGGTGGTGTGTATCGATCTGGAATTCCCGGGATTTTTCTAAAATCTGTCGGAGTGTGAACATTTGATCGACGGTTGACTTGCCTGGCCTAAAACCACACTGATAGGGGCCGATCAGATCGTTGACAAAAGGTTTTAGGCGGTCACACAGGATAGCCGACAAGATTTTATAAGCGACGTTTAGGAGACTAATTCCTCTGTAGTTGGTGCATTTCAGAACATCTCCCTTTTAATGGATCGGGCACACTATACCGTGGTTCCATTCATCGGGCATACTTTCATCCGACCAAATTTTGCAGATGAGCTGGTGTATGCTCCTAACCAATTCATCTCCCGCTGATTTAAATAGTTCGGCTTGTGAGTCATCCGCACCAGCAGCCTTGTAAGACTTAAGTTTGGATATCGCCAGCCGCACTTCGATTAGGTCGGGTGGACGGAACTCTTGGCCATCATCGTCCAAGTTGAATGGAGCGTTCTGCCTACTAGCGGAATCTTGGTTGTCTTCGCCATTAAGCAGTCTAGAGAAGTGTTCTTTCCAGATCCTCTGACTGTGTGCCTGACTGTGTGCCTACTGCCATATTCCCTCTCTCATCTCGGCAGGCTTCCGTTCTAGCTTTGTATCCTTGGGTGGATCGTTTCACCCTCTGATAAAATTTTCGAACATCTCCCCTGCCGCTACAGCCCTCAATCGACTCGACCACCCGCTTCTCATGCTCTCTCTTTTTCCTCCTGAGAAGTCGGCGTTCCTCTTTTCGTTTCATCCCGTAGAGCTCCCGGGCTACTCTCTCAGCACCTCTTGTTCGAGTCTGCAGCAATGCCTGGTAAGCCTCGTCCTTAGCTGCATGCGCCGGGCGGCACTCTTCATCGAGCCAGTGATTTCGTTGTGGTCGCCTAGTGAAACCCAGCACATCAGAGGCGACACTTCTAATGGCTTGTTGACAGTGTTTCCACTGGTCCTCTGCACTTGATGCTGGTGGCGGACCTCCTGAGAGATTAAGAGTCATTTTTTGTATATGTACTTACATGAATTCAATTAAGTTTTGTTTGTTTTTGTTATTTATTTTTCTAATAAATTTATTGAAAGAATTGTGCCGCAATTTCATTTCTAATCACAGCTGCCTGGTTGCGAAGGAAGCTTGGAGAACCTTGGTCGGGTTCCTGATCCCCTTCTGCTTCTATACTATCCACATTTTCTATGTTACTGTAATCACTATCAAAGTGTAGACATATGTTGTGTAAGCAGCAACACACTAACAATTTGTGCGGCTTTTAACGGGTCGTAGTGCAGTTGTCGAGCACCTAATAAGCACCGGAACCTGTTTTTTAATAAACCTATAGTTCGTTCAACTATATTCCTTGCACTTTTGTGAGATATATTGAAGCAGCTCTCAACGCTATTTGTCCTGGGAGTTCGGTAGGGTGTCATTAGCCACG
Organism: Melangyna quadrimaculata; assembly: GCA_949320155.1. Taxonomy (NCBI): domain Eukaryota; kingdom Metazoa; phylum Arthropoda; class Insecta; order Diptera; family Syrphidae; genus Melangyna; species Melangyna quadrimaculata. The sequence continues at coordinate 261,221,225 of OX439483.1, read as the reverse complement.
GTTCTAATGCATACCCCGAATCACCTTATTAAATTGAAAATTATAACAATATGGTTGTTAGAAATGAATTGACGCACCTAGCAACCAACTTCCTCTTGCTCCACTTAAGAAGCTTCGTTCAAAAAAACGACGTTCTGGACTCAAAGCCCAGATATGAGAGTCGTGATTGGCTCCTTGATAATTAGCATTTACAGCTCTTATCTTCATTTTAAAGTCGCAAATCTTAAACAAAACAAAAGAAATGAATAAGAGTAACTATAATTTCATTTCAGCTTGAGATTATTACAATCATAACGTTGAGACTGAAATGTCCCTTGCGGTTTAGAAACAGATGCTTATTTTCTATGTGGGCAACTATTTGAACATGAGTGCCATCCACACAGCCAATGACTCCCGGGAAGCCTGTCCTTTCAAAAAAATCCGTTTTGGACCGCTGAATTTCTTCTTATGACATCTTTAAGGATATCCAGTTCTTGCATAAAGTATGTTCCATTATATCCAGTGTTTCTTTGAGGATACTCGAAAAAGTTGTTTGGCCAATAGCAGATTGGAAATCTTTCCCTACTCCATGCTGGTAGTTTCCCTCAGCGAAGAACCTCAAACATGCTGCTAGCTTATGTTCTGGATTCACGGCATCAGAGCGATGATCATCTTTAAATTTATCTTTAATTTGTTCTAAGACATACTCGTATGCAGGCTTATTAAGTCGAAAGTTTTTTTTAAATCTGTAAGTGAGCTGTGAATTTTTCAAGAAATAAGATCTTAGATAAAGTAACTTACGCTGCATTAGATAGATCTTTTATTTTACCATTGATCCTTAATATCCGTCTTTTTTCCTGATTCTGTGCCCATATTTCCCTAGACTCAGCTTCCAAATATAAAGCGACACTATCCATATTCTTATTTGTTTAATAAGATAAAAAAGTTTTACACTTCTTGACAACATTAAACATTTGTTCTGTTTTAACATTGAGATGGCGATTTCAAAAGTATATCGATATTTACCGATTCGATATTTTTTTCAAATATGAATGTCGGTGCAGGTTTTTTTTTTTTTAATTAGCTCCAACGTATAATTTTCCGGCATATTGACATACTTACATGTCATATACTAGGAAATGTATCCCTCAGTAACGATATATCATAATTTAAAATACTTTTGGTTTTCATAAATAAAAATATCGGAAACGATATCGACTTTATGATATTTTGTCGATCCCTATGAGAATCTTAAATCTGACGCACATCAAATCAATGCGTCGCCGCATTGTTATCTATTCTTTTCCGATGATGGATACCTCGAATGTAGTTTGAACCTCCGACAAAGTATGCGTTACAAAAAAATTTCCGCTCCGACGGAAACCTCGCTAGGGCAGAATATTGGCCCCTCGGAACGTTCGGACGTCCAAGATACTGGAAGCATGTCTCACATCTATCGCAACGTGGTCAATTTGGTTGACGGTTTGTTGATCACTCGACCGCCAAGTCCCTTTGTGTATATTGAGGTGTGAGAAATAGGTACTTGAGATGATGACATTTCGCCCCGCCGCAAAGCCTGCCATCCTGTGTCCGTTGCCGGAAGTTTCGTCGTGGAGGCTGTGTCCTCCGACTATCGAACCAAAGATGCCCTCCTTTCCGAATCTTGCGTTGCAGTCACCAAGAATGATCTTCACGTCGTACTTCGGGCACATATCATACGTTGTCTCCAGGAGATCGTTTAATGCTTCCTTGGTCGAGTCATCTCTCTTTTCATGGGGGGCGTGAACACAGATCAGCGTAATGTTCTTAAAATTGCCTTTGATGCGGATTGTGACCAGGCGCTCGCTTTCACTTAGGAAGCCCAAGACTTCTTGCCTAAGTCTTCCCCTTATCACAAAACCATTACCAAAAAGCCGCTGACCCTGTCTCTTCAAGCACCCGCCGCACAGTGGGACAAACATGGAAAAAATTCAATTCTTCGAAAGTGTCAATTTTTATGATTCACTATTCGTTTCTTATAGTCAATTAGTTGTAAAATCATAAAATGATAACGGTTTTTTAAATAAAATATATGTAAGCCTGGATTTTATCACCAAAGTTGAAAATAGAAAAAATTTATAAAAATATGGGTAGTTTTTAAGCGATCCGTTCACACTCAAATCTGAATATTTTTTAATGATTCTTTTTATTTTTGTGGGATTAAGATTTTCCTATCAGTAATATAAATGTATTAACTGAGCGAGATAAATAAGATACTAAATATTTTGAGCAAAAAAACTCAATATTAGCGATTATTTTTATTCTCATAAGGTTTAAAGTACTAGGGCTGCTTGGCGACCGGGTCTGTTGCTTTTGGCGGATTATGTAGAGTGTAAGCAACAATTTCCAGTAAAGAAGATTCGACTTCAAATGCAATTTGAAGTGGGCTTAAAAATATTTTTTTGAACATTTTTAAAAATAAAATTTGTCATGCCAATTTTAAGTATTTATTAAAATACAATGTTAAACAAAATTTTAAGAAAATTCATTAACTCGTTTTCAAGATACAGAATTTTCAAAAAAGGAAAACTATATTTTTTTTTCGAAAATTTCTGCACGTAACATTGTTAAGAAACTGAAGAAACTCCTGTATAACATTTGTTGGCAAAATCGGTGCAGCCATTAAAGATAAGTTTGAAAATCATTAACCCGGTTCTATGAGAGGTGTAACAGTTGTTGGACAATTTGTTGGACCAAAATATTGATCATAGTCCTTATAGTCATTTGTAATTTTGTTTAATAAAATCGTAGGAGCCGTTTATAAGATAAATAACTTGTTGCTTATTAGTTATTATTTTAGGAGTTAAAAAAAATTCATTTTCCTCTCCAAGGAGCCCTTTGATGGGAACTTTAATTTCATAGTTTGAAGAAAATCACATCAGTGGTTAAGACTGGGTAAGCAACAGACAGACAGTCTGGCATTAAAACAGATAGAACTGCGGCACCCATTTTTTCACTTCTCTATAATCGTAATATTGTGTAAATTTATTATCTCGAGAGTAGGTACTCTAGTCTGAATATTTTTTTTTTCAAAAACTTGCCCTAGTATCCATGTAATACATGGCATGTCATATATGTATGTAATAGGTACGATTTCGTCAAAGCAACCTAGACTTGCATTTTTGTTAAATACAAAATATTACATTTTATATTATTTAGATGTTAAGAATTTTGTTTACGATTTAAGATCAAAACAATAATAAAGCTTTTATGAAATAAGAACTATTTAAAAAGTTTGCAATGTCACATCTTAATTTGATTTCAAGGGCATATGACTCTGTAATGTGATAAGCTGTATTATTTCGTTATTAAAATTGACTGTGTCACATCGTAAAAATTAAAGCAAGTTGACCAAGCTTGAGTGGACGTGTGCGAGAGTGTAGTGAAATACCGTGCCAAATACCCTCAATAATTATATTATTACCAAGTGGTTTTCAAAAAAAATAATAATAAAATAGCCCATGTCATTCAATTAACAAATATCAAAAAAGAGAAATAATAATTTAACTGCCCATACGAACCGCGCCGCGAAAAAAATAATTGATAGCCCATACTTAATCTACCTATTCAATATAAAAAAAATAAATAGTGCAAGTGCAAGTGCCAGTGCGTGCAAAAAACAACAACAAAAATTGCACCCGCGTATGAAAGATGATGATGCATAAACCACAAACATAGCACAGCGGTAAATTTCCCTATCTCCTTCTACATCACTCAGTGCTTTGGCTTCGTCATTATATTCAGTGTGTGTATTATTTCATACCATGCTTGTAACCGATTATGGCAAAGCATATCAGATAAATTGCTGTTATTGATTTTGTGTATCCAGGGGCGGACCAGTACACTGCTATTTAGGCATAACACTAGTAGTATTTGTGATGTGAAGTTATTTTGGGGCCCAAACTTGATATCAGCATAGATGACTGTCTGATTTTTTTTTCTGTCTGTTAATTCGTAATGGTTGGTGAATTTAGGGTTGACTACAGTAACATTCGGGGACTTAGGCAGAATTTTTGTGCTGCTTATGTCCATACTGTGAAAAACAGGCCAGCTGTCTTGGCACTAAGTGAAACCCAGGTAGGGGAAAATACCGATCACTCAGAATTTAATCTGCAGGGTTACAGCTCAGTGTCGTTACTCTTCTCACATCATGGTCTCGCTGTGTTTGTTCAAAATGATGTTGCTTATCAGCTTCAACCACAATATGGTTCATGTTTGAATGTGGTTTAAATTCACCGTCCATAAGCGCATCATCAATACTTGTTTTATTTATCGTAGTCCTAGTTTGCATAGTAATTCGACTTCTAACGAATACGATGCATTATCCGACTCATTCCTGAGAATTAATTCCCATTTTCCGCACAGTGAAATCGTTGTTACGGGCGATTTCAATGTACATAATTTTTCGTGGCTACGCTATTCGGGTCAGACAACACCCGAAGGAAGGTATTTCGAGATTTTTGCTGAGCTAAACAACCTAACTCAGCTTGTTGACGAACCTACTCGGATTCCTGGCGTTGCAGGTCAATCCGCCAACACTCTAGACTTTTTCCTTACCTCTGACCTTGATAAAAACACTGTTATGATTGCAACAAATGCATTTTGCCCTATTCCCACGCGTCTTCCAATCACTTCAACCACCGATATATAACAATTCGACTACTCTATACATTGACTCACAAATAAATCATCACGAGGTCATCATAATACTCACTCGTCATAGCTACGCCAGAACCCATTAACTGCTATGAGTAATGAATATCCAATGTCCAACGGATTGTAAGCAAATCCAATACATTAATTGCAGGAATCGAGGAATACCCATACTAAATGCTGAGAACGCATCGTAGCAAGGGTCGACACTATGAGCGAAGTGGGTATATGTGAAATATGATGCGGCGGCACTTTTGTGAATAACAATTTGGAATATTTAAAATTCCAACTAGGCCACAATTGGTCGTTGAATATTTTCGATGATAATTCTAAGTGGTTCAATGTATAGGAAATATTACCAAATAGAAACTATTGTGTAATTATCGGTTGGTGGATGATGGTTGGAAAAGTGCGTGTGTATTGAGGTAAAAATGTTAAATAAAAAGTATAAAAAGACAGGAATAGTTTAAATGGTGACAGAAAGATTTACCACTAGAAACCAACAGGGTTGCAGCCAAGCTTAAGACTTTGTTTTTTTTCTCTTTTTCTTGAAGAAAATTAAAAGTAAAAATAAAAAGTAAATAAAGAAATAAAATAAGTATTTTAAATTGTTAAAAATATAATCTTTTATTAATTTTTCTTTCTGTCCGTTACTCACTCTTTTCGCTATTATAAGCGAAAGCACGGTGAGGGCGCATAACAATTTGGTGGCAGCGGTGGGATTTACTCAAAATCCCCTACCAAATAACAAGATATAATCTTGAGGCGTTCTGGGGCTAAATACCAGAAAGTGAAATTTTTTTGTGTGTGTTAAGACATAAAAAATAAGACCTGGGGAACTCCCAACCGGACGCCTGAGGCAAAAATTAGGCAGTGCTAAAAAGACCAGGTTGTAATCAATAACTATAGTGCGTGAAGCCTGCCTGGCAAAGCGAAACAATATCAACATAAGCAACAGCATCAACAACATCAACAACATCAACAACATCAACAACATCAACATAAGCAGCAGCAGCATCAACAACATCAACGATATCAACAGCGTCATCGACAATAACTAAATAAGGTAGATATATATAAGAACAAAATATATATATATTTTCTTTTTTGTATTTCCACAAACTTGTCCTTTATTATTTACAATTTTGTCTGGTTATGAACAACGCGAACCTATTTCTTCCTCTCACACCTTGACCCGACAATAAACTTTTCGACAATTCCTTCCACGTGAAATCAAAAATCGGTGGTAAAGTTCTTTGAGCTACTACCTTACCACGACCATACAATTAGAGAAAACCCTACTATTAACTCTGACTCTACCCATCTACTCAAAAATGGAAGTAAAAATCTCGTTAAATGATGTTAATAACATTGTCCCTGTGTTCGATGGAAATCCTGACGAAATAAATAAATTCGTCGCTTGCGGCAACGTCCTCTTTTCATATATCCAAGAACCCACTCAACATGCTTTATTCTTAAATTTTGTCAAAACTAGACTACAAGGGGTAGCTTTCGAGCTAACCCAGTACAAAACTTTGAACACATGGGCCGAACTAGTAGCCGAACTAGAAGGACAATTTAAAGAACGAACTTCACGATCAAACACACAAATAGAGCTAATTTCCGTACGACAAAACACACGGGAAGACATAAAAGACTACGGTGAACGAATAACACGTTTGCTACAGAAATTAGACAGGGCGACATACCAAAGTACGACCGGCCAGGCAATATGGGCCTATCTTATTTCCGAAAACAAACAAACAGCTTTACGCTCCTTCGAAGACGGAAACACGACTCCGGATAATGCTGCATCGACAGACCAAAAAAATTAAAAACCCATTTAAAGGTAATTCAACTCACGAATTACGACATTGTTGATCACACCAACCGCAATACGATCTCGATAAAACCGAGTCGGAAAACGAATGCGGGGTGGAACAAATCGGCAACTCCACCCAGGGACAGAAAGTTGTTGCCGAAGCCCACTATACTCCCAACCAATAAATTAAAAAATTATTTTAAAATTCTGCTCTGAATTTAAAGACCCAGTAATTCGTCTTAAAATGCAAGGGACAACTAAAGAATATACTACATTTTTAATAGACACCGGCGCAGACATCTGCCTGTTCAAAAACGAATCACCTTACGCAAATCCTAAAAATTCCTGTGTTATCTCCACCATAGCTGGCGAATCTGTGAGAACTATGGGAGAAATCACGGGAACGTTAGAAATCTATGACGGGAAAAATACATCATATTTGGAACACCCATTCCAAATACTTACAAATAAGATACATTTACTGTATGATGGAATACTGGGAAACGATTTTCTCAACAGGTTTGAGTGTAAGGTCAATTATGAAAAAAGACAGCTGGAAGTAACAGCAGCTGCAGTCGTGCGTTTATTTGACGGAACAATTTTTTTTAAACCCCAAAGGGTAGAAAAGGTAACGAAATGTGAAGTTATCGAGAAGAAGGGAGACTGTAAAACATCTTTCGAGGTGCAACCTACGGGAAAAGAGGTCTCGGAAAAACTAGGTATGAGAAAGAGGAACCAAACCATGTAGGTGCATCAAATTCTAAAGTCCTAGATGTACCCGTACAAACGGGAATAGAAGCTGAAATCACACCATGGAATCTACTGACGTTTCAGATTATAAAAATTCATTGGAAATCAACCTGGACAAAAATCATACAAAAGCTTTCAACCCAATCCTCTCACAAATCCCACATGGTTACCCTGAAACTAACTCAACAAACGTCTCTAGTAATCACAACGACAATAAAAATTTTAAAAATAAAAAATGTGTGAGTACCGGGACTCAAGGGGATGATTTGTAAACATCAGTGTAGTATATAGTTTATACTATAGCTTACAGTATATAGTAAACTGATAAGGTTGCCAAAGGCGCCCGTCGAACATGTTATGTTATTTCATGTGATTCAGGGCTGAGCGTAAATATGTATTTAATTTTGTTTCTAACCTCACCTTCCACTTTCAAAAAAGGTACTTTTAGAGAATGTGGCAACTCTTAAAATCATACCCAATTTAGACCTTAAAATCATAACAGTAGTATATCATAATGATAATTTTCCCGACACTATTTAATGCACAAACCGTTGGCTTGGTTGGTGTATTACTATACTCAACCACATTACCGACATTTACCACATTATCTCAATTTACTCTATTCAATGCACGAACCATTCGCATCCATTAGTTGAAAATCTAAATAAACAAGATGGTGGCGTATCCGTAATTTTGTCTTTCCTCTTTCAAGTTTACCCATACCGAGAGTTTGTTTTTTTCTTAATACCTAGCGCTAAGATGTTTACACATCAAAAAATATAAGACGGAGGTAATAAAAAATTAAGAATTAAACGAACAGACGAACAGACAACAAATAGTAGAAATACCGTGTAAAGAAGAAGGTGTAAAATATTTAGTTACAGAAAAACTTGAAATAGCTACAGGAATATACTTGGGTGAAACCATTACCCAACAAAGAAATTCCAAAATTAAGGTACTTCTGATGAACATTTTAGACTCAGATCAAGAAATATACATCAATAACATTAGCATGAAATACAAAAATCTCTATGAATATAACGTTATCGAGACAAATAGCTTAAAGGACCCTGTAAAGAATAGGTTATAAAAATTAGAGTCACTCTTAGAGTTCGAACATTGTAACGCCGCACTGTGGCGCCTTTTTGCAAAAGTGCTTGCTAAATTCAATTTTCGTGTATGCTTCAAATCCAAAACTAATTTGTTTACTGGATTAGGAAATATTGGAAGCTTCAAAATCCGAAAAAAATTTAAAAATCGGTCGAAGGATTCGAATGTTACAGGTAGTCAAAGTTTCGTTATTTTTAAAATCAAAAAAAAACATTTGTTTTATGAAAAGTTTCAGAGTTTTGAGGCTAAAATCGAAAAATCTTGTTTAAAAATTATATTTTTTTTATTCGAGCTTTTTAAAAGGACCATTTGTATTGCAATTATGGTCCATTTTTTTTTTTTTTATTTCAAAGTTTTAAGATTTTTGAATGGCAGTTTTTGGCTCAATTTTTTGACTTTGAGTTGAGTTATAAAATATCCTTTAAGAGTCGTTGGCCTAAACTCAACGGAAATGTAATCTTTGACTATTTCTGAAACATTTACTAAGAAAACCAGCTGCCCGTTTTTGCCCATTTGCGTTTTAGAGAGATTTTATTAAAGAAGGTTATATTTACTCAGTTATGACTTTTTTTTTATATATCTCTTATTATATCCTTAAAAATGCAAGTGGTCATAAAAACATTATTTTTACATGTAAAAATGTATTCTTAACTACATATAATAAATATTTTATGGTCCTATGGTCATTTTTTGAATACCTCAAATTTAAAGAATGAGGACATGGGTATGGCCAGGTAATATTTTTGTATGATAAATCAGGTAGCTTTCGTGATTTGTAAAAATCTATTAATTTTTATGGCAGATCAAGTAATCCTTTTTATTTAATGCAATAAGAATGTTAGGTACCTACACATATTATCATCTCAAAATAAGTAGGTACATAAATATAATTTTTTTTTTTTAAATGATTAGTTATAAAGTAAACACGTCATTGATAAGTCATAGACACTACTTATATTTTAACAAACAAATTATTTTAAAAGAACTTAAAAATGGAAATTTCCTATAGTAATCTAGTTGAAATTTTTTTCGATAAAAAGCATATAGAAGAAGAATTCATCACAGGTGTAAAAAGTAAATATAACCTTATAGCTGACAATTGGTCACTTACAGGAATAGCTAAATTCGATAAAAAGTTGTCATCATTTTATATAAACGCTAAGTCAAAATGGAATGCAGCCAATAGAACAAAACTCAATTTTTTAAAGAAAAATGATTGTTGGCTGTCAAATGCTCTGTGCATTGATTTTGAAATGACAGATGAAACGGATAGTTTACCAAATACATCAAATAATTCTAGAGGAAGGCCAAGGAAATCTATAACGGAGTGCTCGTCATTTACCAAGAAACAGAAATTGATCAATGCTACATCACCTCTGAAAATCTTTCAACAGCCTTAGTTAAAAAGTATAATAAGGATCATGAGAAGCGTAAGGCCGATATAACCAAGGCAGTATCAGTAGCAAGTCCACTACGACTTAAAAGGATAAAAGAAAGCATTCGCACTCCTCAAAAAGATCATATCATGTATGATAGTGCAAACGCCTTAGACTTGTTTATGGATCTGGGACTAACAAAAGAAAAGTATGGAATTTTAAGAAGTTTCTTAATGAGACACAACGTAAATGTTCTCCCATCTTATAAGACCATAACACTCACGAAAAAAGCATCAGTTCCAGATAATCGTGAATTAATAGAAACATCTGCCAGAGTCAGCCTTCAAGACACCTTAGATCACACAACAAGAAAAATTTTGGAAACCAAGAGTGAACCGGAATTAATTGGACTTCCAAGAAGGCTGACGTTACAAAGCAAGTGGGGCTGTGATGGATCATCTGGGCAAAGTGCCTATAAACAAAAAATACTAACACATGATGGTGAAACAATAACGGATGCAAACATGTTTATGGCCTCAATAGTTCCCCTGAGACTTAAGTGTTCCAATAGTCAATATTGGAAAAACCCTCGCCCATCATCAGTTCATTTTTGCCGACCAATAATGTTCCAGTATGCAAAGGAAACTGCAGATCTTATAAGGAGCACAGTGAATGACATCAAAAGCCAAATCGCTGATCTTCAACCTTTTGAATATAAGGTTAATGACGAAGTAATTATTCTTGTAAACCACGAACTATTTTTAACGATGATTGACGGAAAAGTGTTGAATGAAATCATTGAAACAAAGTCGACACGGTCATGTCCCATTTGCAAAAGAACGCAAAAAAACTTCAACAATGAAGAAGAGTCAACAAATGATGAGCATAATTACGAATATGGAATATCTTCATTACATGCCAGAATCAGATCCATGGAATTCATTTTAAAACTTGCGTATACACTCAAACAAGATGGAGAAAATATTGATGAAAGTATTGAAACTAAGGAGGCAGAAAACATAAGGAAGCAGGATATCCAAAGGAAATTTCGCGAGGAAATGGGACTCGATGTGGATAAACCAAAACAAGGATTTGGAAATACTAACAATGGAATTACATCGAGAAGATTTTTCGCAGAACCAGATGTAACAGCTCGTATAACTGGAGTCAATATGGAGGTGATAAGAAGGCTTCAAGTAATACTTAACGTTCTAAACTGCAGAGAAAATGTTGACGGCTCGAAGTTTGGAGTTTATGCAATGGAAACAACAAATTTATTAAAAGAAAAGTATCCCGAAAAGCAACTTACACCTACTCTTCAATAAATTTTGGCTCATGGCCAAAGTATAATCGAGTATCAGTCGTTACCAATCGGAGAACTGTCAGAAGAGGCTCAGGAATCCAAAAATAAAGACTACACAAAATATAGGTACCAAAATACGTGCAAGGTTTCAAGGATGCGACAGAATGAAGACCTATTTAACATGCTTTCAGCCTCATCGGACCCTCTTATTTCTTCGTTAAGGCATGTTAGAACTGAAAAAGACCTCAAAGCACGATACTCTCCAGAAATGATAAGTTTATTAGAAATTACATCGGACTTTGACGAAAGTTTCCAAGAAATTTAGTTTTTTGTTTTTATTTATTATAACTTATTAATTTATTTATTCTCCACTGTTAAAATTGAAATATATTATTGAAATAATTTGTTATGTTGATGTGCCACAAAATAAAAAAAAACTTTTTGCAACACAAAATTTAAATGGTTCATTTTTTTGATCTACTCTTTCAATTGAACTACATACATACTACATACAGAAATATTTAAAATTTTTTTGTTTGTTTACTTTTATACACCACTATGACTTTTTTTGACTTTAAGGCACCCTGTTCTTACTTCAGACATTAACTATTGACATTTTTTGAGGTAAAATATTAAGTGCATTTTCTATTGGGAGAAAGTCGTATTTCAGCAGAAAATTCTGAAACACCCTGTAAATAATTTTTCTTAAAATTCACAAAATGTATAGCTTTGGAATTTTCCTTCAAGCTGAAAAAAAAAAATGATCTTGATATCTTTATTTGTTTACGAGCTATGATTTTTGCAACCAAAAAATTCAATATGCGCCACTGTGCGCCGATGAAAAAAAAAAAAACATTCTGGACATTTGTCTCGAATACAATGATCTATTTTACCTTGAGGGCGATCACCTCACTCATACAAACGCTGTAGAACATAGAGTTATTACAGGTGAAGATAAGCCCCCTCTATACACAAGACCTTATCGACTCCCAGAAAGTACTAGACAGGAAATTCATAAACAAGTGAATGAAATGCTAGAAGATGGTGAAGTACAACCAAGCAACAGCCCATCGAATTCCCCTTTACTATTAGTTCCAAAAACAGCATGTCAAGATGGAATGAAACGATGGAGGGTGGTAGTTGACTTTAGAAAGTTAAACGAAGTCCCATCGGAGATGCTTACCCCTTACCCACTATATGATAAACCAATTTTCTTTGCCAGTCGTACTCTTAACAAGGGGGAAACCAAATACACTACGTCAGAAAAAGAGCTTCTTGCGATAATCTACGCCCTGACGCAATTTCGACCATATATTTATGAAAGAAAATTCACTATTGTCACCGACCATTACAATGGTTAATAGGAAGAAAAGATCCGACGTCTAGGCTCATGCGATGGAGAATCTTGTTAGAAGAATATGAATATAAGATTATACATAAAAAGGGCAAATTCAACACGAATGCTGACGCCTTAAGTCGTATTAAATCCGATGATGAAACCAAAGTATTAGTAACAACTCGAAACCAAAGACGGGCACAAGAAGAGAGAAATGACGTGATCACCGAAACAAGTAAAAATACAACAGAACCCAAGTTTAATTTTAATATAATCGAAAAAAAAGAATCAATATTTCTAAATAATAAAGTAAACTTTAAAGCTATTATACTGCCTCTTGTAGAAACAACAGAAGAAAATTTTTTGAAAACTCGTTTACCTAATTTCAAAAAACCAGAAATGTGCAAAGTCTTGACCCATAAACTCCAACCTACAAATGTTCTTAACTACATCGTGACATTACCCTTACCCTTAAGAAGCCCGACAGACCGAGAAAAAATTTCAAACAGTTTGAAAGACATCGTAAGCGAATGCAATAGGACTGAACTATCAACCATTGTTTTGACGTTACCCATAAGTAAACAACATGAAAACGAACTAAAAACATTAATATTTGAAGCTTTCAAACAAGCTAAATTTAATACATATCTTCATATCGATTCAAGAATGTTAATAGAAAAACCTGAAGAAATATCAAAAATACTACACGAAAACCACGAGTCACCATTTGGCGGACATCAAGGAGTAACAAGAACCTCCAAAAGAATTAAGCAGTATAACTACTGGCCAACCATCTCCAAGGACGTTAAAAACCACATACGAAAATGCGAGTCATGTCAAAAAAAAATAAACTATCGCGCAATAACAAAATACCCATGAAAGTAACCACTACATGCAAAACTCCTTTTAAACGTATAGGTTTAGACATAGTAGGTCCACTACCCGTCAGTTACGAAAACAATAAGTACATTCTGACATTTCAGGACGATCTCACAAAATTTTCCGAAGCAATAGCCGTGCCAAACGCTGAAGTCCCAACTATATCACGTATGTTAGTTGAACGGTTAATATGTTGATTTGGAATACCCGACTCGATCATAACGGATCAGGGAACAAATTTCCTTAGTAATTTGTTTAAAGAGGTATGCAAAGTCCTCAAGACAAGGAAATTACAAACCACTCCATATCAGAACTCAAAAGCCGTCTGCAACATGGTTACAAAATCGCCAGAGAAACAATTTATGAGAAGAAAAAGAAAAACAAAAAGTATTATGATAAAAACGCCAAACAGAAAAGGTTTAAGGTAGGAGACAAGGTATTAATGAAAAATCAAACAAGACAAAACAAACTGTCAAACCTATGGGACGGACCTTACGAAGTCATCAAATTAATATCCGACGAAAATACAGTTATCAAAATTGGAAAGAAATCGAAAATGATACATAACAACAACTTACAACTACTACATCAATGAACAAAACAAAAAAAAAAAAAAAAATGTAAACTTTCTTTCCCTTCTTTGAACGATTATTCTCCAAACAAAGCATTTTTTTTCTCCTGCAGAATGGAATCTATCGGCTACGTTCCAAATTCATACTGGTTACTATATAATGTAGTGTCTGACGTAGAAATTCCCCTACGTAAGGGAATAACTAAAATCAGGAACGGCTACCCAAGTAGAATAACAATCCCCACAGAAATCGTTTCAATTATTCAAGCGATAATCGAAATTGATCCAAATGACGTCGGGCTTACAATCAAAGATTAGGAGAAATCAAATGGCACCTATGTCAACAGCGAAAGGATAAGTCACCAGCAGGCTACAAACATCAAGCTAGGGGACAAAATAAGCTTTGGAATCCGAGAGGAGGATTTCAGTTTAGGCCTATGTCCTTTGTAGGTTGCAAGACGCCGTCGTCAATGTTATGCAATGATGGTTTTGGAAGAGTGGACACGGCCTACCCAACCTAATACTACTATAATCTTCCCACGGGGATTCAATCCGGAAAACAGACGATTACGCTAAGTTTTCACCCCACCTTTTACGACCACTACACTACACCTCCATACACAAACAAAACAACAATTGTAAAATAATATATATATAAATACATATTAACATATCTACGTTTATTATTCAAGATGGCGATATACCTCATAGTATTGCTGATACAAATACTATACGGCGAGGGTACGAACACCCCTTTTACAATACAGAAACTAAATGAGACTTCTGGTATAATCCTAGAACCAGTAGGGAAAGCTGTTTTTCACCAACAAGAATGGAATATAGTTACCAGGGTAAAACTTCCAGAATGGGAAAATGTGTGGGAACACGTACATTTTTGCGAGAATACACTCAAAAGTATCTGTCAATACCGGAAAAAGAAATATGAGGAAAAATGCCGAAGCTGGGAATACATAATTTCCAAAACAACTTTTGACATAAAGGAACAAATAAACGAACTGAAGCTTACAATAACAAAATCTAATTTTGATATAATCAGTGAACCAATCAATAAAATACAAGCAGAACACGAGACTCTGGAGAAAGAGGTAAACGATTTTACAAAAACTGTCAAGGCAAAATTCACAAGCTTAGGCACGACAACTAAGCTTTTACGACAACCTAGTCCAAATTGAAATCAATGAAATCGTAGTGAAAATTTTAACACAACTCCAATCCATTCAAACTGTCCTATCAAAATTCTTCACAAATTACACCCGCTCTTACTCAGATCAGAAGATTTAAGACAAATTTATTCAAATATATCCCATTATAATAATGTAAACCCACTATTACGAGACCCACAATATATCAACGAAATAACTAATGTTAAATCAATTCAATTTCAAGATCAAAGCATAATTAAAATTACAATCCCCTTATGTAATTCAAACGGGAGCGCTACGATATCTCTCAAACTAAAATATCGAATAACGAAATCTCGCATTTTTTTAATAAATCTCGAAATACGAAATCTCGCAAACTCATAAACCCGCTTTTCATGAACTCGCAATAACAAATACTCGCTTTTAACAATCTCGCATTTACATTTCACAGCCACAAATCTCGCAAATTTCAACTAAAATCTCGCAAACTAAAATCTCGCAAACTAAAATCTCGCATTAACACGTGAAGTTGGAAAATTCCGAACTGAAAAATAAAATCCTGCGAATAGAAAATGAAAAATCAGAGGCCTAAAAAGGGATATAAAATCCTTGAACCCGATACGCCGGCCACCCAAAGTACTTTTTATTACAAATAAACTGAAAACACACCAACTGAAAACATAGGCGCCTGTCTGGCGACTGAGCATACGACAGAGGACCCGAAAAGGGAGTTCAAATCCTTGAACCCGTGAAGCGGGCCACCCAATGTACTGTTTATTGCACATAAGCAGGAAGCACACCAACTGACAACATACACACACGAAAACCCTAGTATAACGTAATTTGTACAAGTCCTTTCTGTTTTTTAATGCGAGATTTTAGTTTTCGAGATTTTAGTTTGCGGGTTTTTGTAATTGCGAAATTATAAAAAGCGGGTTTTTGTAATTGCGAGATTATGAAGAGCGGGTTTCTGTAATTGCGAGATTTCGGGTGCGAGATTTCGTAGCCAACCCAATTCAAACACATTCAAAATTTATCAAATACACCTATTCCTAGTTAAAATGAACCAAGCCAACTATGGCCTATTAGATATAAACTTTGAGTATGTCATGACAAGTCCAAGAAACACGCATCTTACTTTCACAACAACAGAATTTAATAACCTTTGTTCTCGAATAAATATCTTCCAGGAATCTCTATTTTTCATTTGTAACCAAAATAAGCCTTTTTCAATTAACGAAAATTCACAAGATCTTTGTTTCGAAATTCCTGACAGCAATATTTACAAAACTGCATCTTGCAATTTCATCAAATCTCCAAGTTTCCTAAACAATATTATTAAACTCAAAGCTCCTAATAATTGGTTGTTTGCGTTCCTAGATAAACAAATTATCTACTCCCAATGTGGCACGACAATATCACAAAAATACTTAGAAGGCATCGGAATACTGCACTTATTAAATAATTGTTCTTAAACAATTTCGTATTGGAAACTGCCCACCGAAAATAATGTTGACCTTACCATACCAGACTTCATAAAAAACATCTCACTGATAAATATATCCAAAAATAGCACTCTTTATTTTACTAACACGGCGTTGGAAAATTTTCCAGACATTCACTTGTCTCAAATCTCTTTCAAAGAAAAATGGACTCGAATTAACCAAAATTTTAATACACTTGAAGACGATTTACCTTTAACTAAACCTTTTTTCACACCAGAAGTAGTAACTTACACAAACTCAGGAGCCTTAACTTTCATAATAATTCTACCATTAATCATCTTTACAAAGCTAAGATATTCCAAACGAAAGCCAGCAAATACACCGGTAACATCAATACAAATATGTGCAACAGAAACACAAAAGTCTTTACCAGAAAAACTAACTGTAGACTCTAAAGAAAAATCCAAGAACATTCCCCCTCCTCCACCTTTACCTAATGTTTTACCAAACACTATCATTTCTCACCCCACATTAAAACAAACGTTAAAACCTTCTACACCACAAACAAAAATCATACCCCACTCTTCAACGCAACAGACAGACAAAGACATCAAATAAGATACAAAAGGCATACAATTTGCACTTGATCTTACGACGAGATTGAGTTCTAGAAAATATACTTCGCGTTGTTCGCACCAAACTAAATAATTATTAATGAATTAACTAAAACAAAAGAAAAAGAAAAATGTGTACATATATACATATAATGTATAAAATAGATAGATTAAGCAATATGAAAAACACAAAAGTATATATAAAAATAAAATACATAACTTTGTGTAACCTCTTGAAGGAAAACAACAATTTTAATTTTTTTTTGGAGAAACAAAAATATATATGTATAAATTTATGCCTCTTCAAGGAAAATGAAAAAAAAAATGTTTGTACAAAACCTAAAAAATTTTTTGTAACCCCTTAATAATAATAACCTAAAACTGTACCTACTCTGTATTAAGAAATATCAAAAAAATATAATAAACTTACTTCCTGTACTTTTTAAGAAAATTAACCTCTTCAAGGTCAATTTTCTTTTTTGAAGGGGGGAAGGATGTAGTTATCGCCCTTGTTATGATTGACGAGGAAGTCTAGTTCTTAAAGAACGAAGTCAATTTCTTAGCTTTAGTACAAAAGCCGCTTATTAGTCCGAGCATCAAAATGCACGATATTAAATAAGATGAGTCGTGGTTAAGGTTTTAACTTAGACTGTTTTTTTTTTTCCAAATTTTCTTCTATTTATAATTACAACTAGTTCTACAAATTTAATTTTCATACATATTCTTATCCTAGTTCATAATTTATTTATTTTACTTATGACCTACAATATATTACCCCACATGACGTAAGAATTAAATGTCCACTTGACAAAATATACTTTCGGTTGTATTTCCTCAAAGGCATTCCGAATGCTCAGTCAATGTGACGCATATAATTGCAGTCATAAACAAAAATCAATATTAGGTTATTTTAAATGCACTTGGTGCATAGCGACCGACTATGACACTGTGTAAAATGATCAGTTCAATGCACGATGGTATCGCTTGGTGACGGCTGATCATTTTCAACATAATCCAATGTAGGTCGATATGCGTCGAGTTCATGAATGTTTACATTTTGAATATTATTGTTATTGTTTAAATTTATTTATTGTTTTGGTTTTAGGTGTTACACACAACACACTACATACCAACCTCCCAACAAATGCATTTTGCCCTATTCCCACGCGTTTTCCAAACACTTCAACCACCGATATATAACAATTCGACTACACTATACATTGACTCACAAATAAATCATCACGAGGTCATCATAATACTCACTCGTCATAGCTACGTCAGAACCCATTAACTGCTATGAGTAATGATTATCCAATGTCCAACGGATTGTAAACAAATCCAATGCATTAATTGCAGGCATCGAGGAATACCCATACTAAATGCTGAGAATGCATCGTAGCAAGGGTCGACACTATGAGCGAAGTGGGTATAAATTAAACTATTTAATGTTACTTTTACTTAAAAAAATAGTTCTTTATTCAATGAAATCTAAATCTAAAACTGAATTACAAATATTTTCTTAATAATAATGTAAGTTATTGCCGCAGGCAGAAGTTCGTTGTCGCAGACGCTTCGTCAGCACATCTGTTTGAGTTCGTTGCTGGTCAGTAGAATGGATCGTATTCGTGTGCAACGTTTTTTATGCTAGTCAGCAGAATGGGTTGTTGACCCATTTCCTTTCCCACGGGAAGCTTAGTTTTGTTGTTATTGCTTGTCAGCGCAAATAGCGTTAACTCCTCCCTTCTTAGAATAATGCGTCCACGCATTTTTACATGATATTGTAGAGGCTGGGATATTTCGGCAGGGGTGCTGGCTGATTGGATTCGCCTTGGTTTGTTATCATAATCATAGGTGGTGTTGTTATCGAGTTACTGTAGGATGTTCTGTATGTGTATCGTATCAATACTATTGTGAGGAATACGACTACAAATATAGCGTAAGTTGTTATTTGGTGCATGTCCTTCTCTAGTTGAATCTTGGTGAGATGCTGAGTGTTTTTCGTATGCAGCTCTTTCATAAGTTCTAAAGACAAAACTTCTTCTACTGCTAGGTCTGTATAAGTTGGATGTAATGTTGGTGGTAAAGCTTGAATATTGACGATTTCTTGCGCAACGTACTGTTGGTTATTGATTGTTATTGTTTCGTTGTAGAATGACTATGTAGTTTCCTTTAAGAGACTGAGTGTGATTGTTAGCTTCTATTGTACCGTTGAATTGATTGAGGATGATAAGTCCTGGTAATACTTCTTCGACCTGGGCAATGTGTTGGCTATTTGTGGAGTTACATGATGCATTTCTATTTTCTAGTAAACCTATTAAACATTTATTATTACTTAAATCAATTAGATCGGATTGTTTACAGAGATAAATTTCTTCAATTTTCTTACAATTATTTATCATTCCATATATATTTTTATTATTTCTTAACATATTTCTATGAGATATTTTGTTTATTAAACCATTATTTTTCTTCATTGGGATTACAATTAATTTTTCATAAATTTCTTTTTTTGTTTTTGGAATACTAACAATGTAAAGTAAATCTTTTAAATTAGATGCAATTTTTACATCAGCAAATTTAATTGCCTGTTCAATATTTGTATATGGTAATATTTCTTTATTCATTTTATTTAATACAATATTTATCTCATATTTTGACATAATATTGGAACTAACAATATTTTCTTTAGCAAGTTCAATAGCGTAAATAATATTCGTTAATTCTTCTTTTATAAGTTTTATCTTAAATAATAATATTATATTAAATTGATATTCAAAAGTACTGTCTTTTTGTATTGTATTTATAATTTCATTAGTTACATTGGTAAGCAAATTAATTTTTTTCTTATATTCTTCATTAATTATTATTTGTTCGTTATTGTTTTCTATTACATTATTTATCTTATTTCTAAGGATAGTGAAATCTTCGTGATCAGGTGATCCCGCTATCCACTTCCATCCTGTCCCTATGAAATCTATTGATCGTTTTGATCTACTAACTTTAAGATTTTGGATTAAATTTTTTATTTGTTCTATTTCGTGGTGGATGATGTTAAAGTAAGGATTAGTCTTAGGGATTTTTTTAAGGATAATAGATTGTGCATTTGCGAGGAAATTTTCGTATGGAGTTATTTCGATGGTGTGGATGAGTTTGAAGTTCCCTTCGGAGATTTTAGCCATTCCATTATTAAGGATGATGATGGGGGAATTGGAGTGGTCTAGGATGTTGATGGTTCCTGGGATTGGCTTTATTAGGTATCTGTTGGATAAAGGAAAAGGAGTACGATTAGTTTCTAATTTTTGATTTGTGAACAATTTTGCCTGAATATGTTACAACGGTTGATGACTTATTTTCTTTTACTTTTTCTTTTTTGTATCGTGCTGAAAGTTTTGAACCTAATTGTTTATTTACTTTGACGTAGATGGTATCTCCAGGGGAGTAGTCTTTTAAATCAGGTATTTTCTTATTATGGTATGTTATATCAGTTTCTTGTTTGGACTATTTTTTTGGTGTGTGTCCTTGATTTGAGCTGGGCTTTCGGTGTGTCTGCTAAAAAATAAATCGATTGGCTTCCTGTTTGTTACTGAATGTACAGAAAGGTTATATGCATTAACGGCAGCTTCTAAGAGTTCCGTGAAGGATTCGTAGATTTTCTCAGATTTTAAACATCGCATAATCTCAGCGAGAGTTGAATGAAATCTCTCTATCTGACCATTAAATGTGCTTGTGTAGGGAGGTGTAGTAAAAACATTAATTCCAAATTGATTTTGCAACATGAAGAACATTGAGGCTGAATTAAATGATTTTTCATTATCACAGACTATTACTTTTGGTATTCCGAAACCAAAGACAATGTCTCTTATTGGTTGTCTTACATCTTCTGTAGCTTTTGAATTGATTGTTTTTGTAACGGCATATTTAGAAAATTTATCTATTGCAGTGATAACTAGTTTTCCTTCTGTAGAGAAAATATCAATGTGTATAATTTCACCGGGATATTTGGGTATGGGAGTAGATTGTATTGGGACTTTATTGGGGTGCCTATCATATTTATTTTGTTTACAAATTAGACAAAGCTTAGTAAATTTTTTTAGTTTTTTACTTAGTGTAGGGAAAAAGTATTTTTCCAAAATTTGGACCATATTTTCCTTTTGGTTTCGATGAGCACGATTATGCTCTTCCATTACTAGATTTTCTTGATCCTGTTCGTTTTCCACATCTTGAACTTGTATTTGTGTAAAACGGATCCTGTAAGAACTGAAATTGTCTTTGTAAATATTTTGGATTAAACCCATTATGCGTTCGCCTGTTTTAATTCCATTGGTTACAGATGGATTAAGGCATTTTTTTAGAATTTGAATAAGTTTTGATTCGTTAATAAGGGGTTCAATGATAGTATGCCTGTGGTAAGTTGGGAATATGATTTGGAAATTTTGACTGGTAGGTGTACCTTCTTGAAGTAATATTTGGTTTTTGAAACAATTTATCGGTGATTCTACGCTATAAATTAAGCCATGCGACGATGATTCGTCGCTATGTATCGTAGGTGTTAGAGAATTAATTTGTGTTAACAGAGGTGGTCTAGATAGCGCATCCGCAACTACATTAGTCTAACCTGGTTTATATTTGAGTTCATAATTGAATTCTTCTAAAGATGTTTTCCATCTCTTGAGTTTGGTGTTGTTATTCTTTGTGCTAAGCGCACCGGTGAGAGGTTGATGATCTGTAAAAATAAGAACTTTTGCCGAACCGTATAGGTAATTTCTTAGGGAGTCTAATGCCCATATAATGGCAAGCATCTCCTTCTCATTTGTCGCATAATTCTCTTCCGCTTTACTTAATGTTCTTGATATGAAGGTAATTGGTTTGTTCTTTTGTGACAGGACAGCGCCTATGGCGTAATTCGAGGCATCTGTTGTAAGTTCAAAGGGACTTTTAAAATTAGGATAAGTTAGTATTATATCATCGGAAACCAAGGAATTTTTTATTTTATTGAATGCTTCGATTGTACTTTTGTCGAGATGAATTGGTTTTTTACTAGAAGTGTTTTTTGAAACACGGCCATCCTCCCCTCTCAACAGGGATGTCAGGGGCTTAGCGAGTTTTGCGTAGTCCCGAAGGAAGCGTCGGTAGTAACCTGACAGACCTAGAAATGATCTTAATTCCTTCAGGGTTGTTGGAGGCGGAAAGTTCTTTATAGCACTCACTTTTTCGGGAATTGTTTTAATACCTTTGGAAGAGACAATAAATCCAACGAATTCTATTTCTTGTTTAAAAAACTCGCACTTGTCGAGCTGAACCTTCATATGAGCATTATTTAAAGTTTCAAAGACTTTGTGAATATTCTCAAGGTGAGAAGCCTCGTCTTGACTAAAAATGATAATATCGTCGATATACACGTAGCATATTTTGCCAATGTGGTCACGAAGAATATCATCAAGGGCTCTCTGGAATATTGATGGGGCGTTTTTAAGGCCGAATGGCAACCTGGTGAACTCATATTTGCCATGGTTAATCGAGAAAGCTGTTTTTTCCATGTCAGATTCTTTTAAGGGAATTTGGTGGAAACCGCTTTTTAAATCAAGAACTGTGAACCAATTATTCTTTCCTAAATTGGATAAGACATCATTTATCTCTGGAATTGGGTATCGGTCAGCTACTGTAATTGAATTCAATTTACGATAATCTATTACTAATCTGAATTTTTTTCTTCCAGAAGCATCAGCCTTTTTGGGTACAATCCACACGGGTGAATTGTAGGGTGATCTTGAACGTCGAATAATACCGTCTTTAAGAAGATCTTCTATTTGACTCTCAACTAAGGGTAAAATTTAGAATACACAGGAGAATCTGTTGTTGTTCTAATTTCTCCTTTGACAACAGTGGTGCACGAAAGTTTATTATTGGGGTCATCAAATAATCTAGGGTATTTGCTAACTATGTTTTGAATATCTGTTTTTTGTTTAGTGGACATGTGGTTTGTTCTTATGTTAATGGTGTTGACTGATCGTGCAACTAGTTGTTTGACTTTAACCTTAACAGAATTATTTATCATCATGAAATTGTCTTTTATATGGATGACAGCTGAAAGATCTTTTAGATCATTTCCGAGGATAGCATGAAAAGATTTCAGTTCAGCCATTAAAAAGAATTTAATTTTTATGTTATTGAGACCGAAAAGGTTTAGAAAGGTGTGTTGTGTAATTTTGACATTTCCTCCTATAGAATTAGCATAAAATGGTTTTTCGTTAGTATGGGGTTTTGATACGAGGCAAGGTTGGATGTAATTTTTGTTCGACCCGGTGTCGATTAGAATTTTTACTATTGTTCCATTCTTCGTTTTGCATTCGAAGTATGGAAGAGAGGAACAGCTTAATCTAAAAAATGGATATCATTGTATTCTATATTATGCTGTTCAGTTAAAAAATCTGTATTTGATTGTGGAAGAGATTCCGTATGTTCTTGAGGTAGTGCATCAGCGTATTCTTGTAGAGTTTGCTCGTATTGCTGATCTTCATATTGGATGTTCTGCTCGTAACTGTCTGCAGGGTTTACTTCGTTCGTAGTATTCAAATGAAAATTTCTTTGCAACTTGTTGGGGTGTATTTGATGTGATGGCGGGTCAACTGCTCTTTTAGGTGCTGGTGGCCAATTTTTTTGTAAGGGTTGATTCATGTAGTTGATATTATTTGTCTTAATTGTTGATGTGTCCATCCGTCTTGGTGGCGGTTGAGGTTTTGGTGCATACTGCATTTGTGGGCGATTAAAATTCGTGTAAGGTTGTTGAGTTCCTTGTAAATATTGCATCTGTGGACGATTGGGCTGCATCTGTGAACGATTCAGCTGCATGTAAGGTTGTTGGGGTCTTTGGGGTATTCCTGACCGTGGTTGGAAATTATTGGAACCTTGCGGAGTAGTCCAACTTGTAGATTGTCGCATTAGTTCTGGATAGAACTGTTGTTGATTTTGAAAAGGATAGTTATTATTTGGACGTCTAGGTGGAGCTGGAGGTGGTAATTGATGAGTTTTTCTAACATTGTTGTTTGTTGCTGTTGCATATTGTGTTCGAAAATTTTGGTTTTCGAGTTTTAGGCATAAATGCAAGGCTTGAGGTAAATCTGAGGGTTCTCGTATGCCTAGGAGCCTAGGTAGATCACCCTCTAAACCTCTAACAAATGTGTCTAAGGCTTTCTCCCTATATGCGTGCATTAATAAGTTCAAGGCTTCTTGACTAGCATCCATTGAGGATATTTTGTTTAAAATCAAAGAAAGGTGCGAATAAACTTCTTGGTAGAAGTCCTGAATAAAGAAGTTGCCTTGTACAAGTGATGTTAATTGGTACTCTAGTGTACCTAGATCCCGTTTGTCTGCATAATGCAGAGTTAAACATCTGGAAATGTTGTCCCAGATTAGTGGTGTATTATATGATTCTAAAACATGGTTTGCATGACCAACAATCTTGTTTCTTATAACGTTAATAATTCCAAAATATTTTGGAGATCCTCTCAAGGGCTCATAAATCTTTAGGAAAAAATCTTAGAATTCTCATAGGCTTCTGACAACGTCTGGAATTTTATCGAGATCATTTACGTTCCCTCTTTGATCTGGATTTATCGCCTGATCAACTCCAGCGAATTGGTCAGCATTTGGGTTCAAGACTGAATATATTAAATTTCTTCCTTCTGTTCGAAGGGTTTGGTTCACAATAGAAGATATAAGGTTTGAGAGTGCTGGATTTCCAGCCAGATTTTCAAATTGAGGATTGGGATTACCTTGAGGATAAGGATTTATTGGTGGTCGGAGGAGGTTGTTCGGGTTTGCCATGGTTTATTTAAATTTTATATAAAAAATTTTATCAAAAATTATTATTGAGTAATATTATTTTCTATTTATAGCACAAATTAAAAGTAATATTTTCTATTTATAGCACAAATTAAAAGTAATTGTTATTTTGTTTGTAAATTTATTATTTTCTTATCTTAAAATTTGATTGTTACTTATATTAAATTTAAATTTTGTTTATAAATCTTACACTAATAACACCAATAATACCACGTCCGACGCTGGTGTAGACAACATTAATCCCGTTTGCTCTGCTACTAGTGGTATTGTCTGCACACTCCTTCGTAGGCCTCAGTGTCTAAGGACTCCTGATATTGGTGGTTGATGGTTGTGGATTCGTGTTGGCTGTTGTTTTTTATTTTTTTCACACGCGGCGAGGTACCTAAGGTCGTCTTAAGCTTTGTAAGTATTTTTTTTAACACGCGGCGAGGTACTTGGAGTCGTCTTAAGCTTTGTTATTATTTTTTTCTAAAACCCGCGGCGAAGTACTTGACGTCGACTTAAGCTTTTTCTTAGGTTTTTTAATTTATTATAAAACAGCCACACAGGTTGGGCGCCAATTAAACTATTTAATGTTACTTTTACTTAAAAAAATAGTTCTTTATTCAATGAAATCTAAATCTAAAACTGAATTACAAATATTTTCTTAATAATAATGTAAGTTATTGCCGCAGGCAGAAGTTCGTTGTCGCAGACGCTTCGTCAGCACATCTGTTTGAGTTCTTTGCTGGTCAGTAGAATGGATCGTATTCGTGTGCAACGTTTCTTATGCTAGTCAGCAGAATGGGTTGTTGACCCATTTCCTTTCCCACGGGAAGCTTAGTTTTGTTGTTATTGCTTGTCAGCGCAAATAGCGTTAACTTATATGTGAAATATGATGCGGCGGCACTTTTGTGAATAACAATTCGGAATATTTAAAATTCCAACTAGGTCACAATTGGTCGTTGAATATTTTCGATGATAATTCTAAGTGGTTCAATGTATAGGAAATATTACCAAATAGAATCTATTGTGTAATTATCGGTTGGTGGATGATGGTTGGAAAAGTGCGTGTGTATTGAGGTAAAAATGTTAAATAAAAAGTATAAAAAGACAGGAATAGTTTAAATGGTGACAGAAAGATTTACCACTAGAAACCAACAGGGTTGCAGCCAAGCTTAAGACAGCGGGCCTTTGTTTTTTTCTCTTTTTCTTGAAGAAAATTAAAAGTAAAAATAAAAAGTAAATAAAGAAAAAAAATAAGTATTTTAAATTGTTAAAAATATAATCTTTTATTAATTTTTCTTTCTGTCCGTTACTCACTCTTCTCGCTATTATAAGCGAAAGCACGGTGAGGGCGCATAACAACTGTATTAATGTATTATCACCTCTAGGCACATCAAACCATTGTGTCATATTTGCCAACTTCTCATGCCAACAAAATCCAGTTAGAGAAAAAACTCCCAAGAGAACCGTTGGGCAATATGAGAAAGCCAACTGGGCCCGTCTCAACGATTTTTTCAGGAGCTTTAACTGGTCACTATGCTTCCTTGATAGTGACGTAGACGCCAGTGTAGATATGATCACAAATTTAATTCTTTGTCGAATGAGAAATTTTATCCCGAATAGGGTAAAATCTATCAAACCAAAAGAAAACTCATGGTTTGATTTGAGCTGTAAAGAGGTTATCAGATTAAGAGAAACAAGCTTCCGTTGTTATAAAGCCAACCCTACTGATGAAAGCCGCAAAAAGTTTCAACAAGCTAGAAAGACATGTTACGTTCATATTCGACGAACCAAATTTGTACATGATCAAAAATTACGGCAAAAAATACTGCAATGTCCCAAAGGTAGTAAAATTTGTTAATCACTTGTAAAAAACATACGAAACACCACCTCGTCCTCGGTTCCAACGCTCGTCTTCAAGGATACTCCTTTTGTCAGCTCATTAGATGAAGCCATTAGATAGAGCACAGTTTGCTGTTGATTCGACGTTGCCAGAAAGTATTATGGCTCCTCCTGCACTTGAGAGCGTAAATGGTTTTATGGGACAAATCTTCTTTCGTACTCGTGCAGTTCCTAGAGTTATTAAAGATCTTGACTTATACAAATCCGCTGGCTCGAATAGTATCCCTCCTATTGTTCTGAAGAGGTGTTCTTCAAGGCTGGCAAAACCACTGCGTAAGCTTTTCCATCTGTCCTACTCTACTGGTCTCTCTCCGAGTGGATGGAAAACAAAATTTGTCCAGCCTGTCCCAAAAAAGGGCGTATCTTCTTCACCATTCAACTATCGACCAATTGCACTTACGTCCCTTCTTTCCAAGGTCATGGAAACGCTGATTAATTTTCAGCTTAAGAAATATCTCGAAGAACGAAAGCTTCTTAATGACCGGCACTACGGCTTTCGTAGCAATAGGTCCACTGGTGATCTGATGGTATATCTCACCTAACTGTGGCACAAATCTTTACATCGTATTGGATAGAGTAAGATTATTCCGCTTGATATTTCAAAAGCATTTGATAGAGTTTGGCATGAAGCACTCTTATCGAAATTGCGCGTATTTGGTATCGATGAATCTTTTCTTCTTTGGATTAGAAATAACCTTCCGGGCCGCTCAATACAAGTTGTATTGGACGGTTTCAAGTCTGATGTCAACAAAATAAATGCTAGTGTGCCCCAGGCCTCCGTTTTGTCTCCGACCCTCTTTCTTATATTCATAAAAGATCTCTTATCTGGAACTTTACTGACGACTGTACTCTCAGGTTTTCATATTCGTTTCTAGATTCACATCCTTCGGATGTGGAACTCAAACGGCAGCGTATGATAAGCTCATTAAATTATGATCTTGACAGTATTAGGTTAGGTTAGGTTAAAGTGGCTGTCAGGAAAACGGCTGACACACTTAGACCATAATTAGGTCCGTTGTGATACCACATGATAGGAATGAGGAGATTATCCTCATTACGAAAACCATTCGGAGCTTTTTATGAAGCGAGAGAGACAGTGTATGTCTGTATTAGCTAGATCGCTTGGATCATTGAAAAAGTAGTCCCCAAGAAGGAGTCTGCGCCTCTGTGAAAGAGCAGGACATGTGCAGAGGAGGTGAGGAATTGTTTCCTCCTCCTCTTCGTCCATGCAACTTCTACAGAAGTCATTTGAGAAAACGCCAAGTCTTGTGGCATGTTTTCCTATAAGGCAGTGTCCTGTTATGACACCTATTACGGAGCTAATTTGTGATCTGCTAAGTGATAGCAAACTTTTAGAGCGCCTAGGGTCTAGCGATGGCCAGATTTCTTTTGTGGCCAGACATGTAGTAAGGTTTGTCCATCTAGAGTTTGCTTTCCTTGCAGAGTTTTGTTTTAGCAAAAGTTTACACGTAGCGATCGGTATACCTATGTTCCACCTGTTAGGCAAAACGGGCATTAGAGTTCCATTTCTGGCAAGTTCATCGGCTTTACAATTTCCCGGAATATCTCTATGGCCCGGCACCCAAAGAAGGTGAATATTAAACTGTTCCGCCATCTCTTCAAGAGACGATCGACAGTTTTGGGCCGTAACGGAGTTGGTAGAGACAGAGTTGAGAGATTTAAGTGCTGCTTGACTATCTGAGAAGATGCGTATATCCGATGTTGATATCACGTTTTCTCTCAGCCAAGACAGAGCTTCTTTAATTGCCAGAATTTCCGCTTGGAATACGCTACAGTGGTTAGGAAGCCGGAAGGAGAGACTTAAATTAAGTCTGTCTGAGTACACTCCGCCACCCACACCTTCCTCAGTTTTCGACCCATCAGTATAAAAATGAACTGAATCACCTTTGAGAGGGTCCCCAACGTCCCAAGATTCTCTTGAGGGTATGGTGACCTGGAAACTTTTGTCGAAATTTAGTTTGGATGTGGTGTAGTCGGAATGACAAGGAATAGATTCATATAAGTCTAGAATTTTAGTATGACCGATAGAGTTGTTGGTCCATTGAGAAATGGCTTTAAGGCGGACGGCTGTGTTCGCAGCCATTTGCTTGCCATATATATCGAGGGGTGTGAGGCTGAGGAGTATGTCTAGTGCAGCTGATGGTGTCGAGCGGAGAGCTCCACTTATGCACATACTTGCTGATCTCTGGACCTTGCTCAGCTGGTCACAGTACGTGACTTTATCTAGAGCAGTCCACCAAATTGTTACCCCATAAGTGAGAATCGGTCTTACGACCGCAGTGTAGAGCCAGTGAGTTATGGCAGGGGATAGACCCCATTTAGTACCTATAGCTTTTTTACAGGAGAATAAAGCAACAGTGGCTTTTTTAATTCTCTCTTGAATATTAGGTTTCCAACTTAGTTTTTTATCCAGTATGAGACCTAAATATTTGGCTTCATCTGAAAAGGAAAGTGGAACACCATTAATTGTTGGAGGATTTATCTGTGGTATTTTATATTTCCTTGTGAAGAGGACAAGTTCTGTTTTGCGGGGGTTTACACCTAGCTCACAGCGTTCTGCCCATTTTATTAGCTTGTTAAGAGCGGTTTAAAGAAGTTCTGTAAGAACCTGGGGGTGTTTCCCTGATATAGCTATTGCAACATCATCGGCATACGCAATCACTTTGAATCCTTCACCCTCCAGGACAGTCAGTAAGTCATTTATGACCAAGTTCCATAGAAGTGGTGAAAGGACCCCACCTTGTGGTGTGCCTCTAGTGACAGATCTTCTAGTGGAATAGCCTCCCAATGCAGAGTTGATGACCCTACTTCCCAACATATGGTCTATCAACTTAATCAGTAGGCCGTCCACCTTCAAATTTTCCAGTGCTCCTACTATTGCACGGCCGCTGACGTTGTTAAAGGCGCCTTCTATATCAAGGAAAGCCGCAAGCGTGTACTCTTTATGGTGCAGGGAGTATTCGATAGATCTTACTAAGGTGTGAAGAGCAGTTTCCACCGATTTTCCCTTACAGTAAGCGTGTTGTGCTTTAGAGATAAGGTTAAGCTCTATAGTGTCACGCAGGTGGATATCAATCAGACGTTCGAAAGTTTTAAGAATGAATGATGATAAGCTAATTGGTCTCAGGTCTTTTGGATTAATTTGGGAGTATTTTCCAGCTTTGGGTATGAAGACAACTTTCACCTCTCTCCATACTGAAGGAATATGAATGAAATTCAGACAACCGATCAGTATAGTTTCCAGTAAAGGAATTATGATATCTGAGGATCTCTGAAGTTCAGCAGGTATAATGCCGTCTGGTCCCGCGGATTTATAAGGTTGGAAGCTGTCTATAGCCCATTGGAGCTTGTCCCTTGTAATCAGACCTGGTATTTGATTGACCAAGTCATGTGACTGAGCGAATTCAGTATTTGAGACAATTTGTGAGCTACCTGGGAAGTGAGTATCAAGTAGCAAATTTAGTGATTCCTCACAGGATTTGGTCCAGGAGCCATCTGCTGTTTTAAGAGAGCTTGGCATCCCTGGATTGGTAGAGAGGACTTTCCTAAGTCTGGATGCTTCTGAAGAATCTTCTATTTTGTCACAGAAGTTCCTCCAAGAAGTTCTTTTAGTTATCCTCATTTGTTTTTTATACACTTTCAGCGAGTTCTTATATATATCCCAATCTAAACTCTCTCTGGTGTATTTAGCTCTGTTGAAAAGTTTCCTACATTCTTTTCTGAGCGGTTCGAGCCCTGGCTTCCACCAATGAGGTTTCTTTTTGCCCCTAATTTTAGTTAGAGGACAGGAAGTGATCATTGATTTGTTGAGTGCATTTGTTAGATCTTTGACTTTATTATCGAGATCAGTTTTGTTCAGGGGAGGATTAAAAAGGTCAGGTTTGATTAACTTTTTAAGAGTTTCCCTATATAGGAGCCAATTTGTTTTCCGGTAGTTCCGGAAGGAAGGAGGCTTTTCAGTTTCATCATTTAGACTGAATTGAATGTATCTATGGTCTGAGAACGAGTGCTCAGAAGATACTTTCCAATCCAATATCGATTGATGAACCATATCTGAGACAAGAGTGATATCTAAGACTTCTTGTCTATTTCTAGTTACAAAAGTTGGTACGTTTCCAACATTACTTAGAAGTAGGTTAGTAGTAAGAATATAATCGAAAAGAGACTCACCTCTGTCGTTAATATCCGAACTCCCCCATACTGTATGGTGCGCGTTTGCGTCGCACCCGATAATTAGGCGTATATTCTGCCGTTCTGCATCAGCGATCAGTCTCCTTAGCTTTACACTGGGGAGAGGGCCAAGATCGTCATGGCCAAGATAGGCGGACACTATCCAGTACAACCCTTTTTCGGTTTGTAATCTGACGGCCGTTACATCTCGATCGCTATATTCAGGGAGTAAAAATACATTAGTATTACATTTAGCTACTATGCAAGATCTAGGTTCACCTTTATCTGGCGCATGCAGCGTGTAATAGCCCGGAGTCCTGAGTCCTTGAACACTGGAGTTAGCAATCCATGGTTCCTGGATCAGGACAATATCTTCCCCGTTTGTGTTCAGACGGAGAAGAAGGGAGGCCGAAGCCATAATACAGTGTTGGAGATTAATCTGAATCAGCTGCAGCATTGTTACCACAGTCGGTCAGATCAACCTCCAGCACCGTTTGGTCAGCGTCTTCGGCTTCAGAGGAAGATCTTAAAAGTTCTTCCTCGCTTAGAAGAACGTTGATAGGGGAGTCTACGCTCTCCATGTCGGAGAGGTCGACGGAAGGAGCCTTCCTTTCGGTTGGCAGATTGGGCAATACCATAGCCGGAGAAGTGTCAATGTCATCTATCTCCATTTCTGGAGTTTCGATGCCGACGACAGGGTCTTCGTCTATGGTCATGTCCTGGGGGTTTTGTGGAGGGGCTTCTTGTGCAACTTCCTCATCTTTTTTGAAAACCTTCAAGGCGATTTTGTGGAAGCCGTACCTAATCACATTTTCGGTCGACACCAGAGGAGCCAGAGATTCCTTGTTGATTACTATGATAGCAGATCTAAAGGAACCCCTGATCTCTTCCAGCTTCGCGACTACCCAATCTTTTGTAGGTAGGCTTGGATTGCTGTACTGCATCATCTGGAGTATTTCATCCTTGCTGGCTGGTTCGATCGGGATCCAGGCACGAGCTCTAGGCCTGCAGGGGATATCATCCCTAGCAACAGCCTCGAGACTAGCACCTGGCCAGACCTCTCCCAGTCTGCTAACAGCAAGCTTAAACAGATCACATGATCTCTGATCTGCACAGGCGATGAGCTTAACACGTCCTTGGTGCCAGCCTGCATCGTCTGTGATTGGTTGAGGTCCGGGATGCTCCCTCACTAAACTCATGAAGCCAGCTGAGAGCTTCACTATGACCTTCAACCAATTCTCAGGAGAGATCCTGCCATCTGCATTACTTCTGTCGATGACTGCAATGACAATTTTGTCCTTTAGTACGTCACTAAAGGGCAGACCTTTATTCACGTTAAGTGATTTGTCGGTGCCTTGCACCTTGGGTCGTTTGGGATCGGGGATGGTGCTCCCGATGGACCGTTGACGCTTTGACGTGTAGTCCCCGCTGGTCTTTCTGAGAGCCATAATGTTCATGGCCCATTGGAGTTTGGCAGTTTGTCGCGAGTCACGATCCGCTACCGGAATGTCACCGATAGCTTTCACGATCCTCTCGGCATTCCGCCTCTCCTTACGGTTGATTTGGTTCCACCCCAACTCGGTGGAAGCAGAGCCATTTTTAATGACCCTACCACCAACGGGTTGTGGTATCTTCCTTGAGCCCAGGGGCGGTATACTTCGGCCAGCAGTGGAGGATCCGTAAGTCACGGACGCGCTGCTGGCAGAAGTACCCGCCCCTGGGGGGGTGTTGAGCCCCATCCCGATGGAGGGAGGACCGTTGTCAGCGGCCGTGCTTCCAACGGGTTGGGGGTTCTTCTGTGAATACGGAGGCGGCTTAAGCACCCCAGCAGTGTTGGATCCGTAAGTCACGGACGCGCTGCCGGATGTGATATCCGTCTCCGAGCTCATCTGCGGGGGCGTGGCTTTGTTGAGCCCCATCTCGATGGAAGCAGAACTATTTTTCATAGCCCCACTTCCAACGGGCTGTAGCACTTTCTTTGCAACGGGGGTCGGTATGTTCCTACCAGTAGTAAAGCTTTTAACGGCTGCACTACTGGGCGAGACACCCGACCCGGAGTTGAGCACATGTGCATTTTTTCGCCCCAATCCGGTGGAGGTAGAACCTGCTAACGCACGCCGACCTCCAACAAATTGGAGTCTCTTCTGCGAACTCTTTTGCGGTCTGCCTCGTCCGGTAACGGAGAAGGCACCCGCTCCGGAGTTCGCTTGTTTACGGGCAGTGGTAATGGCAGCAGCAGCGTACGTCACGCCACTACTACCACTACGGTGGGCATTAGCCAACGTACCCGAAGAGAGACCCCCACGGCCAACGGCAGTGGAGCTGTTTTTCGCAGCAGCACTGCCAATGGTCGCGGGGGGTCCCCCCGAGCAGGAAGGATTTGTACTACTGGCGGGGAGGACAAAGCCCTCTTCGCCAGCAGTAGCGTCTAGCTCACGAGCCGATTCACCCCCCACGGATGACTTATCAGTCTTTCCATGGATTGTGGTCGGCTCGCAAGACCTTCCGCACTTCGTTATACCAGGTGTACTAATTGTCACTGGCGACTTCTCCTCGTTAGAGGCCAAGCCATCGCCGGTAGTCGCGACTCCTACCGACTTTTGAGTGGATATCCCCACTCGCTTTTTAAATTCTTTAGTACTCATTTCATATTATATAGTTTTCAACATTTCGGTTTTCGGTTTTTTTGGGTTATGTTAGTTACCTAGACTTGCAGCTGGATTGCTGAAAGCCTAGGTGTAAGCCCCCTCACTACGACAAAGTCTAACCCGTGAGGGGGATCTTGACAGTATTGCTCAGTGGGGAATAAAAAAACCGTGTAGAATTTAATGCTTCTAAAAATCAATGCTGTCTCCTGTCGTTAAAGCGTAACCCACCCCCAATGCTGCTATCCATGAGCGGCACTTGCATAGAGGAAACTGAATAACTTTCAGTCCTCGGTATGTGTGTCACAGACCACCTTTTATGGAACGACCACATATTTGACATAGCTAAAAATGCTGCTAAGTGTTAAGGCTTTCTCCATCGATGCAAGACATTTTTCTCCCCTTCTGATCTGGATGTGATCTACAAAGCCTTTATTCGTCCAAAACTTGAGTATAATTCCCATATTTGGGCAGGTCCTCTAATAGCCCACTTGTGTCTATTGGATAGAATTTAAAAGAGAGCTCTTAAATTGATAGGTGAAAGAAATATAACGGAAACATTCTCATCTCTTGAGCACCGTCGAAATGTTTCATGCCTTTCGTTATTTTAACGTTATTTCAACAAACAGTGAAAAAGCCAGTTGCATTCCTCCCCTTAAACAATTCAACTGTAATACTCGCGCTTCTAGGAATGCCCATAAGCTTACCTTTGAGCCCAACTTCGGATGTACTGTTAAGTACAGACTTTCTTTCTTAAGTCGCACTACAAGAATGTGGAATGCTCTACCCAGCCCAATTTTACCCTCCCATTATGATTTACAGACATTCAAAACCAATGTGCATCGGTATCTCCTTTTAAATCTCCTAATTGCTCATAATGTGTATAACATTTAAAGGGTAGTCACCCAAAATCACTTTGCAATCTTTTACTTGTGGCTTCATGGAACTGGGTATCAGATGGTAATCGATCTGAGTTTCATTTCCACCACTACTAATCCATGCAAATTATTTATTTATTTAAAGCTAAATAATTTACAAATTAACTTATAAACTATTTTTTTAGAAGGCATCAGGGCAACATCCATGCAAATTAGATTTTGGCATGTATGTAACATAGTATCTTAGATTTTTGTGCTATTCGATTAGAAATAATATAAACAAAGAGAATATGGGGTTGCTCCCGCTCAAAATGTGTGCTATTTGCAGGAAAAATCAAAACGGTACCAGAAAGTGCATTACTCACTCCCTGTTTTTTGTTCTTTTCCTATATAACTTTGGAAACATGCATCTTAGGAAAAAAAAAACATTGAGACATAATTTGTTTGTTATAAAATTTTCCACAAGATGACATTTCTATAAAACTTTTTGGTTTTATATTTTTGATGTTATACAACGTTGACGTCAGAAAAAAGCTGTAAAGAACAGAATAGTCTTGAAGCGCTAAACTGACAGATAAAAAATGGTCCAGTTCTACTGTAAATGTGGACTCAGATACTCTAGGGAATTAAAAAAATTAAATATTGAAACCCTATTCAAATCGGTGTGATAGGTTCGGCATAAGAGGTAATGTTAATTAAGTGCACCGCGAAATGTTTGCATCAATAATGTGGTCAAACTTAGACATTAAACTAGCGCAAATTTTTGTACACATACTTGGAACCCCTAACTATCGTAAAGTATCGTTATAATATTTACTATATTTTTTGTTAGTAACTTTTGTGGCGATTTTAAAAGAACAAAAATCATATGAAAAATGCTTTTTTTTTAATAAAATAATTATTTGTATTTATAACAAAAAAAAAGCATTTTGCATACAAATTTTGTTCTTTTGAAATCTCTACAAAAGTGACAAAAAAAATAAAATAGTATTATAACGATACTTTACGATAGAGTCCAGTCATTTGGTAGTTTTGCCTGGAAAGTCTTGGAGTCGTTTTGAAAACTTTTCATTTTTATAGATTTTGGGGTGCTCTTTACGTACAGTTTTGTTTTAACACTCGCTTACATTTTGTTCGCAAATGTGGTTAATATTTCTTGTTATTAATTTAATTTCATCTTTTTAACCTGTTTAAATTAAAGTTTTTGATATGGCTTGTTTAAAAAGAAGATATGCTTAAATGATCCAAACTCATTTTGTGTTATCTGTGGTGAATTCACAGTGAAAACTTTTTTTTTTAATTTTAGCTGACGCTGGTTTTCCAAATTATCTTCTTATCTAAAGGTTTTTCGCCAAAACTTGTCATTGATTTTTATTTTTAGTATTATTACATACCTTCAAAAAAATATTAAAACATCATGTTGATTACACATTTTTTGGAGAAAATTGACACCAAAGTCCATTCTTTTCTTCAGACTGAGAAAAGATATCAAATTTATTTAAACGCAGTTACAAAGGCTGGTATTTCTTTTAAAAATAAAGGCCTAAAATAAGTTTCTATCGTTAGTATTAACAGGGCAATTACCGTCAGGGTACACCAAAGTTAGACTTTTCTTAAATCCCCGATAAATGTATCAAAATTGGAGATAGGCCTTTACTGTAGAACGATTTTTTTCTTAGAATATACCCAAGAATCATGCTCTAAAATACTATATGACGAATTAAGGGAGAACATTTCCTGGTTTGAGTACAGATGTGCTTAAGGCTGGTATATTTGATGGACCACAGATAAGACTTTTAATGAAAGATGATAATTTCGTGCATTCAATGAATGATTTAGAATCTACGGCCTGGTTAGGTTTTGTAAACTTAATTAACAACTTCTTAGGAAACCATAAGTCGATAAATTACCAAGACTTAGTGCTGTACCTGCTGGAAAGTTTTAAGAGGCTATATGAATATTAAAGTTCACTACCTCCACAGTCATTTAGTCACATTTCCTGAAAATCTTGGGTCATATAGCGAGGAGCAAGGAGAACGGTTCAATCAGGACTTAAAAGTCATGGAAGATAGGTATCAAGGTCGATGGGATGAACACATGATGGCATCTTTTTTGCTCCTGGAGCATCACGCGAGATAGTCTTAAGGACACTCATGCAAGAAAATCGCTAAAAATAAGCTTTCTTCAGTAGAATAAGGCAATAAACTGAAACATTTTCTTTATTTGTATTATTTTTCCATATATGATGTATCTCAAAAACTACACGTAGAACCAAAAAAGTAAGTATACAGTTAGAACCTGGGTAACTAGTGAACAAAGAAACAGTTTTAATTTTGGCGGCACCAAAACCACTGTAGGCCTGTGTTATGTTTGCAAAATGTATACATAAGGTAACCCTATATAAGCTTGCATTAACATTTTTTTTCTAGCAGCCATAATTTGTATTATATTATTATTTCAAGAAATCACAAAAACTCAAAAATACCGGTTTTTAGCCATTTACACTTAAATGACGAACTTGACGGAAAATATTTTGAACCTATTTGATAGATGATAATATTCTCTAGAAGTAATATTATGACACTTTTTTACATATAACACAACAGTTGCTAGATATTGCGACTTCAAAAATGGTCAAATTTCGAAAACAGGTTTTTTGAATACAAAAAATTAAATAAAAATATTGTTTTGCCTGGAAAGTTTTGAAAACTTTTCATTTTTAAAGATTTTGGAATGCTCTTTCCGAATTTTCATTTTGCCACCTCGCACCTTTGTCGCTATCTCCGCCATTTTGAGAGTTTCTCGCCAAACTGTTTTTGGTCGCCATTTGTTCAAAATAGCGCCATTAGCGGCAAAGGTGCGAGGTGGCAAAATGAAAATTCGGAAAGAGCATCCCGAAATCTATAAAAATGAAAAGTTTTCAAAACTGCTTCAAAACTTTCCAGGCAAAACAATATTTTTATTTAATTTTTTGTGTTCAAAAAACCTATGTTTTCGAAATTTGGCCAATTTTGAAGTCGCAATATCTTGCAACTGGTGTGTTGTATGTAAAAAAGTGTCATAATATTTCTTCTAGAGAATATTAAAATTTAACAAATAGGTTCAAAATATTTTCCGTCAAGCTCGTCATTTAAGTGTAAATGGCTAAAAACTGGTATTTTTGAGTTTTTGTGATTTCTTGAAATAATAATATAATACAAATAATGGCTGCTAGTAAAAAAATGTTAATGCAAGCTTATAAAGGGTTACATTATGTATAGATTTTGTATAGATAATTTTTCGATTAAACGTGCCGTTTAAAAGATATATGCAATCTATCGACATTTGACGCTATTTAAGTACCAATATCTTGCTACTTATAACTTGCATGCAAAAAAGTGTCAATACTATTTTCTAGAGAATAATATGGTCTACAAATTGAGTCTAAGTTTTTTTTCGACAACTTCGTCATTTAAGAGTAAAAAGTGAAAAACTGGAAATTTAGAAATTTTGTGAAACTTTTAAAATAATTATATCTTTAAAACGGTTGTTTTTAAGAAAAAAATAATAGTTTTTTCCTGTAGGGGGTAACATAATGTACAAAACTTGCATTCAGATGTTTTCAAAAATATAAACCGTTAAGGAGTTATGCGTGATAAAGTGACATTTTCGACATTTTACGTTTTTTGAAATGTCGATATCTTCTTATCGGTGAGTCGTAGGAAAAAAAATGTCAAAACCATTTTTCTTCGGGATCACAAAATCTACAAGTTTTGCATGAAATACTTTATATTTGAAAACCTGATATTTTCGGCATTTATCCTCGAATGGCGGCGTTAGCGGCAAAAGTGTGAGGTGGCAAAATGAAAATTCGGAGAGCACCCCAAAATCTATAAAAATGAAAAGTTTTTAAAACTACTCCAAAACTTTCCAGGCAAACCACTTTTTTTCGCCCAAATGACTGGACTAATAGTTAAGGGTTCCAAGTATGTGTACAAAATTTGCGCCTCAACGCCTGCAACGGCCACAACAAAAACAACATCAGAACAGATCAAACAAGACTTAATGCAGTAGATTCAACACAGCAAAGCCAGCAACAGCAGGCACAGAAGTAAGAAAAGATGCATCAGCAGCAGTCACAGCCGCCGAAGAACAAAAAAGAAAAAGTGTAACCCATCGACACCTACAAGGTGGAACTTTAAGACACCATTTACCTATGTAAGTTGGCCATAGGCCACAGTCAAATAGAATAATATAATCATGGCGATTACAGAA
The DNA here is from genome assembly GCA_949320155.1 of Melangyna quadrimaculata. Classification (NCBI taxonomy): domain Eukaryota; kingdom Metazoa; phylum Arthropoda; class Insecta; order Diptera; family Syrphidae; genus Melangyna; species Melangyna quadrimaculata. Next base: position 261,182,488 of record OX439483.1, on the reverse strand, counting down.
TCCGCATAACTCGATCCGCAGTGATTCACAATGCAGTCTTCTCTTTCCTTTTCAAGATACATGAGTAGATGAGAATGTAAGCACTGCACTGCGAATCGAGTTTTGCGGAATCTGTAATCGGCATGAATAAAAGATTTATTGAAACGAACCACGACTGAGTTCATTAGATTTACCAGTAAAATGGAAAAAGTACAAACAGTTATGCTAAAAGGCCTGACCAGAACCACAGGTGCTCTTAAATGAGCTCCGCGGTTCGCTACAGTCAGAGTCAGATGGGAGAAGTTATATCTGCTACTGCTCTTAAATGAGCTCCGCCAAAAAGTGATCGATGATTTCGATTTTATCAGAGTCAAGCGGTCCGCTACAGTTGAGAGTCAGATGGGAGAAGTGATATCTGCTGTTCTTCCTGGTGCAACCCCCACCTAACAGCAAACTGTATAGTTTGAAGATTATCTCCGCCCTCAGGTACTAGGTTGCAACTTGGGATAAATTAAAGAGGCGCAGCGATATGCTTCAATGCATGCGCTGCCAGAAGATCGGCCATGCCGCAGCAAAGTGCGAAATGCAGTCACGCTGCGTCAAGTGTGGAAAGAATAAAAACCCAGGTAGCCCACCAGGCCCACGTAGCGGGGTACACATTATCAAATCAATTTCACAAATCTGTTTGCCTTCAAAAATCAAACAAATATACAAAAAATGTGTGAACAACAAATTTATGTGCGAGACAAAGTGTACAGAATCAAAGTTAACAGAATTCCAAAACCAGATAAGGATGGACCGTATCTACTCTGTTGTGCCGAGCTTAACGCAACTTTGAGGTTAATAGGCGTCAAGTCGGGAAGGCCTTTCAAGTTTCTTGCTGTGAGCCAGAAATACAGAACAATTTCAATATTGTAAGAGAAAACCGGTCCAACCCTCCTCAAGGGGTGGGTTGGCGTCGCAATCTTTGAACGAAAAGGCATTAATTATAAAGTATGTAGCTTATCACTGTGATTGGCAGAAGTCTCGGTTTGTGCTTGTGACTTTTAAGTCGTATTAAGTCCAGGAAAATAAGACTTATACTTCGAAAAAAATTAGAGAAAGCTGAATTTTGGTATACACGTTCTGTGAACCTTCCTAAGTAAGCCCAGAAAGTTCCGCCAAAAAAAAAATCGATTTCTTACCAAAAAGTCAGTATATCTCCATTTCTAACGGTTTTTTCGTCCAAAAAACTTAAGTTCGAAATTAAAGAGCATACAATTTACAATAAAAAAGTCCAACAACTTTACTTATAGCTATAACCGTTTCTGAGTTATTAAGCGTTAAAAAATTAGTTTTTTTTTTCTATTCTTCGATAGTGTGAACTGCCTAAAAAACAGTTTTTTGCATATATCTTTAAAACTATTCGCTTAATCGAAAAATTACATTGACAAAATGTGTAGATTATGAACCTTTATATAAGCATGCACTAACAGTTTTTTTTCTAGAAGCCATAATTTTTACGATATCATTATTTAAAAAAAAATCACCAAAAGTCGAAAATACTGGTTTTTGGCTCTTTTCTCTTTAATGACGAATTTTTCGGAAAATATTTTATACTTATTTCGTAGATTTTAATATTCCCTAGAGAAAATATTATGACACTTTTTTGCGTATAACACATCAGGTGCAAGATATTGCGACTTCAAAATGGTAAAATTCCGAACATTTTTGAATAAAAAAAAAAAATAAAAAAAAATGATATGGTTTAAAATGACGTTATAAATATTATATAATTAAAAATACATACATTCACCTTACCTTTGTCATATTTATGTTTGTATGATGTTTTTTTTTAATTTCATCATTTTTTTTATTTATTTTTTATGACCATTTTTGAATTGCAATGTCTTGCAACTGATGTGTTATACGCAAAAAAGTGACATAATATTTTCCCTAGGGAATATTAAAATCTACAAGAAAAGTATAAAATATTTTCCGACAAATTCGTCACTTAAGAGAAAAGAGCCAAAAACCAGTATTTCCGACTTTGGTGATTTTTTTTTAAATAATATCGTAAAAAATTATGGCTTCTAGAAAAAAAAACTGTTAATGCATGCTTATATAAAGGTTCATAATGTACACATTTTGCCAACATAATTTTTCGATTAAGCTTACAGTTTTAAAGATATATGCAAAAAAATGTTTTTTTTGGCAGTTCACACTATCGAAGAATAGAAAAAAAAAACGCTTAATAACTCAGAAACGATTTTAGCTATAAGTAAAGTAGTATGAACTTTTTTATTGTAAATTGTATGCTCTTTAATTTTGAATTTAAGTTTTTTGGACGAAAAACCGTTAGTAATGGAGATATACTGTCTTTTTGGTAAAAAAAAACGTTTTTTTTGTCTTTTTACCGTTATAAAAAAGCTAGCACCCAAAATATCTTGGCGGAACTTTCTGGGCTTACTAAGGAAGGTTCACAGAACGTGTATACCAAAATTCAGCATTCTCCGATTTTGTCCGAAATGTGTACCTTATTTTGACTAATTTTCCTGGACTACTCAGCCAGCTTACTTTTTTACAAAGCTCGGAAAACCTTTTCAATGCTTACAATTGAGCTCGGAAGAGTATTATATGGCCGGTGATTTGAATGTCAAGTGCGTGCATTCACCCACATTATGATCTGGAAGGAAAATCCCTGCTTCACCACATCGACCTTCGGAACAGAATCACGCAATGACGATCGGAGAACCTCGGTATTAGCGGGTTAAATGAGAAACATTTAAGAAACGTCATCATCGCCGAGCGAAACGGGATCAGTTCCCTGTTAATTTCGGAGTTTGAGCTGCAGCTCATCTTCGCCTCATTAAACACAACGGAACAATTTTTTGCTTACCCAAGTATCATGTCCTTAAATATTTTTGACGAATTAAGGGACACCCTGTTTAGTTTAACTTAGATCGCCTGCCTAGGGACAGTAAGTTAGTTATAAGATATTGATAAGTAGGCTTTCAGATAGTTTTAACTTAATTAAAAAAAAACACCTGTGTTTCATGAGACAAAAATTCTTTCCTATTTATTAGCTCTTTATTGCATTTAAAAGATCTACAGTCTTACAGGCATTTAGCTAAAATTATTAAAACAAAATTATATTTTCAAATAATCTTTTTAGAAAGAGTTATATTTTAGTTGACATAGACCAGTCGGCAGAGACAAAGATGATTTTTCGTAATTCAAAAACATTGTTGTAGGAATTATATTTTCATCGTTAAAACGTAGAAGAGTATGTTTTTTTTTCAGTGATTTTTGTTCCTATTAAGCGTTAGTTGCTTTATATCTGAAAATATAAATCTTACAAGCTAAATTTGTATGAAGCAAAGAAATATAATTTTGTTATCTTTATGTGTACCTATGCATATGAAAAAAAAAATGTACAATGAGTCGTTCTCAAGATATGTGAAAAGGCGTATTTCAAATTGGCGCCGATAATTTCAATCATAAAATTAAAAAAAAAAAACTGGACTAACAGTTTAATCTTAAAAATGAAGACGAGTTCCAGGCTTATTTCTTATACCTTTTATTTTTAATAATCAAGTAATACATTTTATAAATTTCAGATATCATGTGGAAGTTACACTTTTCTACCTTACAAACTTTGCGACCAAGGATTTTGTTACGTGACAACTTTTCATAAAGAAACTGGAGATTTAAAACTATCATCACTTTCTTCTAGATTGCGACGGATTCTTGAAGATGTTGAAATCCAATCCAAGTATGTTTTGAGAAAATATTTACTTCGTTTTAGGTGTATGCTTTAATATAACATTATATTACATTATTTTCAGACTTAAATAAATACAAAAAAGAGATACCAATTTTCTCAAAATTTTGCATTTACATTTTAAACGGTTGATATATGTATCATGATAATGAAGTGTCTTTTAAAGGGTAGGCGCAAATGTTGGGTTTTAAGACTGAGAAATTTGTTTTGTAGAAAATTTTAATTGTAGATGTCTGATGCCTGATGGTTCCCATAAATTTGAGGTGAGCTCTAACGGCTGTGAACACATTTTTTTAACTGTTCGTTTTAAAAAAATATTTTTGTTTTCAATTTAAGTATTAACTTCAAAGGGTATTTATGTGCATTCAAAAGGACACAAGCGTCCACAGGTTATTTCTCAAAACCCACCTCTGTCTACCAACTACCAAGACCTCAGCTGGATATGGGGTTTTAATCCCTGTGGAAAGCTGTTGGGGACAAGCAATGAGAGAGGGGGAGTGTTCCCACTAAGGCACTTCTCTTTTCATCGAGGCGGCAGCGGAAGAATTAACGGTGGCTTCTACAGTTCCAGTTACGTTGAACTACTTAGTGAACAACTTATATGGGCTACTATGACATATTCGTAGCTCAGGCCTATAAGGCACGGTTTATCCGGTGTAAAAGAGAGCCGGCTGGCGCATGCAGCTAAGGACGAGGCTTACCAGGCAATGCTGCAGACTCGAACAAGAGGTGCTGAGAAAATATCCCGGGAGCTCTACGGGCTGAAAAGAAAGGAGGAACGCCGCCAACTTCTCAGGAGGAAAAAAAGAGAGCACGAGAAGCGGGTGGTCGAGTCTATTGAGAGTTGTAGCGGCAGGGGAGATGTTTGAAAATTTTATCAGAGGGTGAAACGATCCACCTAAGGATACAAAGCTAGAACGGAAGCCTGCCGAGATGAGAGTGGGAATATGGTAGTAGATACACAGTCAGTGCTGAGGATCTGGAAAGAACACTTCTCTAGACAGCCAAGATTCCGCTAGTAAAATTTGATTGGATGAAAGTATGCCCGATGAATGGCGCCCTATTCATAAAAAGGGAGATGCTCTGAAATGCACCAACTACAGAGGAATTAGTCTCCTAACGGTCGCTTATAAAATCCTGTCGGCTATCCTGTGTGACCGCTTAAAACCTTTTGTCAACGATCTGATCGGCGCCTATCAGTGTGGTTTAAGGCCAGGCAAGTCAACCTTCGATCAAATGATTACATACGAAAGATTTAAGAAATAAACACCACCCCTTTATCGATTTTAAAGTCCCAAAAAGGGACGAATTATACAGATCCATGTCATATCTCGGCATCCCTAGCAAACTCGTCCTTTTTTGCAGGATGACGATTTAGAAATCTCGGTGCTCCGTCAAAATCGGCAAAACACCACCGATTTCTTTGACGTTGAGAAAGGATTGAGGCAAGGCGACGCGTTATCATGCAACCCATTCAACATCGTTCTTGAAGTAATTTTACGCAACGCACACGTCAACACTAGCGGTACAGTTTATCGAAAGTCCGTTCCATTGCTTGCGTATACAGAGCTTGAATCGGAGGAGGCTAAAATAAGATTGGTGGTTAATGAGGACAAGACAAAGTACATATTATGCTCTTATCGAGAACGGAATCCCAACATCGTCGACTCGGGCAAAATATCACGATGGACAGATATAACTTCGAAATTGTCAAGGACTTTGTCTACATGGGCTCCACTATAACCTCGCAAAATAACATCAGTGAAGAGATCAAACGAAGAATTATTCTTGCCAACTGCTGTTTCTTCGGTCTAGGAAGGAATTTAAGTAGTCAGGCCCTCTCTCAAAGAACCAAGGAGACTTTATACAAGACTCTTATCACGCCGGTCCTGCTCTATGGGGCAGAAGCATGGACACTGAAAAAATCGGATAAAAATCTGCTCGGGTGCTTTGAGACAAAGATTCTTCGTTTGATTTTCGGTCTGGTGTGTATCGAAGGAGTGTGGAGGAGAAGATTCAATGACGAGCTATACGGGCTATGCAGCGACGTTGACCAGGTCAAAAAGCTGAAATTACAGCGGCTGATATGGCTGGGGTACGTGGACCTTATGAACAGCAACGCACCTGCCCGTCGAGTGTTGTGACCCGAGAAGCCACAACTACTCTCAAACTCTAATTCTACCTCTTCTCTCAATATCACACCAATTCGCATAGAACAGTCACCCAACCAAAAAAAAAAAACATAATTACCAACCAGGCATAATTTTCATTTCGTTCTTATTATAGAACAATGGTTTGTTTACGCACAACGACTCAAGCGATATGCGCGCCTCTATTGCAACGAATGCAGAAATATAAATAAACAACTGCAATGCAATAGAGTATGTCAAGTGCAGCGTATAATATTCATACGAAATGCCATCGTTCCATGGTGTGTGGCCTGGTTCGTGTGAACTTGACGAGGGACATGGTTTTCGTGATGGTGGGAGATGGTAGAAAAACTTAATAAATAGAGAAGCAAATGGGAAGAAGGGCAGACTGAATTATCATATGCACACGAGATAAGGTTGCAGCCAAGCTAAAGACAGCGGGCCTTATTCTCAACCTAATAAAATAAAGACGAAACATAAAAACAAAAACTAAACATTAAATAACATTAAATAAAGTCATTTTATTTCTTTTTAAATTCAACTCTCCAAAGTCTACTCTTCCCGTCCATTTAACGGCGGAAGCACGGTAGAATCGTAACATTTGTGGCAGCGGTGGGATCTTCCTAGATAAAAATCCCTACCAACAACAAAAAACAAAATTTTTTCTTGAGGCGTTCTGGGGCCAAAACACCAGAAAGTGGAGTGAAAAAAAAGTAAAGTGAAAAAAAAGTCCTATAAAAGTAAAACCTGGCGAATTCCCAAACGGACACCGAAGGTAAAATTAAAAAAAAAAACCAGGCTGTAACTGTCAACTTTAGACCGCGAAGATTGCCTGGCAGACAGTAACAGAAGACTCAGTAATAATACTACATCAACTATACAAAACAGGAGCAACACTAAAAACAAATTAGCAGTAACAGTAAACATCATCAGCAATACCGACAACAACAGTCTAGAAACAGCATCAACAATACCACAATAAAAAGTTATCTTAAGGTAAAAAAAAAATGTATATACATATAATAATAAAATTTTCATATAAATAGAAAAGAAAAGAAAAAAAAATTTTTTTTGAATTTTTAAATTATTATACTTATTAAACTTTACATAAAAAAAATATATTGTAATTATTTCCATTTTGCTTGGACTGTTACCATTTTTTGTTTCTATATATACATAATTTTTGTTTTCATATTATATATTGAACAAAATAATATCTACAATTTGACTTACAACTAGTTTGATACGATGATATTATACATTTATTAGCAAAATAATATTTACAATTTGAATTATAATAACTAGTTAGATACGATGATATTATACATTTATTGGCACATAGGGGGCATAATCTTATACTTTGTCTTAAGTTTAAAGGATTATAAAATATAAAATACATGTCAAAAAAATTAAATCTAAAAGTCGGCTGACTTTATTGTCCTCGGGGTGTTCCGTCCCGGTTGTCAAGTTGTGGTTTTGGTGGGGGGATGTGTTGGTATTTAGCCGCGGTGATATGCTGACCCTGTGTCAGCGTAGAACGAAACTGCTGGCTCGTTGCCCGTAATGATGTTATCAACCAGGATTTCCACCGTACTGAGGTATCTCGGCTCGGGGTGTCGCTGCTGAGTGGCCATTCTTTTCATCAGTTGACTTGGGTGCCTGTTAGTTAGTTTTACAAGCTTCTTTGCTTGAAGCAGTAGGTACCTTCAAGGGGTAAATTTAAATGATTATAAAATATAAAATACATGTCAAAAAATTAATTCTAAAAGTCGGTTGACTTTATTTTGTATTGTCCTCGGAGTGTTCCGTCCCGGTTGTCAAGTTGTGGTTTAGGTGGGGGGATTGGTTGGCATTTAGCCTCGGTGATATGCTGACCCTGTGTCAGCGTAGAACAAAACTGTTTACTCGTTGTCCGTGATGATGTTGTCGTCCAAGATGTCCATCGTACTGAGATATCTCGGTTCAGGGTGCCATTCGTCTCATCAGTTGATTTGGGTGACTGTTGGTGAGTCTTACTATCTTCTTTGCTTGAAGAAGCGGGTACCTGTCCAGGTGGATGATGTTCGCCTCTGTGTAAAGACGCTCGTTGCTGTGATGTCTTATTCGCTGCCGATCAAAATGTAGTCCGGTACAAATGCTTAGTAACTTTCTTTCGAACATTTTAAGTTCCTTCTTGGCAGTCTTCCAGATGGAGAACCAGACTGGGAAGGAATAGCTGATTACAGGCCGCAAGAGCTGCTTGTACATGAGTTTCTTCGTCTTCTGGCTTAGTCCGTTTTTGCGTCTCATCAATGGTTGGAGTCGGTGGAAGGCCCAGTTCGCTTTTTTGAGGCATTTTTTTTATATTACACAATTTACCTAAAAAGATTTTAATTTAGCTTTGACTATTACCGTTCCTTCTCGTTGTTTCTTGTTTTTTGAATACGTTATGACTCGGTCGTTTTCTTCGTTATAAATTATTCTTATTTTTCCAAAATTACTCGTAATCAATCCCAAAAAGCTTAATTTTTTGAGGAATTGCCTTTTCATTTCTGCGAGCAAATGGCAGTTTCTGAGTACAAAATTAGTCTAAACGACATTATTACAATTGTACCGGTATTTAACGGGAAACCGGGAGACCTAGCCAAATTTTTGGCATGCGGGGACATTTTGTTTAAGTCCATTAAAACGGATGTAGAACAAAAACTGTTCCTAAGCATAGTGAAAACTAGGCTCGAAGGTCCCGCGTTTGAACTTATACAATTCAAAAATATAAATAAGTGGGTGGGATTTACATTCTCTCTTAAAAAACATGTACACCGTGGTAAAATCCAGATCTTTCGCTCAGAATGAGTTATGGCTGCGGGAAAATATTACGTGTTATTATTGCAAGAAGAACAATCACCACGAATCGGAGTGCAGAATAAAACGGTCGCAGACTGGACAGGGAACTTCGAATACATCTAATCGATTTAGGGGAAATTCCAATAATAATAATAAAAATAATTCTTCAACCAATGTACGACAGTACGACGTCCGGCCGGGATACAGAAATTGGCAATCGGGCGAAGATTTCTATCCCTACCAGCTTGATTCGGGAAACGAATGTGCTCGGGAGGAAGATATCGGCCATCCATCCCGACTGGATGTGAAGGCCAACTGTCAAAATTAGACACAAAAAGTATAACGGTTTCGCTTTGCCCAAAATTCGGCGAACCTGTAATACAAATTCAATTCCGGCCATCTGGCAGGAAATACTCCACGTTCCTAGTTGACACTGGAGCGGAGATTAGCCAATACAGACCGGGAGTAAATGCGAAACTAAATAAAACCTGCTCTGTATCTCTATCCACGATTTCGGGTGGCTCAGTCTTCACCCTAGGAGAGATAACAGGTTTAATTAAAGTAAATGAAAAACAGAATCTTTCGTTAAAACACCCTTTCCAGGGTTAAACAGAAAGAATTACTTTATCTTACGATGGCATTCTGGAAAACGATTTCCTCAGTGCGCACAGATGTAAGGTAAATTATAAAAAAGAGACCTTGGAAATTAACGAGATGAGCTTGAGTGATGACTCTTTAGTTGAAAAGGAATCCAAAATGCTACCCCGCACGAGGCGGTGCCTACGGGCTATAATTTGGAAACAAAAGGTGATGAAAAGGCTGAGGAGAACAATTCTGTTGTAAATCCAATGAAGCCACCATCAACCGAGAAACCAATAAGCATGCAATGGATACTGATCTAAGCAACAGAGAATCATCATCGTCTGCGTTAAAAGTAGAAGGTCAAACTAGTCAAAGTACCCATGAGACTACTCTGATAGATAGCGTAGCAGGTAGAATAATCAAGACTTCAGAAAACAAAAGCTAAAAGAGCAAGGAAACTGGAGCAAAAATTAAAAAAACTTGAGAAAACGAAAGCCTAAAGAGCAAGGAAACTGAAGAAAAATTAAAAAGACTTTAGAAAACGAAAGCCAAAAGAGCAAGAAAACTGAAGCAGTAATTAAAACAAATTTAATGGAGGATACATCCAAAAGTACCAATATAAAAAATTCTATTAATTCTATAATAACCCTTTCCCTCGTAGTCAACATATGATTGAGATTCCATTTATCGAACATGATAATACTCTCGAAGACATTGTTGTCCAGAAAAAAACAAATCATCCCAGGTGTTTATTTAGGTGAAACCATTACTAGACCAGAAAATAACAGTAAAAATACTAGAAACGAATAAGTAAGTAAGTAAGTAAGTAACAAATTAATTTATTAATACATTAATTGTTAAAGTTTACATAATACATGAATTTTAAAGCTATGGCTAAGCCGTCAGCCTGGTTGACAAAAATATTTCTAATATACAATTTTTATCATTTAAATAAGACACAAGTATTTAATACTTCAATTTACAAATCAAACATATTCAGTAACTAAAAGCATTCTATATTTGAAGATAGCTTCTAAAAATTTACTGAGCGTTTTCCAGTCGCATTCGTTAAGTATTTTAAGGGTGTCTTGCATTGAAAGGGTATTTTTCCAAAGAAGAAAAGTCGGTGTGGCTTAAATATTGGGCAAATGCTTATAACATGAAAACAGTCCTCTTTTGACTTAAGGTTGCATATTGAACAGAACTGGTCGGAGCTGCCGTTATAAAGACAACCATTTAAGCTAAGTAGTTCACATCTTGCTTTAAAAATAAGAGAAATCTCTCGGTATGTTTAGGAATCGTTAAAATAGTTTCTCTTACCAAGATTGTAGTTAAGCTGAGAGTATAACAACCTACTGTTGGATTCACGGCCATTTATAACAAATGTTTCTCGTGTCAAGTCCTCATTTTTTTTAATTATACGGTACAGTTGTTCTTTTAACTTGATGGGATTATTTAAGTCAACATGTAGTGTTTCACCACAAGCAGTTCCTAACCTTTCCCACTTAGCAGTCAACAAGTCTTTATTCCTTAATTATCTTTGTTATCCTCGAGTCATCATGTGCTAATGTCTTAATAATAAAATCCGCCTGCGCTTTAAGGGTACTTGTAAGAAGTTTAGGTATTCCTGTTTCCAGGTAGATTGCATAGTTTGGTGTGTTTCGAGGTAAGTTGAAGAGTTTTTTTAAAAAGTTTCTCTGGAATTGTTCAATTTGTTCATATTCATCTGCACCCCAGACTTGACACGCGTAACAGAGAGTTGACTTTACAACTGCTTAATAATTATTTGTTGTTTAAGTGACCTTTATTATTTAAGTAATTTGAAGCTAATTTGAGCGGACTGTAGGTCTTTAAAATTATGTTAATTTTTTACGACGTTTCGAACATGTATATGTTCTCCATCAGGACTTTATTTTATAAATATAAGGAAATTAAAAATTATACATATTACATTAGTACACAACATAGACAATGCGTAAAGTCAAAAAACTACTTACAAAATTTTATAAACGGCTAATTTTATGAATTACACTATTACATCTCAAACAAGTGGCATTATTTAAATAATCATTAAAACTGGACATTAATTAAAAAATAAATTAAAGTTTAACTGACAAGTATAAATCCCTTCATATAAATTTACTTTTCATGAAAACAAAACACAACAAACACAAAACGCCTCCTCGTCTCCCACAATCAAAACCTATTTGATGGTACCATATTATTCGGCCTCTTAATAAGCTGGCTGTATGCACTGCTTAAGTTTTCACAGTCGGATCTGCGGTTGACAGCATTCTCTGCATTGTTTATGTGTAGCATCTCCAGCAAAAACCTCTTTGCATGCTGTTTCTCTGTTTCTAGAATGTTAACTCTCTTCAAGTCTGCCTCATGTCTTTCTTTCAAACAATGAAGTGCAAGTGCTGTTTTTTGCTCCCCACCGTTATTAATGCCTGATCTATGGCCAGAGAGACGCTTTTTTAATTTTTGCTTGTAGGTGCCAACATAAACAGAAGAGCAAGCTACCCCGCTTCTCCCTAAGCAGTTAATTTGGTACACAACATTTGATCTCTCCATGTCGTTTATCCTTCCTTTTGTGTTAGTGAACAAATGGGTACGCAGAGGATTTACAGGCCTGAAAGCTATTTTGGTTTTTTCTTTATTCCTTATGGGTGCTGATAGCATACGATTAGAGAGGAGCGGGATGTACAACGAGCTTCTATATAGCACCGGTTGTGTATCATCTGTAAGTGGTTTTATGTCTCTTTCTTTTACATAATTTTATCTCAATTTGTTTACCAACGACACTGGGAAAGAGTAAGAACATATGGTGTTGCGAATTATGTTGTTATTTTTTTTTCCGAAAAATTATATTGCTTGTCCCTAGCACACAATTTATAAAGTTTTGTGCCGTATTTAAAATGACTCCTTTTGGTTGTTGTGAGTTAAAGTTGATAAGGCGGCCGGAGGTGGTTGGTTTATTATACCAATCGAAAATAATATGGCTATTTTGCCTTATCACATTTACGTCAAGGTAGGGAAGCTCACCCTGTTTTTCCACTTCTACCGTGAATTTCAACTTACTATTGAAAGAATTCATTGCTATCAGTACATCGTTCACTTCTGAAGATTTTACCACAGCAAATAGGTCATCCACATACTTCGTTACAATTTTCGGTTTGTTCAAAACTTCATCTAACAATGCTTCCATTACTATGTCAGCAAGAATCGGTGATGCTGGACTTCCCATTGGAACACCTTGCTTCTGTTGGTAAACTAACCCATTGAATTGAACGTAATTGTTGTCGATGATGCAAAAACGCAATATTTCTATGAAAGTTGTCTTTTTTATCCGTGTATGTTCTTTTATAATATTCCACTTTTTCTCAACTATTGTAAGCACCAAGTGTGTTGGTATACTAGTGAACAGTGAAACAACATCGAACGAAACCAGAATATCATATTCATCTAGGCGAAGTGGAGACACGGCTTGTATAAAATCACTAGCATTTCTCACGTTATATACAGAATTTTCAGTGATTTTCTGAAGTAGCTTAGCCATAAATTTGGACAGTTCATAACAGGGTACGCTTGTTGAAGCACAAATTGGTCTCAATGGCATACCATCTTTGTGGATTTTCGGTAACCCATACATCCTGGGACTGTTCGCAGTGTATGTGGTCATGCGTCTCTTATCAAATTCTGATAAAACATCATTCACAAACAGTTTTTTTTAACGAAATTATTGTTTTTGATTTGTAACGTAGAAGTTGGATCGCATCTTAAGGGCCGGTATACACCCCTATCCGCCATTAAATCTTTCATTTTGTTTACGTAATCAGCCTTATATATGGCGACTGTCACATTACACTTATCTGCTGGGACAATATAAATGTCTTTTTGATGTCTAAGAAACTTTTTTGTACTGTCATACCCACATTCCACACATTCACTGTAGCATTATTAAGGAAATTGGGGATCAGTCCAAACTCTCTGCATTTGTAGAGAAAAATCAATGTGTTTTTGTGTTTGATATGTGAAACCGTGATGTTACTGTATTCCTTAAGTATGTTGCAAGTTTTTGTGCCATAGTTGTTCCTTATATAGTTATAAAATTCCATTTCTCTATATTTATACGGCGTGCCCTCCGTTATGTTAATAATTATTTGTTGTTTAAGTGAAATTTATTATTTAAGTAATTTGAAGCTAATTTGAGCGGGCTGTAGGTCATTAAAATGATGTTAATTTTTTACGACGTTTCGAATACGTATATGTTCTTCATCAGGACTTTATTTTATAAATATAAAGAAATTAAAAAATTATACATATTACATTAATACACAACACAGACAATGTGTAAAGTCAAAAAACTACTTACAAAATTTTATAAACGGCTAATTTTATGAATTACACTATTACATCTCAAACAAGTGGCATTATTTAAATAATCATTAAAACTGAAAATTAATTAAAAAAAAAATTTAAGTTTAACTGACAAGTAAAAATCCCTTCATGTAAATTTATTTTGCATTAAAACAAAACACAACAAACACAAAACGCCTCCTCGTCTCCCACAATCAAAACCTATTTGATGGTACCATATTATTCGGCCTCTTAATAAGCTGGCTGTATGCACTGCTTTAAGTTTTCACAGTCGGATCTGCGGTTGACAGCATTCTCTGCATTGTTTATGTGTAGCATCTCCAGCAAAAACCTCTTTGCATAGTGTTTCTCTGTTTCTAGAATTTTAACTCTCTTCAAGTCTGACTCATGTCTTTCTTTCAAACAATGAAGTGCAAGTGCTGTTTTTTGCTCCCCACCGTTATTAATATCTAAACATATACATGTTCGAAACGTCGTAAAAAATTAACATCATTTTAATGACCTACAGCCGGCTCAAATTAGCTTCAAATTTATAACTGCTTCGTATATCTTGTACTTGGCAGAAAGAATTATTCTACTATTCGTAAACACTTTTCTCCATGAAGAATTTAACAGGCTTTGTGATGTGTTGGCATTTTCTCTTAGATGGTTGCTGAAGTTCAAATAAGAGCTAAGTTGTACGCCTAGATACTTGATTTCATTGGTTACTTCTAGTAGATTGCCATTGTAATACCACCTTTTAACGTTTTGCCTTTGAGAGGAACGAGAGAATACCATGACCTTCGATTTGTCCGTATTAATCGTTAATTCCCACCTGTTGCAGTAAGATGCTAATCGATTAATCATTAATTGAAGATTTTCCGGTGATTCAGACAGTATTACAAGATCATCGGCATATAATAAAACATTTATAACCCAATTAGCTATCCTTATGCCTCCAGGTAGATCTTCAACAATGTCATTGATAAAAAGGGAGAACAGTAGCGCGCTGAGAAGACATCCTTGCTTTACTCCAGTAGTCGTTTCAAACCAATCTGAGAACATTGCACCATCCCATACCGCTGATTTTGTTCCATCGTACATTTCCTTAACTACACACAGGAATTTTGAAGAAATACCCAACTGCGAAAGCTTGTATAAAAGTGCGTTACGATTCACCGGATCAAATGCCGTTTTGAAATCGCCAAAGAATGAGAAGACTTTCTTGTTCCGTGCTTGGAAGGCTTTAACAATTGAAGAAAGCGTAAAAATCTGGTCTGTTGTAGAATAATGCCTTCTAAAACCGGTAGATTTGAAAGGATACTTTTCCCCTCCACCCATTTCTCAATCCTCTCCACAAGTATACCGCAGAATATTTTGGCTAACGTGTTCATAAATGATATGCCTCGATAGTTTTCTACAATTTCAAAAGCCCTTTTTTTATGAATGGGGAAGATAACTGATTTTGTGAACGATGTGGGAATATCAACGTTAGCGAAGACCTTGTTATAAAATTTTAGCAAATAGTTCAAGTATGAGGGAGTTGCATTCTGGTAAAATTCGTAGGGAATCCCATCTTCACCTGGTGCCTTTCCATTTTTCGCTTTCTTCACTACTGCTTTTATTTCTTCAAGTGTTATGGCCGAATCTAATGATTCGTCGAAGATTGATGGCTGAGCGTAGGAAAATAGAAGGTTTGCGTCGCTGTGTAGAAGATGTTTGAAATGGGTTGGAAGTGGTTCAGCTGATAGCCCAGTACCTATTTTGTAGCTTGTTTCGTTAATAAAGGGTCACTCATCTGACGTTTTTTTTGCAACTAGTGCTTATTTCGTGAATGGTAACACTTAGATCATGTCTGATTTGACAGATAATTAGTTTTATCCTTCCGCTGAACGAATATGGTTGTGTATACGCTTGAACAACGCTGGGAAATATTGCGACATTACTTTGCCGATTTTGCCAAAAAAATCATCTTTTCAGATGAAGCTCATTTTGATCTTGGCGGGTATGTAAACAAGCAAAATTGTCGCATTTGGGGCACAGAAAACCCGCACGCATACATTGAAAAGCCGATACACCTAAAACGAGTCACTGTTTGGTGCGGATTTCGGTCCAGAGGCATTTTTCTTCAACTGAGCAAGGAGTGGCCGTTACAGTCAATGACGATCGTTATCGGGCCATGTTGAACGAATTTTTGTTCACAAAAATTGAAGAAGAGGATATTGGCAACATTTGGTTTCAACAGGACGGCGCTACGTGCCACACAGCCGAAGCTAGACTCAATGTTGATGATGCATTTTCAAAAAAAAAAGTTATTTGGCGGACCCTTTAGTTCTGGCAATTTTCCAAAATTCTTTCGAGTTTTTAGTAAGTGCTTGGTTATTTTCAAACTCTATTTTCTTATGTAGACATACATTTTTGTAGTAAGTGTTGTAATCATTGTACCATTTTCTTAAATCGGGGTTATGTGAATTACAGGTGACTTTCAGAAGTGCAAAAGATTTTTGGCGAGCTTTCAAACAGTCCTTATCAAACCATTGTTGTTTAAACGGTGAGCTCGTGTTTGGGATATTGATTGCTGTAGAGCTTTGTATAAATTCTGTTAATTGCTTAGCCATAACCTTAGTAGATTCGGTTGCCAATAAGTTCGTTTCCATTAAACTGTTCAAAGTACGCTTATAAGAGACTGATTCCTCATTCTTTCATTTAAGCCGCAGTAGTAATTTGAGATTAGTGTGTTGGGGGGATGGTTGACTTGCAATTTCTACTGTAATAGGCATATGATCCCAGAAGGTTTTACACTACACTTCGAATTTTTTAATCTGTTCAATCCATTCGTTACATGCTGCACAGTAGTCAATGACTGTTTGCCCTTGTCCCCCTATGAAGGTAAAGTAAACCTCTTCATCTCCTTCAGTACATCCATTTGGAACTACTATGTCATACATTTGTGATAACTCCAACATATCGTAGCCATTTTTATTATATACGGTGTCTTTTGATTTCCTGTATGCATGAGAAATCGCTGGATTAGAAATGTGTTGGCATGTAGTAGTTTGTACGTTGCTAATTCTAGCATTCCAATCTTCCATTAATAATACACTTTTACTCGCAAAGAATTGCATGGTGTTATGTAACTTCTCAAAATCGTGATCCCACTTGTTAATATTAATGTAACAATGTTAAATGTACATATTGTTTTGGTGAATGAGTTTTACTGCTATATTTCCCTCAATTTGGTCGAAATCGTACGTATTTGTTAATGCTGTTTTTATTCCATATAAATGACCTCCACTTGCACGACCCTTAATATAAGTTTTTATTGCTTCAACCCATATAAGCTTAAAGTCTATAAAATAGTTTTTAAATTTAATAATTTTATCTTCGGTAACATGAGTTTCATATAGAAAAAATATATCAAAATTGTTAACGTATTTAAAAAAATCTACAAATAACAGTTTATTATTTAATCCTGAGATATTATGGGATAAAATCTTACAAAATATATGATTATTAGGACTGAAGGCATTTAATTCTCAATTTTGTTTCAAATCTACTACAATTTGGTGTTTCATGTGCCACCCCTGGTGGATACGAATTCTGTGATCTATTCCATTTGGGTTGCTGTCTATTTGTCATTGACAGTTTGATTTCTCTGAAATCTCCAAAGTTAAGATCACCGAACATATTTTGTAGTTCAGTTTCTCCATCAGTTTCTTTATATTTTAGATTATTGGTATCATTTAAATAAAATATTTTATCACGAATATTTAAAGTGTTATTTTTTATCTTTACTGCATCTGTTGTTTGTGTTCTGGTCTTCTGGAATAAATGCACCTGTGCCATTAAGCTTAGAAGAGTTCTTCAACATTTTGGTCGCAGTTTCGTTCGATCCTGTGTTATGCTTGAGCTTGATTATTTTGCTATTTTCGCTTATTTTTGTGGCCTCTGGCATGTGAAGATTTTGATTATCCAGCTAAAGTTTTGTTATTGATTGGACACGTTCCTGAGGATAAACACATGCGGGATCATTTGGAATGGAGAAAATAATGTTCTTTCCTTTGATTTCTCGACTTTGATGTTCCAGTTCCTCCTCCAGAAGTCGACAACGGTTTTCAAAGTGATGGACCCTTTCGGTCAATTCGTGATTTTGCTGCCTCAAAAAGCTCAGCTCTTTGTTTACTTTGCTGATGTCTACTTCCGTGGCAAAATTGGCGATGGCAAGGGGGAGTTCTTTTTGGAGTGACTTATCAGTAATTGATTTAATTTGTTTGAAATCTGATTGTGGCATAGACATGTTATTGTGGTGTTTAAATGTTTTTGACTTTCTGTTGTTTTTCGATGCCAAACTTGAATTTTCTTCCGGAGAAGTTTCTCCTACTTTTCTTTTACTAGTCATGTGACCAAATAGCGAACAGTTTTCTTTCTTTTAGAATTTTAAAACTAATTTTATCTGGTGGTTTTATTGATTCGATTTGATAAACTGTTTAATATGTCCAAGTATAAGTTCGTTTTAAATTTTTTTTCTATGTTTAACACACTTAAAATTGAAAATATTCGATTTTGAATGTATACTATTCACTTTTACAGCAGAGTTGCCAACCAATGAATACAATGAATACCTTAGAAACAGAAAAAAACTATATAGATAAATAACATAAAATTGAATTATGATAACTTAGATCAGTACTACCAAGCTGATACAAGTAATTTCCATAGCAAAATAGAAAAAAGGATGGAGAAATTACAATTCATTTTGGTGTTAGACTATTGCAACACCGAAGAAAAAGAATCGATCCTCAAGATTTGTAGAGAGTACAACGATCTGTTCTATCTTGAGGGAGACCATCTCACCAATACCGATTCTTTTACACATAAAGTCGGTACTGATGAGAGTAAACCCCCCCTTTATATAAAACCTTATCGATTCCCAGAAAGCCAAAAGGAAGATGCTTACCCATTACCAAATATAAGCGACATATTTGACCAACTGGGTAGAGCTTAATATTTGAGCACTTTGGATTTGGATAAGTGATTTCACCAAATCTTGATGGACGAGAGAGATAGATGCAAGACCTCATTTAGCACTCCTTTTGGCGATTATGAGTACAATCGGATGCCGTTTGGTTTAAAAAATGCTCCTGCAACCTTCCAACGCCTGATGAACTCTGTCGTATAAGCGACATATTTGATCAACTGGGTAGAGCTAAATATTTGAGCACTTTGGATTTGGATAAGTGATTTCACCAAATCTTGATGGACGAGAGAGATCGATGCAAGACCTCATTTAGCACTCCTTTTGGCCATTATGAGTACAATCGGATGCCGTTTGGTTTAAAAAATGCTCCTGCAACCTTCCAACGCCTGATGAACTCTGTCGTCACAGGCTTACAAGGGTTCGATTGCTTTGTCCATATGGACGACATAGTTCTTTATGGATATGACCTTAAAGATCATAACGGCAAGCTAAGGAATGTTATCAGTCAACTAAGTGTACATAATCTGAAACTACAACCAGAGAAGTGCAATTTTCTGAAGCACGAACTCGTGTATCTGGGTCATCTTATTTCTGAAAACGGACTAAAACCAAATCCAGAAAAGATTAAATCCCTACACAACACAATGGAAACTTATAGCATATTGCGATCTTACATTGTTTAATGGAGCCCTAACACATGAAGAAATTTTATGTTTACGAGATAAACAGTCTATGTAAACGATTAGAAGGAAAACCAAATTTTGACCTTCTTTGTATCGCAACTAATAGACGATATAAAATTAAAATTTAGCTTAATACAATCCAAGCCTAAACCTAGGAACAAAAGGGCATTAGTGAATGTTATCGGAACAATTAGTAAATCTTTGTTCGGAACACTGGATAAAGATGATGCTAAGTTTTACGAGAAACAGATAGAAAAACTAAAATATAATGAGAATTATCTTTTAGAACTCTTGAAAAACCAAACACTTATAATAGAAACAACAACCAATATGTTAAACAAATCAGAAACTTCTATTGAATCTCAATTTAAAGCCATAAATTCAAAAATCATAGAGGTGAAAGATGCAGTTGACAGACTCGTAAATCAAACTTCAGATCAATCTACAATATTGAAAATAGAATCTCTTACCTCACTTTTAACACTCCTTTTAATAAGATACCAGAATACTATTTCTGACATCCTAGATGTCCTAGTAAATGCAAAAAACGGCACACCGCTTCCGACAATCATTACACCATATCAGCATAAAAATGCTTTGCTAAAAATTAAACAGGAACTTCCGGGTGACCTCCAGTTACCATACTTGGGCAACGATATTCTACCACTCTACTAGATAAGCAGTATGAGTGCAACAATTAGAAAACAAAAAGTAATTTATGAATTTAAAATCCCTCTACCCTTCAGATAAAACTTTCAATTATATAAAGTTATCCCTCTACCAACCCGATTTAAAAACAAACTTGTATTCATACAACCAACTTCAAAATATCTCATCATCGAAATCAAAAAAGAACACTACTACAACGTATAAAGTGAAGAACTAAGTCATTGTAAAAATCTGAACAACAACTTTGTATGCGAAATGACACATCCATTATTCAACACAAATATCAATAATCCTCAGTGTGACAGTCAACTTTTGCAATGAATTCAATCTTTTCCGACTTCTTGTTAAATAAGAATCAAACATTTCAACTGTTTGGATACAAGTATCCCAACTCAATACATGGCTATTTTCTTCTTTAGGAAAATATGTAGTAGACGAAATATGCCAAGATACTGTTGCGACACATACCCTAGAAGGAACAGCTGTTTGATAACTCACCGGAAACTGTTTCCTAAAATCAAACAATCTAATTATACGGTCTAAAAACGAAAAATCCACTTTTGTGTATAATTCCTTGATTCCTGCCTTAAATATTTCCGAAATAAAAGACAATTATCCGAAAAACGAAGCGAAACCCGAAGTTACATTATTTATTAAATATTCTAGTCAAGACGAACTAAAACTTCTTTCCCAAAATATACAATTTCAAAAAACTAGAGAACTAACACCCTTTCTTACAATAGACAAGCATGACTTACATTACTATACAGTTATTTATATATAATCTTCTCGATTCTTCTAATATCACTCTTGTACAGACGATACAAGACAAAGAGTTTAGAAAAGGGTATTATTGTCCAGGTAAACAAAAAGGAAAACGAAATGCCAATCTTCGTACTAAGCAATTAAAAAAATATAACCATGTCATTATACAATTATTAAATATGAATTATTGTAATTAAGATTTTAATTTTATCCACTTTTTAAGCTTTATACTATAAGTCATTAACATTATATTATCAAAAAAAAAAAAAAATTAAAATAAATTGAAAAAAAAAAAAAAAAAATTTATATGGGTACACGAATATAAATAAATATTGAAGAAAAAAAAATTTCTTTAGAAAATGTTTGTTATAAAGGGTCCGCCAAATAACTTTTTTTTTTTTGAAAATGCATCATCAACATCGAGTGTAGCTTCGGCTGTGTGGCACGCAGCGCCGTCCTGTTGAAACCAAATGTTGCCAATATCCTCCTCTTCAATTTTTGTGAACAAAAATTCGTTCAACATGGCCTGATAACGATCGCCATTGACTGTAACGGCCACTCCTTGCTCAGTTGAAGAAAAATGGCCCAATTATGCCTCTGGACCAAAATCGGCACCAAACAGTGACTCGTTTTGGATGCGTGCGAGTTTTCTGTGCCCCAAATGCGACAATTTTGCTTGTTTACATACCCGCCAAGATCAAAATGAGATTTATCTGAAAAGATGATTTTTTTGGCAAAATCGGCAAAGTAATTGTTTAAGCGTATACACAACCATATTCGTTTAGCGGAAGGATAAAACTAATTATCTGTCAAATCAGACATGAGCTAAGTGTTACCAATCACGAAATAAGCACTAGTTGAAAAAAAAAAACGTTAGATGGTTGACCCTTTATATAATTATATAACAGTATAGCCCAGTCAACGAAGACTCAAAATTATAAAATAAATGCAAAAAAGAGTGCTCTCTGGATTATTTTTTTATATGGTAGGGGTTACCCCCAGGTATAACATACCCAAAGTCCCCAGCCCAGGGGCGCGAGCTACACTCAGGAGGGGGGTTAAAGGTACCCCTTTTTAGATTTTCGTGAATATTTCCACAACCTTGCATGTTAGCGGAAAAGTCTATACTACTTTATTAGAGACAATTAAATTATTTATAAAAATATATATTCACATTTTTTCTAGGTTAAAAAATAAAGGAGATGCGGGTAAAAAAGTCAACAAATCTGAAAAACCTGTTATTGTCTTAGATATTGAACGCTTTCTGACCAATTTACTTGGAAAAAACAAAAAGTGTTAATACACATCCATTCACTGTTTTTTTATCATGTCTTGAAGCTATGAAGGGAGTTATAATTTCCTTTTTTTCTATGTATCCGAGACTATACGAAAAAGTTGATGTATACTAAATTAGGCAAAATTTAAATAGCAAGAGTTGTTTTCATATGGCGCCAAAAAATGATAACGTTTTTTTTAAAGGAACACAATACAAAATTTATTTTCCGTAGAGAGGGGTGCTTTCTCCTCCCCTTTAGAGAGGAGGGGCATTTTTTAAAAAAATAATATTAAAAAACAACGGCAACACTTACAACAAAAAAATTTACCTTTTTTGAAAGCCAGAACTCCGTTCTTTTATTTTATTTTCAAATCAAGTTATTTGATGTCCATAGTTTTTGTAAAAATTACTTTCAAACTCAAAATTAAAAAATTGAAAATATCGTTTTTGATTTTTTCATTTAAATTGTAAAATAAAACGCAGAATTGGCTTTTATTGCTGACAACCCGCATTAATTCTTAATTGAAAACTGAAAACTAAATCGTTCTATGTCTCTTAGTTTTCGAGAAAATTGAAAGTTACGACGACAATTTTTTTGAATTTTTTTATAATGTTTGTTATTTTAATTCCTTGTAGTATGTGATAGTAGTGTTTCTTTGAACCTGAGGTTAATGAATGAATAATTTCTTTCTTTTTTTTAATTTTGAGTTTGAAAGTAATTTTTACAAAAGCTATGGACATCAATAACTAGATTTGAAAATAAAATAAAAGAACGGAGATCTGGCTTTCAAAAGAGGTAATTTTTTTTGTTGTAAGTGTTGCTGTTGTTTTTTAATATTATTTTAAAAAAAATACCCCTCCTCTCTAAAGGGGGGGGGGAGAGCACCCCTCTCTATGAAAAATAAATTTTGTATTGTGTTCCTTTTAAAAAAAGGTTATCATTTTTTGGTGCCATATGAAAACAACTCTTGCTATTTAAATTTTGCCTAATTTAGTATACATCAACTTTTTCGTATAGTTTCGGATATATAGAAAAAAAAGGAAATTATAACTCCTTCTTAGCTTCACGACATGATAAAAAAACAGTGAATGAATGTGTATTAACACTTTTTGTTTTTTCCAAGTAATTTGGTCAGAAAACGTTCAATACCTAAGACAATGACCGATTTGTTGACTTTTCTACCGTCCGCGCTCCTTTATTTTTTGAAGTAGAAAAATGTGAATATATGTTTTTATAGATAATTTAATTGTCTCTAATTAAGTAGTATAGACTTTTCCGCTAACATGGTAGGTTGTGAAAATATTCACGAAAATCTAAAAAGGGGTACCTTTAACCCCCACTCCTGAGTGTAGCTCGCGGCCCTGGGCTGGGGACTTTGGGTATGTTATACCTGGGGGTAACCCCTACCATATAAAAAAATAATCCAGAGAGCACTATTTTTCGCAAGCGAAATTCCTTCGTTGATTGTACTAGTAAGGAACAATTGTTACAAACTGTACAATACAAAAAAAAAAAAAGAACTGTACATCCAATGTATCGATAAATTTATTTATAATAGACGAATTAAAATAAGGATGTGAAAAATATGACATTATTGTCAATTATAAAAAAACGTAAAATACATACATTTTGTTCGAAAAAAAAATGTAAGACTCTGGCTTCTTCCCACTTGGTTCTCATCTACTTGTTTCTACGAAAACTCATAACCTTTTCTCTTAGGCTACGAATTTTCTTTTTCAAAGAGGGGGAGGATTTTGTGAGCCGAGAAGCCATAACTACTCTCAAACTCTAATTCTACCTCATCTCTCAATATCACACCAATTCGCATGGAATAGTCAGCCAACCAAAAAAACCATAATTACCAACCAGGCATAATTTTCATTTCGTTCTTATTATAGAACAATGGTTTGTTTACGCACAACGACTCAAGCCATATGCGCGCCTCTGTTGCAACGAATGCAGAAATATAAATAAACAACTGCAATGCAATAGAGTATGTCAACTGCAGCGTATAACATTCATACGAACTGCCATCGATGATGATACACCCAGAAGTACTTGAGTGGTCCACCATATGGTGGGCAAATATGTAAGTAATAAGAAACGAGGAACTATGACCATGGCGTGTTTCGGGTGAACTTGACGAGCGACATGGCTTTGGTGATGGTGGGAGATGGTAGAAAAACTTAATAAATAGAGAAGCAAATGGGAAGAAGGGCAAAGTTAATTATCATACGCACACGAGATAAGGTTGCAGCCAAGATAAAGACAGCGGGCCTTATTCTCAACCTAATAAAATAAAGACGAAAAATGAAAACAAAAACTAAACATTAAATAACATTAAATGAAGTCATTTTGTTTCTTTTTAAATTTAACTCTCCGAAGTCTACTCTTCCCGTCTATTTAACGACGTAAGCACGGTAGAACCGTAACATTCGAATCCAACCCCGATGGTGTACGCAGCAGAGGAAGAACCCATAACAGGTGGCGTGCCAAAGTGGAGAACGACATCAACCAACTCGGTGTGCGCAACTGACTGTTGACTGACTCTTTGGATCAAGTTATTTTAATGGACTCTTTTGATTCTTGGGAAACATGAAATATTAAATCTTTTTAGCAAATTTTATCAGTGTTAACACTTATTCATAGATGTTATGGTAATAATGAAGCACTAACATCTCACCCTCAAAAAAACACCCTTTCACCACAGATATTTTTGGGGACTCTTTTGATTCTTGGTAAACACGTCAAACGAAAAATGTATACCAAATTTCAATTATATCCCTTACTTATAAAAAAACTTTCTACAGGATACATGTATCTTCTCAGTTTTGGTGTCTTTAGAATCAGCATTGAAAAGCACCCTAAAACATGTGTCATATGATTAGATTGAATGCGGGGATTTTGGGGGAATTTGGATAAGGGCTTGAAATTATCCAGATATTTCGGATATCCGCATATCCGGATCGGATCCGAAAATGCGAATCAGATCCGGATCCAGGATCCGATATCCGAAATATCCGAGTAGTGTCGGATCCTCGGATCCAGATCCGACACTATCCGGATCCAGATCCGGAACTGGACCCGAGGATCCCAGACTATGCGGATAGTTTTTGGATCTCGGATCCAAGATTTGGATCCGGGTTATCCGTATATTTCGGATATCGGATCCTGGATCCGGATCTGATTCGCATTTTCGGATCCGATCCGGATATCCGGATAGTTTAAGGATCCGGAACTGATTTTAAGCTCTAATTTGGATATGTTGTTGAGGATAAAATTCTGTGTCGATACGAGCAATAAATTTTCATGAATTGATTTGATCCCACTTGCCCATATTAAATTTTCTATCTTTCCTAGACTAATGTAAAAGTGTATTCTTAACTAGATTATAATAAATAGTTTATGGTCCTCCGGTAATTTTTCTAAGTTGTAAAATTTTGGTGAAAAAAAAAAATTATGAGGTACATCGATTCTGATAACGCAAATGTGTTCTGTACATCGTCAGGAAACGTGAAACAAATTGGCAGACAGTTTGCGAGAGGCTAAGTGGCTGGCAGACGTCGTCGTTAAAGTTGCAAAATGTTGGTTAAAAAAATTATAAGGTACATGGATACCGATTTTTTTATTTAAATACTTCCATATGTATATTGACAGCAAAATCCAAAATGGCAGACGAAAAAGTAGAGGCTAACACCGCGGCAGACGTGTTTGAAAAGTGTACTGTTAAACCAGGGAAATTGCATTATTTCTGCCCCAAAAAATACAAATGAATATTTTGAAATGCAATTATCTTTATTATATTTATCTTTTTTTAATTATCTTTATTATATTATTATATATATATATTAAAAATATAGTTGCAAAAGTTCGCACACGCGCCAATAGCTATTGAAGGTTGAATGTCAAAAATATCGGTTTTTCACAAATAACTCCGAAACGGTAAGTGCTATCAAAAATTATTTCATGCAAAACTTGAAGATCATGCTGCCCCCCTCTTTTTTTCACGTATTACTATGAATACAAAGTTTGTACATTTGATCATACTAATGTCAAACGAGTAGAACACACGTGTGACTTCTTAGCTGCTGCAATTTTTTATATTTAATTTACTAATTGTCTTTAAATAATTGAACTCGCATTATAACAATTTTATTTAAGCCTTAAATAATCCCTACAGTGATTTAAATAGATTTTATTTTTATTATCTTGCTAAAATGTCGGTAATAATGGAGGACAAAGCCAAAAGTATACAAAAACTGGACATGAAATTGGATAGTCAAATGATTGACCTTAAAAAAGAAGGGCTTGATTTTAAAACATTAGTGAACAATAACATAACTAAACTAACAACAAAAGTAGATAATTTTATGAGTGATATTAAAAATGAATTGAGTGTGTTAAAAGTGGAGATCCAGCAAAAAGTTTCCAAGCAACATTATATTGCCGAATCTAAACTTGTAAACGAGAAAATTAACAAGCTTGAAAATGAAATTCGTAAATGTGATCTCATTCTTACGGGAATCCCTGAAACTCCAAAAGAAAACCTGAAAGAAATATTCAAAAAAATTTGCTCTTTCATCAAACACGAGTTTCCTTCTTTTGACATTTTTCGACTCAAACCTAACCTACAAAAGCGCGCAATGATTGTAGACCAGAACACTGGAGCGACCAACTCAAATCATAATGGAACTTCTCCCAAGGAATACACACCACCAGTTCTAGTTAAATTCTCATTACCATATGAAAGGGTAATGTTTCTGCGTCTCTTTTTTGCTGCTAGGGCTGTCACCCTAGATAATATAGGTTTTGTGTCTAAAAGGGCTATCGGGGCATTTGAATGCCTCTCAACAAACTCAATTAAAATCCGAAAAGCTGCAATGAAGCTAAAACTAAACAACATCCTTCATTCTGTGCATTCATTTAATGGGATCATCACGGTAAAGATAAAACCTACGACAACTTTATAAAAATAAATTCCATAGAAGAGCTTGTAAAATTGCAATCAGCTTCTAACACAGATGTCAACAACAATCAACAATAACAAAAAGCGTATGCGGTTATACTTATTTGATCAAAATTCTTTTAGTTTATTTTGTCTTATCAGTTCTCTTTATTATAACTATTATTATTACTTACTATTCTTTTCTTTTGTTTTCAATTACTATTGTTATTACAATTTATTAAACTTTATATTAATGTATAGAGCTATTTTCAATTTTGTTATGAATTCTTATTTAAATTATAATTACCTTAATTTCCAGGAGATGCATTTCTTTGTCTGTTATTTAAGGATATGGGTGTTCTCAGAGTTTCTTGGTTTTCCATATAACTGACTTTATGAACTTACTTTATGAACTTATGTAACACAAGTAGTGGATTTTCTTTTGGCAAATCTTATACAAATGAAGACCTATCTAAAATAATGCTAAATATCTTATCTTCGCGGTCTGCGGGCTTGAAAGTTTGCCACGTAAATGTATGTAGCATTTTATCAAAAATTGATGAATTGAGGATTCTTTTTTGTTCGAAAACCACTGATATTATTTGTATATCAGAAACTTGGTTGGATGCAAGTATAAATGACAATATGATGTTTATTGAAGGTTATCGGATTTTTAGACTGGATGGGGTTGGCCGTGCTTGTGGAGTTGTCATCTATGTTCGTGACGGTATACCGGCTAGATGCTTAGATTTTTTAAACCTAAATGATATTCAATGTTTACTTATTGAATTAAGCCTACCTCATGAAAAAGTATTAATAAATGGAATTTATAGGCATCCAAGCAGGTTTCCTTTCAATGAATTTGAAGCATTTTTGTCAAGACACAGTGCTTGCTATGAAAATATCATCTTATGTGGAGACTTGAATATAGATATGAGTGTGATCAACAGTTCCTCTACCAATTTACAAAATTTGTTCGACTATGAGTGTGGTTAGTTACTTACCAACAAGAATTACTAATCATAGTGCCACCTGTCTTGATTTGTTTGTAGTCTCTTGTGCAGGCAAAGTATCGTTTTTTAACCAATTAAATGGTGTGGCCGATTATGATTTGATTTTTTTAATTTATGATGTGAAAGTTGAGTCGACTAGTACCGAAAATACTTACTTTTATCGTGATTTCAAAAATGTTAATGTGGATGAACTTCTAAATGAATTATCGTACATAGACATGCTGCCATTTATATCCTCCACATCAGTCAACTTTACGGTGGATTTTTTGAACAGCATGATAAAGTATTTGTACGATAAATATATTCCACTGAAGAGGTATAAAACAAGCAGAAGTTGCCCTTGGCTAACGACTTCTTTTGTGTGAACGAAACTTTTTGTATAATGTGTTTAAAAATACGAGGTCTTATCGTGATTGTGAAAGATACAAATTTTGTAGAAACCTTACCGTGAAAGCAATACGAGATACTAAAAAAGTAATGTATTTCAATTTATTAGATGCCTCAAATAATTCAACAAGGATAATTTGGAATAATTTAAAAAAGGTTGGTGCAACTAATAAATCTAACCCTGTATATAATGCTGATCTTGCTTTCGCCAATAGCCTCAATGCCTTTTTTGCCTCGACAAGCACACCAAGTTCAACAGCCACCACCCATCGACATGTGGGCTTAAATGGGTCTTTTACTTTAATTGTGCTTCAATGGATGACTGTATGTTTGCACTCTCTTCAATTAAGTCTAATGCCTTGGCCCTTGATGAAATTTCACCTAAATTTGTACGTCTGATTCTACCATTAATCTTACCGAGCATATGCAATATTTATAATGATTGTCTCATGAGGTCAATATTTCCTAGCACGTGGAAACTTGCTAAAGTTATCCCTCTTCCAAAAAAAGGTTCTAGTCAGGATTTATCAAATTATCGGCCCATTAGCATTCTACCGTTCCTTTCAAAAGGATTGGAAAAACTTATGCTGAATCAGTTAACAGCTTATCTTGAGTCCTTCAACTTGTTATCTCCGTTTCAATCGGGTTTTCGTAAGAAACATAGCTGTGTGTCTGCAGCATTAAAGGTTGTCGATGACATTCGATTATCTATTGATCAAGACAAGGTTACAATTTTAACCTTACTTGATTTTTCAAATGCGTTTGGGTCGGTTGACCATTGCATTTTGCTTGAAAAGTTAAAGTTGAAGTTTGATTTTTCAATAAGTGCTGTTGAAAGATTAAAAGTTTTCTATCCGATCGCCAACAAGCTGTTTTTATTGGTTCTGTACTATCGGATACAGTAGCCTTGAGGTGTGGTATCCCACAAGGGTCATTATTGGGCCCTATTTTGTTCAGTATGTTCATAAATGACATTAGTGATGTAATTAAGTACACTTCATGTCATCTTTATGCTGATGACCTTCAAATTTATGTATCTTTTCGTTTGGGTCTACTCGAAGATGGAGTTTACAGTATTAATGATGATTTGAATAGTATATATAATTGGACTTTGAACAATAACTTAACCATAAATCCTTGTAAATCTCAAAGTATTGTAATTTATAAAACAAACCTAGACGACTCTTATTTTCCAAATATTATTATTAATGGGCAAGTTATTCCTTTTAAAACTTCAGTAATGAACTTGGGGTTTTTATTTAACAAAACTTTGACTTGGAACAATCACGTTAATAAAATTATAGGAGTCATTTACGGTTGCCTTAGACGTTTGTGGAAAATCTCATATTTTATACCTCTAAAAAGTAGACTTCTGTTGGTGATGGTGGTGAAATTTCATCAAGGGCCAAGGCATTAGACTTAATTGAAGAGAGTGCAAACATACAGTCATCCATTGAAGCACAATTAAAGTAAAAGACCCATTTAAGCCCACATGTCGATGGGTGGTGGCTGTTGAACTTGGTGTGCTTGTCGAGGCAAAAAAGGCATTGAGGCTATTGGCGAAAGCAAGATCAGCATTATATACAGGGTTAGATTTATTAGTTGCACCAACCTTACTTGCACCAATTGTATCATATGGGGCACGTTTATATGCTGGCATGGACTCAACTACCAAACTAAAGCTTAATGTTGTTTTTAATGCATGTGTGCGTTTTGTCCACGCGTTAAAAAAGTATGATCATGTATCTCACTTAACGAATTGTATCTTCGGTATCCTCTTATGTCACACTTTGTAATTGAAATCTGCAAATTTATTTTTAACTTAATTCATCAAAAACAGCCTCTCTATCTCTACGATAAACTTCAATTTTCATCATCGTTGCGCACTAAAAATTTAAATATCCCTAGAGCTTTGGTATTACAAACTCGTAGGTCCTTTCATGTCTTGGGTGCCAAAATTTGGAATAGTCTACCTGTTGAAATTAAAAGTATTTTAAATTTAAATTTTCTCCTACTTTTCCCGTACTACTGCGTTGGTTGAAGACCCCAAATAACTTTCTCATAGACAACAAATTGAAACAAAATCAAATTCTATTTTACTTTTATAAATATTAAAATACAAACATAATTTAGTAATAAAATAAAACATTGTTCGTTTATTTGAAATGTCCGAATTTCGTTCTAAATAAATAAATAAACTGCCAACAGCAGGAAATTCTACATCACGCGTGCTGCATTTAATACAAAGCAAATATTATAATAAAATGCTCTGACATAGACATGTTATGTAACATGAATTATGTTAAAAATGGTAACACCATTTGGATTCAAACGGGAATTTTGAATTATCAGCGAGTCATTAACTTGTCAACGTTGTATCATGTTCTTCGTAATTTATTCTGTAAGTCCTTAGCAGGATTCCATGCGTTTACGGGATGCGATTTCAATCCAGCATTGTTTCGCAGTCATCTGCAAATATTACGAAACAAAGAAAAATATCAAAAAGCATTTGATGATATCGGATACGAAAATTGCGATAAGCATAATGGGGCATATTCATAGTCATTTTAGACCTGGGTCTAAGTTAAACATAGCTTTGGTTGAATTGGACGTTAATTCTATTTTTTTTGATGTTCAAAAGGGTCCACATGGTTTTTGTCAAAACCCACCTCTGTCTACCAACTCATACTCTCACCGCCTAGTGGTGAACATCGGGTGTCTAGTACCTCAGCTGGAGACGTGGTTTAAACCCCTGTGGAAAGCTGTTGGGGACCACTAAGGTACTTCTCCTTTTATCGAGGCGGCAGCGGACGAATTCTCCAGATGGAATCAACGGTGGCTCCTACAGTTCCAGTTAGGATGAACTACTTAGTGAACACCTTATATGGTCTACTATGACATATTCGTAGCGCAGGGCTATAAGGAACGGTTTATCCGGCTCCCTACCCTCGGAGATATACGAAGGGTCTGGTCCTCCAGGTTGGGGGTTGTGCGTCGGGGTAACTTCCCTACCATGGAAAAACTAACCGGTTCCGAAACGACACCAGCCTCGGATATGGATGATACTTATGTTGACGACCCCAGCAAACGAAACAAGGACAATGAATTTCGGATCCGCACGTAGAATGTTCGGACCTTAAACAGGCCCCGTGCAGCCAAAAAACTAGTGGAGAACCTGGATAGGCTTAAGGCTGACGTTACAGCCATCCAGAAGTGCGATGTGATGTGATGGAGAGGGCATACGAAGGATAAAATCGTGCATACGAAGGATGAAATCGTGCCCCAATGGAAGAAAAAGATGATTCAATCAAAGAAGAATTCTACGATCTCCTCGAGAAAACGTATGATAAGTGCCCTAAGTACGACGTCAAGATTATTTTTGGCGACTTCAATGCCAAGATTGGAAAGGAGGGCATCTTTGGTTCGATAGTCGGAAGACATAGCCTGCACGACAACACTTCCGATAACGGACTAAGGCTAATTGACTTTGCAGCGGGGCGAAATGTCATCATAGCAAGCACTCGATGCCCACAACTCAATATACACAAAGGGACCTGGCGGTCTCCGGATCAACGAACCGTCAACCAAATTGATCATGTTACGATAGACGCCAAACATGCTTCCAGGATTCTGGATGTCCGAACGTTCCCTGGTGCCAACATAGACTCGGATCACTACTTGGTGGTAGCCCAAGTACGAATGCGGATATCCATGACGCCACAACGACGAGCGGAGGCTGTGAAAAGATTTAACGTCGCGAAGTTAAAATCGCAAGAGACCGCCAGGACTTTTGCAGACCACGTCGCTCTTAACCTCTCAGCAAGCCCGCCACCAGCATCATCTGCAGAAGACCATTGGAAACACTGCCAAAGTGCCATCAGGAGCGCCGCCACTGAGGTGCTGGGTTTCACTAGGCCACCATAACCAAACCCCTGGTTCGATGAAGAATGCAGGCTGGCGCATGCAGCAAAGAATGAGGCCTACTAATCAATGCTGCAAACTAGAACCAGAGCTGCTGAGAGAGCAGCCCGGGAGCTCTACGGGCAAAAACGAAGAGAGGAACGCCGACTTCTCAGGAGAAAAAAGAGAGAGCATACGGGCGGTCGAGTCTATTGAGGACTGTAGCGGCAGGGGGGATGTTCGAAAGTTCTACTAAGGGGTGAGGCAATCTACCCAGGGTTACAAGGCTAGAACGGAAGCCTGCCGAGATGAGAATGGCAATATGGTGGTAGACACGCATTCCGTGCTAAGGATCTGGAAACAACACTTTTCTAGGCTGCTAAACGGCGAACATGACCAAAACTCTGCTGTTAGACAGAATACCCCATTCAACCTGGACGATGATGTTCAGCATTTCCGTCCACCCGACCTAAATGAAGTGCGGTTAGTGATTTCCAAGCTTAAAGCGTACATGGCTGCTGGTGCGGATGGCCTGCCAGCCGAGCTATTCAAAGCAGGGGGAGATGACATGGTAGGGAGTGTACACCAACTTATCTCCAAAATTTGGTCGGATGAAAGTATGCCCGATGAATGGAACCTTGGTATAGGGTGCCCCATCGACAAGAAAGGAGATGCCTTGACCTGTGCCAACTACAGACGTATAAGTCTCTTAAACGTCGCATACAAAATCTTGTCATCTGTACTGTGTGATCGCTTCAAACCGTTTGTCAACGATCTGATCGGACCCTATCAGTATGGTTTTAGGCCCGGCAAATCAACCGTCGATAAAATATTCACACTCCGACATATTTTGGAAAAAACCCAGGAGTTTCAAATCGATACACACTCTATCTCTATCAATTTCAAAGTCGCATATGATAGCGTAGATAGAGAAGAACTATACAGAGCCATGTCGCATCTCGGCATCCCTGCCAAGCTCGTCCGCCTGTGCAGGATGACAATGGAGAAATCTCGCTGCTCCGTCAAAGTTGGTAAGAACACCACCGAACCCTTTGATGTCGAGAAAGGTTTGAGGCAAGGCTACGCGTTATCATGCAACCTGTTTAACATCGTTCTTGAAGAAATTGTACGCAACTCGCAAGTCAACAACAGAGGTACAATTTTTCAAAAGTCTGTTCAACTACTTGCTTATGCAGATGATATTGACATCATTGGGAGAACGAAGCGAGCTGTTACCGGCGCGTTTGGCAAGTATTGAATCGGAGGCGGCTAAAATGGGTTTGGCAAGTATTGAATCGGAGGCGGCTAAAATGGGTTTGGCTGTTAATGAGGACAAGACGATAATTATGCTATTATCGAGAAAGGAATCTCAACATCGTCGACTCGGGCAAAATGTCACGATGGATAGGTACAACTTCGAAGTCGTTAAGGACTTTGTCTACCTGGGCTCCACTATAACATCGCAAAATGACATCAGTGTAGAGATCAAACGTAGAATTACTCTTGCCAACCGCTGTTTCTTCGGGCTAAGAAGGCATTTGAGTATTAAATCCCTCTCTAAAAGAACCAAGGAGACCTTATATAAGACACTTATCATCCTGGTCCTGCTGTATGGGGTAGAAGCATGGACCCTGTAAAAACGGTTGAGAATCTGCTTGAATGCTTTGAAAGGAAAATTCTTCGGGTGATTTTTGGTCCAGTCTGTATCGATGGAGTATGGAGGAGAAGATTTAACAACGAGCTTTATGGGCTTTACAGCGACGTTGACCTGGTCAAAAAGCTAAAAATACAGCGGCTGAGATGGCTGGGACACGTAGAGCGTATGGACACCGACGCACCAGCCCGACGAGTCTTCGAATCTACCCTTGATGGTATGCGCAGCAGAGAAAGGCCCCACCTAAGGTGGCGTACACAAGTGGAAAACGACCTCAACCAACTTGGAGATCGTAACTGGAGGCAGCTAGCTAGGGACCAAGCGGGCTGGAGGGGCTTGTTGGTTGAGGCCGTAGTCCATCCTAGACTGTGAGCGCCATCTAAAGTAAAGTAAGTAAGATTCTATTTTTTTTTAGGTTATCATTTCAAAATATTTGAAGCTATTTGTGTAGTACACCAAGTTAATTATCTTATAAAAATATAAAACCAACAATTTGTAATTAAAATCGGTCTGTATTCATTGAGCCAAAATTGTCTTAAACTGTAGTTTAGTTAAACCTGGGTCTATCTGCGACTATGAATATGCCCCAATGTGTTTCCCGTACTTCAGAAATTTGTTTGTAGTTTAAATAGTTTTAAATCTCTGGATTCTGTAAACAAATCGCGATTTAATTTATTTAAATATCTTGGATCTGTGATCAATGGCGAAGCATCTTGTGATGACGAAATCAAACATCGCGTAAGCGTAGGATGGATGATGTGGCGGGAAAACTCTGCCATCTTCTATGATCGAAAATTGCCCCCTAAGCTGAAAGGAAAGCTCTACATGGCAGTTTTTAGTCCAGCGCTTACATACGGTTCACAGTGTTGGACAATGTACAAGAAGTATGAGAGTAAATTGACGGCTGCTGAAATGAAGATGCTTCGCATGACAGCAGGAGTGACGAAGCTAGAGAATACAAGGAAGCCTACACGTCAAAAATACCATTTTGGACAAAATTCAGCATGACCAACTTAGCTGGTACTGTCATGTACAAAGAAGATACCATGAGAACCCATTGCCAAAGTCAATGGCACAAGACGTTCCAACACTATTGCGGAAGAAAGGAAGGTTCAAAAACTCCTGGATGAAAAAAATGCAACGACACCTGCATTTAGTTGGCCTCAGACATGGAACAGTCTAAAACCGGGAGGCCTGTCGACGTTTTTTGACGTCAACCCGGGTAACCCCACAACCAAAGGCGAACCAAATGAGTGGGAGAGTTGTGGTCCCCTTCGAGATGATGACAATCGCCGGTAAAATTAAGAAGAAGAATTGAGAACGATGTACATTTCTTCCATTTGGAGAAATGCACACGAAAAAATTCCGACGTCCTTGAATTCAGAACATTACGGATGGGTAATATGTGAAGGAAAATATCAGTTCAAATAGTTTGATGGACTACAGTTTCCAATCACCCTACAAGACGTGATTGAAGAAGAAATAATTGAAGGTATAAATACGTGTGCGTATAACATACAAATACCTGTACCTTTTTTATTTTGTAATTTTTTATATTATATAAATGAAGAAAAATTGTCCTTATTATTACCACTTTTACTAATCGCGTTACATCCTAAACTGTAAGTCCTAAAAATTCGCACATTTAATAGGGTTTTAAGGATAAAAACTGAAACAAAGTCGAAAAAGTAACTTCTAAAAAATCTACAAATCGAGATATACCCGTTTTAAGACTGAAATTGGACTAATTGTTGTTTCGAAAAGTACTTAGAAGTTGTATGGGGTATACCTTTTTTTTTATATTCTTACATATTTTTAAAGATAATGAATAAAAAAATTGTCCATGTTTAAGAAATTTTTGATAGAATTTTTTTTTTCATACCCGAAATGATTTTTTAAAAAGGGTAATGTTTTTGGTCAGTTTTTCAAAGTATTTGATTTTTATCTTTTTAATAGGTTGTTGGAAAAATCTGAAATTGTAACATGTTAAACGTACGTCTGAAGCTGTTACATTCCTCTACAAATATGTGTATATTTTTATATTTGTAAATCTAACGGAAAAAAAAGTAGGGGCAATTTAAAAAATAAATCAAAAGAAAAATGTATATATTTAAAAAAAAACTAATGATGCACATTTATAGGTGTAACCTTTTTCTACAAATGAGAGTAATTTTGTATTTGTAGATATAACGGGAAAAAAGAAGGGGCAATTTAATTAAACAAATCACAAAAAAGCTCCATTTAGCCCACTTTAGAGGCTTGAAACTTGAGTAATATTAATAGTTTATAACAAATGATGCATGCATTTACGGTAGAAAGGACAATGGGAATATTTGGCCCAGCACCAATAACAACGGCCTTCATATCGTTTATAGGCACATGTTTATGCATTCATTATCCGTTAACCGTTTGTCCAAATTCGCTGTGTAACAAAAGTTATTTAATTTTGAATAAAATTAGTTTTAGGGTCTCATTTCCTTTTTTCCATAGTTTTTCTTTAATATTTTGTGAATTTTTCGCTCGATTTAAGCCATTTTTTGGAATTAAATTCTTTGAACCCATGGTATACTACTTAAATATTTTAAGATTTTTCAAACTATGTTTAGGGATCGCAAGCATCAACTTTATGCAAAAAGCAGTTTTTTGAGTATTTAATTTGTAAAAATTACAAATATTGGTTTCAAAATAACATTTTTGATGCCAAAATCATCTCTGGAAAAAAGCAAACAAAAATCAATTTTCACCATATTTATCAGAATAAAAATAAGTATTGTATTGGTTCGTTTGAAATTCGTAAATAGTAAGACAAAACAACTCACAAAACGACCCTCAAAACCACCGTTTTATATTATTATAAGGGGTTGAAATATTTTTAGCTTATTCCTTATTTAGTAACGAACAAATTGGTATTACATTTTTTATGGGCTCATCACAAAATAAATTAAGATAAAAAGTATAAACAAACAATATAATATTATGTTTGCTTTTTATGGTACTAAAAGATTTCAACTCAGTCAGTTCCTTACCGATTTTAAGTTTGTTTGCGGTTTTTCAAAGAAGAATATTAGTCTCTTATTTATCATATACAAAAATCACTAATCCAGGTCCTTGATTTACACAAAAATCACCAAATAGTAATCAAAGAGAGATCGTCGTTTTTGAACACGTATACAAAAACAAAAAAACTTAACTTTACACTAAATCTTCGTTTTCATTATCGTTATTTTAGATAAACTTGTACTTGATTCTTAGCTTGAGCAAAATATGTATATATTAAAAAAAGGTCTAACATTCCACTTTGAAAAACTAGAACTAAAACTAAAACACTTAAAATCGGTAAAAAACTGACTGAGTTAAAAATCTTTTAGTAGCATAAAAAGGAAAAAAAATATTCTATTTTGTTGTTAATATTCTTTTTTTTGATCTATTTAGGGATCATTTCAACAACCATTTTCTTCATTACTAAATAAAGAATAAGTAAACAAAAAATTCAACCCCTAATAGTATAAACAAGGTAGGTTTGTGGGTGGTTTTGTGGGTTGTTTTGCCAATTGTTACGAATTGCAATTTAAAACCTTGAAAATAATACCCATTTTTATTACGATAAATGAGATCAAAATTGGTGTTTGTTTTCTGTTTTCCAGAGATGATTTTGATATCAAACATATTATTTAAAAACGAATATTTGTATTTTTTACAAATTAAATACTCAAAAAACTGCTTTTTGCATAAAGTTGATACTTGCGACCCCTAAACATAATTAACTTAATTCCAAAAATGGCTCAAATCGAGCGAGAAGTACACAAAATATTAAAGAAAAACTATGGAAAAAATTATGGAAAAAAGAAATTGTGACCCTAAAACTCATTTTATTCAAAATGGAACAGTGGATATAGTGTTTGACTGCTAACCTGGACGTGTGGGTTCGATCTCCAGTCTAGGTAGCATTCTTTTCTATATTCCCCAACTTCAACTGGATGCCGCCCGTGGAATTTAATGAGATAATTAACATCTAATTCTCAATCCACTGTGCCAACAAAAATCTTTCCTTTCCTTCTAACTAGTGCCGTGCATTGCATTTAAAAGACCTGAGGTCTTACAGGCATACAGTTAAAATTATTATTATTATTATTATTATTATTATTATTATTATTATAAATTACTTTTTTCACACATCGAATTTTGAAAAACTGTTAACGGATAATGAATGCATAAACAAGTGCTTATATACGATATGAGGGCCGTTCTTATTGATGCTGGGCCCACGCTCCATACATTTTTGCCCATTGTCCTTTACAATCTAAATTTCTGTGTTAAAATTTTTGCAAAATCTTAAACAAATACATACTTAAAATGTGATTTAGTGAAAAATCAATTCCATTTTTGCAAAAGTTAGTAAAAAATTGATAAATGTTGAAAAACAAAACCAACACACAAATTCCTCTATTCCTCTTCTTAAATATTGCTAATATATGTTAAGTGATTATTTCAACAAAAGCCACTCTATAATTAATTTTATTGATTTATTTACCAAACAAAAAGCAAAATCGATCATGGTTTTTCAACGAAGTTTATTTTTATATTTTCACCACGCCCATCAAAAATGTCAAAATCTGATAAAAATTTTGATATATAAAAAACATAACTGTGCGTTGCTCACAAGCTTCACAAAATAATTTCAAATATAAAAATTTTACAATTTTAAAATTTTCAATTTGTCTGCATAAAATTGGCTCAGTAAGAAAGTACTTATCCGAATTTAATTTAAATGTCTATGGAAATGTAGTGATCCACTACATGCGACCCACTCTTCCTATTAGTGTATCCATTTTCATTCCCAAGCCATTGCATACAATTTCATGTTAGAGATATTCTTTCTTGTTGCGCAAACGATCCACATGATCATCATATCCAAAAACCCATAGCACCGCCTAAACACTGCAATTAATTAATTGTCGCCTGTTGTTATCTGAAATCACTACACCAGATACACAACTATGGGCCAGTACATGGCAAACGCAAAGGGAAAGAAAGAGCTCCATTAACAAGTCATCACCCAAAATTCATTGACACCTTACACTGCAATAAATTGTAATTCGCTTCTGTCGCTCGTTGTGTATCTGGAATCGATATAGCTATGGCTATAGATACCGATAAGAGATACACAAAAAATAGAGCCAGTGTGAAGTGCATGAATTATTATTTAATGGTGTAAATGAACGGAGTCTTTTTAGCCACGTTTGGATATGTATGTCATTTTGGTATCGATATCAATTGGCAATAAAAGTTGATACCTTACGATGAGAACACATTTTTATGAAAATGCATTTTTATGTGGAAAGCGGTAAAATATGCTTGTGGAGGGGATGGAAATGGACATACAAATAATTAGTATAAATAAGCAAACGATGATGAGGAATATTCAGAATTAAGCTAACTCTAAGACTTGAAGGTCGCAGGCACGCATCGAGACAGCGGGCCTTTTTTTGTTATAATAAATAAATAATAAAAATACGAAACATTCACTTTTGTTATTTTATTTTTCTTAATTCTCCTCGAGTATACTCTTCCCTGAAAGTCAGGAAGCACGGTGTAATTACGGGTCATTTCATGGTGGCAGCGGTGTAATATCTTTAAAATCCACTACCAAAAATAAAATTAAAATACCAAAAATAAAATTAAAATACCAAAAATAAAAAATTTAGCATTGCCATAACAAGAGACCACTCTTGATGCGTTCTGGGGCTAATACACCAGTGAAAAAGTGTAGAAGACCTGCAACCGTAAGACCTTGCTAGCTTTAGAGCGAAAGCATTTGGCTAACGGCAGGCAGTGAAAAAAAGACCCATGGTAACATACATCTTTAGGGCGTGAAGCCTACTGGGCAACAACATCAGAGCAACAGCAGCAACAACAACAACAACAACATCATCAGAGCAACAGCATTAACAACAACAACAACAACAACATCAGAGCAACAGCAGTAACAACAACAACAATATCAACAACAACCTAAAACAAATATAAGTAAGAAATTTTAAATATATTTTTTA
This sequence comes from Melangyna quadrimaculata, assembly GCA_949320155.1. Classification (NCBI taxonomy): domain Eukaryota; kingdom Metazoa; phylum Arthropoda; class Insecta; order Diptera; family Syrphidae; genus Melangyna; species Melangyna quadrimaculata. Next base: position 261,142,508 of record OX439483.1, on the reverse strand, counting down.
TTTTTTGGTGAACCCCATTTTTTCCTCCCTTCTTCAAAATATTTCCCATACGAAATTCCCCGAAATAGTGAAAACTATGCTACAAGGTCCGGCCTTCGAACTAATACAGTTCAATTCCGAAAGGGTGGCAATGGCACAGTGGATATAGTGTTTGACTGCTTACCTGGACGTGTGGGTTCGATCGCAGTCTAGGTAGCATTCTTTTCTATATTCCCCAACTTCAACTGGATGCCACCCGTTGAATTTAATGAGATAATTAACATCTAATTCTCAAACCACTGTGCCAACAAAAATCTTTCCTTTCCTTCTAACTAGTGCCGTGCATTGCATTTTAAAGACCTGAAGTCTTACAGGCATATAGTTAAAATTATTATTATTATTATTATTATTATTATTATTCCTTTACAAAGTGGGGTGATTTAGTAACTAAATTAGAGGACGAGTATAAGGAAACCAAGACTCGTTCGGTCGCCCAAAATGAACTTCTAGTGGCTCAACAAAATACCAAAGAGTCAGTTAAGGAGTTTGGAGGGAAAATTTCAAAACTATTAACCTCTCTTAACTCGGCAACATTCTCAAGTACAAGTGACGCATGCGTCAGAGCGTACCTGGTCGATGAGGAAGAAAAACTGGCTATCCAAACATTTGAGGATGGTCTCTTGAATCAAAATTTACGATTGATGGTTCAAGCTCGCGGGGAAACTAGCCTTAAAAAAATAATAACGTTCGCAGAAAACCATGCTGCAAGAATAGATAGGCAGATGCCTTCCTATAGAACATGGTGAAAGTTCATGCCCGAAAACCAATTTCCCAACAACAAGTTCAGGCCGACATACACCAAACACAAGAATAGTTGCTAAAGTCATTATTGAATTGCTCTCCCATAACGACTTAACCACGGTCAACATTCCCTTTACAGGCGGTAAATATAGAAAGCTTGTCATTGACACTGGTGCTGAAATTAGCATTATAAAAAATACTTCCCAACTCTATTATTTGGTTGTAATGATGATAGGATAACGATTATTCAGCCTTTCCATGTTCTTGATGTGAGTACCGACATGAATTTCGACGGAATCATAGGAAATGATTTTTTGAAAAAATACTTATGCGTAATTAACCACCACGTGAATTTTATTCAAATTTATCCCTTCCTTGATAACCACTCAACAGATTCAATTCAAAGTTCAGGAAAGTACTCAGTACTGTTCCGGAACATGAATTGAAAAGTGTTGTCCATTCGGTACCCACATCAGAGGAAAAACTTATAACCAATAATACTACAAAATTGCTCAAAAATAAACCGTTTAGAGCCAAAACAAGCCTTCAAAAAGATTGCACAATAAAAAATTCTAACCATAACCGCTCTTGACCCCCCGAATATTCTCTTCCCTCCAAAAGGAGAAAGCACGGAACATTTTCGGTCGGCATCAGAGTGTCATCAAGACACCAACAAAGAAAAGGAATGGGAATCGTTGAATGATACCGCTTGCCTACGGGTCGGATCAGGAGATTCACTAAAACAAGATTTTATTAGTATTGTTAGCAAAAATCTTAATGAAACAAAGGTACAAGGCAAACAAAAACGTAAGCCTATAGTTAAAGACACCATAGCTATAAAAAATATAAACCCAGTAAAAAGTAAGACTGAGATAACGGAAATCCCAGCAGAAAGTAAAACTGCGGTAAAAAAAAAATAAAAATATATACATAACTCTTGAGTAACGTAGTCAAAAAATGGTAGAAATTCCTTTTGAGAACAAATTTTTAAACACACAAGACATAATAATAAACAAAAAATGAAATATCCCCTGGAATATATTTAGGCGAATCGATAGTACAACCAAAAAATAATACAATAAAAATACTCTTAATGAACACTTTGGAAGAAGAGAACATTTTAAATTATAAACACCTAGATCTAGAATAGGATATCCTTAACGATTACAATATAATTTCATCTGATGGTCACCAAGATCGTTTACAGGAAAGACTTTCGGACTTGGAAACCATAATAGAATTAGATCACTGTTAGCAAGAGGAACAAAAATCCATACTTAAGGTCTGCAGAGAATTCAATGATCTGTTTTTTCTCAAAGGCGACCATCTCGCCTACACAAATACAATACAACACAAAATAATAACAAATAACTCTAATCCCCCATTATTTCTAAAACCCTATAGACTCCCCGAGAGTCAGAAACACGAAATTCACAAACAAGTTAACGAAATGCTAGATGATTCAATAATCAGACCTAGTCTTAATCCCTGGAACTCACCTCTTCTTTTAGTTCCGAAAAAATCTATAACTGATGGTGAAAAGAAATGGAGAGTCGTTGTAGACTTCAGAAAACTCAATGAACAAACAATCGGTGATGCATATCCATTGCCAAATATCACAGAAATTTTTGACCAATTAGGTCAAGCAAAATATTTTAGTACTTTGGATTTAGCCAAAGGGTTTCACCAAATATTGGTGGCGGAGTCTGACAAAGAAAAAACCGCTTTCAGCACACCATTTGGCCACTACGAGTATAATCGTATCCCTTTTGGGTTGAAAAATGCCCCCGCTACGTTCCAACGACTCATGAATAATGTGGATGACATTGTTATGATCTTGATAATCACAATGGAAAACTAATTACAGTATTAAAACGTTTACGGGAACATAATCTAAAACTCCAGCCCGAAAAATGCAATTTTCTTAAAAAGGAATTAATCTACTTGGGGCATATTATTTCGGAAGATGGAATTAAACCCGATCCCGAAAAAATCAAGGCAGTAAGAACATTTCCCATTCCGAAGAAGCCAAGAGATGTTAAATCATTCTTAGGTTTCGTAGGATAATATCGGAAATTTATTCCTAACTTTGCCAATTTAGCCAAGCCAATGACAAAACTTTTAAGGAAAGATGTTATTTTCAAATGGGATGCATTTTGTCGTGAATCTTTTAGGAGTCTTAAGCAAAAGATAATAGAACCTCCAATACTCTCATATCCTGATTTCACGGCAGAATTCATTGTCACTACCGATGCTAGCGATCTAGCATTGGTTGCGGTTCTTTCTCAAGGTCCAATTGGACAAGATAAACCAATTTCATTTATAAGTCGAACCCTCAATGATCAAGAAACAAAATACACAACGTCGAGAAAGGAGTTGTTAGCAATTGTTTATGCACTTAAGCAATTTCGACCATATATCTAAGGACGAAAGTTCACTATTTACACAGACCATAACAATTGACTATAGTTAATTGGACAAAAGAACCCCACATCCAGATTGTTACGATGGCGCATCTTGATGGAATACGACTTCAACATTATTCACAAACAAGGTAAATGTAATGTCATCGCAGACGCTCTCAGTAGGGTAAAAATTGACAACGACAGTAAGGTAGGAGTGACAAACCGCAATCAAGCTAGAAATCAAGTAAGCCAAGTGAATATACAAGATGATGAGGTAGATAATATAGAAGTCTTGTCAACCTTCACTCTACTGGAGGATAATAGATCAATTTTTGAAAACAAAACAACTAAAATTAAAGTAATAATAATACCAATAATAGAATAAATAGACGAAAATTTTTTACAAAATAAATGCCCAAATTTTATTAAACCCGACATAGGAGAATTTTCTACATTTCCACACAATAATGAAACATTCTTCATAGCTACTTTACCCATTTCAATCAGAACCAACAAAGATATAGAAATAATTAAAACATGTCTCACTTCGGTTAGCGACCTTAATACTGATGAACAGTCTATTGGATTTGCGTTACCCCTCATGGGAAATGAATCAAAACTAAAATTAAAAACAATTTTAACAAATATTTTTAAAAATCAAAACAAGGTCGTTTACGTTTTTACCAATGAAAAGATATTTTAAGATAATATAGATTCTATAAAGACGGTGCTTTATGACTTCCATGACTCCCCTCTCGGAGGTCACCAAGGCATAACAAGGACTATAAAGAAAATCAAGCAAGAATATTTTTGGCCAACAATGAACAATGACATAAAAAACTATATACTCCAATGTAAATCCTGTCAGACAAACAAGTTAATACAGAATCCTCGAATACCCATGAAGATCACCACAACAAGCTAAACTCCGTTCGAAAGAATAGCTTTAGATAGTGTAGGGCCACTTCCCATTAGTTACGAGAAACATAAATATCTCCTTACCTTCCAAGATGACCTGACCAAATTTACTGAGGCTATACCTCTAGAAAATGCTGAAGCCCCTACAGTGGCTATGGAGTTTGCCGAAAAAATTGTGTGTCGGTTTGGATTTCCTGAGGCACTCCTTACTGACCAAGGCACTAACTTTCTTAGCCAATTGTTCAAGGAAGATTGCAAACTCTTAAAATAAAAAAAATTCAAACTACCCCATACCAACCTCAAACTAATGGAGCTCTTGAACGTAGTCATCGCACATTAGCAGAATACCATAGGCATTAAGTTAATCGTGATCCTCTTTCATGGAATACATGGATTCCGTACGCTATTTTTGTTTTTAACACCACTCCCTATAGCAGTACTGGTTATACGCCTCATGAGTTATTGTACGGTTATCCAGGCAGGATTCCTAGTATTCTTGAAAGTAATCCCCAAGTAACGTACAACTACGAAAATTATTCCAATGAACTAAAGTCCCGATTGCAGTATGGATTCCATATTGCTAAGGAGACTTTAAAAGGTAATAAAGAAAATCAAAAACTTACTACAAAAAACCAGACAAGAAAGACCAAAGTTTCCTCACTTTGGGAAGGTCACCATGAGGTATGTAGAATAATTTCCGACGAAACGACTGAAATAAAAATACGAAATCGAACTAAAGTTATTCATAACAATGACCTCAAACTTTTTGCCGACTAAGTAACTATCTCCTATCCCGTAATTAATAAGTAAGATAACTTGTATTAAGGTCAATCTCTTTTCATAGAATGGAAGTAATCAACTATGAGCTTAACTCTGACTGGATACTGGTTAATATTACCAACCAAAAACAAAGTCAAACTGAAAATTGGACAAGGGAAAATAGGCATGGATTCCTCATGTAATGATTTAATCATCAATAGCGTTCTGATATCATTCAAACATGCTGCAATTCTAGTTAAACCGTGCGATCGACATGTTTACATAAAAGCAGCCCCTGGGTCCAGAGGTACATATGTAAATGGCGAATCAATCGGTCGCAAAAAGAAGAAGATAGAATTTGGTGATTCAATTAGCTTTGGAATCAGTGGTGTAGACTTCGATTTGAATAATTGCCCATCTTAGGGAGCGGGTCATAATACTGTTTTTCAAAATTCTGTATGACAAAATTCTGTGTGGTCAAAATACTGTAAGACCATAATTCTGTATGTCGGTATACTGTAAATACAAAATTCTGTAGATTGACAACTCTGGTGTGTTTAAGTAAAGTTCAATTCTACAATCGCTCTGATAATTTTAACCAAAATAATATTGTTTAAGCTTTAAAAATTTGTTAAATCATTGTCTAAAGTTACGTTAAAAGTAGTACTTGCAAGTACCATTAAAATTTTGGTGAGTCCGATTGAAAAGTGCGCGCGCACTTTTTTACATTATCAAAACCATATTTCTTTTACAGCATTTTTACAGAACTTTGAAATACAGATTATTTAATAGAGGTTTTATAATGACGTCATAGCTCTTTTATCACCGCCTGATATAATGCAAGATATTGATAAAGAAGCAAGCTTCAATTGTTGAGTAATATAGGAACCTAGTTAGGAGCTAAGGGAAAAGGAGAGATAAAACAAAATTCTACTCTTATTTACTTCTATTTCGTTCACTTAATTTTCCCTCTAAAATTATTTACTGAGTTTTGTCGTCTTGTTTGGTAAATGTCAATTTGTATATCAATTTGTTATAGTAAATTTTTGTTTACTCTTTCTTACTTTCTCTATTTAATTTCTTTTCCTCTCTTTTGTTTGTGAAAACACAATTTGACTTCAAGAATTAATTATATTAATGTACACGTACAATTCATCATTATTTTAAAATGGTTTTGGGTAATATTTTACTTGTTGTACCTAAAAAAAAGTCATCACTCCATAAAAAAGCTTTTAACTTTCTACAGGATACATGCATATTTTCAGTTTTGGTCTCTTTAGAACGAGCACCCTAAAAACATGTGTCATATGATAAGATTGTATTATAACAAATTTTTCAGTTGATCCTAAAATCTTAGTATTAAGAGAATAGAGCAAGTTAAAACACAAAAACCTCGATAAAGAATCCAAATAACCAATAAAGGAAACGACTAAGGGAATTGTAGCGGAATTAAAGCTCCAAATATCTTCGTAGAAAAAGAATAGAGTTATTTAATTATAAAAAAGACGCAAATAATCCATTAGTCACCCACCAAAGGAAAGGAGAAATAGTGCTTGGCTTTCCGACGAAACTTGGGCAAGGATCGAAGAAAGGAAACACCTTAAAGCTCGCATCGCAGCTACCCCAGCAGCAGGGAGAAACGAGCTTGAGTCTACGTACCGCATGAAGATGAGGGAAGTTCACCGTAGTGTGCGACGTGATAAGCGTAACTACATCAACGCACTGGCTACAGAAGCAGAAGAAGCCGCTAGTAGGTGTGACAGTAGGACCGTCTACAGAATTACCAAAGAGCTCACTGGTGTCCAGAGCGCTAAACAACACCTGGTTAAAGACACAAACGGATCCCTGCTAATTTCGGATGAGGACCAGCTCATTAGGTGGAGGGAACACTTTTCTGCGGTTTTAAACCGCGTTTTCGCAAGTGAAGTGAACCCTATTCCCACTGAGCTACCCGAAATAACAATTTCCCGAATACGCACCGTACCCCCCAGTAAAGAAGAAATTATCACCGCCATCAAAGCACTGAAGAACAACAAAGCGGTTGGACTTGATGGTATTCCTGCAGAGCTCTTAGGAGCAGCCCCAACGACATCGAGCGAGCTACTGCACCCACTTATTAAGAGAGCTTGGGAAACAGAGAGCTTTCCTGAAGAGTGGAAAAAAGGAATGATTGTCAAGCTTCCAAAGAAAGGAGATCTCACACAGTGCGAAAACTGGAGAGGAATATGCGTTCTGCCTGCAGTAGCCAAGATAATAGCAAGGATAATATTGGACCGAATTAAAGACCACCTCGAAGACACACTCGACGCCGAACAAGCAGGTTTCCGCACTGGATCTTCCTGTGTGGATCACATCAACACCTTGCGGATCATCATCGAACAGTGCGTTGAATATCGATCACCACTTCACCTGCTGTTCATCGATTTTGAAAAGGCGTTCGACAGTGTCAATAGAGAATTTATTTGGCTTGCTTTGCACAGGAGGGGCATCCCAGATAAATTGATTGCTATTATCAAGGCTACATATGATGGATCCAGGTGTCACGTTTTGCACAAAGGTAGGCTGTCAGAGGAGTTTGAAATCCAAAGTGGAGTTAGGCAAGGCTGTATACTGTCACCAATACTGTTCCTGTTGGTGATAAGTGACGTACTGCACGCAGCTTTGTTAAATGGAAATGGAGGAATTCAGTGGACTCTGCAATCTCACCTCAAACATCTGGACTACGCGGACGACGTATGCTTACTCTCTCATAGGATCATGGATCTCCATCAAATGACAACAAGGGTAGAGAGAGAAGCAGAAATCGTAGGGCTTAAGATCAACTCGGCAAAAACTAAAAGGATCAGCCTTGGAACTTCCTCATCAATCCAAGTAAATATTTCTGGACAACCCGTAGAGATGGTACAGGATTTCCAATATCTTGGGAGTATTGTCTCTACGGGTGGCGGAACTGAACTGGACGTAAACAGCCGAATCAGAAAAGCAAAGGCTGCGTTCGGAATGCTGTCCAAAATATGGAGAAACAACTCTTTTAGCTTAAAGACCAAGCTACGACTGTTCCGCTCCAATGTTGAATCCGTTCTGCTTTACGGCTGCAGCACTTGGAAAGTCACTGAAACTGTCACTAGAAAGCTGCAAACCTTCGTTAATAGATGTCTACGAAACATCTTGAGGATTTTCTGGCCCAACCGTATCTCCAATGCCGAACTTCATGCGAGAACGGGTCAGGAGCCCATAGACTCCATTATACGAAGAAGAAAGTGGCAGTGGATTGGCCATACGCTTCGAAAAGGCGATCGGTGCATTGCATCTCAAGCAATGCAATGGAACCCGCTCACACAGGAGGGAAGACAAGTGGGCAGGCCTAGAAGTACATGGCGAAGAACGGTCGAACAGGAATCGGCACGACTGGGGAAAAGTTGGAGAGAGCTGAAATACATTTCAAGAAATCGTACACGATGGCGCGTAGGTGTAGTGGAGGCCCTATGTCCCGTAAGGGAAACATCACGGACGTAATAGGTCCGAGGACCTAAGTAAGTAAGTAAAGGAAAAGATGCAGTTACAAATCTTCATAGTGTAAGATTAATAATTTTTATTTGTTTAAAATTTTCGAAATATAAAGTGAATCTTTGTGTTATATTTTATTAATATTATTAATTTACCTATAAAAAATACATTAAGTATAAATTTTGTGACTGTGCTTAGAATTTGTGTTTAAAATCTTAAAAATGTCCAAAATCGCTCAAACTATAGCGTCAGCCGTGCTTTAAGTATAAATTTTGTGACTGTGCTTAGAATTTGTGTTTAAAATCTTAAAAATGTCCAAAATCGCTCAAACTATAGCGTCAGCCGTGCGGGTAGCTGTCGAAACAGCTTGTGAAACAATCGTTGGAAGAATGGGAGATTTAACAGTAGAAAACCAACAGATTAATGATAGGGTCAACGAGAGAATTTCCGAGCTTTCAAAAAAATTAAATTCCGTTCAATTACCTCAAGCAGTTGTTGCTTATGAGCCCATTTATGTCTCGACACCCGAAATACCGTGCCAAATATCACTCAGATTGGTAAAATCCGTACCAGATTTTAATGGTGAACGGTCGAAGTATATTTCGTGGCGTCAAGCGGCTAAGACCGCTATACAACTATTTGATCCATATAAAGGATCTGAACGGTATTATCAAGCCATCGCTATAATTAGGAACAAAGTTGTCGGACCTGCCGATTTAATTTTATCATCTTTCAATACGGTTCTTAATTTCGGAGCAATAATTTCTCGCCTTGATAATTCCTATTCGGACAAACGCCCGCTGCACGTACTCGAAAATCAAATGAGTATTTTATGTCAAGGCCATTTATCCATCTCTGACTACTACGACGAGATAGAAAAACATTTAACTTCTATTACGAATAAAATATCTATGGAATATTCGGGTAATAATGAATTAATTAATTCATTAGCATCAAAATACAGAGCAGATGCGTCTCGGGTATTCATTTCAGGCCTTAATAAGCCTATCTGCAATATATTATTTTCTTCTGGTTGTGAAGATCTGCCATCTGCATTAGCGAAGGCACAGGAGCTTGAGGCCAATCAACATAGGTATAACTTCGCAAGAGCATTTACTAAAAATACTAGTATTAGTGCTCTTCCAAAGAGCAACCCCCACTATAAACGAGTTGTTCAAGCTCAACCCCAAGCCCATGCTTCCCCCATAGACAACCAGCAGAAATACACCCAACAATCGGAACCATACGATCATATGAGCGTTGATAACTCGTCAATATACCGACGCAGTAGAAGGTCACAAGTTCGACCAGCGGTGCCAGAGGGTAGTAATAAACAAACCATCAGGCAACAGCCGCAAACCTATGAAAACAGGACATCGAAGCGCGCACGCGAGTCTGACAGGGGACCATTACCGAAAGCTCAGCGAACTAATTTCGTAAAATCCAAAATTGTAAAACAAGATCAAGAACTAAAGAAAAGTCCCGAATACGAAGTGTATGAAGACGAAGACGAAGACGAATATGATTTTCTCGCGCAAATAAAAGCGCAAATCGATACTAAACGCTCTTTATTAATTTATGAAAATGGGGAAATGGAAATCAAATTTTTAGAATGCGAACAGGTTAATAATTTAGAAATCGATATAAAAATAATTCCTGACACCGTCAAAAACGAATTTAAAGAATTAATAGAAGACTTTCCAGAAGTGTTCGCTCAACCAGATGAAAGATTACCTTTCAATACAGACATAAAAGCTACCATAAGAACATTAGATTCCGAACCAATCTATTCTAAGCCAAGACCATGCAATATGGCAGCAATTCCTTTTGTAAACAAAGAAATTAAGAGATTACTTAATGATGGTATAATTCGGCCATCATATTCCCCTTATAACACCCCAATATTAGTGGTTGGGAAAAAAGAAACTAATGAAGACGGTACTCCGATATCTAGATTAGTTTTTGATTATAGGAAATTAAATGAACGCACTATTCCAGATCGGTATCCGATTCCTGAAGCTTCCGTTATTTTATCCAATTTAGGACAAGCAAAATATTACACAACGATCGATTTAAAATCCGGCTTCCATCAAATTCTCCTAGAAGAAAAGGACCGGGAAAAAACAGCGTTCTCCATAAATAATGGAAAGTTCGAATTTTGCAGACTGCCTTTCGGTTTGAAAAACGCTCCAAGTATATTTCAGCGAACAATTGATAACATACTACGAAGCGATATAGGCAAAAGGTGTCATGTTTATATAGATGACGTAATTACTTTTTCACAAACAGAAAAAGAACATTTGGAAGATATAAAAATAATATTTTCTAAACTTTTCAACGCCGACATGCGCATATCTCCAGAAAAATGTAAACTTTTTAAGCATGAGCTTGAATTTCTAGGATTTCTTGTATCTGGAGACGGTATTAAAACCTGTCCCAATAAAGTCAAAGATATAATTGACTTTGAAGTGCCAAAATCACTTCGAGCACTTAGATCTTTTCTTGGTCTTTCTGGTTATTACCGTCGATTTGTAAAAGATTATGCTCAGATAACCAAACCGTTAACAAAATATCTCAGAGGAGAAAACGGAAATGTAGGAACAAACAAGTCTAAGAACATCAAAATTATTCTTAATGCTGAGGCTATATGTGCCTTTAATAGAATAAAGAACATTTTAGCCTCAGAAGATGTGTTTTTATTCTATCCCGACTTTCGTAAGCCCTTAGATTTGACTACCGATGCTTCATCACAAGCAATAGGTGCAGTTCTCTCTCAAGATGGTAGACCTATCACAATGATATCTCGAACTTTGAGTAAATCCGAAGAGAATTTCGGTACGAATGAACGAGAAATGTTAGCGATAGTCTGGGCATTGCAATCTTTGAGAAATTATTTATATGGTGCTCCTGATATTCATATTTATACAGATCACCAACCACTCACGTTTGCAATTTCCGAAAAAAATCCTAATACAAAACTTAAAAGATGAAGAGCATTTATTGAGGAATATTCTCCAACCTTTCATTATAAACCTGGTAAAGAAAACAAAGTAGCAGACGCATTATCTCGTCAGTATATTAACACCCACTCTACCTCCGGAGAAACCGTTCATAGCGAGGAATCCTTAACGAAAGTAATACCTTCTGTAGAAAATCCCATAAATTGCTTCAAAAATCAAATCTTCATTAATCAAGGTTCTGAGAAAAGCAAGAAAGTTAAAATTATTTTCCAAAAACAGGTTAGACATATGATAACATTCAGATCCACTGGAGAACTTATCGAAATAATGCGCGATGTCCTTCATACGGACGTAGTCAATGGAATCTATTGTGATCTTGAAACTTTAGGAAAAGTACAAAATGATCTCATGATTGCTTTCCCTAAAGTTAAATTAAATATGCAAAAAAAACTTGTTCAAGATGTGTTTAACACACACGATCAAGAGGAACTTTTCATAAACGAGCATAATAGAGCACATAGAGGACCACAGGAAAACTTCAAACAAGTAATTTCAGAATACTATTTCCTAAATCTTATGAAGCTATGTATAACATACGCATCTAAATGTAAAATTTGTAAAGAAAATAAATATCAGCGTAGACCAGCGCAACATCCAATCGGTGCAACACCAATTCCCACATTTGTAGGAGAGATTCTGCACTTAGATATTTACAATACTGGTCAAAAATATTTCATAACATGTATAGACAAATTTTCCAAATTTTCCATTATAAAACATATTCCCTCTAGAAACTCTGTTGACATAAAAAACCCATTGATTGAAATTATCTCGAAATTTCGAAACACGAAAATAATAGTTATAGATAATGAAGGTGCATTTACATCGATTGCAACACAAGCATTATTAAAAAATGAATTTAACATTTCTACACATTCTGTACCAGCACTCCACAGTCAAAGCAATGGACAAGTCGAACGATTTCATTAAACTCTTGCTGAAATAGCAAGATGTACAAAAGATAGTACAGCAGATATTGTTGAATTAATGCTATTATCAACCTACAAATATAATAACTCAATACACTCAGTAACAGGTTATAAGCCCTCAGAAATTTTTCACGATATATCTAAGGCAATGACAGATGAAATAACTTCGAAACTCAAAATAAAACAAAATAAAGGCCTAGAATTTCACAATAATAATACCACGCCCAAAGTATTCAGGCCAGGTGCAAATGTTTATTTAAAAACTAATAAGAGAATTAGAAATAAATTATCTAAACTATATAATCAAAAAACTATTCAGGCAGATTTAGGCACAGCTGTTATAATTGATGGAAGACAGGCTCATAAAAATAATTTAAGATAAAACTTTATTTCTAGATTTATGGAAATATGGCTAAGCACTGCAAAAATTGTTGACTTCTCTTCGGCGTTGTTCATTCCTATTCCTGCAGGAGAAGTTGCCATTTACGAAGAACATTTCTACCTGAAACACACTACAAATTTTTCGGATATTGATACAATCATGTCAGAAAATAGAAATATATTAAATGAAATCAAAGACGAAAGATGCAAAGAAATACTGCTTCAGGACATAAATGAAATTGAACACTTGTTAATGTTACTAAGACCTTCCACGAGAAATAGACGATCAATAGATTTTTTAGGCTCCGCAATTAAATTTTTGTGCGGGTACGCCTGACCATGCAGACATGGAACTGTTAAAAACTCAAGAAAACGAACTAACTAGGGCTAACAACAGACAAATTGAAATAAACACGCAATTCCTGGAAAAAATAGACCAAATAACTGACATAATAAATAAAATAAATATAAATGAAAATGACAAACTCCAACGGACTGATAACTTTGAAAAACTTAGTGCAATTATGTCAAAAAGAAATAGGATAATAATTAATAATTTAAGCAATAACATTTATTCTCTCATTCTTGCTAAAAATAATATTGTAAATCCATTAATTCTTAGCACAGAAGAAATAGAAATGATTATGATAAAAGAAAATGTTTTAACTGACTTAAGCGATTTGTTAAATATTGCCGATGTAAAAATGTTTTACCAATATAATTCTTTAGTATACTTAATTAAGATTCCAAAAGCTCAAGAAATCTGTAATTTTTTTCAAATTATTCCTGTAATTCATGAAAGCAAAATTATAGATTTAAGATCCAACATTTCAGCAATTTGTAAAAGAATTCATTATCCCTTAAATGCTTGCAAGAAAGCTCCCTTATATTCTTATTGTGAAATAGATTCCCAAAACTCCTGCCTTTTCCAACTCCCTAACAATAACACGGCACACTGCCCAACAACTCATGCTAATGACATAAAAAAGATCGAAACCGTTAAAAGCGGACTAATCGTCGCGAGGGACGAAAACATAACTATAGAAGAAAACGGCCAGCGTATTGTTCTGAATGGAACCTTCCTTATAACATACGATGCTAAAATCAAAATCAATGGCAGAGAATTTATCACAGAGAAGACTATCGAAGTAAATCACCTACCAGCACCAAAACGAACCATTTTAAATGAAGTCGCCTTCAATGAAAAAATTACGCTGCCACACTTACGCAAGCTGCACATCATCAACAATTAGAAAATAAAAGAATTTTCAATTACGCTCGAGACAAGCAGATGGATGTTGTATGGCACCATAGGTATACTGGCACTTGTGATTCTTGTGCTTCTTTACATAAAAATAAGGCCGAGGACAGTAAAAATCACAACAAAAGCAGATAATGGTTTATCAACGTTAGATAAAGACGTTTTAAAACTGCGAGTTATGAACATTATGAACGAGGACGTCCAGTCTTAAGGATGAGAGGAGTTAAAAACAATTATATTAGCTATCCACATACCTAATTTCCCATTCCCACATTCATATTCCTAAACCACCACATGCCTATACCCAGCACCTAACACTCTATTTCCTGCACACTTCCTTTTATAATAACTCAGCATAATATTATTAAGCTAGTAATTTGTATAACCTTCCAACAAATCCATTATTTGCTTTCCAAGCAAATATAGTATTAAGTTAAAATTGTTCAATTATAAATATGCAAGCAAATCAATTATTTGCTTTGCAAGCGAAAATAGAATTAAGTTCAAATTATTGAATAAAATTAATCAGTCATAAACTCAACAAGAAAGACAAAACATCTTTTATTTACTTATATCTATGTATATGAGTGATGACTTTTTTTAGGTACAACAAGTTAAATATTACCCAAAACCATTTTAAAATAATGATGAATTGTACATGTACATTAATATAATTCATTCTTGAAGTCAAATTGTGTTTTCACAAACAAAAGAGAGGAAAAGAAATTAATAATGGAAACAAAAATGTTTTTCTCAAGTAACTTTGGTTTTAATATAATTCTTTTTAATTCATAAAAAAAAACTTTGAATGTACTCAAGGCTTTCTCGTGTCTAAGTTTAAGTTCGAAGGGGGTGAACAGTAATTGATAATTAACCACTTCCAGGCCCAAAGTACCGCGGGATATCAGATCATCAGGGTCATGTAAAAATTTTGAGTAATTAGTTGGGCAAAAAAGTGTTATTTTCTTTAAAACTGATGCAGGTGTGTTTAAATTTTTGAATGCAATAGTTAGCAGGGTTATTCAAGGTTCCATAACACAAACAAAATTGAGAAAATTTAAGATTTGTAATCACAGCACTTGAAAGACCGTCACAGGGTAATCATTTTTTCGATTTTTTTTCGAATGCCTATAACTCACAAAATACTTAGCTACGTTTTTCTTTATTATTTTTCTGATAACTGTCACCACCTAACCTATCACCCGTTTTCCTTTCGACGTTGACTTGTGGAACACCCTGTATATATATATATATATATATATATATATACATGTTAGACTGATTCAAAAATAAAAAAGTCTCCGATTTCCAATGCCACTAGCTTATAATTGGATATGAGCAAAATAATAAGCCTGTTAAAAATTTAGATTTTGAAATTAATTTTTAGAGGTCGCTCATCGCTATTTTCTATTTTTCATACGATTTGTATGGGACAAAACCAAGTTTTGTACTTGGAAATTTATAACTTTATAATAGCTGGTATTTAAATAAGTAGCATAACATTTTTTTTATAAAATTGAACGCTCTACAAAAAAGGTTTGCACTTTTTATCTAATAAATGTACTCCTTCCAAAGTTATTAAGGGTCAAAGCGGAAATAATGGTTAATTTCACTGTTTTTTGTATTCCCTATTGAGAATTCCAGCTATTATACAGAGTGATTCACCTAAGGTGTGACTAAAAGCTTGATCAGGAAGGTCTATCCGATAAAAGAAAAAAATCGAGTAGAAGGGGGGTTCTACCCCCACTCGTTTAGGTGGGAGGGGCAGTTTTCTAAAAAAATTGACTTTAATCAGAATATAAATTATTAAAAAACAACGGCAACACTTACAACGCCCTGTTATACCTATTTGCAAACCTAGAAATCCCTTCTTTTATTTCCCTTTCAAATAAAGTTCACGTAGTGAACGCTTTTTAAAAAAATAATTTCCAAACTCGGAACTCTGAAAAAAAATCAATTAAAACAAAAATTCAAACGATAGTTTGTCAAAATTTTACGTAATTAAATATTATTTTTGTTTTCAAAATTCAATGCTCTTATTAATTTCTAGTCAAACACTCAAAACCGGATGTTTCTAGAACTTTTATTTTTCAATATATTAAGAAATGAACCACTTTTATCATAAAACTAAAAATAATCCGACTAAGTTTTATTATTTCAGCAAATTTATCATTTATCACCAACTTCTTGCTTTTACTAAGAAGTTGGTTTCTTAATTCTTAAATATCTTGAAAAAGACAAGTTCTAGAAACATCCGGTTTTGAGTGTTTGACTAGAAATTAATAAGAGCATTGAATTTTGAAAACAAAAATAATAATTAATTACGTAAAATTTTGAGAAACTATCGTTTGAATTTTTGTTTTAATTTATTTTTTATTTTTTTCACAGTTTTGAGTTTGGAAATTATTTTTTCAAAAAGTGTTCTCTATATGAACTTTATTTGAAAAGGAAATAAAAGAAGGGATTTCTAAGTTTGCAAAAAGGTATAACAGGGCGTTGTAAGTGTTGCCGTTGTTTTTTAATAATTTGTATTCTGTTTTAAGTCAATTTTTTAGAAAAGTGCCCCTCCTACCTAAACGAGGGGGGGGGGTAGATCACCCCTTCTACACGATTTTTTTCTTTTCTCGGATAGACCTTCCTGATCAAGCTTTTTGTCACACCTCATGTGAATCACTCTGTATAATAGCTGGAATTCTCAATAGGGAATACAAAAAACAGTGAAATTAACCATTAATTCTGCTTTGAACCTTAATAACTTTGGAAGGAGTACATTTATTTGATAAAAAGTGTGAACCTTTTTTGTAGAGCGTTTAATTTTCCAAAAAAAATGTTATGCTAATAAATTTCCAAGAACAAAACTTGGTTTTATCCCATACAAAACGTATGGAAAATAGAAAATAGCGATGAGCGACCTCTAAAAATTAATTTAAAAATCTGAATTTTTAACAGGATTATTATTTTGCTCATATCTTAGTTATAAGCTAGTGGCATTGGAAATCGGAGACTTTTTTTATTTTTGAATCAGTCTAATATATATATATATACAGGGTGTCCAGTAAATAATGGATAACCTTGGAATGCTACATAGTAGACTTTATGACCGTCCTGAAAACTAATTAAAAAAAAATCTATCCCAACCAAAGAAAAGATATGTGCATTTTTTTGTTCAGTGTATTATTTTTTGCGTTACTTTACGTTTTTGAATACCACGACTATAAGTGAATGATATTCAAAAGGGTAGTTATGTGCATTCAAGAGGACACAAGCGTCCACAGGTTTTTCAAAAAAACCCACCTCTGTCTACCAACTCCTACTCTCACCTCCTAGTAGTGAACATCGGGTGTCTAGTACCTCAGCTGGAGACGGGGCTTAAATCCCCGTGGAAAGCTGTTGGGGACAGCCAACGAGAGAGGGGGGGGGGGGCGGGAGGAGTGTTCCCACTAAGGCACTTCTCCTTTCATCGAGGCGGCAGCGGACGAATTCTCTAGATGGAATCAACGGTGGCGTCTACAGTTCCAGTTAGGTTGAACTACTTAGTGAACACCTTATATGGGCTACTACGACATATTTGAAGCTCAGGCCTATAAGGAGCGGTCTATCCGGCTCCCTACCCTTGGAGTTATACGAAGGGTCTGGTCCTCCGTTCCGAAACAACAACAAGCCTCGGATATGGATGATTTTTAAGTTGACGACCCCAGCAAACGAAACAAGGACAATGAATTTCGGATCTGCACGTGGAACGTCCTGTCCTTATACAGAACACGTGCAGCCGAACAATTAGTGGAGAACCTGGACAGGCTAAAGGCTGACGTAACAGCCATCCAGGAAGTGCGATGGGAAGGAGAGGGCATTCGGAGACTGAAAACGTGTGACATCTACTACGGAGGGTGCTTGAAGGAACAGGGTCAGCGGCTCCTTGGTTGTGGTTTTGTGATAAGGGGAAGACTTAGGCAAGAAATCTTGGGCTTCCGAAGTGTAAGCGAGCACCTGGTCACAATCCGCATCAAGGGCAAATTTAAGAATATTTCGCTGATCTGTGTTCATGCCCCCAATGAAGGGAGAGAGGACTCAACCAAAGAAGCATTCTACGATCTCCTGGAGACAACGTATGATATGTGCCCGAAGTATGACGTGAAGATCATTCTTGGTGACTTCAACGCAAGATTCGGAAAGGAGGGCATCTTTGGTTCGATAGTCAGAGGACACAGCCTACACGACGAAACTTCCGGCAACGGACACAGGCTGGCAGACTTTGCGGCGGGGCGAAATGTCATTATCTCAAGCACCTACTTCCCACACCTCAATATACACAAGGGGACTTGGCGGTCGCGTGATCAAGTAACCGTCAACCAAATCGACCACGTTGCGATAGACGCGAGACATGCTTCCAGTATCTTGGACGTCCAAACGTTCCGAGGGGCCAACATTGACTCGGATCACTACCTGGTGGTAGCTAGACTACGTATGCGGATATCAATGACGCGACAACGCAGAGCAGATGCTGTGAAAATATTCGATGTCGAGAAGCTTAAATCGCAAGAGACCGCCAGAACTTTTGCAGACCACGTAACTCTTAATCTCAGGAGGTCCGCCACCAGCAACAAGTGCAGATGACCAGTGGGAACACTGTCAACAAGTCATCAGAAGTGCCGCCTCTGATGTGCTGGGTTTCACTAGGCGAATACAACGAAACCCCTGGTTTGATGAAGAGTGCCGGCTAGCGCATGCAGCTGAGGACGAGGCCTACCAGGCAATGCTGCAGACTCGAACAAGAGCTGCTGAGAGTGAGGGGCCCGGGAGCTCTACGGGCTGAAACGAAAAGAGGAACGCCGACTTCTCAGGAGGAAAAAGAGAGAGCACGAGAAGCGGGTGGTAGAGTCTATTGAGGGTTGTAGCGGTAGGGGAGATGTTCGAAAATTTTATCATAGGGTGAAGCGATCCACCCAAGGATTCAAGGCTAGAACGGAAGCCTGCCGAGATGAGAGTGGGAATATGGTAGTAGACACACAGTCAGTGCTGAGGATCTGGAAAGAACACTTCTCTAGACTGCTTAATGGCGAAGACAGCCAAGATGCCGCTAATAGGCAGAACGCTCCATTCAACTTGGACAATGATGGCCAAGAGTTCCGTCCACCCGACCTAACCGAAGTGCGGCTGGCGATATCCAAACTTAAGTCGTACAAGGCTGCTGGTGCGGATGGCTTACAAGCCGAACTATTTAAATCAGCGGGAGATGAATTGGCTAGGAGCATACACCAGCTCATCTGCAAAATTTGGTCGGAGGAAAGTATGCCCGATGAATGGAACCTCGGTATAGTGTGCCCCATCCATAAAAAGGGAGATGTCCTGAAGTGTGCCAACCACAGAGGAATTAGTCTCCTAAATGTCGCTTATAAAATCTTGTCGGCCATCCTGTGTGACCGCTTAAAACCTTTTGTCAACGATCTGATCGGCCCTTATCAGTGCGGTTTTAGGCCAGGCAAGTCAACCGTCGATCAAATGTTCACACTCCGACAGATTTTAGAAAAATCCCGGGAAAAAGGTAGTGTGTATCGATAAAAAGGTCCAGATCGATACACACCACCTTTTTATCAATTTTAAAGTCGCGTATGATAGCATGAAAAGGGACGAATTATACAGACTCATGTCGAGTCTCGGCATCGCTGCCAAACTCGTCCGCCTGTGCAGGATGACGATGGAGAAATCTCGCTGCTCCGTCAAAATTGGTAAGAACACCACCGATTCATTTGATGTTGAGAAAGGATTGAGGCAAGGTGACGCGTTATCATGCAACCTATTCAACATCGTTCTTGAAGCCATTGTACGCAACGCACATGTCAACACCAGCGGTACAATCTATCAAAAGTCCGTTCAATTGCTTGCATATGCGGATGACATAGACATTGTCGGCAGAACGAAGCGAGCTGTGGCAGGGGCATTTGCGAGCATTGAATCGGAGGCGGCTAGAATGGGATTGGCGGTTAATGAGGACAAGACGAAGTATATGCTGTCATCGAGAGAGGAATCTCATCATCGTCGACTCGGACAAAATATCACGATGGACAGATATAACTTCGAAGTTTTCAAGGACTTTGTCTACCTGGGCTCCACTATTACATCGCAGAATGACATCAGTGCAGAGATCAAGCGAAGAATTACTCTTGCCAACCGCTGTTTCTTCGGTCTAAGAAGGCATTTAAGTAGTGAGGCCCTCTCTCAGAGAACCAAGGAGACTTTATACAAAACCCTTATCATCCCGGTCATGCTTTATGGGTCAGAAGCATGGACACTGAAAGATTCGGATAAAAATCTGCTAGGGTGCTTTGAGAGGAAGATTCTTCATGTGATTTTCGGTCCGGTGTGTATCGAAGGAGTATGGAGGAGAAGATTCAACGACGAGCTATACGGGCTATACAGCGACGTTGACCTGGTCAAAAAGCTGAAAATACAGCGGCTGAGATGGCTGGGGCACGTGGAGCGTATGGACAGCAACGCACCTGCCCGACGAGTCTTCGAATCCAACCCCGATGGGGTACGCAGCAGAGGAAGAACCCGTAACAGGTGGAGCAATCAAGTGAATGACGACATCAAAGCACTCGGTGTGCGCAACTGGAAGCGGCTAGCTAGGGACAGAGCTGGCTGGAGGGGCTTGTTAGTTGAGGCCGAAGCCCATCCTGGGCTGTGAGCGCCATCAAAAGTAAGTAAGACTACAAGTGAATGAATTCGACCGTTTTTTTTTTTGTAGCAATATTTCACATTGCTTGTGCCAAAACATAATAAGACAAAAATTATAAAAACTGTTGGAATTCTTAGAGAAAAATTATTTAAATTTGATTTTCGATGCAAAATATGAAAGAAAATAATTTTTGAAAAAGTTAAATCATCACTGTTATGAAAAAATGCATGAATACCAACTATTTTAAAAATATGGGCGTTAAATGCGGGTTTCAAAATGGTATACTTTATTATTTCACCCTGAACCAATAGGAAGTTATTGGTGAAAATCAGCAACACGAGAGTCAATTAAGCAAAAACAAATGTTTTAAAAATTAGCAAATTAAACGTGAAAATAATATCATGCATTCAAAATGTTAGATTTTTGATTGATTGCCTGCTCTTAACTTCTAGGGCCGATTGCAACATTACCAAAAATGTCAACAAAATGCAAAAAATGGTTACATTTTCAGGCTTGGTTTGAATTATACCTGGTCTATTGGGCACTAACAAAACCATAAAATATTTTCGCAGGTGCTTTTAGTTTATTTGTTATTTTCTTGAAACAAATAGTATTTTCAGTTTTGAGCCAACTTTCAATCACTTGATCACTTAGTTAGAAAACAAAAACAAAATTAGTTTTGCTCAAACTGTTTTCCACCCATTCTAATACATGTTCTGCACCTCCGAATAAATGAAAATCTTATAATAATCTTGTTAAGTTTTGCTCAGAATCTTGTAATGCAACTGCCTCCACAAGATTTCTTAGCTCCTCTCAGTTTCTGAAGGGTTTGCTGTACACGATTTTCTTAATGCAGCCCCAATTAAAAAATCAAGTTGATTTAGGTGAAAGAGGTAGCCATACAATTGGTCCCATACCCCATATCCATCTGCCTGTATATCGGGCATATTTGTAATGCAGCGGCTTGCACAAGATTCCATACCTCATCTCTGAAGCTGATCGGCTTGCTGTATATTCGATTTATTCAATGCAGCTCTTATAAGAAAATTAATTTGGTAATAACAACTACCAAAATATTTGATGGTTTTGAAAAAGGCCAATTGAAGAGGTGTAATTCAAAACAAGCTCGAAAATGTAGCCGTTTTTTTGCACTTTGTTAACATCTTTGGTAATGTTGCATTCGGCCCTAGAAGTTAAAAGCTCGGACTTATCATTAGGACAACATTATAAAAACAGGAAATCAATAAAAAATCTACCATGTTCAATGCATGAAACTATTTTCACGTTTAATTTGCTAATATTTAAAACCTTTGTTTTTGTTAAATTGACTTTCGTGTTGCAGATTTTCACCAATAACTTCCTATTGGTTCAAGGTGCAATAATAAAGTATACCATTTTGAAACCCGCATTTAACGCGCATTGTTTTAAAATAGTTAGCCACTTAGGTATTCATGCATTTTTTTTATAACAGAGATGATTTAACTTTTTCAAAAATTATTTTCTTTCACATTTTGCATCGAAAATCAAATTTAAATAATTTTGTTCTCTAATAATTCCAACAGTTATTATAATTTTTGTCTTCTTATGTTTTGGCACAAACAATGTGAAATATTGCAAAACGGTCGAATTCATTCACTTGTAGTCGTGGTATTCAAAAACGTAAAGTAACGCAAAAAATAATACACTGAACAAAAAAATGCACATATCTTTTCTTGTGGCTGGGATAAATCGGAAAATGTACAAGTATACTACATAAAAATAAAATATTAATTTGGAAGGTTTTTGCGACTTATAGTGCAGATCTGTTTCGCTCTGACAACAACAATTGAGCTCTTCAGTAAGAATTGTTGTTGCCTTTCTTAGACACATGATTTTAGTCGATGGCTACCGACGTATTAATAAAATAAGCTGCACTGATGTGCTGCAAATTATATAATTTCCATGGGAATTTGGTTAAATTCTTGCACCTAGATTGTTGTTGTAATTGCCCGTGGTCTAGCATTTTATAAGAAGAAGGTAAACAATAAAAATAGAAAAATTGTTTTTGTTTTTTTGTTAAGTGCACTTTTTAATATGAAATATTAATTTGGAAGGTTTTTGCGACCTATAGTGCAGATGTGTTTCGCTCTGACAACAACAATTGAGCTCTTCAGTAAGAATTATTGTTGCCTTTCTTAGACACATAATTTTAGTCGATGGCTACCGACGTATTAATAAAATAAGCTGCACTGATGTGCTGCAAATTATATAATTTCCAGGGGAATTTGGTTAAATTCTTGTACCTAGATAGTTGTTGTAATTGCCCGTGGTCTAGCATTTTATAAGAAGAAGGTAAACAATAACAATAGAAAAATTGTTTTTGTTTTTTTGTTAAGTGCACTTTTTAATATGAAATATTAATTTGGAAGGTTTTTGCGACCTATAGTGCAGATGTGTTTCGCTCTGACAACAACAATTGAGCTCTTCAGTAAGAATTGTTGTTGCCTTTCTTAGACACATGATTTTAGTCGATGGCTACCGACGTATTAATAAAATAAGCTGCACTGATGTGCTGCAAATTATATAATTTCCAGGGGAATTTGGTTAAATTCTTGCACCTAGATAGTTGTTGTAATTGCCCGTGGTCTAGCATTTTATAAGAAGAAGGTAAACAATAACAATAGAAAAATTGTTTTTGTTTTTATGTTAAGTGCACTTTTTAATATGAAATATTAATTTGGAAGGTTTTTGCGACCTATAGTGCAGATGTGTTTCGCTCTGACAACAATTGAGCTCTTCAGTAAGAATTGTTGTTGCCTTTCTTAGACACATGATTTAAGTCGATGGCTACCGACGTATTAATAAAATAAGCTGCACTGATGTGCTGCAAATTATATAATTTCCAGGGGAATTTGGTTAAATTCTTGCACCTAGATAGTTGTTGTAATTGCCCGTGGTCTAGCATTTTATAAGAAGAAGGTAAACAATAACAATAGAAAAATTGTTTTTGTTTTTTTGTTAAGTGCACTTTTTAATATGAAATATTAATTTGGAAGGTTTTTGCGACCTATAGTGCAGATGTGTTTCGCTCTGACAACAACAATTGAGCTCTTCAGTAAGAATTATTGTTGCCTTTCTTAGACACATGATTTTAGTCGATGGCTACCGACGTATTAATAAAATAAGCTGCACTGATGTGCTGCAAATTATATAATTTCCAGGGGAATTTGGTTAAATTCTTGCACCTAGATAGTTGTTGTAATTGCCCGTGGTCTCGCATTTTATAAGAAGAAGGTAAACAATAACAATAGAAAAATTGTTTTTGTTTTTTTGTTACGTGCACTTTTTAATATGAAATATTAATTTGGAAGGTTTTTGCGACCTATAGGGCAGATGTGTTCCGCTCTGACAACAACAATTGAGCTCTTCAGTAAGAATTGTTGTTGCCTTTCTTAGACACATGATTTTAGTCGATGGCTACCGACGTATTAATAAAATAAGCTGCACTGATGTGCTGCAAATTATATAATTTCCAGGGGAATTTGGTTTAATTCTTGCACCTAGATAGTTGTTGTAATTGCCCGTGGTCTAGCATTTTATAAGAAGAAGGTAAACAATAACAATAGAAAAATTGTTTTTGTGTTTTTGTTAAGTGCACTTTTTAATATGAAATATTAATTTGGAAGGTTTTTGCGACCTATAGTGTAGATGTGTTTCGCTCTGACAACAACAATTGAGCTCTTCAGTAAGAATTGTTGTTGCCTTTCTTAGACACATGATTTTAGTCGATGGCTACCGACGTATTAATAAAATAAGCTGCACTAATGTGCTGCAAATTATATAATTTCCAGGGGAATTTGGTTAAATTCTTGCACCTAGATAGTTGTTGTAATTGCCCGTGGTCTAGCATTTTATAAGAAGAAGGTAAACAATAACAATAAAAAAATTGTTTTTGTTTTTTTGTTAAGTGCACTTTTTAATATGAAATATTAATTTGGAAGGTTTTTGCGACCTATAGTGCAGATGTGTTTCGCTCTGACAACAACAATTGAGCTCTTCAGTAAGAATTGTTGTTGCCTTTCTTAGACACATGATTTTAGTCGATGGCTACCGACGTATTAATAAAATAAGCTGCACTGATGTGCTGCAAATTATATAATTTCCAGGGGAATTTGGTTAAATTCTTGCACCTAGATAGTTGTTGTAATTGCCCGTGGTCTAGCATTTTATAAGAAGAAGGTAAACAATAACAATAGAAAAATTGTTTTTGATTTTTTGTTAAGTGCACTTTTTAATATGAAATATTAATTTGGTAGGTTTTTGCGACCTATAGTGCAGATGTGTTTCGCTCTGACAACAACAATTGAGCTCTTCAGTAAGAATTGTTGTTGCCTTTCTTAGACACATGATTTTAGTCGATGGCTACCGACGTATTAATAAAATAAGCTGCACTGATGTGCTGCAAATTATATAATTTCCAGGGGAATTTGGTTAAATTCTTGCACCTAGATAGTTGTTGTAATTGCCCGTGGTCTAGCATTTTATAAGAAGAAGGTAAACAATAACAATAGATGAATTGTTTTTGTTTTTTTTGTTAAGTGCACTTTTTAATATGAAATATTAATTTGGAAGGTTTTTGCGACCTATAGTGCAGATGTGTTTCGCTCTGACAACAACAATTGAGCTCTTCAGTAAGAATTGTTGTTGCCTTTCTTAGACACATGATTTTAGTCAATGGCTACCGACGTATTAATAAAATAAGCTGCACTGATTCTTACTGAAGAGCTCAATTGTTGTTGTCAGAGCGAAACACATCCGCACTTTAGGTCGCAAAAACCTTCCAAATTAATATTTCATATTAAAAAGTGCACTTAACAAAAAAACAAAAACAATTTTTCTATTGTTATTGTTTACCTTCTTCTTATAAAATGCTAGACCACGGGCAATTACAACAACTATCTAGGTGCAAGAATTTAACCAAATTCCCCTGGAAATTATATAATTTGCAGCACATCAGTGCAGCTTATTTTATTAATACGTCGGTAGCCATCGACTAAAATCATGTGTCTAAGAAAGGCAACAACAATTCTTACTGAAGAGCTCAATTATTGTTGTCAGAGCGAAACACATCTGCACTATAGGTCGCAAAAACCTTCCAAATTAATATTTCATATTAAAAAGTGCACTTAACAAAAAAACAAAAACAATTTTTCTATTGTTATTGTTTACCTTCTTCTTATAAAAATAAAATAGCTATCTAGTGATTCGAACGAAAATCGTCACGCATAAAATAAAAAATTTTCCATGAACACTTTAATGAACTTAAAGTTTAAAATCAGTGAAAATCCAAATAAGAAACACTTTATAGACCATAAAGTTTAAATTCTTCTCATTGTGAATACCCTATCGAACATAGTGTTTAATTTCATAAAAATCTATACACTCTAGTGAACCCAGAGTTTAAGTATACAATCTTTAAATTAAATAAAGAACAAAACCAAGTAGAATTCTTTAAAGCAGATAAAGAAAAAACTAAAAAGTGAGTTAGTTTAATAACCAATGTCAACTTAAATGAGTAATGTTATGAAGTTCCATAGAGGAAAAACTAGTTAGAGTCAAGCAGATGAAAAAATTATTAGATAAAGTCAAAAAGAAGAAACTAACAAAGCCCGATTCGAGACACCCTGATGAAGAAAGAAGCACAACGGATGACGAAGACGAACAACTAAAAAACATCAGAAACACACCGATACCGGAAAATTGTAAAAATAATTTAGTGAAAGTAGATCTGACATAATTATTGAAAAAGAAAGTATTAAAATGGCTTTATCATTGACATTAGACCCACTAAAGTACATCGAGAAATTAAGTACGTTTGACGGTAGACGAGAAGACTTATATACGTTCATAACTAATGTAGACGGAATTATTCCAACATTAAATAAATATGACGACCAATCCCAATTAATGTCTATAACCATATTAAAATCAAAATTGATAGGCAAAGCAAAAAGATGCTTTGAAATTCATGCAGATCTACATAAATGAGAAGACATAAAAGAACTATTAATATGTAATTTTGGAGGATTCAAAAGTAGCTTTCAATTATATGGCGACCTTAGAAAAATAAGTTACAAAAACAATGTTATAACATTTTATAATGAGATACAGAAAACGTTATGTGAGTTAAATCAGAAAACAGTGCAAGAAAAAAAGACACATGAGATATCTCATAATAACCAAACTGCATTAGATACTTTTAAAGAAAAGTTACCTATGCATATGAGAACAGTTCTATTCTCACTAAAACCAGCTAGCTTACAAGCAGCATTACACGAACTAACTCAAGCAGGATTCATAGAAGAGAGAAGGGAAGAAAGATCTGAACTTATAATACAGAAACTATATTCCCCTAAAAACCAAAAATTCCAACTTAATAATTATATACCACAAAAACCTTATCAAAATAATTTTCAACCAAAAAAAAACAGTAAATATCAAACCACCATTCAATTATTATAATAATAATAATCCCAATCATAACTATAGAAATCCCAATTACAAAAGTAAAAATTACAATCCCAATTATTACAATAGAAGTCAGAGTGTTAAACAAATGGAAATAGGTCCCACTAGTAGTCAACTAAAAAAAAGTACAACCTCAACAAATAAACCATTCTAATAACGAAAATAATAACGAATTAGAATTAGGAACAAATCTAAATTTTCGGTATCCAGCCTCGGAACCGGATTGCCCTTTATTCAATTAGTAAAAAACAAACAAATTATTCGAATGTTAAAAGACACAGGAGCAACGAATAGTTTAATTAGTAGAAATAATGCCCCAAAAGACTATATATTATAAAAAGAGAAAAACCTTTAACTATAAAAACTGTGGGAACTCCAGTTACAATAAATGAAGAAATAAAAATACGTAAAGAAAAATTTATTTACAATGTCGTAGAAAATTGTGTATTCCAAATATTTGATTCCAATCAAAATTTCAATGGAATTATAGGAAACAATATATTAATCCCAGACCAAAGTAAGACTGATTTTAAAACAAAAACTTTAGAATTACATAGTGAAATAATCCCTTTATTCTTCAGTATAGACGAAGAAAAAGAATATGAAAAAAAATAATAAATCACTTTAATAATATAGAACCACAAAGTTCTATATTCGACGAATAAGAAAATAAAAGGTTAGACCATTTAAATGCCGAAGAGCATACAAAATTACTAAAAAAACAATGAAAAAACATTTTTTCACATCTCACGTAAAACATAAAATAGCAACAACAAGTGATGAACCAATTTTTAACAGAATTTATAGGTATCCAGAAGTTCATAAAAAGAAGTTGATAAACAGATAGATGATTTATTAAAACAAAAAATAAAAGTAAGAAGCACTAGTCCTATACCTATATGGATAGTACCTAAAATAGAAGATAAAATAGGAGAAAAAGAATGCCGAATTGTCATCGATTTTATAAAGTTAAATAATGTCACCAAAGAGGATAAATTCCCTATACCAATACAATAATAGAAGATATACTAGATATAATGGGAAGAGCAAATTATTTTACTACATTAGATTTATCAAAAGGATTTTATCAGATAGAGGTAGAACCAGTAGATAGAGAGAAAACTGCATTCTCTACTTTATCAGATCATTACGAATTCACTAGAATGCCATTCGGTCTGAAAAACGCACCGGCGACATTTCAGCGTATGATGAACGAGGTATTAAAAGAATTTGTAGGAAAGACATGTTATGTTTAAAGGCCTTCCACACTAGCCCACTGTGTATTAAATAAATATAATAATATAAAACATGAAGAACCAGGGCCTAGTGACTAACAACTCGCAACCATTCCTGTGTGCGCCTGTCGACAGGAATGGAAGGGACCTACAATTGTATGCTGATTCCGAGCGGCTAGACGAGAAGCACTTATTCGTGACAAGTGATACTCTTGGGGGATTTGTCAATTCCTCGCAAGAGGCAGTAGCCCTGAAAAAAACTTTTTAGTTTTTAGGTGGACGAGGCTGGGAAGTGAACCCAGACCTCCAGCGTGACAGTCGAACGCACTAACCATTACGCTACGGGCTACTACCCACTGTGTATTAATAAATGTCAAAAAAGTGGGAAACAAATCATTTAAAATAGTGTGGAAACAATATATGGCAGTCCAGCCTACACAACCCCACATTCTATCCCACGCGATTTGAAATGTATTAATACATGAAGAATTTTAGGAATGGCTCTAATTCTATCCCACATTCTATCACATTTTTTTTAGGTTAAGGTAATGTATTAATACAAGCAAGTGTGGAAGCAAAATATGAAAAGCCAATTCTTTCCCACAAATTTGGCAGTCGCTTGGAATTCTTTCGCACTTTCAATTTGACATGTATTAATACACAGTGGGGTAGTGTAGAAGGGCTTTTATTTGGATGATATAATAGTGTTAAGCACGTCGCTGGAAGAACATCTTTCTTCTCTCGAAAAAGTATTCAAGAAATTCCAAAGCGTAAATTTGAGAGTATCCCTTAACAAATGCGATTTCTTAAAGAAAGAAAGCGAATTTTTAGGACATATAATAACTCCAGAAGGTATTAAAACAAATCCAGAAAAACTAAAAATAATACAAAAATTCCCTATACCCACAAATATAAAAGAAATACAATCAATATAGAAAACAAAGAGTATAAAGACTCATTTGAGAAACTAAAATTTGCGAGATGCAATTCACACTCATAGACAAACATCCAGATTTCTCAAAAGAATTTACTTTAACTACGGATGCATGGAACTTTGCAATAGGAGTCGTGTTAAGTCAAAACCATGGACCATTAAGGTTTGCAAGTAGAATTTTAAACATGAGTGTAACTGTTCAACAATAGAAAAAGAATTGTTAGCCATAGTATGGGCAACGAAACAGTTTCGTCACTATCTTAACGGTAGAAGATTTGAAATATTAACCGATCATCGACCATTAGCATGGTTGCATAATCTAAAAGAACCTAACAGTAAGTTACAAAGATGGAAGGTCAAATTAGAAGAATATGACTTCGATATAAGATACCTAGCAGGAAAAGAAAATAAAGTTGCAGATGCACTTTCAAGAATAAAAATAGATACAATAAATGCATTAGAAAAGGAAGAAGATTTAGTTAGCACCAGACATATTGTAATATCAGATAGTTCCAATCCCATATACATCACAGAGAAACCCTTAAATACATTCAAAAGACAAATAATATTAGAAAAAGGTGAAAATACCATAGAAGAAATAACTTTCCCATTCCCAAGAATAAGAAGAACAAAAATAACTAGAAAAAACGTCAGCAAAGAAACCTATGAATACATAATAAAAGAATGTGATACGAAGATAATAAATTGTATTTACACGGTAGACGATAGATCATTTTTAGAATTCGAAGGTTATTGGAAACTACACCATAATAATCAGAAAATTCTTAGGACAAAAACCTATTTAATTGACATTATAAAAATAAATAAAATCAATTGGGTGGCACAACGGCTCGTGAAGAACCAGGGCCTAGTGACTAACAACTCGCAACCATTCCTGTGTGCGCCTGTCGACAGGAATGGAAGGGACCTACGATCTTATGCCGAATCCGAACGGCTAGACGTGAAGCACTTATTAGTGACAAGTGATACTCTTGGAGGATTTGTCATTCCTCGCAAGAGGCAGTAGCCCTGAAAAAAAACTTTTTAGTTTTTAGGTGGACGAGGCTGGGAAGCGAACCCAGACCTCTAGCGTGACATTCGATCGCACTAACCATTACACTACGGGCTACTACATTGACATTAAGACTCCAGAAACCGAAGAAGAAATAAATAAAATACATTTAAATTATAATCATACAGGAATTGAAAAAACTTATTTAGAAATAAAAAGAAAATATTATTCACCAAATATGAAAGAACTTTTAACAAAAGTGATTAACAATTGCGAACTTTGTAATCTTAAAATAGAAAGAACCCCAATAGAACTCCCATACGAGAAAACAATCACCCCAGAAGGTCCACACCAATATTATCATATGGATATATGGATACTTCCTCATTCTATAAAATATCTCACATGCATAGACAAATTCAGCAAATTTGTATGTGTAGAAAAACTTAAAACAAAGAACCAAAAAGATGTATTAAATACCATAACAAAAATCTTTACATACATGTATAGACCAAAATATATTGTACTAGATAACGATCCCTCATTTCAGACTTATACGGTAAAAGAATACTTTAGAGAGAAAGAGATAGAAATTCATTTCACAACTTCATACAGACACACAGGAAACTCAGTTATCGAAAGAGTACACAGCACGCTAAACGAGCATTTAAGGATCTTAGAAGGATCAGCCAATTTAGTCGACAACGTATTACGGGCAGTAGAGGTTTATAATCAAACAATACATTTGACCACTAAAGAAAAACCAGTAGACATACATTAAAACAGTCGCAGCCATCCAATATGAAAGCAATAGTAACGGTAGGACGACCGCAGGAAATACTAATTAATGAAATCAAACAAGAATTTTTAGTAATAGAAAGTGAACAGGTAGAACTTATAGAAAAATATAATACCATGATACATTTAATTAACTTACCCGATTATAAAGGACTAATCGAACAATTAAAAGCACAATATAAAATAATGCCAGAAAAACATTATAATCAATTAAGTGATTAAATTAGAACAAACAATTGATTTCCTAATCCCACATCATATAATAAAAAGAGGATTAATAAATTTAGGAGGTATTATCTTAAAATTTATATTTGGAACAATGGATAACGGTGATAGAATAGAAATAGAAAACAAACTTAAAACAGCGATAGAAAAAAATCATAATGCCATAGATAACTGAAATAAACGAATAAAGATAAACGATCATTTTAAAAGTCAATTTAAAACTTTAAGTGGCTTAATGAACGAAGGTATTGAAACAATAAATAAATTAAAAAATAGAAGTAATGATGTTGATAACCTTCGTACAGAAATAGAATTAAATAATAACATAAAAGAAATTAAAGAAACTTTAGGAAAAATAGAAGACATTATACTGACAAGTAGAACAGGAATATTGACACAATACATAATTACAAGCCAAGAAATTAAAGAAAATAATATCACCTTTGAAAAATTGAAAGAATTGACAATCAATTTAGCAACACACAAAGAAAATATATTAGTAATTGTATTAATTCCACAATATTCCAACCAAAGGTTTAATAAAAAATATATTCAACTTTCCTATAAATAATAAAATTATAGATTTACAAACAAAACAATTAAACAAAACATTATACTATGTAACAAAAAAAAAATAAAAAAATTACAAATATTTAAAGACGATTGTATAGAAAATACATTAATAAACAAACAAATGAAATGCAAAACCAAAGAATACAAAGGAAGAAATATAATACACTCCTCGCCACTTGAATAGGACACCACTAAGGTGTATTTTCTAACGTCCTTTGCTGCCAAACCAATCATGCTAGAGACTTTTTGTTTTTTTTATTTAAAGTTCATTTAATTGTTGTAATTTGACCAGAAGGAAGATTAAATGCTAAGCCTTTAAGTATTAATGAAAAATTATTGAACAAAAAACGTCAAAACGTGAGGTCCAAATTTTGCACCACTTGAATAGGACACTTTAATAAAAAAGCATTTTAGAGAATCAAGATTCTTTTTATTATGAAGATTACTTAAATTCAATGTAATTGGAGTAATTTAGTTAACAAAAAACATGTTTTAATAGTGTGTTGAGCCACCTTTCTGCTCCAAAACTTCACACATCCGGTTTGGAAGGGATGCATACAAATTGTCCAAATAATTTAGCCAAAGCGAGCTCCAAGCTAATTTGATGGCTTAGGTTAGTTTGGGTATACTCGAATATTGCTTTCCTGATCCGGATACTTGACGTGCCAGCCATCCTCAAACATTTTCTATGATGTTCAAATCCGGTGAGTAGGGCGGCCAGCATAATAACTCCACATTTAGGCTCTTAATATACGCTTTAACTACACGGGCTGTGTGTATTGGGGCATTATCATGTTGATAAATCCATGGAAGAGGTCCAAAAAGTGTTTGAAAGTATGGAATCGCATCTTTCAGTATACCATTGTAAGACAACGCATTCATTGTGGTTGACACAAATTGTATATAGCTTTATTATATTAGCTTTTTTTTCGTCGAAGAAGACCACTCGATGCCACTCAGAAGTCCAGGTCACATGTGCACGACAAAAACTGAGACGTTGCTCTTTTCGAACCGGGTTAAGCGGTGGCTTCTTTCTGATTTTCACACCCTTTTATATACTTAGCTTTCGAAATAACACGACGAATAGTTGTTAAACTTGCATTGATATCACATTTGTCCCTGATTTTTCCCAAAGAGTAGTGAGAATTTGAAGCTTTTCTTAATATAAGTCGCCTTTCCGCATTAGTAACCACACTGTGTATGCGGCCTTTCATGTTTTTCCCATATTCCAACTCATTACTTAAAAATTTGGATATAACGTGACGGCTTCTCTCGATTTTTTTTAAGCTATTTTGGCAATAGATAAGCCAGTGTCGTTATAAGCTTTGATTTGTCCTTTTTCCGCCTCGGTCAATACTTTTCCTCGACCCATTTTACGTTTTTTTTTTTAAATTAAATAGTTTAAGTTAACAAAAAAAATCGATTAACGAAAAAAACGAGTCCGCGTGCCAAAGATAACTATCAAACTAAACGCATGCTCTATTCAAGTGGCGCAAAATAATTGCTTTATTTCGAACGAATATTAACATAAAGTGATCAAAAACATTTAACGGCTTTTTTCCAGAACTTGCAATTTGTTACAGAGAAAGAAGAAGAGAGTTGCCAAAGATAATGGTCAAAATACCATTATTTTATCATTCCGCTTTCGAGCTATGAGCAAATGTAAAAAGAGTATACAGGGTGTCCTATTCAAGTGGCGATGAGTGTAATAGAAAAAGAAAAATATTTAATAATTAAGAATCTGGAAAAAACCGAAATACAACAAAATTGAAATAATTTAAACTATATCAAAAGGAAATTACTTAATAAAAGCAGATAACTGTAAAATTTCAATAAACAATGTAATGTATAATAGAAAGTATTACGTAGAATGATGACAAAAAATCGCTATCGCCCTTGCAGCCAACGCCCAAAGTATCCACGTTCTGAAGATACGTGACCAAACGGACATCGTTATCAACAGTCATATACATTAAAAGATTTGGTTTAATCTATGATCGCACATAAGAATAAACATCATAAATACGACTGCATGTTATTCAAAAAGATTAGGACTTATTTATGATCGCCCATAAGAATAAACATCATAAATACGACTGCATGTTATTCAGTCGGGTTAGTTATTAAGAGTTATCCAACAAATATCATTATTCTTTTAGCTCACTAGGAGTTATTATTCAAATAAAGAAACCTTTTTAAAAAATGAAACTATCGTGTTTTATTTAAAAATGGCGCAGTCGTTAGGATGTAATTATATTAGATGTATCCATAAGAATCCAGCAAAAAGTGTTAATATATTCAACCTAAATACTTGTCCACGTAAGGAGCTTTAA
Source organism: Melangyna quadrimaculata (assembly GCA_949320155.1). Taxonomy (NCBI): domain Eukaryota; kingdom Metazoa; phylum Arthropoda; class Insecta; order Diptera; family Syrphidae; genus Melangyna; species Melangyna quadrimaculata. The sequence continues at coordinate 261,108,255 of OX439483.1, read as the reverse complement.
AGTGAAAATTTAATATAAAGTAATTTACCGCTAAAATAACGAAATCAATACACAAGTGAAAATCGTGTTAAAATTGACTTTAAAAAACATACTGAAACACAAATTCAGAACTTCTATGTAGTTGAAGTGATAGTCCCCTGTGCAAAAATAATTAGTCCCTATTTTTCTATTTATCAAATTTAAAAGCCCATTCCATGTTCAATAAAATAAAATAAAAAAATAATAATATTCAATAAATCCGCTACGCGCCGCCGTGTCACTAACAAAAAAAAAAAAGTGCAATAGAAAAAATAAAAGTTCAATCGAAAAAAAAACAAAGTGCAATAAAACAATCAGTGCAATAGAATACCTAAAAAAAAGAAAGAAAAAAGCAATAGCCATATACCTACATAAACCACCAACCCTACCCGTTACAACCCGATAAAACAAAAAAAAAAAAAATAGCCTATATAACAAAAAAAAAAAAAAATCATGTGCAAACTAAAATGCAACAATGCCAACAGAAAAAATAAAAGCAAGAAAAGCGATGACAAAAAAAAAACAATAAACAGTGCAACGAGTGATAAACCCCTTTTTTCCTCCTCCCTTCTCCTCTCACAGTTGCATTAACTTGATCGTTATGTGTACTGTGTGTGAAGCTTCCCACATAGTGCATACATAAAGCAAGAAAGTCTGACGCCAGCTATATAGTTGTTATTTTTTTCTAGTTTACCAGGGTTCGGATCAGTACTATTTGTCGCTAAGCCATAACACTAGTGACAAGTTGTACTGAAAAGTTCCAATTGGGAACTAGAATTAAATATTCATCTTAGGTAATTGTCTGACTTGTGTTTTCGTTAGCTTAGAAGATCGAAATGGTTGGTAGTTTTAGAGTTGATTTCAGCAACATTCGTGGGCTTAGAAGGAATTTTTATGCCACATATGTTCACACTGCAAAAAACAGGCCAGCGGTTTTGGCTCTGAGTGAAACTCAGATAGGTGAAAATTCTGATCATTCGGAATTTAATTTATTTGGGTATAACTTGGTGCCATTATTCTTTCCCCGTCATGTTCTTGCCGTTTACATAAGAAATGATGTTGCGTACCAACTTCAACCACAATATGGTATGTGTTCTAACACAAACTTCAACTTCATGTGGTTAAAATTCAAGGTGAATAAGCGCATCATTCATACTTGTTTTCTTTATCGAAGTCCTAATCTGGATAGAAATTCAACTTGTAACGAATTTGATGCTCTGTCCGACTCCATTCAAAGAATTGTTGCCCATTACCCTCACACTGAAATCGTCATTGCGGGCGATTTCAATGTACACAATTCTAGTTGGCTTCGCTTTTCGGGTCAGACAACACCCGAAGGAAGGTATGTTGAGCTCTTTGCTGAGTTGAACCACCTGACTCAGCTTGTTGACGAGTCAACTCGAATACAGGATGTTACAGGTCAATCCGCCATTGACTTGTTTCTTACCTCTGACCCTGATAAATACACTATTAGTGTATCATCGCCTCTAGGCTCGTCAGACCATTGTGTCATATCTGCTAATTTCTCGTGCTAACAAAACTCAGTTAAAGAGAAAGCACCAACGAGAACTGTTCGGCAATACGAGAAAGCCAACTGGGACGGTCACAACGGTTTCTTCAGTAACTTTAACTGGTCACTGTGCTTCCTCGATAGTGACGTAGACGCCAGTGCAGATATGATCACAAATTTAATTCTTTGTGGAATGAGAAATTTTATCCTGAATAGGGTAAAATCTATCAAACCCAAAGAAAACTCGTGGTTTAATTCGAGCTGTAAGGAGGTTATTAGGGTCAGAGAAATAAGTTTCCGTAGTTACAAAGCCAACCCTACTGAGGAAAACCGGAAAAAGTTTCAACAAGCCAGGAAGTCCTGTAACGACCATATTCGAAGAACCAAATTTTTGCATGACCAAAAATTAAGGTAAAAAATTCTACAATGTCCCAATAGTAGTAAAAATGTTTGGTCATTTGCAAAGAACATACGAAATGCCACTTCGTCGTCGGTTCCAACGCTCGTCTTCAACGACACCCCTTTTGTCAGCTCGTTAGAGAAAGCCAATTTGCTTGCAGCACAGTTTGCTGTTAATTCGACGCTGCCAGAAAGTGTTATGACTCTTCCGTTACGGGAGAGCGCAAGCAATTTTATGGGACGAATCTTCTTTCGCACTCGTGCAGTTGCCAGAGTCCTAAAAGATCTTGATATACAAAAATCCGCTGGCGCGGATAGTATCCCTCCCATTGTTCTGAAGAGGTGTTCTTCAACGCTGGCAAAACCACTGCGTAAGCTTTTCCATCTGTCCTATTCTACTGGTCTCTTTCCGAGTGGATGGAAAACAGCATTTGTCCAGCCAGTCCCTAAAAAAGGCGTATCTTCTTCACCCTCAAATTATCGTCCAATTGCACTTACGTCCCTTCTTTCCAAGGTCATGGAAACGCTGATCAATTTTCAGCTCAAGAAAGATCTCGAAGAACGAAAGCTTCTTAATGACCGGCAGTACGGCTTTCGAAGCAATAGGTCCACTGGTAATCTGATGGTATATCTCACCGAACAGTGGAACAAATCTTTACATCGTTTTGGAGAAAGTAAGATTATTGCACTTGATATTTCTAAAGCGTTTGATAGAGTTTGGCATCAAGCTCTCTTATCGAAAATACGCGCATTTGGTATCGATGAATCTCTTCTTCGTTGGATTAGAAATTACCTTTCGGACCGCTCAATACAAGTTGTATTAGACGGTTTCAAGTCTGAAATCCACAAAATAAATGCTGGTGTACCCCAGGGATATTTTCATAAATGATCTTGTATCTGAAACTTCTAATCTATTAAACTGATTCGCTGACGACAGTACCCTCAGCTTTTCATATTCACATCCATGTCCTTCGGATGTGGAACTCGAATGGCAGCGTATGATAAGCTCATTAAATTCTGATCTTGACAGCATTGTCCAATGGGGAATCAAAAACCGCGTGGAATTTAATGCTTTTAAAACTCAATGCTGTCTTCTGTCGTCCAAACGAAACCCACCCCCCATGCCACTATCCATGAGTGGCACTTGCATTGTGGAAACCGAAAAGCTTTCAGTACTCGGTACGTGTATCACAGACCACCTTGTGTGGAATGATCACATTTTTGATGTCGCCAAAAATGCTGCTAAGTGTTTGGGTTTTCTACGGCGAGGCAAGAAATTTTTCACCCCATCTGATCCGGCTGTTATATATAAAGCCTTTATCCGTTCAAAACTCGAGTACAATTACCATGTTTGGGCAGGTGCCCCATCAACCCACTTGTGTCTTTTGGATAGGATACAAAGAAGAGCTATGAAAATGATAGGTGACAGAAATATAACGGAAGCATTTGCAACTCTCGAACACCGCCGCAATGTTTCATGTCTTTCGTTGTTTTACCGTTATTTTTATAAGCAGTGCTCTACTGAAATAGCCAGTTGCATTCCGCCCCTAAAAGAATTTAACCGTAATACTCGTACTTTCAAGAATGCACATCAGTTTACCCTTGAGCCCAACTTCGGACGTACGGTCAAGTATAGAGATTCTTTTTTTGGCCGAACTACCCGAATGTGGAATGCTTTACCCGGCTCTATTTTTCCCTTTCATTTCGATATTCAAAGGTTCAAAACCAATGTGCATCGGCATCTCCTCTTTAATCCTTCCCTGTTTTCCTAACGCTCGCACTGTGTTTAATTTAACAATTTAAGGGTACCAAAAACCCCTTGAGTGCGCGTACTAAAAAAACTAGAACGAAAATCTAGTGAAATACCAATAATTTTGTTGTAACTCAAGCTAACGCAAATAGATTATGTAACAAAGTTCGTAGAGAACGGCAAAAAGTTTACAAACAAGACCTTTGAAGAAGATACTACAAAAATATCAAAAGAAAAAGTTAACTGAAAGCAGTATCAGTGAGAGAAATATCAAAGAAGATACAATCAGTCTGGACGAGAACTCACCATCCGAAGAAGAACATCAGAAATCAACAGGTACCTGAAGAGTGTAAGAATATTCTTAAGATAGAAAAAAATATATTTAGAAATCCAAGTGAAAATTTGTGTAGCAGTGAATTGAGTGAAAATAAAATAATTAATATGGCAACCCCACTTACATTAAGTTTAAATCCGTTGAAATATTTCGAAAAGTTATGTACTTTTGATGGTAGGGAAGAAGACTTGCATAACCTTATAAATAATGTTCCTACATTGAAAAATAATGATAGTCAGACATAATTAATGTGCATAAATGTACTTAAGTCAAAATTATTAGGAAGAGTAATAAGATGTATTGAAATACATCCTCACTTAGAAACATGGGAAGAAGTTAAGAATGTGTTAGAAAATAACTTTGGAGGTTTCAAAAATAGTTTAACGTTACATAACGAATTAAGACAATCAAGTTTTAAAGGTAATGTTAGAGGATTTTACAATGGCATCCAAAAAATATTGTGTGAATCAAACTAAAAAACAATGCAAGAAGGTTAAACTCACGCAATTTCGCATAATAATGCCACAGCTCTAAACGTATTTAAAGAAAAACTACCGACACACATGAGAACAGTTTTATTCTCACTTAAACCTACAGATTTACATTCATCTCTAAACGAACTAATACAACCAGGTTTTGTGACAGAAAATAACTATCAAAAAGACAGAAATGCCAACAAAACTCAGTTAAAGAGAAAGCACCAACGAGAACCGTTCGGCAATACGAGAAAGCCAACTGGGACGGTCTCAACGGTTTCTTCAGTAACTTTAACTGGTCACTATGCTTCCTCGATAGTGACGTAGACGCCAGTGCAGATATGATCACAAATTTAATTCTTTGTGGAATGAGGAATTTTATCCTGAATAGGGTAAAATCTATCAAACCCAAAGAAAACTCGTGGTTTAATTCGAGCTGTAAGGTGGTTATTAGGGTCAGAGAAATAAGTTTCCGTAGTTACAAAGCCAACCCTACTGAGGAAAACCGGAAAAAGTTTCAACAAGCCAGGAAGTCCTGTAACGACCGTATTCGAAGAACCAAAATTTTGCATGAAATTAAGGCAAAAAATTCTACAATGTCCCAATAGTAGTAAAAATGTTTGGTCATTTGCAAAGAACATACGAAATGCCACTTCGTCGTCGGTTCCAACGCTCGTCTTCAACAACACCCCTTTTGTCAGCTCGTTAGAGAAAGCCAATTTGCTTGCAGCACAGTTTGCTGTTAATTCGACGCTGCCAGAAAGTGTTATGACTCCTCCCGTACTGGAGAGCGCAAGCGATTTTATGGGACGAATCTTCTTTCGCACTCGTGCAGTTGCCAGAGTCCTAAAAGATCTTGATATACAAAAATCCGCTGGCGCGGATAGTATCCCTCCCATTTTTCTGAAGAGGTGTTCTTCAACGCTGGCAAAACCACTGCGTAAGCTTTTCCATCTGTCCAGTAGCGGATCTAGGATTTGGCTGTGGGGGGGGCTTGGAGTTTGGAGATTCAGTTTGAGACCTCAAGTTTATAATTTATAACAAATAATAGAGATCAGTTTAGGTTTAATGTAAGACCGTACCAACTTCAGCCGAACTACACTTCACGACAACGCGGCAAAACATTATTTTTTATGAAATTTTAGGAGCTATATCGCACTAAGCGGCAACTGAACTTCATAAAAATTCATACGAAGTCGTGTAAGTGTAGTTCCGATGCAGTGCAGTTCCGGCGAGTGTGGCCAAACCTTTAAGGATCAAGTATTTTTTTGTGAAAAAGATATATGGAGATTCATGTGTCGTTATATAAAAGACATCGAATTTTGACATTCCCACTTTTCCTTTAATGATATCCGTTTTTTGTGTGCTTTTATATCCGCTCCTGTCGCGCTTTAAAATGTTTTCAATACAAAGTGTCGGAGACAGAAAAAAATTCAAAGGCCACCAAAAGATGATAGTATCTGGTATAACTAGTTATTGTATTAATAAAACTAATAATTTTTAGCCATATATGCTTGAACCACGCGTACAAATTCGTTTATTTATATTATTTAAAAATTGATTAGGTACCTACATAATGTAGTTATATTTTTAAATTAGCTGTGGGTATGTTTTGAACTTCCCATTTTTGACAAGATTTGAAAACTGTTTATAATTGGCTAGTTCAGAAAAATTATAATTAAGTGTTCGTACTGGCAAAAGCTCATATAGGTACATATGTGCTTTGACACGGTATCAGTCCTCTGAGATCTCATTTTTCCTGAATATGCCAAATCAACGAGAAATTATTTTGTTCAAACTGCCACTTTAGGACATAAGACAAAGCTGCTCTAAGAAATAAGCTGCGGCCCAATTCTGCCAGCGTGAATGAATTTTCGTTTATACGCTGCATACACTTTATATTCATGCTAAAAAAATATGTCGACAAATTTGCACGTCACCCGAGAGCCTAGAGGGATTGCAAATATTCATTTGCTTTTGCATGATTTTCTGAGCGCGCACAGAGAAAACTCACGCTTTTGAAATTTGGCTCCTTGACTAGAGAACTTGTGTACAATTTCCTAGTACAAAAATGTTTTGTATGTACAATTGCCTGCGACCTTTCAAATTTTGAAAACGTAAACCGAAAAATCTCTAGGCCCAGCCAAAACCGTAAGAAAGAATTCCTGTTGTATTAAACATTTACACTTAACTTAACATTTCGTTGTTCTCTAATGGTTTAAGCCTCAACTGCGTTTCTTTCAGTAAATTAGCTTTGTTTTTAGTGTAAACGGTTGGGGCATTTGACACGTTAATGTTAAGCCCCGACCATTTTTTATCTCTTTTTACTTATCTCTTCAAGCCTTAGCCCCAACTTCGGACTTTAATAGTCCCTAGACTTGAGCCCCCAAAACTCTCTGGAATTAGGTTAGTTTTTAGGGAGTAAGTTGCTTAACCGTGGCTAGGTTTTTTGTCCAAAATTCTCAGACCTTATTGTTCCAAAGCTGGTTTTTTCGTCCCAATTTTCTAGGTTTTATTTTTAGGGAAAAATTGTCGTGGTATGAAACATGTCCATATTCATAGCCCTCAATTTGGTTTTTGTCCAATTCGCTTCAGGCTCTAACCCCAATCTTTAGGCTTAGAAAAAAAAATTACATAACATGACGTATGTAAATAGTTCAGCCCCAACCACTTTATTTAGTCTATCAAATTTCATATCATAACTATATTTTAGACGGAATATAAAATTCAACACGTTGTAATTTATTGCTTTCTATATTTCAAATTATTTTATGATTCGGCTGTGGGGGGGCTTTAGCCCCTATAGCCACCCCCCTGGATCCGCTACTGCATCTGTCCTATTCTACTGGTCTCTTTCCGAGTGGATGGAAAACAGTATTTGTCCAGCCAGTCCCTAAAAAAGGCGTATCTTCTTCACCCTCAAATTATCGTCCAATTGCACTTACGTCCCTTCTTTCCAAGGTCATGGAAACGCTGATCAATTTTCAGCTCAAGAAATATCTCGAAGAACGAAAGCTTCTTAATGACCGGCAGTACGGCTTTCGAAGCAATAGGTCCACTGGTAATCTGATGGTATATCTCACCGAACAGTGGAACAAATCTTTACATCGTTTTGGAGAAAGTAAGATTATTGCACTTGATATTTCTAAAGCGTTTGATAGAGTTTGGCATCAAGCTCTCTTATCGAAAATACGCGCATTTGGTATCGATGAATCTCTTCTTCGTTGGATTAGAAATTACCTTTCGGACCGCTCAATACAGGTTGTATTAGACGGTTTCAAGTCTGAAATCCACAAAATAAATGCTGGTGTACCCCAGGGATATTTTCATAAATGATCTTTTATCTGAAACTTCTAATCTATTAAACTGATTCGCTGACGACAGTACCCTCAGCTTTTCATATTCGTTTTTAGATTCACATCCATGTCCTTCGGATGTGGAACTCGAATGGCAGCGTATGATAAGCTCATTTAATTCTGATCTTGACAGCATTGTCCAATGGGGAATCGAAAACCGCGTGGAATTTAATGCTTCTAAAACTCAATGCTGTTTTCTGTCGTCCAAACGAAACCCACCCTCCATGCCACTATCCATGAGTGGCACTTGCATTGTGGAAACCGAAAAGCTTTCAGTACTCGGTATGTGTATCACAGACCACCTTGTGTGGAATGATCACATTTTTGATGTCGCCAAAAATGCTGCTAAGTGTTTGGGTTTTCTACGGCGATGCAAGAAATTTTTCACCCCATCTGATCCGGCTGTTATATATAAAGCCTTTATCCGTCCAAAACTCGAGTACAATTACCATGTTTGGGCAGGTGCTCCATCAACCCACTTGTGTCTTTTGGATAGGATACAAAGAAGAGCTATGAAAATGATAGGTGACAGAAATATAACGGAAGCATTTGCAACTCTCGAACACCGCCGCAATGTTTCATGTCTTTCGTTGTTTTACCGTTATTTTTATAAGCAGTGCTCTACTGAAATAGCCAGTTGCATTCCGCCCCTAAAAGAATTTAACCGTAATACTCGTACTTTCAGGAATACACATCAGTTTACCCTTGAGCCCAACTTCGGACGTACGGTCAAGTATAGAGATTCTTTTTTTGGCCGAACTACCCGAATGTGGAATGCTTTACCCGGCTCTATTTTTCCCTTCCATTTCGATATTCAAAGGTTCAAAACCAATGTGCATCGGCATCTCCTCTTTAATCCTTCCCTGTTTTCCTAACGCTCGCACTGTGTTTAATTTAACAATTTAAGGGTACCAAAAACCCCTTGAGTGCGCGTACTAAAAAAACTAGAACGAAAATCTAGTGAAATACCAATAATTTTGTTGTAACTCAAGCTAACGCAAATAGATTATGTAACAAAGTTCGTAGAGAACGGCAAAAAGTTTACAAACAAGACCTTTGAAGAAGATACTACAAAAATATCAAAAGAAGAAGTTAACTGAAAGCAGTATCAGTGAGAGCAATATCAAAGAAGATACAATCAGTCTGGACGAGAACTCACCATCCGAAGAAGAACATCAGAAATCAACAGGTACCTGAAGAGTGTAAGAATATTCTTAAGATAGAAAAAAATATATTTAGAAATCCAAGTGAAAATTTGTGTAGCAGTGAATTGAGTGAAAATAAAATAATTAATATGGCAACCCCACTTACATTAAGTTTAAATCCGTTGAAATATTTCGAAAAGTTATGTACTTTTGATGGTAGGGAAGAAGACTTGCATAACCTTATAAATAATGTTGAAGGAATAATTCCTACATTGAAAAATAATGATAGTCAGACATAATTAATGTGCATAAATGTACTTAAGTCAAAATTATTAGGAAGAGTAATAAGATGTATTGAAATACATCCTCACTTAGAAACATGGGAAGAAGTTAAGAATGTGCTAGAAAATAACTTTGGAGGTTTAAAAAATAGTTTAACGTTATATAACGAATTAAGACAATCAAGTTTTAAAGGTAATGTTAGAGGATTTTACAATGGCATCCAAAAAATATTGTGTGAATCAAACTAAAAAACAATGCAAGAAGGTTAAACTCACGCAATTTCGCATAATAATGCCACAGCTCTAAACGTATTTAAAGAAAAACTACCGACACACATGAGAACAGTTTTATTCTCACTTAAATCTACAGATTTACATTCATCTCTGAACGAACTAATACAACCAGGTTTTGTGACAGAAAATAACTATCAAAAAGACAGAAATGCCAACAAAACTCAGTTAAAGAGAAAGCACCAACGAGAACCGTTCGGCAATACGAGAAAGCCAACTGGGACGGTCTCAACGGTTTCTTCAGTAACTTTAACTGGTCACTATGCTTCCTCGATAGTGACGTAGACGCCAGTGCAGATATGATCACAAATTTAATTCTTTGTGGAATGAGGAATTTTATCCTGAATAGGGTAAAATCTATCAAATCCAAAGAAAACTCGTGGTTTAATTCGAGCTGTAAGGAGGTTATTAGGGTCAGAGAAATAAGTTTCCGTAGTTACAAAGCCAACCCTACTGAGGAAAACCGGAAAAAGTTTCAACAAGCCAGGAAGTCCTGTAACGACCATATTCGAAGAACCAAATTTTTGCATGACCAAAAATTAAGGCAAAAAATTCTACAATGTCCCAATAGTAGTAAAAATGTTTGGTCATTTGCAAAGAACATACGAAATGCCACTTCGTCGTCGGTTCCAACGCTCGTCTTCAACGACACCCCTTTTGTCAGCTCGTTAGAGAAAGCCAATTTGCTTGCAGCACAGTTTGCTGTTAATTCGACGCTGCCAGAAAGTGTTATGACTCCTCCGTTACGGGAGAGCGCAAGCAATTTTATGGGACGAATCTTCTTTCGCACTCGTGCAGTTGCCAGAGTCCTAAAAGATCTTGATATACAAAAATCCGCTGGCGCGGATAGTATCCCTCCCATTGTTCTGAAGAGGTGTTCTTCAACGCTGGCAAAACCACTGCGTAAGCTTTTCCATCTGTCCTATTCTACTGGTCTCTTTCCGAGTGGATGGAAAACAGCATTTGTCCAGCCAGTCCCTAAAAAAGGCGTATCTTCTTTACCCTCAAATTATCGTCCAATTGCACTTACGTCCCTTCTTTCCAAGGTCATGGAAACGCTGATCAATTTTCAGCTCAAGAAATATCTCGAAGAACGAAAGCTTCTTAATGACCGGCAGTACGGCTTTCGAAGCAATAGGTCCACTGGTAATCTGATGGTATATCTCACCGAACAGTGGAACAAATCTTTACATCGTTTTGGAGAAAGTAAGATTATTGCACTTGATATTTCTAAAGCGTTTGATAGAGTTTGGCATCAAGCTCTCTTATCGAAAATACGCGCATTTGGTATCGATGAATCTCTTCTTCGTTGGATTAGAAATTACCTTTCGGACCGCTCAATACAAGTTGTATTAGACGGTTTCAAGTCTGAAATCCACAAAATAAATGCTGGTGTACCCCAGGGATATTTTCATAAATGATCTTTTATCTGAAACTTCTAATCTATTAAACTGATTCGCTGACGACAGTACCCTCAGCTTTTCATATTCACATCCATGTCCTTCGGATGTGGAACTCGAATGGCAGCGTATGATAAGCTCATTAAATTCTGATCTTGACAGCATTGTCCAATGGGGAATCAAAAACCGCGTGGAATTTAATGCTTTTAAAACTCAATGCTGTCTTCTGTCGTCCAAACGAAACCCACCCCCCATGCCACTATCCATGAGTGGCACTTGCATTGTGGAAACCGAAAAGCTTTCAGTACTCGGTACGTGTATCACAGACCACCTTGTGTGGAATGATCACATTTTTGATGTCGCCAAAAATGCTGCTAAGTGTTTGGGTTTTCTACGGCGAGGCAAGAAATTTTTCACCCCATCTGATCCGGCTGTTATATATAAAGCCTTTATCCGTTCAAAACTCGAGTACAATTACCATGTTTGGGCAGGTGCCCCATCAACCCACTTGTGTCTTTTGGATAGGATACAAAGAAGAGCTATGAAAATGATAGGTGACAGAAATATAACGGAAGCATTTGCAACTCTCGAACACCGCCGCAATGTTTCATGTCTTTCGTTGTTTTACCGTTATTTTTATAAGCAGTGCTCTACTGAAATAGCCAGTTGCATTCCGCCCCTAAAAGAATTTAACCGTAATACTCGTACTTTCAGGAATGCACATCAGTTTACCCTTGAGCCCAACTTCGGACGTACGGTCAAGTATAGAGATTCTTTTTTTGGCCGAACTACCCGAATGTGGAATGCTTTACCCGGCTCTATTTTTCCCTTCCATTTCGATATTCAAAGGTTCAAAACCAATGTGCATCGGCATCTCCTCTTTAATCCTTCCCTGTTTTCCTAACGCTCGCACTGTGTTTAATTTAACAATTTAAGGGTACCAAAAACCCCTTGAGTGCGCGTACTAAAAAAACTAGAACGAAAATCTAGTGAAATACCAATAATTTTGTTGTAACTCAAGCTAACGCAAATAGATTATGTAACAAAGTTCGTAGAGAACGGCAAAAAGTTTACAAACAAGACCTTTGAAGAAGATACTACAAAAATATCAAAAGAAGAAGTTAACTGAAAGCAGTATCAGTGAGAGCAATATCAAAGAAGATACAATCAGTCTGGACGAGAACTCACCATCCGAAGAAGAACATCAGAAATCAACAGGTACCTGAAGAGTGTAAGAATATTCTTAAGATAGAAAAAAATATATTTAGAAATCCAAGTGAAAATTTGTGTAGCAGTGAATTGAGTGAAAATAAAATAATTAATATGGCAACCCCACTTACATTAAGTTTAAATCCGTTGAAATATTTCGAAAAGTTATGTACTTTTGATGGTAGGGAAGAAGACTTGCATAACCTTATAAATAATGTTGAAGGAATAATTCCTACATTGAAAAATAATGATAGTCAGACATAATTAATGTGCATAAATGTACTTAAGTCAAAATTATTAGGAAGAGTAATAAGATGTATTGAAATACATCCTCACTTAGAAACATGGGAAGAAGTTAAGAATGTGCTAGAAAATAACTTTGGAGGTTTAAAAAATAGTTTAACGTTATATAACGAATTAAGACAATCAAGTTTTAAAGGTAATGTTAGAGGATTTTACAATGGCATCCAAAAAATATTGTGTGAATCAAACTAAAAAACAATGCAAGAAGGTTAAACTCACGCAATTTCGCAATAATGCCACAGCTCTAAACGTATTTAAAGAAAAACTACCGACACACATGAAAACAGTTTTATTCTCACTTAAACCTACAGATTTACATTCATCTCTAAACGAACTAATACAACCAGGTTTTGTGACAGAAAATAACTATCAAAAAGACAGAAATGCCAACAAAACTCAGTTAAAGAGAAAGCACCAACGAGAACCGTTCGGCAATACGAGAAAGCCAACTGGGACGGTCTCAACGGTTTCTTCAGTAACTTTAACTGGTCACTATGCTTCCTCGATAGTGACGTAGACGCCAGTGCAGATATGATCACAAATTTAATTCTTTGTGGAATGAGGAATTTTATCCTGAATAGGGTAAAATCTATCAAACCCAAAGAAAACTCGTGGTTTAATTCGAGCTGTAAGGAGGTTATTAGGGTCAGAGAAATAAGTTTCCGTAGTTACAAAGCCAACCCTACTGAGGAAAACCGGAAAAAGTTTCAACAAGCCAGGAAGTCCTGTAACGACCGTATTCGAAGAACCAAATTTTTGCATGACCAAAAATTAAGGCAAAAAATTCTACAATGTCCCAATAGTAGTAAAAATGTTTGGTCATTTGCAAAGAACATACGAAATGCCACTTCGTCGTCGGTTCCAACGCTCGTCTTCAACAACACCCCTTTTGTCAGCTCGTTAGAGAAAGCCAATTTGCTTGCAGCACAGTTTGCTGTTAATTCGACGCTGCCAGAAAGTGTTATGACTCCTCCCGTACTGGAGAGCGCAAGCGATTTTATGGGACGAATCTTCTTTCGCACTCGTGCAGTTGCCAGAGTCCTAAAAGATCTTGATATACAAAAATCCGCTGGCGCGGATAGTATCCCTCCCATTGTTCTGAAGAGGTGTTCTTCAACGCTGGCAAAACCACTGCGTAAGCTTTTCCATCTGTCCTATTCTACTGGTCTCTTTCCGAGTGGATGGAAAACAGCATTTGTCCAGCCAGTCCCTAAAAAAGGCGTATCTTCTTCACCCTCAAATTATCGTCCAATTGCACTTACGTCCCTTCTTTCCAAGGTCATGGAAACGCTGATCAATTTTCAGCTCAAGAAATATCTCGAAGAACGAAAGCTTCTTAATGACCGGCAGTACGGCTTTCGAAGCAATAGGTCCACTGGTAATCTGATGGTATATCTCACCGAACAGTGGAACAAATCTTTACATCGTTTTGGAGAAAGTAAGATTATTGCACTTGATATTTCTAAAGCGTTTGATAGAGTTTGGCATCAAGCTCTCTTATCGAAAATACGCGCATTTGGTATCGATGAATCTCTTCTTCGTTGGATTAGAAATTACCTTTCGGACCGCTCAATACAAGTTGTATTAGACGGTTTCAAGTCTGAAATCCACAAAATAAATGCTGGTGTACCCCAGGGATATTTTCATAAATGATCTTTTATCTGAAACTTCTAATCTATTAAACTGATTCGCTGACGACAGTACCCTCAGCTTTTCATATTCGTTTTTAGATTCACATCCATGTCCTTCGGATGTGGAACTCGAATGGCAGCGTATGATAAGCTCATTTAATTCTGATCTTGACAGCATTGTCCAATGGGGAATCGAAAACCGCGTGGAATTTAATGCTTCTAAAACTCAATGCTGTCTTCTGTCGTCCAAACGAAACCCACCCCCATGCCACTATCCATGAGTGGCACTTGCATTGTGGAAACCGAAAAGCTTTCAGTACTCGGTATGTGTATCACAGACCACCTTGTGTGGAATGATCACATTTTTGATGTCGCCAAAAATGCTGCTAAGTGTTTGGGTTTTCTACGGCGAGGCAAGAAATTTTTCACCCCATCTGATCCGGCTGTTATATATAAAGCCTTTATCCGTTCAAAACTCGAGTACAATTACCATGTTTGGCCAGGTGCCCCATCAACCCACTTGTGTCTTTTGGATAGGATACAAAGAAGAGCTATGAAAATGATAGGTGACAGAAATATAACGGAAGCATTTGCAACTCTCGAACACCGCCGCAATGTTTCATGTCTTTCGTTGTTTTACCGTTATTTTTATAAGCAGTGCTCTACTGAAATAGCCAGTTGCATTCCGCCCCTAAAAGAATTTAACCGTAATACTCGTACTTTCAGGAATACACATCAGTTTACCCTTGAGCCCAACTTCGGACGTACGGTCAAGTATAGAGATTCTTTTTTTGGCCGAACTACCCGAATGTGGAATGCTTTACCCGGCTCTATTTTTCCCTTCCATTTCGATATTCAAAGGTTCAAAACCAATGTGCATCGGCATCTCCTCTTTAATCCTTCCCTGTTTTCCTAACGCTCGCACTGTGTTTAATTTAACAATTTAAGGGTACCAAAAACCCCTTGAGTGCGCTTACTAAAAAAACTAGAACGAAAATCTAGTGAAATACCAATAATTTTGTTGTAACTCAAGCTAACGCAAATAGATTATGTAACAAAGTTCGTAGAGAACGGCAAAAAGTTTACAAACAAGACCTTTGAAGAAGATACTACAAAAATATCAAAAGAAGAAGTTAACTGAAAGCAGTATCAGTGAGAGCAATATCAAAGAAGATACAATCAGTCTGGACGAGAACTCACCATCCGAAGAAGAACATCAGAAATCAACAGGTACCTGAAGAGTGTAAGAATATTCTTAAGATAGAAAAAAATATATTTAGAAATCCAAGTGAAAATTTGTGTAGCAGTGAATTGAGTGAAAATAAAATAATTAATATGGCAACCCCACTTACATTAAGTTTAAATCCGTTGAAATATTTCGAAAAGTTATGTACTTTTGATGGTAGGGAAGAAGACTTGCATAACCTTATAAATAATGTTGAAGGAATAATTCCTACATTGAAAAATAATGATAGTCAGACATAATTAATGTGCATAAATGTACTTAAGTCAAAATTATTAGGAAGAGTAATAAGATGTATTGAAATACATCCTCACTTAGAAACATGGGAAGAAGTTAAGAATGTGTTAGAAAATAACTTTGGAGGTTCAAAAAATAGTTTAACGTTATATAACGAATTAAGACAATCAAGTTTTTAAGGTAATGTTAGAGGATTTTACAATGGCATCCAAAAAATATTGTGTGAATCAAACTAAAAAACAATGCAAGAAGGTTAAACTCACGCAATTTCGCATAATAATGCCACAGCTCTAAACGTATTTAAAGAAAAACTACCGACACACATGAGAACAGTTTTATTCTCACTTAAATCTACAGATTTACATTCATCTCTGAACGAACTAATACAACCAGGTTTTGTGACAGAAAATAACTATCAAAAAGACAGAAATGCCAACAAAACTCAGTTAAAGAGAAAGCACCAACGAGAACCGTTCGGCAATACGAGAAAGCCAACTGGGACGGTCTCAACGGTTTCTTCAGTAACTTTAACTGGTCACTATGCTTCCCCGATAGTGACGTAGACGCCAGTGCAGATATGATCACAAATTTAATTCTTTGTGGAATGAGGAATTTTATCCTGAATAGGGTAAAATCTATCAAACCCAAAGAAAACTCGTGGTTTAATTCGAGCTGTAAGGAGGTTATTAGGGTCAGAGAAATAAGTTTCCGTAGTTACAAAGCCAACCCTACTGAGGAAAACCGGAAAAAGTTTCAACAAGCCAGGAAGTCCTGTAACGACCATATTCGAAGAACCAAATTTTTGCATGACCAAAAATTAAGGCAAAAAATTCTACAATGTCCCAATAGTAGTAAAAATGTTTGGTCATTTGCAAAGAACATACGAAATGCCACTTCGTAGTCGGTTCCAACGCTCGTCTTCAACGACACCCCTTTTGTCAGCTCGTTAGAGAAAGCCAATTTGCTTGCAGCACAGTTTGCTGTTAATTCGACGCTGCCAGAAAGTGTTATGACTCCTCCGTTACGGGAGAGCGCAAGCAATTTTATGGGACGAATCTTCTTTCGCACTCGTGCAGTTGCCAGAGTCCTAAAAGATCTTGATATACAAAAATCCGCTGGCGCGGATAGTATCCCTTCCATTGTTCTGAAGAGGTGTTCTTCAACGCTGGCAAAACCACTGCGTAAGCTTTTCCATCTGTCCTATTCTACTGGTCTCTTTCCGAGTGGATGGAAAACAGCATTTGTCCAGCCAGTCCCTAAAAAAGGCGTATCTTCTTCACCCTCAAATTATCGTCCAATTGCACTTACGTCCCTTCTTTCCAAGGTCATGGAAACGCTGATCAATTTTCAGCTCAAGAAATATCTCGAAGAACGAAAGCTTCTTAATGACCGGCAGTACGGCTTTCGAAGCAATAGGTCCACTGGTAATCTGATGGTATATCTCACCGAACAGTGGAACAAATCTTTACATCGTTTTGGAGAAAGTAAGATTATTGCACTTGATATTTCTAAAGCTTTGATAGAGTTTGGCATCAAGCTCTCTTATCGAAAATACGCGCATTTGGTATCGATGAATCTCTTCTTCGTTGGATTAGAAATTACCTTTCGGACCGCTCAATACAAGTTGTATTAGACGGTTTCAAGTCTGAAATCCACAAAATAAATGCTGGTGTACCCCAGGGCTCCGTTTTGTCCCCGACTCTCTTTCTTATTTTCATAAATGATCTTTTATCTGAAACTTCTAATCTATTAAACTGATTCGCTGACGACAGTACCCTAAGCTTTTCATATTCGTTTTTAGATTCACATCCATGTCCTTCGGATGTGGAACTCGAATGTCAGCGTATGATAAGCTCATTAAATTCTGATCTTGACAGCATTGTCCAATGGGGAATCAAAAACCGCGTGGAATTTAATGCTTCTAAAACTCAATGCTGTCTTCTGTCGTCCAAACGAAACCCACCCCCCATGCCACTATCCATGAGTGGCACTTGCATTGTGGAAACCGAAAAGCTTTCAGTACTCGGTATGTGTATCACAGACCACCTTGTGTGGAATGATCACATTTTTGATGTCACCAAAAATGCTGCTAAGTGTTTGGGTTTTCTACGGCGATGCAAGAAATTTTTCACCCCATCTGATCCGGCTGTTATATATAAAGCCTTTATCCGTTCAAAACTCGAGTACAATTACCATGTTTGGGCAGGTGCCCCATCAACCCACTTGTGTCTTTTGGATAGGATACAAAGAAGAGCTATGAAAATGATAGGTGACAGAAATATAACGGAAGCATTTGCAACTCTCGAACACCGCCGCAATGTTTCATGTCTTTCGTTGTTTTACCGTTATTTTTATAAGCAGTGCTCTACTGAAATAGCCAGTTGCATTCCGCCCCTAAAAGAATTTAACCGTAATACTCGTACTTTCAGGAATGCACATCAGTTTACCCTTGAGCCCAACTTCGGACGTACGGTCAAGTATAGAGATTCTTTTTTTGGCCGAACTACCCGAATGTGGAATGCTTTACCCGGCTCTATTTTTCCCTTCCATTTCGATATTCAAAGGTTCAAAACCAATGTGCATCGGCATCTCCTCTTTAATCCTTCCCTGTTTTCCTAACGCTCGCACTGTGTTTAATTTAACAATTTAAGGGTACCAAAAACCCTTTGAGTGCGCGTACTAAAAAAACTAGAACGAAAATCTAGTGAAATACCAATAATTTTGTTGTAACTCAAGCTAACGCAAATAGATTATGTAACAAAGTTCGTAGAGAACGGCAAAAAGTTTACAAACAAGACCTTTGAAGAAGATACTACAAAAATATCAAAAGAAGAAGTTAACTGAAAGCAGTATCAGTGAGAGAAATATCAAAGAAGATACAATCAGTCTGGACGAGAACTCACCATCCGAAGAAGAACATCAGAAATCAACAGGTACCTGAAGAGTGTAAGAATATTCTTAAGATAGAAAAAAATATATTTAGAAATCCAAGTGAAAATTTGTGTAGCAGTGAATTGAGTGAAAATAAAATAATTAATATGGCAACCCCACTTACATTAAGTTTAAATCCGTTGAAATATTTCGAAAAGTTATGTACTTTTGATGGTAGGGAAGAAGACTTGCATAACCTTATAAATAATGTTGAAGGAATTATTCCTACATTGAAAAATAATGATAGTCAGACATAATTAATGTGCATAAATGTACTTAAGTCAAAATTATTAGGAAGAGTAATAAGATGTATTGAAATACATCCTCACTTAGAAACATGGGAAGAAGTTAAGAATGTGTTAGAAAATAACTTTGGAGGTTTCAAAAATAGTTTAACGTTATATAACGAATCAAGACAATCAAGTTTTAAAGGTAATGTTAGAGGATTTTACAATGGCATCCAAAAAATATTGTGTGAATCAAACTAAAAAACAATGCAAGAAGGTTAAACTCACGCAATTTCGCATAATAATGCCACAGCTCTAAACGTATTTAAAGAAAAACTACCGACACACATGAGAACAGTTTTATTCTCACTTTAACCTACAGATTTACATTCATCTCTAAACGAACTAATACAACCAGGTTTTGTGACAGAAAATAACTATCAAAAAGACAGAAACCACAGAACTAAAATAACACAAAGTAGAGAACAAAAATCCTTTTATACAACACAATAATAATTTTAGGCCAACTACAGGACAGTATAGAAAAAATTACAACAATAACTCTAGTTATAGTAATCGATAAGATTTAACGCCAAATAACCCTTTTAGAACACAAAGTTACCAACATTTCAGACAGCCGTTCAATTATAATAATAATAAAATAATCAACAAAGATTTAATAATAATTACAACAAAAATTATAATAATAATTATAATCCGAATCACAATCGCGGACAAAATCTAAAGCCAATGAGTATAGATCCAAGATCTAGTCAAATAAGAGAAGCTCAAGTGAATTATAATAAAAATGACAAATATGGAGAAGTTCTAGGACAAATTAATAACGATAAATTTTTGGTATTCAGCTTTGGATCCGAATTACCCTTTATTAGACTAAGAAAAAACGGGAATTCTTTAAAATTGTAAGTAGATACAGGAGCTATAAAAAGTCTAATTTGTAAAAAGGATATCTCCATCACATGATAATAAGATAATAAAAAGAGAAAAACCTTTAATAATAAAAACAGTAGGAACACCAGTTGTTGTAGACGAAGAAGTATTAGTGCCAAAAGAAAGATTCGCCCTCAGAACTGTGGAAGATTGACTTTAATCAAAATGTCAATGGTATTATTGGTAACAATATCTTGATACCAAATAATAGCAAAATCGACTACAGATTGAGCACACTTGACCTCAATGGAAACGTAATACCTATTTTCTTTAACAAAAATGAAGAAATAGAGTATAATCATGTATCAATTTTCGACGAATTAGAAGATAATAGTCTCGAACACTTAAACTCAGAAGAAAGAAAAGAATTAATAAAAATTTTAAAACATAATGAACAAAGATTTTATCATATAAATGATAATTTAAGTTTTACATCACATGTAAAACATAAGATCACAACAGTAAATGAAGATTCAATCTTCACAAGAATTTATAGGTATCCAGAGAAACACAAGAATGAAGTTGATAAGCAAATACAGGAATTATTAGACCAAAAAATAATCACTAAAAGTTCAAGTCCATATAATGCTCCAATATGGATAGTTCCAAAAAAGGAAGATAAATTAGGTAACAAAGAGTAGAGAATCGTTATCGATTATATGAAAATAAATAATGTTACAAGAGAAGATAAATTTCCCATCCCAATAATCGAAGACATTTTAGACAAAATGGGCAGAGCAAACTATTTTTTAACTTAAGACTTAACAACACTAAACAAACACGAAATTAGTTATTGTCTGGTAGAAAAAGAGTTATTAGCTATCGTTTGGACTACAGCTCAATTCAGACACTATTTGTATGGTAGAAAATTCAAAATACTTACTGACCATAGACCATTAGTATGGTTAAATAATTTAAAAGAGCCAAATATTAAATTACAGAGAATGAAGATCAAAATAAGTGAATACAACTTCCACATAGAACACATAGCAGGAAAAGAAAACAAAGTAGCTGACGCCTTATCTAGAGTAAAAATAAATATGAAAGAAAATCAAGAAGACTTTGTAAGCACTAAACATAGTGTAGAATCAGACAGCACTAATTTAATACGGACAACCGAAAAAACAATTAATATATTAATCGGCAAATTATAGTTAAAAATGGTAAGTCTAACGAAGAAATAATTTATCCTTTTACAAATAAACGAAGATTTATAATTACTAGAGAAAAATTCAAAGATAAAGACTTTGAAAAAATAATTTCAGAATGTGATATAAAAACGAATAACGCAATTTATATAGACAATAACGAGCTGTTTTTAGAATTCCAGTCATATTGCAAGTTCCATCACAATAAACTAGTATTATACAGAACAATGAAAGTTCTGGAAGATATTACTTCACCTCAAGTAGAAGAGGTTATATATAAAATACATTCAGACTTCAATCACTTAGGAATTGAAAAGACTTATCTAGAATCCCAAAGAGAATATTATTCGCTGAACGTGAAAGAAATAATAACAAGAATCATTAATAAATTCCACATTTACAACTTAAAAATAGAACATAACCCTATAAAATTACCCTATGAAAAAACAAATACACCCATAGGACCACATATACATTACCACATAGAAATTTTGATTCTGCCAAATCAGACAAAATACGCAACATGTATTGACAAATTCAGCATGTATATAGCCGCTGAAAAACTTAAAAGAAAAATCAAAAAGACGTATTAAACGCCTTAGTAAAAATATCAAATATAATGTCAAGACCACAGAAAATCACTATGGAATATGGATCAAGATCCAACATTTCAAACATATACTATATACTTTATATCGAAGAACATAATACTACAATTACCAGACAAACAGGGAACTCAAAAGTCGAAAGATTACACGGAACTCTGAATGAAAACATTCGACTTCTAGAATCAAAAGAAAATTTAGTCGCCGAAGTGACTTCAGTGATAGAAGTATACAATCGGACAATTCATTTAACTACAAAAGAAAGACCAATAGATATTCACTTAGGAAAGATAGACAAAGAAATAATATTTTAAAGAATCGAAGCTAATAAAATAAAAAGATTAATAACATTAAATAAAAATCATGAGGATAAGGAGATCAATCATAATTACACTTAAATCAATAATCCCGAAAAGTTTAACAAACTCAAAACTAGACATAAAAAACATAAAAACCAAAAAAATAACAGTAAAACCACATTTAAGAACTCAATAACTACATAAAGATCAGCTTAGACGTTTGAAAAAATATCAAGAAATACAAGATGGCACAGTTAGTGAAGGCAATCGTACTATTGACAATTATTCTAATGACCATAATAGTACACGTGGAATCACAAGAGCTACAAATAAAACAAATCAGTTAAGAATATACAATTATAAAAACACAACCAGTAAAGTTAATTAAAGAATATATTAGTTTTATACATCTGATCAATTTAACGAAATAGGAACAAGTTATAAAAGATTAAAGTAAACAGATCATATATTTCCCGCGGGAAACAACACATCTTACAAAAGAAGTAAATAAATTAGAAAATAAAATCGAAAAAATAATTACTCATCATATAATCAAGAAAAGAGGACTAGTGAACTTTATAGGAACAGGTTTCAAATGGATCTATGGAACTATGGACGACAATGATTGACTCTTGTCTAGAGTAGAAATTTCAAACTATCAAACTAAATAATAATAATTTGTATAAAGTCTCCTTGGTTCTCTGAGAGAGGGCCTTACTACTTAAATGCCTTCTTAGACCGAAGAAACAGCGGTTGGCAAGAGTAATTCTTCGCTTGATCTCTGCACTGATGTCATTCTACGATGTAATAGTGGAGCCCAGGTAGACAAAGTCCTTGACAACTTCGAAGTTATATCTGTCCATCGTGATATTTTGCCCGAGTCGACGATGTTGAGATTCCTCTCTCGATGACAGCATATACTTCGTCTTGTCCTCATTAACCGCCAATCCCATTCTAGCCGCCTCCGATTCAATGCTCGCAAATGCCCCTGCCACAGCTCGCTTCGTTCTGCCGACAATGTCTATGTCATCCGCATATGCAAGCAATTGAACGGACTTTTGAAAGATTGTACCGCTGGTGTTGACATGTGCGTTGCGTACAATGGCTTCAAGAACGATGTTGAATAGGTTGCATGATAACGCGTCGCCTTGCCTCAATCCTTTCTCAACATCAAAGGAATCGGTGGTGTTCTTACCAATTTTGACGGAGCAGCGAGATTTCTCCATCGTCATCCTGCACAAGCGGACGAGCTTGGCAGGGATGCCGAGACTCGACATGGCTCTGTATAATTCGTCCCTTTTCACGCTATCATACGCGACTTTAAAATCGATAAAAAGGTGGTGTGTATCGATCTGGAATTCCCGGGATGGTTGACTTGCCTGGCCTAAAACCGCACTGATAAGGGCCGATCAGATCGTTGACAAAAGGTTTTAAGCGGTCACACAGGATGGCCGACAAGATTTTATAAGCGACGTTTAGGAGACTAATTCCTCTGTAGTTGGTACATTTCAGAACGTCTCCCTTTTTATGGATGGGGCACACTATACCGAGGTTCCATTCATCGGGCATACTTTCCTCCGACCAAATTTTGCAGATGAGCTGGTGTATGCTCCTAGCCAATTCATCGCCCGCTGATTTAAATAGTTCGGCTTGTAAGCCATCCGCACCAGCAGCCTTGTACGACTTAAGTTTG
Source organism: Melangyna quadrimaculata (assembly GCA_949320155.1). Taxonomy (NCBI): domain Eukaryota; kingdom Metazoa; phylum Arthropoda; class Insecta; order Diptera; family Syrphidae; genus Melangyna; species Melangyna quadrimaculata. Next base: position 261,084,818 of record OX439483.1, on the reverse strand, counting down.
GATATCGCCAGCCGCACTTCGGTTAGGTCGGGTGGACGGAACTCTTGGCCATCATCGTCCAAGTTGAATGGAGCGTTCTGCCTATTAGCGGCATCTTGGCTGTCTTCGCCATTAAGCAGTCTAGAGAAGTGTTCTTTCCAGATCCTCAGCACTGACTGTGTGTCTACTACCACATTCCCACTCTCATCTCGGCAGGCTTCCGTTCTAGCCTTGAATCCTTGGGTGGATCGCTTCACCCTCTGATAAAATTTTCGAACATCTCCCCTACCGCTACAACCCTCAATAGACTCTACCGCCCGCTTCTCGTGCTCTCTCTTTTTCCTCCTGAGAAGTCGGCGTTCCTCTTTTCGTTTCAGCCCGTAGAGCTCCCGGGCCACTCTCTCAGCAGCTCTTGTTCGAGTCTGCAGCATTGCCTGGTAGGCCTCGTCCTTAGCTGCATGCGCTAGCCGGCACTCTTCATCGAACCAGGGGTTTCGTTGTATCCGCCTAGTGAAACCCAGCACATCAAAGGCGACACTTCTGATGGCTTGTTGACAGTGTTCCCACTGGTCCTCTGCACTTGATGCTGGTGGCGGACCTCCTGAGAGATTAAGAGTTACGTGGTCTGCAAAAGTTCTGGCAGTCTCTTGCGATTTAAGCTTCTCGACATCGAATCTTTTCACAGCATCTGCTCTGCGTTGTCGCGTCATGGATATCCGCATACGTAGTCTAGCTACCACCAGGTAGTGATCCGAGTCAATGTTGGCCCCTCGGAACGTTCGGACGTCCAAGATACTGGAGGCATGTCTCGCGTCTATCGCAACGTGGTCGATTTGGTTGACGGTTACTTGATCACGCGACCGCCAAGTCCCCTTGTGTATATTGAGGTAGGTGCTTGAGATGATGACATTTCGCCCCGCCGCAAAGTCTGTCAGCCTGTGTCCGTTGCCGGAAGTTTCGTCGTGTAGGCTGTGTCCTCCGACTATCGAACCAAAGATGCCCTCCTTTCCGAATCTTGCGTTGATGTCCCCAAGAATGATCTTCACGTCGTACTTCGGGCACATATCATACGTTGTCTCCAGGAGATCGTAGAATGCTTCTTTGGTTGAGACCTCTCTCCCTTCATGGGGGGCATGAACACAGATCAGCGAAATGTTCTTAAATTTGCCCTTGATGCGGATTGTGACCAGGCGCTCGCTTACACTTCGGAAGCCCAAGACTTCTTGCCTTAGTCTTCCCCTTATCACAAAACCACAACCAAAGAGCCGCTGACCCTGTTCCTTCAAGCACCCGCCGTAGTAGATGTCACACGTTTTCATTCTCCGTATGCCCTCTCCATCCCATCGCACTTCCTGGATGGCTGTTACGTCAGCCTTTAGCCTGTCCAGGTTCTACACTAATTGTTCGGCTACACGTGTTCTGTATAAGGACAGGACGTTCCACGTGCAGATCCGAAATTCATTGTCCTTGTTTCGTTTGCTGGGGTCGTCAACTTTAAAATCATCCATATCCGAGGCTTGTTGTTGTTTCGGAACAACTTTTTTTTTACGTGGTAGGGATGTTACCCCGACGCACAACCCCCGACCCGGAGGACCAGACCCTTCGTATAACTCCAAGGGTAGGGAGCCGGATAAACCGCTTCTTATAGGCCTCAGCTACAAATATGTAGTAGTAGCCCATATAAGGTGTTCACTAAGTAGTTCAACCTAACTGGAACTGTAGACGCCACCGTTGATTCCATCTAGAGAATTCGTCCGCTGCCGCCTCGATGAAAGGAGAAGTGCCTTAGTGGGAACACTCCTCCCCCCCTCTCTCGTTGGCTGTCCCCAACAGCTTTCCACGGGGATTTAAATCCCGTCTCCAGCTGAGGTACTAGACATCCGATGTTCACCACGTGGAGGTGAGAGTAGGAGTTGGTAGACAGAGGTGGGTTTTGAGAAAAACCTGTGGACGCTTGTGTCCTCTTGAATGCACATAACTACCCTTTTGAACATAATAATGACCAAGTAAAAATAAATGATAAATTTATTAAACAATTTAAAATCCTAACAGAAATCGTAAATAAAGGTTCAAGAAAAATAAATGGTTTAAATTTAGAGAAAACAGAAATTAGCGAACTTAAGAAAGAAATAGAATTTAACAAACAAATAAACAAAGTAAGACACTGTTTAGAAATCATAGAAGATATAATATTAAATGCAAAAACAGGAATATTAGCACATGATGTTCTGTTATTCGAAGAACTATAAGAAAATAACATAACTTTCGAGAAATTTCAACATATAAAAACAAACATTGCCTTGTTTAAAGAAAATTTATTAATAATATTACCAATTCCTCAATTTTCTGATAATATTTATGAAAAAATTTACATAGAAAACTTTCCTATAAAAAATCAAACAAATAAAATATAAAATGTAAAGACAATATATTTTTCAAATAACGAAATATTTTATCCAAGTGATGCGATAAAAAACTTAACAAAAGTTGATGATAAATGTATAAGAACTTTAATATTAAAAAATTGCCCAAATAAATGTGAACTTGAACAAATGAAAGATGAAAATATTAACGAAGTAGGAGAATACCTTGTTATAAAAAATATATTTAATCAAAAAATTGAACAAAATTGTAATCCATATAATTATACTTTAAATGGTAATTACCTAATAAAGTTTGAAAATTGTAATAAATAATATAATATATATATATATATATATATATATAATATAAATATAATAAAGAATATAAAAGAGATATTGTTATTCCTCCAATAAAATATAATATCAAAGAAAATATTGAAAAAATTGAAATAATTACTTATGCACCTACAAAAAATATTAAGGAATTACATGAAATAATATATTCAAATAATAATGGTATACCATATCGCTCATTAACTTACTTACTTACTCAGATCCTTGACCCCTCCAAGGGGCACAGGGCGTCAACTACCGCTACACGCCATCTCGTTCGGTTTCTGGAAATGTATTTTAGCTCTCCCCAACTTTTACCAAGCTTTTGTGATTCCTTGTGGACTGTTCTGCGCCAAGATTTTCTCTGGCCTCCAGGTCTTTGGCCATCTTGGATGAGTGGATCCCACTCCCCTGCATGTCTTGCAATAGAGTCTGCACGACGACGACGTAGGGTGTGACAAATCCACTGCCACTTTCTTTTCCTAATAACGATGTCAATAGGACTTTGGCCCGTTCTCCGAAGGAGTTCTTGGTTGGAGATGGTGTTCGGCCAAAAAATCCTTAGGATGTTTCGGAGACATCTATTTTCGAAAGTTTGTAGCTTCCTTGTGACAGAGGCGGTCACTTTCCATGTACTACACCCATATAGTAGTACTGACTCTACGTTCGAGCGGAACAGTCGCAGCTAGGTCTTCGTACTGTACACGTTGCTCCTCCAAACTTTAGACAGCATGCCGAAAGCAGCCGATTCGGCAGTTAACATCTTCATCCGTACCACCGCCGTCTTTTGAGACAACACTACCGAGGTACAGGAAGTTGTCCACCGCTTCAACCTGCTGTCCCGCAACGACAACTTGATAAGAAGATTCAGAAATGTTGAGGATTTTTGTTTTCCCGGCGTTGATCCTCAAACCGTTTTTTTTTTTTTGCCTCGCATTCCAGATTACTTACCATATAATAAAGATCCATAATGTTGTACGAACGAAAACATCGTCGGTCGAATTCCACGCGCTTGCTCGGCTAGAGCTGCGTGAAGAACAGCCCCTATAACCACCAGGAAAAGTAGTGGAGATAGCAAACATCCTTGACGAACTCCGCTATGGATATCGGTGTCCTCTGATACCTTTCCGTTGTGTAAGACTTGATACGATGCACCCTCGTAGGTAGCCTTTATAATGGCGATAATCTTCTCGGGTCCTCCTCTCCTGCGAAAAGCTGACCAAATGAAATGAAGTCGATGAAGAGCAAATGAAGAGGGCAGCGGAACTCCACGCATAGTACTATTATGATCCTCAAGGTGTTGATGTGATCAATGCAGGATGAGCCTGCACGAAATCCCGCTTGCTCTTTGTCGAGAGTAGAATCGAGATGTTCTTTGATTCGTTCCAAGATTATTTTCGCCACTATCTTTGCCACCGCGGGGAGGACATAGATCCCCCTCCATCTGATCCGGCTGTTATATATAAAGCCTTTATCCGTCCAAAACTCGAGTACAATTACCATGTTTGGGCAGCTGCTCCATCAACCCACTTGTGTCTTTTGGATAGGATACAAAGAAGAGCTATGAAAATGATAGGTGACAGAAATATAACGGAAGCATTTGCAACTCTCGAACACCGCCGCAATGTTTCATGTCTTTCGTTGTTTTACCGTTATTTTTATAAGCAGTGCTCTACTGAAATAGCCAGTTGCATTCCGCCCCTAAAAGAATTTAACCGTAATACTCGTACTTTCAGGAATACACATCAGTTTACCCTTGAGCCCAACTTCGGACGTACGGTCAAGTATAGAGATTCTTTTTTTGGCCGAACTACCCGAATGTGGAATGCTTTACCCGGCTCTATTTTTCCCTTCCATTTCGATATTCAAAGGTTCAAAACCAATGTGCATCGGCATCTCCTCTTTAATCCTTCCCTGTTTTCCTAACGCTCGCACTGTGTTTAATTTAACAATTTAAGGGTACCAAAAACCCCTTGAGTGCGCGTACTAAAAAAACTAGAACGAAAATCTAGTGAAATACCAATAATTTTGTTATAACTCAAGCTAACGCAAATAGATTATGTAACAAAGTTCGTAGAGAACGGCAAAAAGTTTACAAACAAGACCTTTGAAGAAGATACTACAAAAATATCAAAAGAAGAAGTTAACTGAAAGCAGTATCAGTGAGAGCAATATCAAAGAAGATACAATCAGTCTGGACGAGAACTCACCATCCGAAGAAGAACATCAGAAATCAACAGGTACCTGAAGAGTGTAAGAATATTCTTAAGATAGAAAAAAATATATTTAGAAATCCAAGTGAAAATTTGTGTAGCAGTGAATTGAGTGAAAATAAAATAATTAATATGGCAACCCCACTTACATTAAGTTTAAATCCGTTGAAATATTTCGAAAAGTTATGTACTTTTGATGGTAGGGAAGAAGACTTGCATAACCTTATAAATAATGTTGAAGGAATAATTCCTACATTGAAAAATAATGATAGTCAGACATAATTAATGTGCATAAATGTACTTAAGTCAAAATTATTAGGAAGAGTAATAAGATGTATTGAAATACATCCTCACTTAGAAACATGGGAAGAAGTTAAGAATGTGTTAGAAAATAACTTTGGAGGTTTAAAAAATAGTTTAACGTTATATAACGAATTAAGACAATCAAGTTTTAAAGGTAATGTTAGAGGATTTTACAATGGCATCCAAAAAATATTGTGTGAATCAAACTAAAAAACAATGCAAGAAGGTTAAACTCACGCAATTTCGCATAATAATGCCACAGCTCTAAACGTATTTAAAGAAAAACTACCGACACACATGAGAACAGTTTTATTCTCACTTAAATCTACAGATTTACATTCATCTCTGAACGAACTAATACAACCAGGTTTTGTGACAGAAAATAACTATCAAAAAGACAGAAATGCCAACAAAACTCAGTTAAAGAGAAAGCACCAACGAGAACCGTTCGGCAATACGAGAAAGCCAACTGGGACGGTCTCAACGGTTTCTTCAGTAACTTTAACTGGTCACTATGCTTCCTCGATAGTGACGTAGACGCCAGTGCAGATATGATCACAAATTTAATTCTTTGTGGAATGAGGAATTTTATCCTGAATAGGGTAAAATCTATCAAACCCAAAGAAAACTCGTGGTTTAATTCGAGCTGTAAGGAGGTTATTTGGGTCAGAGAAATAAGTTTCCGTAGTTACAAAGCCAACCCTACTGAGGAAAACCGGAAAAAGTTTCAACAAGCCAGGAAGTCCTGTAACGACCATATTCGAAGAACCAAATTTTTGCATGACCAAAAATTAAGGCAAAAAATTCTACAATGTCCCAATAGTAGTAAAAATGTTTGGTCATTTGCAAAGAACATACGAAATGCCACTTCGTCGTCGGTTCCAACGCTCGTCTTCAACGACACCCCTTTTGTCAGCTCGTTAGAGAAAGCCAATTTGCTTGCAGCACAGTTTGCTGTTAATTCGACGCTGCCAGAAAGTGTTATGACTCCTCCGTTACGGGAGAGCGCAAGCAATTTTATGGGACGAATCTTCTTTCGCACTCGTGCAGTTGCCAGAGTCCTAAAAGATCTTGATATACAAAAATCCGCTGGCGCGGATAGTATCCCTCCCATTGTTCTGAAGAGGTGTTCTTCAACGCTGGCAAAACCACTGCGTAAGCTTTTCCATCTGTCCTATTCTACTGGTCTCTTTCCGAGTGGATGGAAAACAGCATTTGTCCAGCCAGTCCCTAAAAAAGGCGTATCTTCTTCACCCTCAAATTATCGTCCAATTGCACTTACGTCCCTTCTTTCCAAGGTCATGGAAACGCTGATCAATTTTCAGCTCAAGAAATATCTCGAAGAACGAAAGCTTCTTAATGACCGGCAGTACGGCTTTCGAAGCAATAGGTCCACTGGTAATCTGATGGTATATCTCACCGAACAGTGGAACAAATCTTTACATCGTTTTGGAGAAAGTAAGATTATTGCACTTGATATTTCTAAAGCGTTTGATAGAGTTTGGCATCAAGCTCTCTTATCGAAAATACGCGTATTTGGTATCGATGAATCTCTTCTTCGTTGGATTAGAAATTACCTTTCGGACCGCTCAATATAAGTTGTATTAGACGGTTTCAAGTCTGAAATCCACAAAATAAATGCTGGTGTACCCCAGGGATATTTTCATAAATGATCTTTTATCTGAAACTTCTAATCTATTAAACTGATTCGCTGACGACAGTACCCTCAGCTTTTCATATTCGTTTTTAGATTCACATCCATGTCCTTCGGATGTGGAACTCGAATGGCAGCGTATGATAAGCTCATTTAATTCTGATCTTGACAGCATTGTCCAATGGGGAATCGAAAACCGCGTGGAATTTAATGCTTCTAAAACTCAATGCTGTCTTCTGTCGTCCAAACGAAACCCACCCCCCATGCCACTATCCATGAGTGGCACTTGCATTGTGGAAACCGAAAAGCTTTCAGTACTCGGTATGTGTATCACAGACCACCTTGTGTGGAATGATCACATTTTTGATGTCGCCAAAAATGCTGCTAAGTGTTTGGGTTTTCTACGGCGATGCAAGAAATTTTTCACCCCATCTGATCCGGCTGTTATATATAAAGCCTTTATCCGTCCAAAACTCGAGTACAATTACCATGTTTGGGCAGGTGCTCCATCAACCCACTTGTGTCTTTTGGATAGGATACAAAGAAGAGCTATGAAAATGATAGGTGACAGAAATATAACGGAAGCATTTGCAACTCTCGAACACCGCCGCAATGTTTCATGTCTTTCGTTGTTTTACCGTTATTTTTATAAGCAGTGCTCTACTGAAATAGCCAGTTGCATTCCGCCCCTAAAAGAATTTAACCGTAATACTCGTACTTTCAGGAATGCACATCAGTTTACCCTTGAGCCCAACTTCGGACGTACGGTCAAGTATAGAGATTCTTTTTTTGGCCGAACTACCCGAATGTGGAATGCTTTACCCGGCTCTATTTTTCCCTTCCATTTCGATATGCAAAGGTTCAAAACCAATGTGCATCGGCATCTCCTCTTTAATCCTTCCCTGTTTTCCTAACGCTCGCACTGTGTTTAATTTAACAATTTAAGGGTACCAAAAACCCCTTGAGTGCGCGTACTAAAAAAACTAGAACGAAAATCTAGTGAAATACCAATAATTTTGTTGTAACTCAAGCTAACGCAAATAGATTATGTAACAAAGTTCGTAGAGAACGGCAAAAAGTTTACAAACAAGACCTTTGAAGAAGATACTACAAAAATATCAAAAGAAGAAGTTAACTGAAAGCAGTATCAGTGAGAGAAATATCAAAGAAGATACAATCAGTCTGGACGAGAACTCACCATCCGAAGAAGAACATCAGAAATCAACAGGTACCTGAAGAGTGTAAGAATATTCTTAAGATAGAAAAAAATATATTTAGAAATCCAAGTGAAAATTTGTGTAGCAGTGAATTGAGTGAAAATAAAATAATTAATATGGCAACCCCACTTACATTAAGTTTAAATCCGTTGAAATATTTCGAAAAGTTATGTACTTTTGATGGTAGGGAAGAAGACTTGCATAACCTTATAAATAATGTTGAAGGAATAATTCCTACATTGAAAAATAATGATAGTCAGACATAATTAATGTGCATAAATGTACTTAAGTCAAAATTATTAGGAAGAGTAATAAGATGTATTGAAATACATCCTCACTTAGAAACATGGGAAGAAGTTAAGAATGTGTTAGAAAATAACTTTGGAGGTTTAAAAAATAGTTTAACGTTATATAACGAATTAAGACAATCAAGTTTTTAAGGTAATGTTAGAGGATTTTACAATGGCATCCAAAAAATATTGTGTGAATCAAACTAAAAAACAATGCAAGAAGGTTAAACTCACGCAATTTCGCATAATAATGCCACAGCTCTAAACGTATTTAAAGAAAAACTACCGACACACATGAGAACAGTTTTATTCTCACTTAAATCTACAGATTTACATTCATCTCTGAACGAACTAATACAACCAGGTTTTGTGACAGAAAATAACTATCAAAAAGACAGAAATGCCAACAAAACTCAGTTAAAGAGAAAGCACCAACGAGAACCGTTCGGCAATACGAGAAAGCCAACTGGGACGGTCTCAACGGTTTCTTCAGTAACTTTAACTGGTCACTATGCTTCCTCGATAGTGACGTAGACGCCAGTGCAGATATGATCACAAATTTAATTCTTTGTGGAATGAGGAATTTTATCCTGAATAGGGTAAAATCTATCAAACCCAAAGAAAACTCGTGGTTTAATTCGAGCTGTAAGGAGGTTATTAGGGTCAGAGAAATAAGTTTCCGTAGTTACAAAGCCAACCCTACTGAGGAAAACCGGAAAAAGTTTCAACAAGCCAGGAAGTCCTGTAACGACCGTATTCGAAGAACCAAATTTTTGCATGACCAAAAATTAAGGCAAAAAATTCTACAATGTCCCAATAGTAGTAAAAATGTTTGGTCATTTGCAAAGAACATACGAAATGCCACTTCGTCGTCGGTTCCAACGCTCGTCTTCAACAACACCCCTTTTGTCAGCTCGTTAGAGAAAGCCAATTTGCTTGCAGCACAGTTTGCTGTTAATTCGACGCTGCCAGAAAGTGTTATGACTCCTCCCGTACTGGAGAGCGCAAGCGATTTTATGGGACGAATCTTCTTTCGCACTCGTGCAGTTGCCAGAGTCCTAAAAGATCTTGATATACAAAAATCCGCTGGCGCGGATAGTATCCCTCCCATTGTTCTGAAGAGGTGTTCTTCAACGCTGGCAAAACCACTGCGTAAGCTTTTCCATCTGTCCTATTCTACTGGTCTCTTTCCGAGTGGATGGAAAACAGCATTTGTCCAGCCAGTCCCTAAAAAAGGCGTATCTTCTTCACCCTCAAATTATCGTCCAATTGCACTTACGTCCCTTCTTTCCAAGGTCATGGAAACACTGATCAATTTTCAGCTCAAGAAATATCTCGAAGAACGAAAGCTTCTTAATGACCGGCAGTACGGCTTTCGAAGCAATAGGTCCACTGGTAATCTGATGGTATATCTCACCGAACAGTGGAACAAATCTTTACATCGTTTTGGAGAAAGTAAGATTATTGCACTTGATATTTCTAAAGCGTTTGATAGAGTTTGGCATCAAGCTCTCTTATCGAAAATACGCGCATTTGGTATCGATGAATCTCTTCTTCGTTGGATTAGAAATTACCTTTCGGACCGCTCAATACAAGTTGTATTAGACGGTTTCAAGTCTGAAATCCACAAAATAAATGCTGGTGTACCCCAGGGATATTTTCATAAATGATCTTTTATCTGAAACTTCTAATCTATTAAACTGATTCGCTGACGACAGTACCCTCAGCTTTTCATATTCGTTTTTAGATTCACATCCATGTCCTTCGGATGTGGAACTCGAATGGCAGCGTATGATAAGCTCATTTAATTCTGATCTTGACAGCATTGTCCAATGGGGAATCGAAAACCGCGTGGAATTTAATGCTTCTAAAACTCAATGCTGTCTTCTGTCGTCCAAACGAAACCCACCCCCCATGCCACTATCCATGAGTGGCACTTGCATTGTGGAAACCGAAAAGCTTTCAGTACTCGGTATGTGTATCACAGACCACCTTGTGTGGAATGATCACATTTTTGATGTCACCAAAAATGCTGCTAAGTGTTTGGGTTTTCTACGGCGATGCAAGAAATTTTTTACCCCATCTGATCCGGCTGTTATATATAAAGCCTTTATCCGTTCAAAACTCGAGTACAATAACCATGTTTGGGCAGGTGCCCCATCAACCCACTTGTGTCTTTTGGATAGGATACAAAGAAGAGCTATGAAAATGATAGGTGACAGAAATATAACGGAAGCATTTGCAACTCTCGAACACCGCCGCAATGTTTCATGTCTTTCGTTGTTTTACCGTTATTTTTATAAGCAGTGCTCTACTGAAATAGCCAGTTGCATTCCGCCCCTAAAAGAATTTAACCGTAATACTCGTACTTTCAGGAATGCACATCAGTTTACCCTTGAGCCCAACTTCGGACGTACGGTCAAGTATAGAGATTCTTTTTTTGGCCGAACTACCCGAATGTGGAATGCTTTACCCGGCTCAATTTTTCCCTTCCATTTCGATATTCAAAGGTTCAAAACCAATGTGCATCGGCATCTCCTCTTTAATCCTTCCCTGTTTTCCTAACGCTCGCACTGTGTTTAATTTAACAATTTAAGGGTACCAAAAACCCCTTGAGTGCGCGTACTAAAAAAACTAGAACGAAAATCTAGTGAAATACCAATAATTTTGTTGTAACTCAAGCTAACGCAAATAGATTATGTAACAAAGTTCGTAGAGAACGGCAAAAAGTTTACAAACAAGACCTTTGAAGAAGATACTACAAAAATATCAAAAGAAGAAGTTAACTGAAAGCAGTATCAGTGAGAGAAATATCAAAGAAGATACAATCAGTCTGGACGAGAACTCACCATCCGAAGAAGAACATCAGAAATCAACAGGTACCTGAAGAGTGTAAGAATATTCTTAAGATAGAAAAAAATATATTTAGAAATCCAAGTGAAAATTTGTGTAGCAGTGAATTGAGTGAAAATAAAATAATTAATATGGCAACCCCACTTACATTAAGTTTAAATCCGTTGAAATATTTCGAAAAGTTATGTACTTTTGATGGTAGGGAAGAAGACTTGCATAACCTTATAAATAATGTTGAAGGAATAATTCCTACATTGAAAAATAATGATAGTCAGACATAATTAATGTGCATAAATGTACTTAAGTCAAAATTATTAGGAAGAGTAATAAGATGTATTGAAATACATCCTCACTTAGAAACATGGGAAGAAGTTAAGAATGTGTTAGAAAATAACTTTGGAGGTTTAAAAAATAGTTTAACGTTATATAACGAATTAATACAATCAAGTTTTTAAGGTAATGTTAGAGGATTTTACAATGGCATCCAAAAAATATTGTGTGAATCAAACTAAAAAACAATGCAAGAAGGTTAAACTCACGCAATTTCGCATAATAATGCCACAGCTCTAAACGTATTTAAAGAAAAACTACCGACACACATGAGAACAGTCTTATTCTCACTTAAATCTACAGATTTACATTCATCTCTGAACGAACTAATACAACCAGGTTTTGTGACAGAAAATAACTATCAAAAAGACAGAAATGCCAACAAAACTCAGTTAAAGAGAAAGCACCAACGAGAACCGTTCGGCAATACGAGAAAGCCAACTGGGACGGTCTCAACGGTTTCTTCAGTAACTTTAACTGGTCACTATGCTTCCTCGATAGTGACGTAGACGCCAGTGCAGATATGATCACAAATTTAATTCTTTGTGGAATGAGGAATTTTATCCTGAATAGGGTAAAATCTATCAAACCCAAAGAAAACTCGTGGTTTAATTCGAGCTGTAAGGAGGTTATTAGGGTCAGAGAAATAAGTTTCCGTAGTTACAAAGCCAACCCTACTGAGGAAAACCGGAAAAAGTTTCAACAAGCCAGGAAGTCCTGTAACGACCGTATTCGAAGAACCAAATTTTTGCATGACCAAAAATTAAGGCAAAAAATTCTACAATGTCCCAATAGTAGTAAAAATGTTTGGTCATTTGCAAAGAACATACGAAATGCCACTTCGTCGTCGGTTCCAACGCTCGTCTTCAACAACACCCCTTTTGTCAGCTCGTTAGAGAAAGCCAATTTGCTTGCAGCACAGTTTGCTGTTAATTCGACGCTGCCAGAAAGTGTTATGACTCCTCCCGTACTGGAGAGCGCAAGCGATTTTATGGGACGAATCTTCTTTCGCACTCGTGCAGTTGCCAGAGTCCTAAAAGATCTTGATATACAAAAATCCGCTGGCGCGGATAGTATCCCTCCCATTGTTCTGAAGAGGTGTTCTTCAACGCTGGCAAAACCACTGCGTAAGCTTTTCCATCTGTCCTATTCTACTGGTCTCTTTCCGAGTGGATGGAAAACAGCATTTGTCCAGCCAGTCCCTAAAAAAGGCGTATCTTCTTCACCCTCAAATTATCGTCCAATTGCACTTACGTCCCTTCTTTCCAAGGTCATGGAAACGCTGATCAATTTTCAGCTCAAGAAATATCTCGAAGAACGAAAGCTTCTTAATGACCGGCAGTACGGCTTTCGAAGCAATAGGTCCACTGGTAATCTGATGGTATATCTCACCGAACAGTGGAACAAATCTTTACATCGTTTTGGAGAAAGTAAGATTATTGCACTTGATATTTCTAAAGCGTTTGATAGAGTTTGGCATCAATCTCTCTTATCGAAAATACGCGCATTTGGTATCGATGAATCTCTTCTTCGTTGGATTAGAAATTACCTTTCGGACCGCTCAATACAAGTTGTATTAGACGGTTTCAAGTCTGAAATCCACAAAATAAATGCTGGTGTACCCCAGGGATATTTTCATAAATGATCTTTTATCTGAAACTTCTAATCTATTAAACTGATTCGCTGACGACAGTACCCTCAGCTTTTCATATTCGTTTTTAGATTCACATCCATGTCCTTCGGATGTGGAACTCGAATGGCAGCGTATGATAAGCTCATTTAATTCTGATCTTGACAGCATTGTCCAATGGGGAATCGAAAACCACGTGGAATTTAATGCTTCTAAAACTCAATGCTGTCTTCTGTCGTCCAAACGAAACCCACCCCCCATGCCACTATCCATGAGTGGCACTTGCATTGTGGAAACCGAAAAGCTTTCAGTACTCGGTATGTGTATCACAGACCACCTTGTGTGGAATGATCACATTTTTGATGTCGCCAAAAATGCTGCTAAGTGTTTGGGTTTTCTACGGCGATGCAAGAAATTTTTCACCCCATCTGATCCGGCTGTTATATATAAAGCCTTTATCCGTCCAAAACTCGAGTACAATTACCATGTTTGGGCAGGTGCTCCATCAACCCACTTGTGTCTTTTGGATAGGATACAAAGAAGAGCTATGAAAATGATAGGTGACAGAAATATAACGGAAGCATTTGCAACTCTCGAACACCGCCGCAATGTTTCATGTCTTTCGTTGTTTTACCGTTATTTTTATAAGCAGTGCTCTACTGAAATAGCCAGTTGCATTCCGCCCCTAAAAGAATTTAACCGTAATACTCGTACTTTCAGGAATGCACATCAGTTTACCCTTGAGCCCAACTTCGGACGTACGGTCAAGTATAGAGATTCTTTTTTTGGCCGAACTACCCGAATGTGGAATGCTTTACCCGGCTCAATTTTTCCCTTCCATTTCGATATTCAAAGGTTCAAAACCAATGTGCATCGGCATCTCCTCTTTAATCCTTCCCTGTTTTCCTAACGCTCGCACTGTGTTTAATTTAACAATTTAAGGGTACCAAAAACCCCTTGAGTGCGCGTACTAAAAAAACTAGAACGAAAATCTAGTGAAATACCAATAATTTTGTTGTAACTCAAGCTAACGCAAATAGATTATGTAACAAAGTTCGTAGAGAACGGCAAAAAGTTTACAAACAAGACCTTTGAAGAAGATACTACAAAAATATCAAAAGAAGAAGTTAACTGAAAGCAGTATCAGTGAGAGAAATATCAAAGAAGATACAATCAGTCTGGACGAGAACTCACCATCCGAAGAAGAACATCAGAAATCAACAGGTACCTGAAGAGTGTAAGAATATTCTTAAGATAGAAAAAAATATATTTAGAAATCCAAGTGAAAATTTGTGTAGCAGTGAATTGAGTGAAAATAAAATAATTAATATGGCAACCCCACTTACATTAAGTTTAAATCCGTTGAAATATTTCGAAAAGTTATGTACTTTTGATGGTAGGGAAGAAGACTTGCATAACCTTATAAATAATGTTGAAGGAATAATTCCTACATTGAAAAATAATGATAGTCAGACATAATTAATGTGCATAAATGTACTTAAGTCAAAATTATTAGGAAGAGTAATAAGATGTATTGAAATACATCCTCACTTAGAAACATGGGAAGAAGTTAAGAATGTGTTAGAAAATAACTTTGGAGGTTTAAAAAATAGTTTAACGTTATATAACGAATTAAGACAATCAAGTTTTTAAGGTAATGTTAGAGGATTTTACAATGGCATCCAAAAAATATTGTGTGAATCAAACTAAAAAACAATGCAAGAAGGTTAAACTCACGCAATTTCGCATAATAATGCCACAGCTCTAAACGTATTTAAAGAAAAACTACCGACACACATGAGAACAGTCTTATTCTCACTTAAATCTACAGATTTACATTCATCTCTGAACGAACTAATACAACCAGGTTTTGTGACAGAAAATAACTATCAAAAAGACAGAAATGCCAACAAAACTCAGTTAAAGAGAAAGCACCAACGAGAACCGTTCGGCAATACGAGAAAGCCAACTGGGACGGTCTCAACGGTTTCTTCAGTAACTTTAACTGGTCACTATGCTTCCTCGATAGTGACGTAGACGCCAGTGCAGATATGATCACAAATTTAATTCTTTGTGGAATGAGGAATTTTATCCTGAATAGGGTAAAATCTATCAAACCCAAAGAAAACTCGTGGTTTAATTCGAGCTGTAAGGAGGTTATTAGGGTCAGAGAAATAAGTTTCCGTAGTTACAAAGCCAACCCTACTGAGGAAAACCGGAAAAAGTTTCAACAAGCCAGGAAGTCCTGTAACGACCGTATTCGAAGAACCAAATTTTTGCATGACCAAAAATTAAGGCAAAAAATTCTACAATGTCCCAATAGTAGTAAAAATGTTTGGTCATTTGCAAAGAACATACGAAATGCCACTTCGTCGTCGGTTCCAACGCTCGTCTTCAACAACACCCCTTTTGTCAGCTCGTTAGAGAAAGCCAATTTGCTTGCAGCACAGTTTGCTGTTAATTCGACGCTGCCAGAAAGTGTTATGACTCCTCCCGTACTGGAGAGCGCAAGCGATTTTATGGGACGAATCTTCTTTCGCACTCGTGCAGTTGCCAGAGTCCTAAAAGATCTTGATATACAAAAATCCGCTGGCGCGGATAGTATCCCTCCCATTGTTCTGAAGAGGTGTTCTTCAACGCTGGCAAAACCACTGCGTAAGCTTTTCCATCTGTCCTATTCTACTGGTCTCTTTCCGAGTGGATGGAAAACAGCATTTGTCCAGCCAGTCCCTAAAAAAGGCGTATCTTCTTCTCCCTCAAATTATCGTCCAATTGCACTTACGTCCCTTCTTTCCAAGGTCATGGAAACGCTGATCAATTTTCAGCTCAAAAAATATCTCGAAGAACGAAAGCTTCTTAATGACCGGCAGTACGGCTTTCGAAGCAATAGGTCCACTGGTAATCTGATGGTATATCTCACCGAACAGTGGAACAAATCTTTACATCGTTTTGGAGAAAGTAAGATTATTGCACTTGATATTTCTAAAGCGTTTGATAGAGTTTGGCATCAATCTCTCTTATCGAAAATACGCGCATTTGGTATCGATGAATCTCTTCTTCGTTGGATTAGAAATTACCTTTCGGACCGCTCAATACAAGTTGTATTAGACGGTTTCAAGTCTGAAATCCACAAAATAAATGCTGGTGTACCCCAGGGATATTTTCATAAATGATCTTTTATCTGAAACTTCTAATCTATTAAACTGATTCGCTGACGACAGTACCCTCAGCTTTTCATATTCGTTTTTAGATTCACATCCATGTCCTTCGGATGTGGAACTCGAATGTCAGCGTATGATAAGCTCATTAAATTCTGATCTTGACAGCATTGTCCAATGGGGAATCAAAAACCGCGTGGAATTTAATGCTTCTAAAACTCAATGCTGTCTTCTGTCGTCCAAACGAAACCCACCCCCCATGCCACTATCCATGAGTGGCACTTGCATTGTGGAAACCGAAAAGCTTTCAGTACTCGGTATGTGTATCACAGACCACCTTGTGTGGAATGATCACATTTTTGATGTCACCAAAAATGCTGCTTAGTGTTTGGGTTTTCTACGGCGATGCAAGAAATTTTTCACCCCATCTGATCCGGCTATTATATATAAAGCCTTTATCCGTTCAAAACTCGAGTACAATTACCATGTTTGGGCAGGTGCCCCATCAACCCACTTGTGTCTTTTGGATAGGATACAAAGAAGAGCTATGAAAATGATAGGTGACAGAAATATAACGGAAGCATTTGCAACTCTCGAACACCGCCGCAATGTTTCATGTCTTTCGTTGTTTTACCGTTATTTTTATAAGCAGTGCTCTACTGAAATAGCCAGTTGCATTCCGCCCCTAAAAGAATTTAACCGTAATACTCGTACTTTCAGGAATGCACATCAGTTTACCCTTGAGCCCAACTTCGGACGTACGGTCAAGTATAGAGATTCTTTTTTTGGCCGAACTACCCGAATGTGGAATGCTTTACCCGGCTCTATTTTTCCCTTCCATTTCGATATTCAAAGGTTCAAAACCAATGTGCATCGGCATCTCCTCTTTAATCCTTCCCTGTTTTCCTAACGCTCGCACTGTGTTCAATTTAACAATTTAAGGGTACCAAAAACCCTTTGAGTGCGCGTACTAAAAAAACTAGAACGAAAATCTAGTGAAATACCAATAATTTTGTTGTAACTCAAGCTAACGCAAATAGATTATGTAACAAAGTTCGTAGAGAACGGCAAAAAGTTTACAAACAAGACCTTTGAAGAAGATACTACAAAAATATCAAAAGAAGAAGTTAACTGAAAGCAGTATCAGTGAAAGAAATATCAAAGAAGATACAATCAGTCTGGACGAGAACTCACCATCCGAAGAAGAACATCAGAAATCAACAGGTACCTGAAGAGTGTAAGAATATTCTTAAGATAGAAAAAAATATATTTAGAAATCCAAGTGAAAATTTGTGTAGCAGTGAATTGAGTGAAAATAAAATAATTAATATGGCAACCCCACTTACATTAAGTTTAAATCCGTTGAAATATTTCGAAAAGTTATGTACTTTTGATGGTAGGGAAGAAGACTTGCATAACCTTATAAATAATGTTGAAGGAATTATTCCTACATTGAAAAATAATGATAGTCAGACATAATTAATGTGCATAAATGTACTTAAGTCAAAATTATTAGGAAGAGTAATAAGATGTATTGAAATACATCCTCACTTAGAAACATGGGAAGAAGTTAAGAATGTGTTAGAAAATAACTTTGGAGGTTTCAAAAATAGTTTAACGTTATATAACGAATTAAGACAATCAAGTTTTAAAGGTAATGTTAGAGGATTTTACAATGGCATCCAAAAAATATTGTGTGAATCAAACTAAAAAACAATGCAAGAAGGTTAAACTCACGCAATTTCGCATAATAATGCCACAGCTCTAAACGTATTTAAAGAAAAACTACCGACACACATGAGAACAGTTTTATTCTCACTTTAACCTACAGATTTACATTCATCTCTAAACGAACTAATAAAACCAGGTTTTGTGACAGAAAATAACTATCAAAAAGACAGAAACCACAGAACTAAAATAACACAAAGTAGAGAACAAAAATCCTTTTATACAACACAATAATAATTTTAGGCCAACTACAGGACAGTATAGAAAAAATTACAACAATAACTCTAGTTATAGTAATCGATAAGATTTAACGCCAAATAACCCTTTTAGAACACAAAGTTACCAACATTTCAGACAGCCGTTCAATTATAATAATAATAAAATAATCAACAAAGATTTAATAATAATTACAACAAAAATTATAATAATAATTATAATCCGAATCACAATCGCGGACAAAATCTAAAGCCAATGAGTATAGATCCAAGATCTAGTCAAATAAGAGAAGCTCAAGTGAATTATAATAAAAATGACAAATATGGAGAAGTTCTAGGACAAATTAATAACGATAAATTTTTGGTATTCAGCTTTGGATCCGAATTACCCTTTATTAGACTAAGAAAAAACGGGAATTCTTTAAAATTGTAAGTAGATACAGGAGCTATAAAAAGTCTAATTTGTAAAAAGGATATCTCCATCACATGATAATAAGATAATAAAAAGAGAAAAACCTTTAATAATAAAAACAGTAGGAACACCAGTTGTTGTAGACGAAGAAGTAATAGTGCCAAAAGAAAGATTCGCCCTCAGAACTGTGGAAGATTGACTTTAATCAAAATGTCAATGGTATTATTGGTAACAATATCTTGATACCAAATAATAGCAAAATCGACTACAGATTGAGCACACTTGACCTCAATGGAAACGTAATACCTATTTTCTTTAACAAAAATGAAGAAATAGAGTATAATCATGTATCAATTTTCGACGAATTAGAATATAATAGTCTCGAACACTTAAACTCAGAAGAAAGAAAAGAATTAATAAAAATTTTAAAACATAATGAACAAAGATTTTATCATATAAATGATAATTTAAGTTTTACATCACATGTAAAACATAAGATCACAACAGTAAATGAAGATTCAATCTTCACAAGAATTTATAGGTATCCAGACCAAAAAATAATCACTAAAAGTTCAAGTCCATATAATGCTCCAATATGGATAGTTCCAAAAAAGGAAGATAAATTAGGTAACAAAGAGTAGAGAATCGTTATCGATTATATGAAAATAAATAATGTTACAAGAGAAGATAAATTTCCCATCCCAATAATCGAAGACATTTTAGACAAAATGGGCAGAGCAAACTATTTTTTAACTTAAGACTTAACAACACTAAACAAACACGAAATTAGTTATTGTCTGGTAGAAAAAGAGTTATTAGCTATCGTTTGGACTACAGCTCAATTCAGACACTATTTGTATGGTAGAAAATTCAAAATACTTACTGACCATAGACCATTAGTATGGTTAAATAATTTAAAAGAGCCAAATATTAAATTACAGAGAATGAAGATCAAAATAAGTGAATACAACTTCCACATAGAACACATAGCAGGAAAAGAAAACAAAGTAGCTGACGCCTTATCTAGAGTAAAAATAAATATGAAAGAAAATCAAGAAGACTTTGTAAGCACTAAACATAGTGTAGAATCAGACAGCACTAATTTAATACGGACAACCGAAAAAACAATTAATATATTAATCGGCAAATTATAGTTAAAAATGGTAATTCTAACGAAGAAATAATTTATCCTTTTACAAATAAACGAAGATTTATAATTACTAGAGAAAAATTCAAAGATAAAGACTTTGAAAAAATAATTTCAGAATGTGATATAAAAACGAATAACGCAATTTATATAGACAATAACGAGCTGTTTTTAGAATTCCAGTCAAATTGCAAGTTCCATCACAATAAACTAGTATTATACAGAACAATGAAAGTTCTGGAAGATATTACTTCACCTCAAGTAGAAGAGGTTATATATAAAATACATTCAGACTTCAATCACTTAGGAATTGAAGAGACTTATCTAGAATCCCAACGAGAATATTATTCACTGAACGTGAAAGAAATAATAACAAGAATCATTAATAAATGCCACATTTACAACTTAAAAATAGAACATAACCCTATAAAATTACCCTATGAAAAAACAAATACACCCATAGGACCACATATACATTACCACATAGAAATTTTGATTCTGCCAAATCAGACAAAATACGCAACATGTATTGACAAATTCAGCATGTATATAGCCGCTGAAAAACTTAAAAGAAAAATCAAAAAGACGTATTCAACGCCTTAGTAAAAATATCAAATATAATGTCAAGACCACAGAAAATCACTATGGAATATGGATCAAGATCCAACATTTCAAACATATACTATATACTTTATATCGAAGAACATAATACTACAATTTACAGACAAACAGGGAACTCAAAAGTCGAAAGATTACACGGAACTCTGAATGAAAACATTCGACTTCTAGAATCAAAAGAAAATTTAGTCGCCGAAGTGACTTCAGTGATAGAAGTATACAATCGGACAATTCATTTAACTACAAAAGAAAGACCAATAGATATTCACTTAGGAAAGATAGACGAAGAAATAATATTTTAAAGAATCGAAGCTAATAAAATAAAAAGATTAATAACATTAAATAAAAATCATGAGGATAAGGAGATCAATCATAATTACACTTAAATCAATAATCCCGAAAAGTTTAACAAACTCAAAACTAGACATAAAAACATAAAAACCAAAAAAATAACAGTAAAACCACATTTAAGAACTCAATAACTACATAAAGATCAGCTTAGACGTTTGAAAAAATATCAAGAAATACAAGATGGCACAGTTAGTGAAGGCAATCGTACTATTGACAATTATTCTAATGACCATAATAGTACACGTGGAATCACAAGAGCTACAAATAAAACAAATCAGTTAAGAATATACAATTATAAAAACACAACCAGTAAAGTTAATTAAAGAATATATTAGTTTTATTCATCTGATCAATTTAACGAAATAGGAACAAGTTATAAAAGATTAAAGTAAACAGATCATATATTTCCCGCGGGAAACAACACATCTTACAAAAGAAGTAAATAAATTAGAAAATAAAATCGAAAAAATAATTACTCATCATATAATCAAGAAAAGAGGACTAGTGAACTTTATAGGAACAGGTTTCAAATGGATCTATGGAACTATGGACGACAATGATTGACTCTTGTCTAGAGTAGAAATTTCAAACTATCAAAC
The DNA here is from genome assembly GCA_949320155.1 of Melangyna quadrimaculata. NCBI lineage: Eukaryota > Metazoa > Arthropoda > Insecta > Diptera > Syrphidae > Melangyna > Melangyna quadrimaculata. The sequence goes on along the minus strand of OX439483.1, from coordinate 261,063,425 downwards.
TAAATAATAATAATTTGTATAAAGTCTCCTTGGTTCTCTGAGAGAGGGCCTTACTACTTAAATGCCTTCTTAGACCGAAGAAACAGCGGTTGGCAAGAGTAATTCTTCGCTTGATCTCTGCACTGATGTCATTCTACGATGTAATAGTGGAGCCCAGGTAGACAAAGTCCTTGACAACTTCGAAGTTATATCTGTCCATCGTGATATTTTGCCCGAGTCGACGATGTTGAGATTCCTCTCTCGATGACAGCATATACTTCGTCTTGTCCTCATTAACCGCCAATCCCATTCTAGCCGCCTCCGATTCAATGCTCGCAAATGCCCCTGCCACAGCTCGCTTCGTTCTGCCGACAATGTCTATGTCATCCGCATATGCAAGCAATTGAATGGACTTTTGAAAGATTGTACCGCTGGTGTTGACATGTGCGTTGCGTACAATGGCTTCAAGAACGATGTTGAATAGGTTGCATGATAACGCGTCGCCTTGCCTCAATCCTTTCTCAACATCAAAGGAATCGGTGGTGTTCTTACCAATTTTGACGGAGCAGCGAGATTTCTCCATCGTCATCCTGCACAAGCGGACGAGCTTGGCAGGGATGCCGAGACTCGACATGGCTCTGTATAATTCGTCCCTTTTCACGCTATCATACGCGACTTTAAAATCGATAAAAAGGTGGTGTGTATCGATCTGGAATTCCCGGGATTTTTCTAAAATCTGTCGGAGTGTGAACATTTGATCGACGGTTGACTTGCCTGGCCTAAAACCGCACTGATAAGGGCCGATCAGATCGTTGACAAAAGGTTTTAAGCGGTCACACAGGATGGCCGACAAGATTTTATAAGCGACGTTTAGGAGACTAATTCCTCTGTAGTTGGTACATTTCAGAACATCTCCCTTTTTATGGATGGGGCACACTATACCGAGGTTCCATTCATCGGGCATACTTTCCTCCGACCAAATTTTGCAGATGAGCTGGTGTATGCTCCTAGCCAATTCATCGCCCGCTGATTTAAATAGTTCGGCTTGTAAGCCATCCGCACCAGCAGCCTTGTACGACTTAAGTTTGGATATCGCCAGCCGCACTTCGGTTAGGTCGGGTGGACGGAACTCTTGGCCATCATCGTCCAAGTTGAATGGAGCGTTCTGCCTATTAGCGGCATCTTGGCTGTCTTCGCCATTAAGCAGTCTAGAGAAGTGTTCTTTCCAGATCCTCAGCACTGACTGTGTGTCTACTACCATATTCCCACTCTCATCTCGGCAGGCTTCCGTTCTAGCCTTGAATCCTTGGGTGGATCGCTTCACCCTCTGATAAAATTTTCGAACATCTCCCCTACCGCTACAACCCTCAATAGACTCTACCGCCCGCTTCTCGTGCTCTCTCTTTTTCCTCCTGAGAAGTCGGCGTTCCTCTTTTCGTTTCAGCCCGTAGAGCTCCCGGGCCACTCTCTCAGCAGCTCTTGTTCGAGTCTGCAGCATTGCCTGGTAGGCCTTTTGACAGTGTTCCCACTGGTCCTCTGCACTTGATGCTGGTGGCGGACCTCCTGAGAGATTAAGAGTTACGTGGTCTGCAAAAGTTCTGGCAGTCTCTTGCGATTTAAGCTTCTCGACATCGAATCTTTTCACAGCATCTGCTCTGCGTTGTCGCGTCATGGATATCCGCATACGTAGTCTAGCTACCACCAGGTAGTGATCCGAGTCAATGTTGGCCCCTCGGAACGTTCGGACGTCCAAGATACTGGAGGCATGTCTCGCGTCTATCGCAACGTGGTCGATTTGGTTGACGGTTACTTGATCACGCGACCGCCAAGTCCCCTTGTGTATATTGAGGTGTGGGAAGTAGGTGCTTGAGATGATGACATTTCGCCCCGCCGCAAAGTCTGTCAGCCTGTGTCCGTTGCCGGAAGTTTCGTCGTGTAGGCTGTGTCCTCCGACTATCGAACCAAAGATGCCCTCCTTTCCGAATCTTGCGTTGATGTCACCAAGAATTATCTTCACGTCGTACTTCGGGCACATATCATACGTTGTCTCCAGGAGATCGTAGAATGCTTCTTTGGTTGAGACCTCTCTCCCTTCATGGGGGGCATGAACACAGATCAGCGAAATATTCTTAAATTTGCCCTTGATGCGGATTGTGACCAGGCGCTCGCTTACACTTCGGAAGCCCAAGACTTCTTGCCTAAGTCTTCCCCTTATCACAAAACCACAACCAAAGAGCCGCTGACCCTGTTCCTTCAAGCACCCGCCGTAGTAGATGTCACACGTTTTCATTCTCCGTATGCCCTCTCCATCCCATCGCACTTCCTGGATGGCTGTTACGTCAGCCTTTAGCCTGTCCAGGTTCTCCACTAATTGTTCGGCTGCACGTGTTCTGTATAAGGACAGGACGTTCCACGTGCAGATCCGAAATTCATTGTCCTTGTTTCGTTTGCTGGGGTCGTCAACTTTAAAATCATCCATATCCGAGGCTTGTTGTTGTTTCGGAACAACTTTTTTTTTACGTGGTAGGGAAGTTACCCCGACGCACAACCCCCGACCCGGAGGACCAGACCCTTCGTATAACTCCAAGGGTAGGGAGCCGGATAAACCGCTTCTTATAGGCCTCAGCTACAAATATGTAGTAGTAGCCCATATAAGGTGTTCACTAAGTAGTTCAACCTAACTGGAACTGTAGACGCCACCGTTGATTCCATCTAGAGAATTCGTCCGCTGCCGCCTCGATGAAAGGAGAAGTGCCTTAGTGGGAACACTCCTCCCCCCCCTCTCTCGTTGGCTGTCCTCAACAGCTTTCCACGGGGATTTAAACCCCGTCTCCAGCTGAGGTACTAGACATCCGATGTTCACCACGTGGAGGTGAGAGTAGGAGTTGGTAGACAGAGGTGGGTTTTGAGAAAAACCTGTGGACGCTTGTGTCCTCTTGAATGCACATAACTACCCTTTTGAACATAATAATGACCAAGTAAAAATAAATGAAAAATTTATTAAACAATTTAAAATCCTAACAGAAATCGTAAATAAAGGTTCAAGAAAAATAAATGGTTTAAATTTAGAGAAAACAGAAATTAGCGAACTAAAGAAAGAAATAGAATTTAACAAACAAATAAACAAAGTAAGACACTGTTTAGAAATCATAGAAGATATAATATTAAATGCAAAAACAGGAATATTAACACATGATGTTCTGTTATTCGAAGAACTATAAGAAAATAACATAACTTTCGAGAAATTTCAACATATAAAAACAAACATTGCCTTGTTTAAAGAAAATTTATTAATAATATTACCAATTCCTCAATTTTCTGATAATATTTATGAAAAAATTTACATAGAAAACTTTCCTATAAAAAATCAAACAAATAAAATATAAAATGTAAAGACAATATATTTTTCAAATAACGAAATATTTTATCCAAGTGATGCGATAAAAAACTTAACAAAAGTTGATGATAAATGTATAAGAACTTTAATATTAAAAAATTGCCCAAATAAATGTGAACTTGAACAAATGAAAGATGAAAATATTAACGAAGTAGGAGAATACCTTGTTATAAAAAATATATTTAATCAAAAAATTGAACAAAATTGTAATCCATATAATTATACTTTAAATGGTAATTACCTAATAAAGTTTGAAAATTGTAATAAATAATATAATATATATATATATATATATATATATATATAATATAAATATAATAAAGAATATAAAAGAGATATTGTTATTCCTCCAATAAAATATAATATCAAAGAAAATATTGAAAAAATTGAAATAATTACTTATGCACCTACAAAAAATATTAAGGAATTACATGAAATAATATATTCAAATAATAATGGTATACCATATCGCTCATTAGCTTACTTACTTACTCAGATCCTTGACCCCTCCAAGGGGCACAGGGCGTCAACTACCGCTACACGCCATCTCGTTCGGTTTCTGGAAATGTATTTTAGCTCTCCCCAACTTTTACCAAGCTTTTGTGATTCCTTGTGGACTGTTCTGCGCCAAGATTTTCTCTGGCCTCCAGGTCTTTGGGCATCTTGGATGAGTGGATCCCACTCCCCTGCATGTCTTGCAATAGAGTCTGCACGACGACGACGTAGGGTGTGACAAATCCACTGCCACTTTCTTTTCCTAATAACGATGTCAATAGGACTTTGGCCCGTTCTCCGAAGGAGTTCTTGGTTGGAGATGGTGTTCGGCCAAAAAATCCTTAGGATGTTTCGGAGACATCTATTTTCGAAAGTTTGTAGCTTCCTTGTGACAGAGGCGGTCACTTTCCATGTACTACACCCATATAGTAGTACTGACTCTACGTTCGAGCGGAACAGTCGCAGCTAGGTCTTCGTACTGTACACGTTGCTCCTCCAAACTTTAGACAGCATGCCGAAAGCAGCCGATTCGGCAGTTAACATCTTCATCCGTACCACCGCCGTCTTTTGAGACAACACTACCGAGGTACAGGAAGTTGTCCACCGCTTCAACCTGCTGTCCCGCAACGACAACTTGATAAGAAGATTCAGAAATGTTGAGGATTTTTGTTTTCCCGGCGTTGATCCTCAAACCGTTTTTTTTTTTTTGCCTCGCATTCCAGATTACTTACCATATAATAAAGATCCATATTGTTGTACGAGAGCAAACAAATAGCGTCAGCGTAATCAAGATGTTGCAAGAACGAAAACATCGTCGGTCGAATTCCACGCGCTTGCTCGGCTAGAGCTGCGTGAAGAACAGCCCCTATAACCACCAGGAAAAGTAGTGGAGATAGCAAACATCCTTGACGAACTCCGCTATGGATATCGGTGTCCTCTGATACCTTTCCGTTGTGTAAGACTTGATACGATGCACCCTCGTAGGTAGCCTTTATAATGGCGATAATCTTCTCGGGTCCTCCTCTCCTGCGAAAAGCTGACCAAATGAAATGAAGTCGATGAAGAGCAAATGAAGAGGGCAGCGGAACTCCACGCATAGTACTATTATGATCCTCAAGGTGTTGATGTGATCAATGCAGGATGAGCCTGCACGAAATCCCGCTTGCTCTTTGTCGAGAGTAGAATCGAGATGTTCTTTGATTCGTTCCAAGATTATTTTCGCCACTATCTTTGCCACCGCGGGGAGGACATAGATCCCCCTCCAGTTTCGGCAATCCGTAAGATTTCCCTTCTTTGATAGTTTGACGATCATCCCTTTTTTCCATTCAATGGGGAAACTTTCGTTCTTCCATGCCTGTGCTATTAAGAGATGTAGCAGCTTCGCTGATGTTGTGGATCTGCTTGGTAGAGCTCAGCGGAAATGCCGTCCAAACCTGTCTGCATTTTCTGGCGTGGCAATGCTGATTACTTCTGCGGCAAAGCGGTCCTTATATCTTTGGTGCACTATAGGATCCCGTAATATGTCGGTGTTGTACCTGGGCATACGCAGGAAATTTTGCCGATTTCCATGTACTGAAGCAATTCGAAGTCGAACGTAGGCAAGCATAAGATGGTGATCGCGAGCTAACCCTACATCAGCACCGCGTCTGTTTCGGACGTCGAGAAGACAATTTTTAAGGCGCTTGCTAATAGCAAAGTGATCGATTAAGTTCATTGGCGATCTGTAGATAACCAACTTATCTTGTGCGAGATCCTATGATCGAACAGAGTACATCCAATGACTAGCTGATTTGCGTTACAGAAGTCAACAAACCGCTCTCCATTGTCGGTCCGTTCCCCGACCTTAGCATTAAGATCGCCTATTACGATAGTGATGTCTCCATTCGGCGAGCTTCTGAAAACCGCGCTAAGTTGGCTGTAAGATTCGTCCTTTTCGGCGTCCGACGCTTCCTCAGTTGGGGCATAGCCCTGGATGATGGTGATTTTTCTCAATTTGCTCTACAACCAGGCTGTCGATATCCTGTTGTTGATGGGTTTCCAGGTAATAAGGCTTTGCCGCGCCTTTGGAGTCAACATTAAACCTACGCCAGAACATCGGGAGTTTCCAACTGGTTTTCGAGAGTAAATAAATAAAGTGCTTTTCGAAGGTGAATCCACCTACCCTGCGCTAAACCATCTCACTTAACTCAGACCCAAGATGTCTAGGTTGTACCGTAGGAATTCTTTCTCAAGTTGGAGGAATCTGGCGTAGTTAGGGCCTTCTCCGCGGATATCGAGAAGAGTTTTAACATTCCAGAATCCAATCTTTGTACTTGTTCGAAAGCCAAAAGTCGTCACCGTTAGATCATTCCTTATCCGAAGCTGTAGTTGCCAATTCGAAGCGGTTGATTTCTTTACATGTGGTAGGTTGCCAACCCGTCACACGACCCCTAGACCCGGAGGGCCGGATCCTTGTGTAGCCTTAGGACAGCAGGTCGGATTATCCGATACCAGTAGCCCACTACGGGGATATAAGTGCTGCCGTTGACCTTTGAAGGGTTTTTCTTTTTTCTTGGTAGACCTATTAATTAAAATTTTATCGCAAAATATGACACTTTTAAAATATTTATTGAACTGTTTTCACTTCGGAAGTCCCTGCATAAATGAAAAAAAAAAACAGTATTTTCACAAAAAAAAATATTTAAAAGTGACAGTGTATATATATAACGACGAATGATGCTCTATAGCCTTCAATTTTTCAGTTATAGAAATGAAATTTTACCAAAAAGTAGTTTATAGAAAACGAGTTTGAACTGTGTCATTAGGTCAAAATTAATGTTTTTTGAGTTATGACGTTGTTCTTTTTAATGAGCGATATGGAATTATAATCCTAATAATAATAATTGTATCTTTTTTATATATTGCAAATATTTTAGAAAACGATCAAATAATCCAAATATTAAATATGACTCAGGACGAGTCCACTTTTTCCAAGGGGGGAGGAGTGATGAATGTCATACCACTACAACACAAAACAAAGATAACGACTGATGATAAAGAATCGCTATCGCCAAAAGATACGTGACCAATCGGACATCGTTATCAACAGTCATATACATTAAAAGATTTGGACTTTTATATGATCGCACATAAGAATAAACATCATAAATACGACTGCATGTTATTCAAAAAGATTAGGACTTACCTATGATCGCACATAAGAATAAACATGAGGGGTATTCATGCAACGATGTAAAACACTAGATATGTTTACCATTTGGGTAAGTTTACCATTTGGTAAATGAAGTGTCAAATTTTGTATGGGAAATGATTTACTCAAAGTGGATAACATTCCCCAACGAATTTGCTTTGGAAAATGATTTGGTAAAATTATCCAAACGTCATTGTGACTTTTATAAATTAGGCGTGCTCACAAATATGATAAATATATCTCAGAGAACTAAAAAAAACTCTGACCGTGTTCTGTTGGCGATTAAAGTTGTAAATAGTATAAGAAAGAATGATTCGGACGTCTACATTTACTCAACGATTAGGAAAGGTACTTTTCGTAAACTCCCCAAACAAAGCGAACCATTCGTTGAAGACGACACAACTACATCAACAACGTGTTTTTATTGTTGTTTTCTTCTTCGTTCGTAGGGGGGCAACTCTGTGAGAATAAAAAGTGACAACCCAAAATTACAAGTCCAATTGAAAATAATTTTTAATTAAATAATTACAAAAGATATTTACGTAAAATATAAGTATAAACATTTATAAAAGTGTGTTACAACTAAAAAACATAAAAGTTGTTATAAAAACATAAAACATTTAAGTGTAAATGAATTATAAAAGATCTCGCACTGACACTTCTCCAGAACAATTACTTTCTTCGCCCAAAAGACAACAAAAAACAATTACAACCATGGCCGTGGGACAATTGTAAATTGAAGTTCTAAAAACAATCATGGGAAATCTTCTTGATGATAAAATATCAAATTTAGTTACTAAAGGAGATATTTCAGACATTCGTGATGAGATTCAACAACTAAGAACGAGAAATACGGAACTTCCAACTAAACTTGAGGAAGTTTAAGTTGAATGTAAGTCGCTCAAGAGGGAAGTTGAATTTCTTGCAAAGAAATCTTGTGAAAAGAATCTCATCGTACGCATTGCCAAACGGCAAAACATAGATCACTTTGATGAAGTGAAAAAACTATTTACTTCGCTGGTACCAGATGAACCAGCCTCGCTTAACTCAATACGATTACTTCTAATTACCAAACATGCAAACTCTAAAGATTATGTCGATGAAGTGCTACATAATTCCAGCAAACTTAAAGGGACCGGCATTTTCATACATAGAGACTTCCCACTAGCTAAGCGAAATGTGCGACAATCATTGCTTCGAGTAAGGAAGGCAATCAAAAACATAAAAGCTAATGTGGAGGTCCAAATTAAAGGTGAAACTTTGGTGGTGGCGGGGAAAACTTTCAATTGGTGCAGAGAGAGGGGTCTGCTTGCTGACAGATCTGACGGTTGTGTGGTTCTCGGCAAATTGTATTCTGGTTTTAATTTATCTAACCCTTGTATATGAAAACTATAGTACTATCATGGACAAATTTTTTTTGTGCAACAATGCTTCGTTGGTGGCGCCACTTTAGCTCTACGGAGACTTCCATTTTTGGGAGACAATTGTCGGCGGAGACTTCAATTTTTGGGAGACTTCCATTTATCAGAGAATCGAAACTAAGTAGTTAGAGCAAGAGGAGTGTATTTTTTTCGATTCTGGTAAGAATCAAATGGAGTAAGCGAGATTACCAATCGAAGGTTTTGTTCAACGTCAATGATGAGAAAAAGATGAAGAGAATGGCAAAAAAATGTTCGTATCCTCTTTGATTGAATGTGCAATGCAAGGTTATTTTTTTTGCTTAATTTACTGATTATGCTATATGCGAGAAGTGAAGTGGACATACATACATGTAAGTTAGCTTTTTGCGTCGTCGTTGTCAACAACCTTGAGAAAGGAATATAGTTTTTTTTTTTTGCGGGAAAGAATAATGCGTGGAGGTATCCATTCTTATATTATCAAGGGTAGGTTTATTTTAATGCGTGAAAGAAAAATATATGTTCATGTTGTGTAAGTATATTTGTAGGTATATATGCAATCGTATGTTATTGAGGGTAGTTTTGATATTAAATTGTCTTGCAAAGATTTCTTATTTGCCGTGAAATTTGCTGCAAGTGCAAGATTTTGAGCATATTTTTTTGCGGGAACATCTACATAGGTAGATAATATTCGTATAAATCATGGATGGTAGGTTTTATTAATATTAATGTTGTTTGCATGATTTGAGTTTGACTTAAAATGTTTTGAAGAAATTTACAATTAATTATGCCGACAAATATAGGTAGGTCCATACATAATGCATAACTATATGTAGGTAGGTATGAAAATAAGTTATGAAAAAAGGGAGGATTTCTATGCAATGTTGAGGTAGGTAAGTGCTTGGTGGTAGGTAGGTTGTATTTGTTTACCTACTTTTAATTCACAATTTATCATACAAGCAGGCATGTAGGTATAGGTATGATTTTATTATTTGACACTAGTCTGTCAATGAATTGCAGCCAGTGGGCAATATCCTAGGAGGTTCGTTTTATAAGTTTTAGTTGTGCCCAGAAATGTTTGAACTAAAGCTGGGTATGTAACTGTACCTACAACATTGTTCGTTTAATTAAAGCTACCTAGGTATGTACATAGGTATGTACCTAGGTAGGTACCTACATTTTTATTTTTTCAAATCAACCAGAGAGAGAACATTAATGTAAATTGCAAAACGGTCAGTGCACTAAAAATTGAATTATACTCAGGTGTAGGTAGGTATGTACGTATAGGTTTGTAGGTAGGTACCTATATAAATATTGTTAAAAAAAGAAGAAACGAAGTTTCAGTCGTCCAGCCAGTCGTCGTACAGCCAACTCCGCTTAACTGAAAACATCGGTTATCTGAAACAAGACATTTATTCCGGAGGCTTTTTTTAAAAAAAAACTGCTTCGCATAACTGCACTCCGCTTAATTGCAATCTCGGGATAATTGAAACAAAATTGTGTGCCTCAAAGGAACATTTTTCACTTTTTCAACTCCGTATAAGGGAAACGATCATTTTTTTTTGTTTTTAATTATCATATATTCATATTCGTTTTGTGATTAAAAATGTAAATACCTTTGTTGTTTGAATTGTTTCATATGGAAATATAACGACATATTAGGTACATACATATTTTGACACAAAAAATCATACCTAAATTTTTGTTTGATTCTCAGGCTAAATGAAATTTAATATTTGTTTTGAAAAAAACTCCGCTTATTTAAAATAATTTTCAGTTATCCATAGTTCGGTATTCGGTTAACTGAAAACTCCGCTTTACTGAAACAAATGGTCTACAATTATGGTGCTCCAGTTATGCGGAGTCGACGGTCAATTTCATTTTTATATATACCAAGGTAGGTAGGTAGGTTTATATATACATACCTACGTAGGTGTCTACATTTAAAAAAAAATTGTTTTAACTAAACCTAGATCTAAATTTTTATTTTATTTTTTTTCAAATCAACCAATTGCAAAATGTGCCAACAGGTAGGTACCTACCTACTTACCTATTTTAATTTTAATTTCCGATTTTTTGATTCCAGGTAGTTTACAAAATAAATGTTTTATTGTAGACAGGTAGGTACCTACCAATAACTTTTTTCGTTAGGAATTTTTTCCTTTTTTTTAAATTTAAGTGTAAAATAAATTTGAAAAACTTAAATATGAATTTTTGCATAAATAATACAATAATAATAATTATTAATTGTTCCTATTTTCGTGAACTTTTTTTTATAAATTTCTAAATGGAATACAATTTTAGAAATTTATAATAATTTATATTAGTTAGTGTTTTTTTTATGTTTAAAGCTTAAAACTTCTACCTTTCTCCGTTTGTGGGGAGGGACAATTTTATAAAACATTTGCTTTAAATGGATTAAAAATTATTAAAAATCAACGATATTACTTACAATATTATGCGATAGCTTTTTTCAGCCTATTTTGTTTCAAATTGTTTTCAAAATAAAAATGTTCAATGAATAGTTTTTGAAACAAAATTTTTCAAAGTCAAAATTTAGAAAAAAAAAATTGAAAAATTAAATTTATTTGCATTTTTTACTTCAGAATTTTACGTAATATTCTTTGTTCCAAAAACGATTGCTGTAATTAGTTTTTAGTCAAACGCTAAGAACCAGGAGCTGATATATAGTTTAGTTTAAGAGAAAATCGAAACTTATGAAAGTACTTTTTTCTTCCAAAATTATTTTTTTGAATAGGTATTTAGTACGTGTATACAGGGTGTTTTGCATAAGGTGTCATAAAAGGCTAGAGCGTGTAGGTTGGACTTAGACAAGACAAGATTCGTATAGGAGGGGGGTCTATTTTCATCCGTTTAGGCGGGAGGGGCAATTTCCAAAAAAAATCCCTTAAAACAGAAAAAAAAATATTAAAAAATTACGGTAACACTAACAGAGAGCCGCTATAGCATATTGAAAAGCCAAAGGTCTATTCTTTAATATAATTTTTAAATTAAGTTGTTCGAGTGAATAGTTTTTGAAAAATAAATTTTCCAAGTAAAAATTTTGGAAAAAAAAATTTCAAGCTAATTTTTTTCAAAAATTTATGTAATTAACCATAATTTTTGTTTTCAAAACTTAATGCTCTTGTCAATTTTTAGTCAAACGGTGGAAACCGTATGGATCTAGGACTTTTACTTTTCAAGATATGAAAAAAATTAATGAAGCAACTTTCACATTAAACTAAGAAGAAACCGGGTAAATGATCATTTCAGCAACCAGTTGATTATCGTCAAGTTTAAGTTGTGAAAATTGGCAGAAAAATAGTTATAATATTAAACGATTGTTGACAATGAACAAAGCAAAGTAAATCTTATGGATTTTATTTGAATTTTTATGAATTTTAAAAAATCAATTGTGACACTAATAAAGGAGGTACAGATTAAAAAATGAGTTATCAAATTAATGGTTATTTTATTGAGATTAAATATAAGAAAAAACCAATTCAATCCATGCCTACCCCACATGGTATTAAGTAATATGTGTAAAAATTATATATTGTTAATTTATCAGCTCAATAGTACAATAGAAATATAATTTTTTTATACAAATTCCTGGAACATATAGCTATAATTCATTAGTATATTGGAAACCTCTACCACTGTTTATTGAAAAGATATTAATAAAAAACCAAAAAAAAATTCAAAATGTTTACCCTTTCTTAAATAAATCTGTCAAATGACAAGTTAGAAAGATAATATTTTTACCATTTAATTGCCATCAAATATATCAAGATTTTAAAATTTTAGATTTTTCCAACTACCCGTTAAAAATCATATAGATTGAAAAATTGACCAAAATAATTTACCCTTTTTCAAAAATCATTTTTGGTATGAAAAAAAAATCCTGTCAAAAATTGCTTAAACATGGATAATTTTTTTTATCATCCCCTATAAAAATATGTAAAAATAAAAAAAATAAAAAATGTACCCCCTTATAACTACTAAGTACTTTTCGAAACGACTATTTATCAATTTTCAGTTGTAAAACCGGGTATATCTCGGTTTGTAGATTTTTAATAAAAAAAAGTTGTGCATATTTTGTTGCCTAATTATATATCTTTCAAATACAAAAATAATGTTTCTACGAAGTCGCGTTTAGAAGTTAGTTTTTTTGACTTTGATTCAGTTTTACCCTATTAAATGTGCGAATTTCCAAAATTCCGTTCTTAGTGCAACCCTGAATATAATTTGCTATTATATAAATTTTAGTATATAGATACCTACCTACTTTTAATACTTCTAGTTTCAGCTGTTGCAATTTTTATTCTTTCATTTATATCTATAATATAAATAAATTAACATTCACATACAAATAAGGTACGTACCTTCTTACATGTACCTAGTACCTACCTAGATATTAATACAAATTATCTACAAACATACCTTCCTTTCTAGGTTAACATAAAAAAGCGACAAACCTAACTACCTACCATGAGCCATACTCATCTAAAAAACATCATCGCCATGAAACTCATGAATTATTGCATCACTGATATTCTTGCCAACAGACCTACATACATAAATATCTAGAAAGCAAAAAAAAAAAAAAACAATCTACCTATGCCTTGACCTTCCGGCCGACGCGACGTCACGATTGTCTTCTTGCATTGCACACAAGTTGTAAAAAAAACCACCCCTTCCTCTTTAAGCGCACAAGACCCAACAAACCAAGGAGAATTCCCAAATTTTGTTTACACTTTTTAATTCTCTGCACCTTTGCATAGCAAAGTAATCGACAAAAAAATGTAAACCTAACAAAAAACATTCATTCTACCTATTTCACTCTAACTATTATAAATATAAGTATTCCTTACTTATTTTTACTAGAAATTCTCCACAAAACTCAATTTTCTCCACTGTAAAATTTGATGAGATTCTTTCACAATCGATCTGAAGATGGCAGTCCATTCGACATTCACCATGATAGTACTATGGATTTCATATACAAGGATCCAACACAGAGCTTCTAAAATTAACAACCGATGCACATTTCAACATTAGTGAAGACAACAACCAATCTTCAGGAAATAATCCGCTTGAATTTATGCAACAATCAACGAGTAATTTTTCTTCATGAAATGAAAACGTCTGCCAGATTAATTTAAAAAAAAAACAAGTAAACAAAACAGAAAATATTAATTTAGATGTAAGAACTTTAAATTTATTATGGTATAATGTGGGAGGATTGAGAAATAAATTACTTTTTCCATCCGTTTTTGAATATATAAACAGCTTTGATTATTTTTACCTTTTTGAAACGCATGTAATGCAAAACAATTATGGTGATTTTGAAAAGTATTTTATAGGGTTTCAATTATTATGGATCCCAGCGACAAAGGTACACACGCGTGGGCGAGCAATCGGGGGTTATCTTTTTGGCTTCAAATCTGTTAATTCAAGTTATTGCAGTTTCGTAAATATTGAAAATTATGCGGCAATAAAATTAAACTTGGTTGATGAAATTTTTTACATTTTTCCTATTTATTTAAATTGCAATTATTGGGAGCAAAATTTTTCTAGTTTGGATTGCTTACTTAACGCTTTGAACACGAGCAACATAATGCTCATTGGCGATTTTAATGCGCGACTATCGGAACAGCAGATAGAAAGTGATACAATATTTTTTGGGGAACAATTCAATTTGGTTAGACATTCAAAAGATAAGATTATGAATGGGAATGGTAGAAAACTATTAGAACTCTTTCAAAATGTTGATATATTTTTGCTTAATGGGTCAACAAGTGGGGATTCTTCAGGGGAGCTGACTTTTATTGGAGGTCCAGGTGCATCAGTTGCTGATTATTGTGGTATTAGTGGTAAATGGTTTGAGAAAATATTGAATTTTAATGTTTCTACATTGACCTTCTCGGATCATATTCCAATCTCAGTTTCCTTGGAAATATACATACAAGCCTCCGCCGGAAAAAAACATTGCTCTTTTGCCGAGACTTTTTTGGAATGAACGTGAAAAGGAAAGTTATAAGGCAAAACTTGGTCAGTTTACCGTGAAAACTGATTTAAGTCAAGCAAACACAAGTCACCAAATTGATTCTTTTATCGAAGCTATAAAAACTCGATGTCCTTTTCAGAAAGGAGGAATGTAGTTAAGGGTAAGCAGAAGTGGTTTGACAAACACTGTGAGAAAGCTAGAACTATTTCCTTTAAACTACTAAAACTAACAAGAATCAGAAACGGGGAGTATTTTCGCAAAGCATATGTACGTGCAAATACGGAATACAAAAAACTTTGTCAAATAAAGCGAAATGAATACTTTTTAGAAATTGCAAGGAGTTTAAATAATGTCAAAGATTATTCCGAATTTTGGCAAACAGTTAAAGAATTGAATGGGACAAAATTAAAAATTGGCAACAATTTAAATGCCCATATGTTGGCGACCTATTTTCAAAATTTGTTGAATCCATCAGATATTGAAGAACAAATACAATATGCTAAAAATTTCACGATCATAAGCTATTAAGAGCAGGATAGCACCTATGAAGAGATACTCAGCGTTCTGCACAAAACAAAAGATAACAAAGCCCCAGGAGAGGATAGAGTTCCTTATGAATTTTTCAAGAACGCTTCACACGCCTTTTTGAAGAATTTAGCAAGGACGTATTCAAATATATTGCATACAGCTGAAGTACCTGAAACTTTTAGAAAGTCAATTGTTTTCCCAACACACAAAAAAGGGGACGTTAATAATGTAGAAAACTATAGGGGTATTTCATTTTTAAATGTGATCGCAAAAATATTTACGGGCATCATACTTAAAAGGCTTGAATTGTGGGTAGATCAGAATAAATTGCTTAACGAATTTCAAGCTGGATTTAGAGCGGGCTATTCTACGATAGATCTCATTTTTACCATTCAAAATATTGTAGACTATTACGCTGAAAATGTGAAAAAGTTATATGCAATATTCATTGACTTTAAAGCGGCTTTTGATAGTATTGATCGAAGAGCGATGATCTATAAATTAAATCAAATATTAAAATAATATATCAAAATATGTCAAAAGTCATACAGAAACTTTTGATGACGTGGTTTTATTCGCGGAATCCCCAGAAAGTCTTCAGCTTATGATAAATAGGCTGGTTAGTTATTGCAAATTGTGGAATCTTGTAATAAATATATCAAAGGTTATGATTTTTAGAACAGGACGAGGACGTTACTGCAAAAATGAAAGGTGGTTTCTCAATGGGGAAAATATTGAAGTCGTGAATGAATTCACTTACTTGGGAATGATGTTTACACCCCAGCTTAACCTAAAAAAACACATTCAAACCAAACTGAAAAAATCACTATCTGCTATAAACTCAACCTAGAGAAACTTGATTAGTAACAAAAATGTTGCCCATAGTGTTAAATTTAGAGTATTTGACGCTGCTTTGAGATCTATAATGACTTATGGGTCTCAAGTATGGGGGTATCAACAATTTGATAAGGTTGAAAAACTTGAACGCTTCTTTAAAAAAAAGAAACATTTAGATTACCGCAATCAACCCCTAATTACATGCTCCTGCTGGAAACAGGTCTTCCAGCTATTTTTATTTTCACCCTGAAAATGCACTTCGAGTATGTTACTAAAGTACTCTCTTATGATGACACTCGGTTGCCAAAAATATTAGCGATACACAGTATTCAAAAAAATATTAGCTGGTTTAAGAGATGGGAAGATATAAGCATATTGAGCGGGGTTTCAGTTCATTCGTGGCTTATATGAGATATCTATAATTTTTCGCATAAGGGGAGAGCTTCTTAACTTAAATTATAGACCAGAAAAGAAAAAAAAGTTGGCATCTGGCAGACGGTTTCAAAAAACCAAGGCCATAATTTATTTGTAATATTATAAAATTGTTAAAACTAAAATTTCGAAAAAATAAAACTATTATTATTATTATTGTTATTATTCTTCTTCGTTCAACGAATAATTGGCATTGGTTTGGTGATACTTACTATTCGGAAGCTGTCAAAAGCAGATGTAATAAACCAATGAAAAGTAGCTTTTTGAAGAATCAAAGTCAGAATTGAACCATAATTCACTGTATCTCTTTTTTCTTTCCTTTTTTGAGAAACGTCAGTTTCACTTCCATGAGGTGCATTCGGGGCGCTCTTCACTAACGAAAGTAATAGTTGACGCAATTCAAGAAATAGACATTATGGGCGCACTTGGTATTCGATCATTTTCGTCCGACCAATACAGTGAGCCTACGACTTTTGTAGTTTCATCGTGTATCTTACATTTTTTATCGTTCCGAGGCATTCGGCTCCGATTTCGCGTTGGTTCGGGAGAGGTTCTTTATTGAAAAATAACTTCGAAATCTAAACACGTCTAATGTGTCACTCACCAAATCTGTCAAATAAACGAACAGTTGATTCAAATTACAAAACATTTAACCAAATGAATAAAAGGGTCGTTCTTTCAAACTTTTGCGTAAACTTATCATTTTACACAATTTGTAAACTTACGACGTTGCATGAATACCCTTATTATAAATACGACTGCATGTTATTCAGTCGAGTTAGTTATTAAGAGTTATCTAACAAATATTATTATTCTTTTAGCTCACTAGCAGTTTTTATTCAAATAAAGAAACTTTTTTAAAAAATGAAACCATCGGGTTTTATTTAAAATTATATATATGTATTTATAAACATATATATTTAGACCGTTTCAGAAAAAAAAATTGTCGCCGATTTTTCCGCAACCAGGCTCAAAAGTTTAGGCTTCATAAGAAAATACGTCTGTGAAAATTTGAGCTTTTAATATTAACGTTTAGAGGTAGCTCAACGCCGTTTTCGGTTTTCCATACGATTTGTATGGGACAAAACACATGTTTGTGTTTGGAATTTTTTAACTTAATAATAGAAAGTATTTAAATCATAGACATAACTTTTTTTTGAAGAAAATTGAATGCTCTTAAAAAAAGGTCTTAACATTTTTTATCAAAAGTTTAAAAGTTATAGCTTATCAAACTTAACTCATAAAATTAACATTTATTAAATTATTTTAAAATAAGCATTTCTATTAGTATTCTAAATATTGTGTTAACTAGTGTCTCTTTTATAAAAACTTACTTAAGACCTTTTTTGTAGAGTATTCATTTTCCTATCGAACAGTATCCAACGAACATTTTTTACTCAAATCCTTATTCAAATATTCGCTTCGAAACGACTTTCCTAGTGGACCTAAACACAAATTTAGTTATAATTAAAAATATATATATATATGTAAAATATTTTTTAAGATTTTTACATACCTAGGCATAAAAGTGTTACATACAGGTATGTAAAAACCTTAAAAAATATTTTACATATATTTTTTTCAAATTATAACTAAATTTGTGTTAAGGTCCACTAGAAGAGTCGTTTCGAAGCGAATATTTGAATAATGATTTGAGTAAGAAATGTTCGTTGGATACTGTTCGATAGGAAAATTGCTCCTCTGAAAAAAAAGGTCTTAAGTAAGTTTTTATAAAAGAGACACTTGTTAACACAATATTTAGAATACTAATAGAAATGCTTATTTTAAAATAATTTAATAAATGTTAATTTTATGGGTTAAGTTTGATAAGCTATAACTTTAGACGGTTAGCTTTATGATGAAAAATGTTAAGAGCTTTTTTTTAGGGCGTTCAATTTTCTATAAAAAAAGGTTATGTCTTTGATTTAAGTACTTTCTATTATTAAGTTATAAAAATCCAAACACAAACATGTGTTTTGTCCCATACAATCGTATGGAAAACCGAAAACGGCGTTGAGCTACCTCTAAACGTTAATATTAAAAGCTCAAATTTTCACAGACTTATTTTCTTATTAAGCCTAAACTTATGAGCCTGGTTGCGGAAAAATCGGATTCAATTTTTTGTTGAAACGGTCTAATATACAGTCGTGGCGGCCTAATTAAGAACGATATTTTTATAAAATTTTAAAATGCATAACTTTTGTTTCGGAAATCTGTTAAGGTTGATTAGTAGTTTTAATAATTGCCCACGAACTACGGTTCACTTTGAGTGATGTTTAAAAAATATAAGCATGAGAATATTGGTAGGAAAAAAAAAACATTAATTAACTCTTATTTCGTCTAAAAATATAATTAAGAACAGAAACGAAAGGAAAAGAAATATTTGAAATTTCAATATGTTAATGTGAATATATTGTAGGAAAACCCTTATGCTTTATAATTTCAGACAAAATTACTTACATATTTTCGCGTAAGGCATGGAATCTTGATATCTTGAATCTCAATATTTAGAACATTCTGATCAAAATGTTTTGTTTTTTTTTACTTTAACTATCCCTTGATGTCTCCCACAAGTTCTCCATAGAATTTAGGCCCGAGCTTTGGGCGGTCTAATCTAAAAAAAATGACTTCTTGAATACGCAAACACCTTCTTAGCAATACGTTGAGGTCATTTTGGGTCATTATCGTCCTTAAAAACAAATTTTATGGACATGATTTCAAATAAATAAAACTCCATAACATGTTCCTCAATGTCGTTATAAGCTTTCTGGTCAATTCGAGCATTTTTTTCTAACTTATCGACCATACTATGCCAAGCCAATGCACTCCAAATTTAATTAAGTTTTATACAAGTGAATGAATTCCACCGTTGGGCTTCTTAGAGAAAAAAATTATTTATCTTTGGTTTTCAATGCAAAATGTGCAAGAAAATAAATTTTGAAAAAGTTAAATCATCTCTGGTACACAAAAATTTATAAATACCTAAGTGGCCAACTATTTAAAAAATATGCGCGTTAAACGCGGATTTCAAATTGGTATAACTTGTTACAGTATCTGGAGTCAATAATAAGTTATTGGTAAAAATCTGCAATACTAGAGTCAATTTAACAAAAACAAAAGTTTTCAAAATTACCACAGTAAACGTGAAAATAATGCCATGCGTTAAACATGGTAGATTTTTGATTGATTGCCTGTTTTTCTGATGTTGTCCTAATGATAAATCCAAGCTTTTTTTTTCTAGGTCCGAGTGCAACATTAGATACTAAAAATGTCAACAAAGTGCAAAAACCGGTTGAATTTTCGAGGTTGTTTTGAGTTATACCTCTTCAATTGGGCTTTAACAAAACCATCAAATATTTTGTTGGTTGCAATTAGTTTATTTGTTATTATTTCCTAAAAAATAATTTCAGCCAAATTGTAACTGTAGCTGGCTACTAAATTTACAAAAAAAAAAAACAAAGTGCTGCACAAGCAGATGGATATGACGTCATTGTGTTATTTTGAATGACGCGCGCGCCGCAGCGCTCCACCGCGGTGATCATCATCATAAAATCGTCTATCAAATTTTGTATGCTTTATGATTGTGTCTACTTTAAATCGCGAGTAACAAATTAAACTTTTAATAAGACTTTTATTAAGAGACACTTACATAATCTTGATACTTAATGTAAAGTTTTAAAAGCTGCTTTTAACCACAATCAGGAACGGCTCTCAGAAATTACGCCAGATTTTTTTTGGAAAAAACGCCAGAAAATTTTGTCTGCTTCAAATTGGAAAAAGAAGCAGAATTTTTTGTGGAAAATAAGCCAAAAACGTTGGAAATTGTGCCACACAGAAATGGAGAAAAGCCAGAAAGCAAAATGGAAATTAGGCAAGAAAATTAATTAATATATTCTGGTCTAGTTTCCTAATATCAATTTTAAAGAAAGGCCAGAAAATATTTTAAATTACATACAAGACACTTTAAGCACAACCGAAAACGACAGCCGCTCGGACAATCAAGATGCAGAGGAACGTCCTTAAGACACAAGAGAAGCGGATGTTATAATATTATGTATTATATGTCAGGTCCTTCCACCAAATATTGTGATGGTGCCATGCAGACACATGAAAATATGCTCGGAGTCCAACTTAAAGTTGCAAGCGCAAGCAGTTGCATTAGATTCACACGAAAATTACAAATGTCAATGCTGCCGGGAAATCGTAGCAGCCACGTTGCAAGTTAACATTTAGTAAAAATATTTTGTTAAATAAATAGTTATAAATACAAAAATTAATTGAAAACTTTAGTTGTAAAGGTGCTCTTTCTAGGTATGATAAAATTTAACTGGTAAGATATGATCTAACTGGAGTGTTCGTTGGGCAAGCCACGAGAGACATAGGTTTCTGCCATAAATAAGAAACAATTTGTAGTGGTCACAAATTGAGTCTTATTTTATTCATTCGATTGCAGTTGCTTACATACTATTTTACTTATTCTATCTTAATATCTTGGTCTTAATATCTAGAGTCATATGCTGCACATAGGTGAACTATTTACAGTTCAATAATGTTAGTCATGTGTCAGCAGTTAGGTTTGTTTTTGTTTATTTTTGTTTATTTTTGTTTATTTTGTTTGTTATAATTAATTGTGTTCAGATTGAGTTAGGTTAGCTACACTACATAGCAATTGTTTGTATTTTTTTAAAAGTACTTGGTTCAATATTGTAGACAGTTTTATCACAACAGAAAACAAAAGCCCCTGACATCCACCAGCGGGGTGGCTGCGTCGCGGCGCACTGCGATGTGACGCGGCCACGGCGCGGGTGTGGCACGGGCGTGGCGCATGGCCACAACCGAAACGCGCTGCACGCTGCACCGCACCCGTAAACGCACCGTGTAAACCTGCAACGTGTCTGCTACGATTTCCCGGCAGTATGGACATTTTTAATTTTCGTGTGAATCTAATGCAACTGCTTGTTCTTGTAACATTATTTTTTTTATACAATTGTTTGTGTTCGAAAATATTCAAAAGTTTACTGATTTTTTGCTTTCCCAAACAATTTCGTACTCATAATTTAAAAAAAAAAAATTAAGGAAAAAGTTTCTGAAAATCCACTTTAATTCGGTTCGATTTATTCACCAAATGTGAATATTTGTTCATGATTGTCTTGCTTGTCATTTTAATAAGATTTAATTCTTTCTTTCACTTAACTAAAGCCAAAACCAAAAATGATAAAAGATGTTGTTATCAATCTATCAGATGAACAGTTCACACCAGAACAATTTTAAATCTTAAACAAGAGACTTAATTTCCTGTTATCGAAACCATCGTCGATTTAGAAATTAATACAAAAACAATTTGAGATCCTGCTTTCTATCTGGATCTGTTTCAAGACCCAAGAAGTAGTTTTAATTCTCAACACCAGGTGACCATTTTGATTCGTAAATGTTGTCAGCACTGTGAAAAAAACAAGATCTAAATCCCGATGAAAGATAAAACACTTCAACTACTTTTTTACATTTTTATTTCTTGTTAACATGTCAAAATTGAAAACGTCAAAAAACTCAGAAATTCATACCACAAATTTGCCAATTTTTTTTGGATAATATTATCACAGGATGATCCATATCATGGATCTTGGCTACAATCGGTCTTGGAACAAGTATGGGAAACCCACTTTCCCCTTTAATAGCTGAAGTTTTCATGGCCAACTTTTAACCTGAAACATAAAGGTTAACTTCTACGTATTTGATTATGTTATGTTGATGAGGTGTTTGCTATCATACAAGCAAATCAATTAAATGAAATTTTGGGCGTTACAAATTCTAAAATTGATAGCATCAACTTCACGTACGAATGTGAAGAAAATAACAAACTGCCCTTCTTAGAACTTCTCGTCACAAAAGTCCAAAACAAATTCGAGTTTTCCATCTATCAAAAATCTACTTCAATCGAAAGATAATTCACCAACGATTCGTATTGCCCTATACAACACAAACTCCATGATCTATTGACAGCAACAATTCCGATCGAACTTTCATGCCGTATGTTCCGCAAGTAACCAAAAAGTTAAAAACGAAACTTCGACAAAAAACATACATATATTTGGTTTTCTACAGCAATGGGAAAATTAAAAATCTTCTGAACACAACAAAGGACCGGTATAGGATAAGGCACCCAGTGACCGACACCCTTTAGAGAAATATTGAGTTTGAAAATTCATAATTTTTCTTCCGCTGCATCGATTTTAATGTTTTTATATATTATTAAGGGTATTCATGCAACGTCGGAAACTTTCCGACGTCGTAATATCGTAAAGTTTCGGACACACGTTTCATGAACGCCCCTTAATCTATAATTGCATTATGATGCGGTGAACAAATTCGGTTGACTTAATTTATTTTGTTTAAGCGTTTAAAAAAAATAATTAAAAATGCTCTGTATTACTGAAATATTTGTTGTCAAATTTTGATACATAAAATGTCATAATAATTTTATAAAAATTTTCCATGTTTACTATACTTTCATTTACGACGTTTACAACACAAATTCGTGTCGGAAAGTTAAGGATTTATCGTAAAAAAATTTCATACAAATTGTGTTCGTTTACGACGTCGTAAACTATTCGACGTTTACAACGTTTACGATGGTTTTCGGATGTTGCATGAATACCCCTATAACACTGTGTATAATTTTCTGTTATAATATTATAGACAAAAGTATATAAGAAATTCGAAAAATAAATAAAACACAAAATTATAATACCTTACCACTATTTTTAGTTACGGACACCTTATTTTCAGTAGGCGACACCCGTAAAATATTAGTTATGGACACCCTTTTTCTCTAGGCTTCACACTAAACTCTAAAAGGGGTTTTCGGCAACAAGATTACATAAACTCGAAAAACCGCTCAAATATGCAAGTTTTAATTTGACATTTAAATTGTTTTGACACCCAGCCATATTATTGACAATTTCTAAAACTGGAAATGAAACTAGTTTTCGATAAAAATAGTTTCGTATTATTCGCTTTTTAGATTAAAACTAGTTCAGGGTGTAAAAAGAGTTTCTAGTTTTGGTCATAAAACTAGTTTTGTCGCCCTAACTGACTTTTGTATGACAAGAAGAATGGGGATAATTAAGACTCACGTCAAACTGTAGTAATCTCTTAACTTTTCTTTTTCAAATATTCTTCAAACACATCAGGCATTTTTTATTACCACTTTTTTTTGCAGTTTATGGGTTTAAATTGAATGAAAAATTCATATCGTTTGCCGTAGACACACACACCACATGCAAATTAGACAACTATTCACTATCACTGAAACTAAGAGCAAGATGGGTAACTCTGGGTTTGTATAGTCTGCCTGTATTTAAATTAGCTCCCGTGATTTTTTAATTTTTTTTATTGGATAAACGTTAATATAAATTCAAATAATATATTATTTGGCTAAATAAAGTGGCGTAACATAATTTAAATAGTAATTTGGAAGGTGCTCTCGAATTGTTTCTTAAGTTTTCATAATTCTTAAATTTAAAAATTCAACAATCAAGAAAAATAATGAATAAAAAAGAAAAAAAAAAAAAAAAAACAAACAAAAACAATATAACTATCTAACAACATTGAGTGAATCTTCTGCACCTACCATCTCTTTTCATTGCACCCGTTATCATTTTTTGTTTCCTTCTGTGTGGTGAGTGAAATATTTTTAGAAAATGTTCTGCTATAGCAACATAGAAACTACACAACACAACCATTGTTCTTATTGCATGCCGCACAAACCTAAAAGCTAAAACTGAGTGCATTTGCTGTAAACAATCAACTCCCGCATTGCAGTTGCAACAACAAGACCTGAGTGCCAGTGACGCCTGGAAGACAAAAACAATATCAGCTTTTGCCTTACCTCTATGGGTGAGTGCTTTTTTAGTAGTGTTCTGCCAAGCTTTTTTGAATACTACTCATAAAAATATCTTCATGTGGATCTCTTTTCATCATAGATAAACAATATCTAGATAGGAATCTTTCGTTCGCATCACCCACCAAAACCCATTTTTTTACATTGTTGTTCTTGTAATTTCATTTCGTGTCTATGAATAGATGTGAACTGCAACAACAATTTAACGCGGTGGATTTGGTTTGTTTGACAGTTCAATTTTTTTTTCATAAATCTGCTGTGCGAAGATTTTTACTCCGGTGCATGTGATTGTCATTAAAATATAAATTAGGAAAAAAATAATTGTTTCGTCAAGCACAATGCCCGCATGGCATGGATCTAAAGCGGAACTTGAACGAGTCCTGCTTGAATTTCAATTAAAAATCTTTTGGTGCTTTCATGTTTCGTTGTTCCAATTCGACAAAAAGCTACTTGAACAGACGATGAGAACTCTGTCGCCTGCGAAGGGGCCATGTTTGAGCAGAGTATAGCAAAGGGCAAAAGACCTAATTATGTTTATGAAATTAAAAAATACAATTTCAATTTTTTTCAGCTCTACAGCACAATAATTAAAAAAAAAATCTCGCCAACCAAAACAAGGTTCGAGAAATGAACAAAAATTAAATTCACCATTGCAAATTTGACAGCTACTATTTTCGGAATGTGTTTGAAAAATTCTTAGTTTTAGGGTACAGACACACTCAATATATGAAATAGGGTTGGATTGCATCATGGTCAAATTCCGACGTAAATTTTTAGAAATTAATTTAAGGTCCCCCAAACCGATGCGTGGACAACATTTGTGTCAGTCATCGGGTTCATATGGAAAATCGCACCGCTTTCATTGTGGGTGAAAAGTGAAAGTGAAAGTTTTGTTTTCGTGTGTTTCGCTCTGATTTAACGTTGATTTGAAAGATCCCTTACACAATTTAAATTGTGTTGCGACAAAAAAGGTCTCCTAAGGCAATGCGAACATTTTGGAATACCAACAAAACCTTCATCTGCCAGAATTAATTTGTATGGGGATAAAAGAAAGCAACCACCATGATTTAAATCTCGTCTGTTCGAATTGCAAAAAAAATTTCTTTCAATAGATGAAATTCTGATTGAGGAAAACACACAATACGAGTGTTTTATTGCAAAAGCCATCCATAGCACAGTACGATTTAACATGTATTCCAAATACAACATCGCTAATAGCTCTACAGCCGATAAGAAGTAAAGTCAAGTTTGTACATCTTTTTAATCTTTTTGGTATGGTAAAAACACCATATAGATTTCATAAAGTTCTCCCAAACCAACGCGAAAGTGGCGCGGAATATTCGCCAACGGCAATTTTTGTTGTTATTTAGCATTGTTTATCATTTTTGTATTATTGTGAATAATTCGCTTTGTATTGGGAAAGACTTAAATCTTAACAAAGTATAAACGCAAAGTAAAAATTAAGGCAAGCTGCACTTTACTTTCAGCGCAACTACACTTCACAACGCGGCAAAACATTGTATGAAATTATATGAGTTATATACTGCACTAAAGGTTAAACCGCAAACAACTGCAGCGGAACTAATCTTCACGACGACGCACCAAAACATTATTTGTATGAAATTGTATGAGCTATATCGCACTAAGTGGAAACAGAACTTCATAAAATTTCATACAAATTACTGTGAATCGCAGTTCCGCTGCAGTGCAGTTCCGCCTAGTGTGGTCCAACCTTAAGCGGCAACTGAACTTCAAACAATTTCATACGAATTCTTGTTCTTATGAATTCCGCACCTGTGGTCGAGTGCGGTCTAACCTTTAATTTCACATCATATGATTTACTTTTTTTTTGCTTTTTATCACCATCCACTTCAGTGCACCTCCAATTCATAGTTATGTGCAGGTCAACTCTCATTCAAAATAAATCCATAATTTATATTGAAACATTTAAAAGCACTACTTCTTAAATCATTTTCCAACCCCTAGATAAATATATGCTTATCTGTGGATGTGGAATGTGGATTTCCTTTCAACAAAAAAAAAATCTGTGAAGGAAAAATTTGATTTGTTTGTAAAAAAAGATCAAAAATCAATGGTGGTGCCTGGCTTTTCTGGCGATCGGTGCAGTGCCGGTGGATGATGTTGTTACATATTCAAGAGAATCTGGCTGAAAAATAAAAAAATATATATAAATGAGCTGGGGGTTGTTGAGTTGGCTTATTTTGTGGTTGTGGATTCACCGCTGCCTTGTGGTGGTTGAGGAAAACTTGAAAAAAAATCAAATCTTTTTATTTCGATTTATTCATATTTATAATGGCGAAAAACATCCTCCAATAAAAAAAAAATGTAAACAAGAACAAGAGCCACATTACATTTTAAACTGTTATAAGTGTTATAAATGGCCACGTTCACGTTGCACTGAGATATACTATCTCAAATACTCTATTATGTCCCGATCTATACTGCCCGATTTTTCCACGAAGATTCTTCCAGAAATCGTGGGAATTTTATCAATGAGATATTTTCCTTGGTTTTGTATTGCTGTTCTCTTCATTTTTCATTGAGATTCACTAACACCATCAAACGAACGGCGAGGGTGTGAGGGGAGATTTTTTGTCTTCCTATTACGCCCTTCTCGTCAGCAAACTAAAAATCGCCGGCAACTCACTCAATCTTCTTGTGTGAAAGGGGTCTACAGATAGAAAAAGTACTGCCAGCTCAAATTACTATTTTTCTATCGATAGTTTGTATAAAAACGTGAAAATATCTGAGTCAACGAATGAAAATATTTTTTATAAACAAAAAAATGGACGACCATTGCTTTGTTAATTAATTTTTTTCTGATTTGTGATTTAAAATTGTGTTTTTTTTTCACATTTTTTTGTTTCACTAACGATTTGAATAATTTTCTATACGAATTTTTATTTCATTAATGTATTTTTGTTTTTATTTTGCATACTTACTTACTTACTTAGGTCCTCGGACCTATTACGTCCGTGATGTTTCCCTTACGGGACATAGGGCCTCCACTACACCTACGCGCCATCGTGTACGATTTCTTGAAATGTATTTCAGCTCTCTCCAACTTTTCCCCAGTCGTGCCGATTCCTGTTCGACCGTTCTTCGCCATGTACTTCTAGGCCGGCCCACTTGTCTTCCCTCCTGTGTGAGCGGGTTCCACTGCATTGCTTGAGATGCAATGCACCGGTCGCCTTTTCGAAGCGTATGGCCAATCCACTGCCACTTTCTTCTTCGTATAATGGAGTCTATGGGCTCCTGACCCGTTCTCGCATGAAGTTCGGCATTGGAGATACGGTTGGGCCAGAAAATCCTCAAGATGTTTCGTAGACATCTATTAACGAAGGTTTGCAGCTTTCTAGTGACAGTTTCAGTGACTTTCCAAGTGCTGCAGCCGTAAAGCAGAACGGATTCAACATTGGAGCGGAACAGTCGTAGCTTGGTCTTTAAGCTAAAAGAGTTGTTTCTCCATATTTTGGACAGCATTCCGAACGCAGCCTTTGCTTTTCTGATTCGGCTGTTTACGTCCAGTTCAGTTCCGCCACCCGTAGAGACAATACTCCCAAGATATTGGAAATCCTGTACCATCTCTACGGGTTGTCCAGAAATATTTAATTGGATTGATGAGGAAGTTCCAAGGCTGATCCTTTTAGTTTTTGCCGAGTTGATCTTAAGCCCTACGATTTCTGCTTCTCTCTCCACCCTTGTTGTCATTTGATGGAGATCCGCGTAGTCCAGATGTTTGAGGTGAGATTGCAGAGTCCACTGAATTCCTCCATTTCCATTTGACAAAGCTGCGTGCAGTACGTCACTTACCACCAACAGGAACAGTATTGGTGACAGTATACAGCCTTGCCTAACTCCACTTTGGATTTCAAACTCCCCTGACAGCCTTCCTTTGTGCAAAACGTGACACCTGGATCCATCATATGTAGCCTTGATAATAGCAATCAATTTATCTGGGATGCCCCTCCTGTGCAAAGCAAGCCAAATAAATTCTCTATTGACACTGTCGAACGCCTTTTCAAAATCGATGAACAGCAGGTGAAGTGGTGATCGATATTCAACGCACTGTTCGATGATGATCCGCAAGGTGTTGATGTGATCCACACAGGAAGATCCAGTGCGGAAACCTGCTTGTTCGGCGTCGAGTGTGTCTTGCATTTTGAATGCTTGTCCAAAAGCTGAAAGGTTAGTGATGGCGATTTCTGAGTTTCGTGATAGTGCTGGTCATTTTTGCTTCGAGGACTTTGCTAAGTTCGGTTGTCGTTTTTTTCGACAATTTTATCCGAACCTGCAAAAAACACCGCTATTATATGAATTCGCTATCCAGTGTATTATGAGCTGCCTACATTGAATTCTTGGATTTACGCGAAGAAACTGGGTTGCTAGCAACTTTTAGTTTTTAGGAAAGGTTAGTCCACTTTCACACAAAGAAACTGAGTTGCCGGCAACTAGGAGTTTGTTGGCAAGAAAGGGAAGAAAGTAAGGGGAATGAAAAAAATGTCCCCGGTCAACGTTTGAGGAGCTTTTTTCACATTCCTCCTCACACTGCCAGCAATGTGCGTTCAGCCAATAGAGGGTTTATATGGAACAACATGTTGTACAACATCGCGTAAATGTATCGATGTTGTATAATATAAACGCAAAAACAACAGCTTGACACACCATGTTGTACGGTTTTCAAAATATTTTGAAAACTTGCTAGCTTGTCAAACCATACAACCTATGTAAAAAGATGTTGATACAACTTGGTTTTATTTTTCATTCCTAGAAAATTCTCGTCTGGTAAACCGGTTTTGGGTTCGTTTATGAAGTGATTTTGGAACAAATTGGTTGTGTTTTTCTCCACAACTAATTTACTACTAAAAAGTTTTAAATAATGGCATGTTTTATTTTCGAATTTCGGTTTTTTAATGGCTGAGTTCACCAATATTTTTCTCTCGACAACTAATTTACAACTAAAAAGGTACAAATAATGGAACGCTTATATTTTCGGATTTCATTTTTTAATGGCTGAGTTAACAGGTGTCAAGTTAGCACTACCTAATCTTATTTAAAAAAAAAGTAAGTCAACAAATTTTTTGGAATTTTTTTTCTCTCCACAACTAGTTTACTATTAAAAAGTTACAAATAATACGTTTACGTTTTCGAATTTCCTTTTTTAGTGGCTGAGTTCACCAGTGTCAAGTTAGTACTACCTACCCTTATTTAAAAAAAAGCACGGCTAAAAATTGTTTGGAATTTTTTTCTCTCCACAACTTATTTACTACTAAAATGCTTTCAATAATGGCACGTTTACATTTTCGAATTTCCTTTTTTAATGGCTGAGTTCACCAGTGTCAAGTAAGCCCTACCTACCCTTATTTAAAAAAAAAAAATTACGGCAAAAAAAAAATGTTGGTATTTTTTTCTCTCTACAACTAATTTATTACTAAAAAGCTTCAAATAGTGGCATGTTTACATTTTCAAAATTCCTTTTCTAATGCCTGAGTTCATCAGTGTCAAATTAGCACTACCTACCCATATTTTTTTTTTTAAGTACGGCAAAAATTTTTTTGGAATTTTTTTTCTCTCCCCAACTAATTTACTACTAAAAAGCTTTCAATAATGGCATGTTAACATTTTCCAATTTCCTTTTTTAATGGCTTAGTTCACCAGTGTCAAGTTAACACTACCTACCCTTATCTAAAAAAAAGTACGGCAAACTAAATTTTTGAAATTTTATTCTCCACAACTAATTTATTACTAAAAAGCTTCAAATAATGGCATGTTTACATTTTCAAGATTCCTTTTTTAACGGCTGAGTTCATCAGCAACAAATATTTATAAATATGTCTTAAACTCTCTCAGACTCAGAGCTTTTTTTTAAAATGAATAAATAAATCCATGTTTCATATTAAAACATCTTAAGACATCGTAAGTCCTCTTAATTACTCAATACATTCCTGTTATTGTTATTTTTAAACGGTTTAAAACCAAATTTATTCTTTTTTGTGAAATTTTGTATCTATATAAACAGCCTTTTAATTAATTTATATAATGGACATTTTGAAATTGTTAAATTATTGCCAATCAATTTGTTAAAGCAAAGCTTATAAACAAATAAAAAATATCTATCTATCTAACTACACAAATTAATTTCTGAAAGTGTGGTATAAAACACTTCGAGAAATATGGCATTCTGTGCCACCATCACAATTATTAAATGAATTTTAATTTACATATTTTTTTGACATTTCATAATTCTCGCTGCTTGCTACCTTTAAACTTGAATGAACAATACACAACAGTGACAAACTAGTTCTGAAGTTCTTAAAACTTGTTACTTCTCGTTTTATGAGTTTCTAGTTGTATCCAAAACTAGTGTTAAGATTTTGAAATTAGGTGTCAAAACATAAGTGAGTAATACTTATTTCTTCAAATCTTGAAACAAGGGCGACCTGCATCGTGCCTGATCGGGAAACTATTGATTGCTCAGGACTTGGTCTGGGCCAGTAGCGCAACAATCAGTCACGATGAAGTGCTTGTTTTACCTCCTCGTGGTGATCCCCGGGCAACTATTTGTGTATCCCAATATACATAAATAGGCCAAAATTACAAGTGCGAAAAGGCCTATCTTTCTAAGATAGGTTACGGAGGTTAGCATTCTCCGTAACTGAAATCAACCCGCTACCGAAACCAACACTACGCCTCGGATAATTAATGATAACTCGTTGACGTCTTTTGGCTATTGTACCCGGACAAAGATTAATTTCTGGAATGTGAAGACGCTTCTTGACAATGGAAAAGAAGGTCCTCAGAATGCCAGATTCCTGCAACTAGAGAAGGAATTCATGCGGTATAGGATGGACATCTTAGGGATAAGTGAAGTTAAATGGCTGGGCTCGGGGAAGTTTAAGTCACCAACCCGTAACACTGTACTGTTCTATTCCAGAAAAACACCTGGGAGCGCTTGGGAATCTGGCGTTGGATTGCTGCTTTCCAAAACAGCTCTCAAAAGCTTAATTTCCTGGGAGCCTTTAGGTGACAGGATCCTGAAAGCCAGGTTCCGGACTAGAGTACGTCGCGTCACCATCATACAGTGTTACGCCCCAACTTTGCTCTCTTCTGACGAGGAGAAGGAGGCCTTTTATAACCGGCTGAGTGCTGCTTATGATAGCGTTCCACGAGGTGATATAATTATGGTGATGGGAGACTTAAATGCCAAGGTTGGCAATGACAACACTGGGCTAAGGCATGTCATGGGAAAACATGGTGTTGGTAACCGAAACGACAATGGCGAACGATTTGTCGATTTCTGCAACGCCAACGGCCTTGTTATTGGAGGGACCATGTTCGAGCATAAGACGTGCCACAAAGTCAGTTGGGTGTCGACTGACAGACAAGCAACTTCCAACCAAATTGACCACTTCGCAATCAGCCGGCGTTTTAGAAGCAGTCTCCAGAACGTCCGTAACAGAAGAGGTGCTGACATGGGAATGGCCCGGGACCACCATCTGATGGTTGCTACCGTAAGATTGCGTACAGCTGCAGTTCGGAGATCCCAAGGAAACACTCGAATGCCCAGGTTTAATACAGATAGACTAAAGGGCGCAAAGGAGAAATAGTGCTTGGCTTTCCGACGAAACTTGGGCAAGGATCGAAGAAAGGAAACACCTTAAAGCTCGCATCGCAGCTACCCCAGCAGCAGGGAGAAACGAGCTTGAGTCTACGTACCGCATGAAGATGAGGCAAGTTCACCGTAGTGTGCGACGTGATAAGCGTAACTACATCAACGCATTGGCTACAGAAGCAGAAGAAGCCGCTAGTAGGTGTGACAGTAGGACCGTCTACAGAATTACCAAAGAGCTCACTGGTGTCCAGAAGTCTAAACAACACCTGGTTAAAGACACAAACGGATCCCTGCTAATTTCGGATGAGGATCAGCTCATAAGGTGGAGGGAACACTTTTCTGCGGTTTTAAACCGCGTTTTCGCCAGTGAAGTGAACCCTATTCCTCGATAGTGACGTAGACGCCAGTGCAGATATGATCACAAATTTAATTCTTTGTGGAATGAGAAATTTTATCCTGAATAGGGTAAAATCTATCAAACCCAAAGAAAACTCGTGGTTTAATTCGAGCTGTAAGGAGGTTATTAGGGTCAGAGAAATAAGTTTCCGTAGTTACAAAGCCAACCCTACTGAGGAAAACCGGAAAAAGTTTCAACAAGCCAGGAAGTCCTGTAACGACCATATTCGAAGAACCAAATTTTTGCATGACCAAAAATTAAGGCAAAAAATTCTACAATGTCCCAATAGTAGTAAAAATGTTTGGTCATTTGCAAAGAACATACGAAATGCCACTTCGTCGTCGGTTCCAACGCTCGTCTTCAACAACACCCCTTTTGTCAGCTCGTTAGAGAAAGCCAATTTGCTTGCAGCACAGTTTGCTGTTAATTCGACGCTGCCAGAAAGTGTTATGACTCCTCCCGTACTGGAGAGCGCAAGCGATTTTATGGGACGAATCTTCTTTCGCACTCGTGCAGTTGCCAGAGTCCTAAAAGATCTTGATATACAAAAATCCGCTGGCGCGGATAGTATCCCTCCCATTGTTCTGAAGAGGTGTTCTTCAACGCTGGCAAAACCACTGCGTAAGCTTTTCCATCTGTCCTATTCTACTGGTCTCTTTCCGAGTGGATGGAAAACAGCATTTGTCCAGCCAGTCCCTAAAAAAGGCGTACCTTCTTCACCCTCAAATTATCGTCCAATTGCACTTACGTCCCTTCTTTCCAAGGTCATGGAAACGCTGATCAATTTTCAGCTCAAGAAATATCTCGAAGAACGAAAGCTTCTTAATGACCGGCAGTACGGCTTTCGAAGCAATAGGTCCACTGGTAATCTGATGGTATATCTCACCGAACAGTGGAACAAATCTTTACATCGTTTTGGAGAAAGTAAGATTATTGCACTTGATATTTCTAAAGCGTTTGATAGAGTTTGGCATCAAGCTCTCTTATCGAAAATACGCGCATTTGGTATCGATGAATCTCTTCTTCGTTGGATTAGAAATTACCTTTCGGACCGCTCCATACAAGTTGTATTAGACGGTTTCAAGTCTGAAATCCACAAAATAAATGCTGGTGTACCCCAGGGCTCCGTTTTGTCCCCGACTCTCTTTCTTATTTTCATAAATGATCTTTTATCTGAAACTTCTAATCTATTAAACTGATTCGCTGACGACAGTACCCTCAGCTTTTCATATTCGTTTTTAGATTCACATCCATGTCCTTCGGATGTGGAACTCGAATGTCAGCGTATGATAAGCTCATTAAATTCTGATCTTGACAGCATTGTCCAATGGGGAATCAAAAACCGCGTGGAATTTAATGCTTCTAAAACTCAATGCTGTCTTCTGTCGTCCAAACGAAACCCACCCCCCATGCCACTATCCATGAGTGGCACTTGCATTGTGGAAACCGAAAAGCTTTCAGTACTCGGTATGTGTATCACAGACCACCTTGTGTGGAATGATCACATTTTTGATGTCACCAAAAATGCTGCTAAGTGTTTGGGTTTTCTACGGCGATGCAAGAAATTTTTCACCCCATCTGATCCGGCTGTTATATATAAAGCCTTTATCCGTTCAAAACTCGAGTACAATTACCATGTTTGGGCAGGTGCCCCATCAACCCACTTGTGTCTTTTGGATAGGATACAAAGAAGAGCTATGAAAATGATAGGTGACAGAAATATAACGGAAGCATTTGCAACTCTCGAACACCGCCGCAATGTTTCATGTCTTTCGTTGTTTTACCGTTATTTTTATAAGCAGTGCTCTACTGAAATAGCCAGTTGCATTCCGCCCCTAAAAGAATTTAACCGTAATACTCGTACTTTCAGGAATGCACATCAGTTTACCCTTGAGCCCAACTTCGGACGTACGGTCAAGTATAGAGATTCTTTTTTTGGCCGAACTACCCGAATGTGGAATGCTTTACCCGGCTCTATTTTTCCCTTCCATTTCGATATTCAAAGGTTCAAAACCAATGTGCATCGGCATCTCCTCTTTAATCCTTCCCTGTTTTCCTAACGCTCGCACTGTGTTCAATTTAACAATTTAAAGGTACCAAAAACCCTTTGAGTGCGCGTACTAAAAAAACTAGAACGAAAATCTAGTGAAATACCAATAATTTTGTTGTAACTCAAGCTAACGCAAATAGATTATGTAACAAAGTTCGTAGAGAACGGCAAAAAGTTTACAAACAAGACCTTTGAAGAAGATACTACAAAAATATCAAAAGAAGAAGTTAACTGAAAGCAGTATCAGTGAAAGAAATATCAAAGAAGATACAATCAGTCTGGACGAGAACTCACCATCCGAAGAAGAACATCAGAAATCAACAGGTACCTGAAGAGTGTAAGAATATTCTTAAGATAGAAAAAAATATATTTAGAAATCCAAGTGAAAATTTGTGTAGCAGTGAATTGAGTGAAAATAAAATAATTAATATGGCAACCCCACTTACATTAAGTTTAAATCCGTTGAAATATTTCGAAAAGTTATGTACTTTTGATGGTAGGGAAGAAGACTTGCATAACCTTATAAATAATGTTGAAGGAATTATTCCTACATTGAAAAATAATGATAGTCAGACATAATTAATGTGCATAAATGTACTTAAGTCAAAATTATTAGGAAGAGTAATAAGATGTATTGAAATACATCCTCACTTAGAAACATGGGAAGAAGTTAAGAATGTGTTAGAAAATAACTTTGGAGGTTTAAAAAATAGTTTAACGTTATATAACGAATTAAGACAATCAAGTTTTAAAGGTAATGTTAGAGGATTTTACAATGGCATCCAAAAAATATTGTGTGAATCAAACTAAAAAACAATGCAAGAAGGTTAAACTCACGCAATTTCGCATAATAATGCCACAGCTCTAAACGTATTTAAAGAAAAACTACCGACACACATGAGAACAGTTTTATTCTCACTTAAATCTACAGATTTACATTCATCTCTGAACGAACTAATACAACCAGGTTTTGTGACAGAAAATAACTATCAAAAAGACAGAAATGCCAACAAAACTCAGTTAAAGAGAAAGCACCAACGAGAACCGTTCGGCAATACGAGAAAGCCAACTGGGACGGTCTCAACGGTTTCTTCAGTAACTTTAACTGGTCACTATGCTTCCTCGATAGTGACGTAGACGCCAGTGCAGATATGATCACAAATTTAATTCTTTGTGGAATGAGGAATTTTATCCTGAATAGGGTAAAATCTATCAAACCCAAAGAAAACTCGTGGTTTAATTCGAGCTGTAAGGAGGTTATTAGGGTCAGAGAAATAAGTTTCCGTAGTTACAAAGCCAACCCTACTGAGGAAAACCGGAAAAAGTTTCAACAAGCCAGGAAGTCCTGTAACGACCGTATTCGAAGAACCAAAATTTTGCATGAAATTAAGGCAAAAAATTCTACAATGTCCCAATAGTAGTAAAAATGTTTGGTCATTTGCAAAGAACATACGAAATGCCACTTCGTCGTCGGTTCCAACGCTCGTCTTCAACAACACCCCTTTTGTCAGCTCGTTAGAGAAAGCCAATTTGCTTGCAGCACAGTTTGCTGTTAATTCGACGCTGCCAGAAAGTGTTATGACTCCTCCCGTACTGGAGAGCGCAAGCGATTTTATGGGACGAATCTTCTTTCGCACTCGTGCAGTTGCCAGAGTCCTAAAAGATCTTGATATACAAAAATCCGCTGGCGCGGATAGTATCCCTCCCATTGTTCTGAAGAGGTGTTCTTCAACGCTGGCAAAACCACTGCGTAAGCTTTTCCATCTGTCCTATTCTACTGGTCTCTTTCCGAGTGGATGGAAAACAGCATTTGTCCAGCCAGTCCCTAAAAAAGGCGTATCTTCTTCACCCTCAAATTATCGTCCAATTGCACTTACGTCCCTTCTTTCCAAGGTCATGGAAACGCTGATCAATTTTCAGCTCAAGAAATATCTCGAAGAACGAAAGCTTCTTAATGACCGGCAGTACGGCTTTCGAAGCAATAGGTCCACTGGTAATCTGATGGTATATCTCACCGAACAGTGGAACAAATCTTTACATCGTTTTGGAGAAAGTAAGATTATTGCACTTGATATTTCTAAAGCGTTTGATAGAGTTTGGCATCAAGCTCTCTTATCGAAAATACGCGCATTTGGTATCGATGAATCTCTTCTTCGTTGGATTAGAAATTACCTTTCGGACCGCTCCATACAAGTTGTATTAGACGGTTTCAAGTCTGAAATCCACAAAATAAATGCTGGTGTACCCCAGGGCTCCGTTTTGTCCCCGACTCTCTTTCTTATTTTCATAAATGATCTTTTATCTGAAACTTCTAATCTATTAAACTGATTCGCTGACGACAGTACCCTCAGCTTTTCATATTCGTTTTTAGATTCACATCCATGTCCTTCGGATGTGGAACTCGAATGTCAGCGTATGATAAGCTCATTAAATTCTGATCTTGACAGCATTGTCCAATGGGGAATCAAAAACCGCGTGGAATTTAATGCTTCTAAAACTCAATGCTGTCTTCTGTCGTCCAAACGAAACCCACCCCCCATGCCACTATCCATGAGTGGCACTTGCATTGTGGAAACCGAAAAGCTTTCAGTACTCGGTATGTGTATCACAGACCACCTTGTGTGGAATGATCACATTTTTGATGTCACCAAAAATGCTGCTAAGTGTTTGGGTTTTCTACGGCGATGCAAGAAATTTTTCACCCCATCTGATCCGGCTGTTATATATAAAGCCTTTATCCGTTCAAAACTCGAGTACAATTACCATGTTTGGGCAGGTGCCCCATCAACCCACTTGTGTCTTTTGGATAGGATACAAAGAAGAGCTATGAAAATGATAGGTGACAGAAATATAACGGAAGCATTTGCAACTCTCGAACACCGCCGCAATGTTTCATGTCTTTCGTTGTTTTACCGTTATTTTTATAAGCAGTGCTCTACTGAAATAGCCAGTTGCATTCCGCCCCTAAAAGAATTTAACCGTAATACTCGTACTTTCAGGAATGCACATCAGTTTACCCTTGAGCCCAACTTCGGACGTACGGTCAAGTATAGAGATTCTTTTTTTGGCCGAACTACCCGAATGTGGAATGCTTTACCCGGCTCTATTTTTCCCTTCCATTTCGATATTCAAAGGTTCAAAACCAATGTGCATCGGCATCTCCTCTTTAATCCTTCCCTGTTTTCCTAACGCTCGCACTGTGTTCAATTTAACAATTTAAAGGTACCAAAAACCCTTTGAGTGCGCGTACTAAAAAAACTAGAACGAAAATCTAGTGAAATACCAATAATTTTGTTGTAACTCAAGCTAACGCAAATAGATTATGTAACAAAGTTCGTAGAGAACGGCAAAAAGTTTACAAACAAGACCTTTGAAGAAGATACTACAAAAATATCAAAAGAAGAAGTTAACTGAAAGCAGTATCAGTGAAAGAAATATCAAAGAAGATACAATCAGTCTGGACGAGAACTCACCATCCGAAGAAGAACATCAGAAATCAACAGGTACCTGAAGAGTGTAAGAATATTCTTAAGATAGAAAAAAATATATTTAGAAATCCAAGTGAAAATTTGTGTAGCAGTGAATTGAGTGAAAATAAAATAATTAATATGGCAACCCCACTTACATTAAGTTTAAATCCGTTGAAATATTTCGAAAAGTTATGTACTTTTGATGGTAGGGAAGAAGACTTGCATAACCTTATAAATAATGTTGAAGGAATTATTCCTACATTGAAAAATAATGATAGTCAGACATAATTAATGTGCATAAATGTACTTAAGTCAAAATTATTAGGAAGAGTAATAAGATGTATTGAAATACATCCTCACTTAGAAACATGGGAAGAAGTTAAGAATGTGTTAGAAAATAACTTTGGAGGTTTCAAAAATAGTTTAACGTTATATAACGAATTAAGACAATCAAGTTTTAAAGGTAATGTTAGAGGATTTTACAATGGCATCCAAAAAATATTGTGTGAATCAAACTAAAAAACAATGCAAGAAGGTTAAACTCACGCAATTTCGCATAATAATGCCACAGCTCTAAACGTATTTAAAGAAAAACTACCGACACACATGAGAACAGTTTTATTCTCACTTTAACCTACAGATTTACATTCATCTCTAAACGAACTAATAAAACCAGGTTTTGTGACAGAAAATAACTATCAAAAAGACAGAAACCACAGAACTAAAATAACACAAAGTAGAGAACAAAAATCCTTTTATACAACACAATAATAATTTTAGGCCAACTACAGGACAGTATAGAAAAAATTACAACAATAACTCTAGTTATAGTAATCGATAAGATTTAACGCCAAATAACCCTTTTAGAACACAAAGTTACCAACATTTCAGACAGCCGTTCAATTATAATAATAATAAAACAATCAACAAAGATTTAATAATAATTACAACAAAAATTATAATAATAATTATAATCCGAATCACAATCGCGGACAAAATCTAAAGCCAATGAGTATAGATCCAAGATCTAGTCAAATAAGAGAAGCTCAAGTGAATTATAATAAAAATGACAAATATGGAGAAGTTCTAGGACAAATTAATAACGATAAATTTTTGGTATTCAGCTTTGGATCCGAATTACCCTTTATTAGACTAAGAAAAAACGGGAATTCTTTAAAATTGTAAGTAGATACAGGAGCTATAAAAAGTCTAATTTGTAAAAAGGATATCTCCATCACATGATAATAAGATAATAAAAAGAGAAAAACCTTTAATAATAAAAACAGTAGGAACAGCAGTTGTTGTAGACGAAGAAGTAATAGTGCCAAAAGAAAGATTCGCCCTCAGAACTGTGGAAGATTGACTTTAATCAAAATGTCAATGGTATTATTGGTAACAATATCTTGATACCAAATAATAGCAAAATCGACTACAGATTGAGCACACTTGACCTCAATGGAAACGTAATACCTATTTTCTTTAACAAAAATGAAGAAATAGAGTATAATCATGTATCAATTTTCGACGAATTAGAAGATAATAGTCTCGAACACTTAAACTCAGAAGAAAGAAAAGAATTAATAAAAATTTTAAAACATAATGAACAAAGATTTTATCATATAAATGATAATTTAAGTTTTACATCACATGTAAAACATAAGATCACAACAGTAAATGAAGATTCAATCTTCACAAGAATTTATAGGTATCCAGAGAAACACAAGAATGAAGTTGATAAGCAAATACAGGAATTATTAGACCAAAAAATAATCACTAAAAGTTCAAGTCCATATAATGCTCCAATATGGATAGTTCCAAAAAAGGAAGATAAATTAGGTAACAAAGAGTAGAGAATCGTTATCGATTATATGAAAATAAATAATGTTACAAGAGAAGATAAATTTCCCATCCCAATAATCGAAGACATTTTAGACAAAATGGGCAGAGCAAACTATTTTTTAACTTTAGACTTAACAACACTAAACAATCACGAAATTAGTTATTCTCTGGTAGAAAAAGAGTTATTAGCTATCGTTTGGACTACAGCTCAATTCAGACACTATTTGTATGGTAGAAAATTCAAAATACTTACTGACCATAGACCATTAGTATGGTTAAATAATTTAAAAGAGCCAAATATTAAATTACAGAGAATGAAGATCAAAATAAGTGAATACAACTTCCACATAGAACACATAGCAGGAAAAGAAAACAAAGTAGCTGACGCCTTATCTAGAGTAAAAATAAATATGAAAGAAAATCAAGAAGACTTTGTAAGCACTAAACATAGTGTAGAATCAGACAGCACTAATTTAATACGGACAACCGAAAAAACAATTAATATATTAATCGGCAAATTATAGTTATAAATGGTAAGTCTAACGAAGAAATAATTTATCCTTTTACAAATAAACGAAGATTTAAAATTACTAGAGAAAAATTCAAAGATAAAGACTTTGAAAAAATAATTTCAGAATGTGATATAAAAACGAATAACGCAATTTATATAGACAATAACGAGCTGTTTTTAGAATTCCAGTCATATTGCAAGTTCCATCACAATAAACTAGTATTATACAGAACAATGAAAGTTCTGGAAGATATTACTTCACCTCAAGTAGAAGAGGTTATATATAAAATACATTCAGACTTCAATCACTTAGGAATTGAAAAGACTTATCTAGAATCCCAAAGAGAATATTATTCACTGAACGTGAAAGAAATAATAACAAGAATCATTAATAAATGCCACATTTACAACTTAAAAATAGAACATAACCCTATAAAATTACCCTATGAAAAAACTAATACACCCATAGGACCACATATACATTACCACATAGAAATTTTGATTCTGCCAAATCAGACAAAATACGCAACATGTATTGACAAATTCAACATGTATATAGCCGCTGAAAAACTTAAAAGAAAAATCAAAAAGACGTATTAAACGCCTTAGTAAAAATATCAAATATAATGTCAAGACCACAGAAAATCACTATGGAATATGGATCAAGATCCAACATTTCAAACATATACTATATACTTTATATCGAAGAACATAAAACTACAATTTACAGACAAACAGGGAACTCAAAAGTCGAAAGATTACACGGAACTCTGAATGAAAACATTCCAACGAAATGTTCTTAAATTTGC
Organism: Melangyna quadrimaculata; assembly: GCA_949320155.1. NCBI lineage: Eukaryota > Metazoa > Arthropoda > Insecta > Diptera > Syrphidae > Melangyna > Melangyna quadrimaculata. The sequence continues at coordinate 261,022,551 of OX439483.1, read as the reverse complement.
CCTTGATGCGGATTGTGACCAGGCGCTCGCTTACACTTCGGAAGCCCAAGACTTCTTGCCTAAGTCTTCCCCTTATCACAAAACCACAACCAAAGAGCCGCTGACCCTGTTCCTTCAAGCACCCGCCGTAGTAGATGTCACACGTTTTCATTCTCCGTATGCCCTCTCCATCCCATCGCACTTCCTGGATGGCTGTTACGTCAGCCTTTAGCCTGTCCAGGTTCTCCACTAATTGTTCGGCTGCACGTGTTCTGTATAAGGACAGGACGTTCCACGTGCAGATCCGAAATTCATTGTCCTTGTTTCGTTTGCTGGGGTCGTCAACTTTAAAATCATCCATATCCGAGGCTTGTTGTTGTTTCGGAACAACTTTTTTTTTACGTGGTAGGGAAGTTACCCCGACGCACAACCCCCGACCCGGAGGACCAGACCCTTCGTATAACTCCAAGGGTAGGGAGCCGGATAAACCGCTCCTTATAGGCCTGAGCTACAAATATGTAGTAGTAGCCCATATAAGGTGTTCACTAAGTAGTTCAACCTAACTGGAACTGTAGACGCCACCGTTGATTCCATCTAGAGAATTCGTCCGCTGCCGCCTCGATGAAAGGAGAAGTGCCTTAGTGGGAACACTCCTCCCCCCCCCTCTCTCGTTGGCTGTCCCCAACAGCTTTCCACGGGGATTTAAACCCCGTCTCCAGCTGAGGTACTAGACATCCGATGTTCACCACGTGGAGGTGAGAGTAGGAGTTGGTAGACAGAGGTGGGTTTTGAGAAAAACCTGTGGACGCTTGTGTCCTCTTGAATGCACATAACTACCCTTTTGAACATAATAATGACCAAGTAAAAATAAATGAAAAATTTATTAAACAATTTAAAATCCTAACAGAAATCGTAAATAAAGGTTCAAGAAAAATAAATGGTTTAAATTTAGAGAAAACAGAAATTAGCGAACTTAAGAAAGAAATAGAATTTAACAAACAAATAAACAAAGTAAGACACTGTTTAGAAATCATAGAAGATATAATATTAAATGCAAAAACAGGAATATTAACACATGATGTTCTGTTATTCGAAGAACTATAAGAAAATAACATAACTTTCGAGAAATTTCAACATATAAAAACAAACATTGCCTTGTTTAAAGAAAATTTATTAATAATATTACCAATTCCTCAATTTTCTGATAATATTTATGAAAAAATTTACATAGAAAACTTTCCTATAAAAAATCAAACAAATAAAATATAAAATGTAAAGACAATATATTTTTCAAATAACGAAATATTTTATCCAAGTGATGCGATAAAAAACTTAACAAAAGTTGAAGATAAATGTATAAGAACTTTAATATTTAAAAATTGCCCAAATAAATGTGAACTTGAACAAAGGAAAGATGAAAATATTAACGAAGTAGGAGAATACCTTGTTATAAAAAATATATTTAATCAAAAAATTGAACAAAATTGTAATCCATATAATTATACTTTAAATGGTAATTACCTAATAAAGTTTAAAAATTGTAATAAATAATATAATATATATATATATATATATATATATATATATAATATAAATATAATAAAGAATATAAAAGAGATATTGTTATTCCTCCAATAAAATATAATATCAAAGAAAATATTGAAAAAATTGAAATAATTGCTTATGCACCTACAAAAAATATTAAGGAATTACATGAAATAATATATTCAAATAATAATGGTATTATGGTATTACTCAGATCCTTGACCCCTCCAAGGGGCACAGGGCGTCAACTACCGCTACACGCCATCTCGTTCGGTTTCTGGAAATGTATTTTAGCTCTCCCCAACTTTTACCAAGCTTTTGTGATTCCTTGTGGACTGTTCTGCGCCAAGATTTTCTCTGGCCTCCAGGTCTTTGGCCATCTTGGATGAGTGGATCCCACTCCCCTGCATGTCTTGCAATAGAGTCTGCACGACGACGACGTAGGGTGTGACAAATCCACTGCCACTTTCTTTTCCTAATAACGATGTCAATAGGACTTTGGCCCGTTCTCCGAAGGAGTTCTTGGTTGGAGATGGTGTTCGGCCAAAAAATCCTTAGGATGTTTCGGAGACATCTATTTTCGAAAGTTTGTAGCTTCCTTGTGACAGAGGCGGTCACTTTCCATGTACTACACCCATATAGTAGTACTGACTCTACGTTCGAGCGGAACAGTCGCAGCTAGGTCTTCGTACTGTACACGTTGCTCCTCCAAACTTTAGACAGCATGCCGAAAGCAGCCGATTCGGCAGTTAACATCTTCATCCGTACCACCGCCGTCTTTTGAGACAACACTACCGAGGTACAGGAAGTTGTCCACCGCTTCAACCTGCTGTCCCGCAACGACAACTTGATAAGAAGATTCAGAAATGTTGAGGATTTTTGTTTTCCCGGCGTTGATCCTCAAACCGTTTTTTTTTTTTTGCCTCGCATTCCAGATTACTTACCATATAATAAAGATCCATATTGTTGTACGAGAGCAAACAAATAGCGTCAGCGTAATCAAGATGTTGCAAGAACGAAAACATCGTCGGTCGAATTCCACGCGCTTGCTCGGCTAGAGCTGCGTGAAGAACAGCCCCTATAACCACCAGGAAAAGTAGTGAAGATAGCAAACATCCTTGACGAACTCCGCTATGGATATCGGTGTCCTCTGATACCTTTCCGTTGTGTAAGACTTGATACGATGCACCCTCGTAGGTAGCCTTTATAATGGCGATAATCTTCTCGGGTCCTCCTCTCCTGCGAAAAGCTGACCAAATGAAATGAAGTCGATGAAGAGCAAATGAAGAGGGCAGCGGAACTCCACGCATAGTTCTATTATGATCCTCAAGGTGTTGATGTGATCAATGCAGGATGAGCCTGCACGAAATCCCGCTTGCTCTTTGTCGAGAGTAGAATCGAGATGTTCTTTGATTCGTTCCAAGATTATTTTCGCCACTATCTTTGCCACCGCGGGGAGGACATAGATCCCCCTCCAGTTTCGGCAATCCGTAAGATTTCCCTTCTTTGATAGTTTGACGATCATCCCTTTTTTCCATTCAATGGGGAAACTTTCGTTCTTCCATGCCTGTGCTATTAAGAGATGTAGCAGCTTCGCTGATGTTGTGGATCTGCTTGGTAGAGCTCAGCGGAAATGCCGTCCAAACCTGCCGCTTTGTTGTTCTCGAGGGATTTGATCGCTGATGTTATCTCGGCTGAACTAGGGGGGCAGGTGCGAATACGGGAACTTGTTTTTGTGAATAGCTCATTTGAGTTGGGGGCTGGAACACCTCCGCTATCGCTTATGTGGTTGAGCACGCTAGAAAAATGTTCCTTCCATCTCCTGAGCTGATCCTCATCCGTAACTAGCAGGGTGCCGTCTACATCCTGGACGAGGTGTTGTTTTCGGGAGTTGTTGTTTCCAACCAATTCCTTGGTTATCTTGAAGACGGTACCACTGTCGCACCTAGATGCTGCTTCCTCTGCCTGTTCCGCGAGGACATTTATGCGCCTCCTTTTGTCACGTCTGACACTACGTTGCACTTCTTTCCTTTTCCTATGGTACTAAGACTCGATGTTTAATCTCTCACCTACTGGGACAGCCGCAAGTTGGGATCTAATCGCGTTCCTTTCCTCAATCTTACTCCATGTATCTGCAGAAAGCCATGTGCTTTGGCTTCTCTGCCTTATACCCACAGACTCAGTCGCGGCGGTTGCAAAGGCCTTTTTCACATTGCTCCAGTTGGTCTGCATTTTCTGGCGTGGCAATGCTGATTACTTCTGCGGCAAAGCGGTCCTTATATCTTTGGTGCACTATAGGATCCCGTAATATGTCGGTGTTGTACCTGGGCATACGCAGGAAATTTTGCCGATTTCCATGTACTGAAGCAATTCGAAGTCGAACGTAGGCAAGCATAAGATGGTGATCGCGAGCTAACCCTACATCAGCACCGCGTCTGTTTCAGACGTCGAGAAGACAATTTTTAAAGCGCTTGCTAATAGCAAAGTGATCGATTAAGTTCATTGGCGATCTGTAGATAACCAACTTATCTTGTGCGAGATCCTATGATCGAACAGAGTACATCCAATGACTAGCTGATTTGCGTTACAGAAGTCAACAAACCGCTCTCCATTGTCGGTCCGTTCCCCGACCTTAGCATTAAGATCGCCTATTACGATAGTGATGTCTCCATTCGGCGAGCTTCTGAAAACCGCGCTAAGTTGGCTGTAAGATTCGTCCTTTTCGGCGTCCGACGCTTCCTCAGTTGGGGCATAGCCCTGGATGATGGTGATTTTTCTCAATTTTCTCTGCAACCAGGCTGTCGATATCCTGTTGTTGATGGGTTTCCAGGTAATAAGGCTTTGCCGCGCCTTTGGGGTCAACATTAAACCTACGCCAGAACATCGGGAGTTTCCAACTGGTTTTCGAGAGTAAATAAATAAAGTGCTTTTCGAAGGTGAATCCACCTACCCTGCGCTAAACCATCTCACTTAACTCAGACCCAAGATGTCTAGGTTGTACCGTAGGAATTCTTTCTCAAGTTGGAGGAATCTGGCGTAGTTAGGGCCTTCTTCGCGGATATCGAGAAGAGTATTAACATTCCAGAATCCAATCTTTGTACTTGTTCGAAAGCCAAAAGTCGTCACCGTTAGATCATTCCTTATCCGAAGCTGTAGTTGCCAATTCGAAGCGGTTGATTTCTTTACATGTGGTAGGTTGCCAACCCGTCACACGACCCCTAGACCCGGAGGCCGGATCCTTGTGTAGCTTTAGGACAGCAGGTCGGATTATCCGATACCAGTAGCCCACTACGGGGATATAAGTGCTGCCGTTGACCCTTGAAGGGTTTTTCTTTTTTCTTGGTAGACCTATTAATTAAAATTTTATCGCAAAATATGACACTTTTAAAATATTTATTGAACTGTTTTCACTTCGGAAGTCCCTGCATAAATGAAAAAAAAAAACAGTATTTTCACAAAAAAAAATATTTAAAAGTGACAGTGTATATATATAACGACGAATGATGCTCTATAGCCTTCAATTTTTCAGTTATAGAAATGAAATTTTGCCAAAAAGTAGTTTATAGAAAACGAGTTTGAACTGTGTCATTAGGTCAAAATTAATGTTTTTTGAGTTATGACGTTGTTCTTTTTAATGAGCGATATGGAATTATAATCCTAATAATAATAATTGTATCTTTTTTATATATTGCAAATATTTTAGAAAACGATCAAATAATCCAAATATTAAATATGACTCAGGACGAGTCCACTTTTTCCAAGGGGGGAGGAGTGATGAATGTCATACCACTACAACACAAAACAAAGATAACGACTGATGATAAAGAATCGCTATCGCCAAAAGATACGTGACCAATCGGACATCGTTATCAACAGTCATATACATTAAAAGATTTGGACTTTTATATGATCGCACATAAGAATAAACATCATAAATACGACTGCATGTTATTCAAAAAGATTAGGACTTACCTATGATCGCACATAAGAATAAACATTAGGGGTATTCATGCAACGATGTAAAACACTAGATATGTTTACCATTTGGGTATGTTTACCATTTGGTAAATGAAGTGTCAAATTTTGTATGGGAAATGATTTACTCAAAGTGGATAAAATTCCCCAACGAATTTGCTTTGGAAAATGATTTGGTAAAATTATCCAAACGTCATTGTGACTTTTATAAATTAGGCGTGCTCACAAATATGATAAATATATCTCAGAGAACTAAAAAAAACTCTGACCGTGTTCTGTTGGCGATTAAAGTTGTAAATAGTATAAGAAAGAATGATTCGGACGCCTACATTTACTCAACGATTAGGAAAGCTACTTTTCGTAAACTCCCCAAACAAAGCGAACCATTCGTTGAAGACGACACAACTACATCAACAACGTGTTTTTATTGTTGTTTTCTTCTTCGTTCGTAGGGGGGCAACTCTGTGAGAATAAAAAGTGACAACCCAAAATTACAAGTCCAATTGAAAATAATTGTTAATTAAATAATTACAAAAGATATTTACGTAAAATATAAGTATAAACATTTATAAAAGTGTGTTACAACTAAAAAACATAAAAGTTGTTATAAAAACATAAAACATTTAAGTGTAAATGAATTATAAAAGATCTCGCACTGACACTTCTCCAGAAGAATTACTTTCTTCGCCCAAAAGACAACAAAAAACAATTACAACCATGGCCGTGGGACAATTGTAAATTGAAGTTCTAAAAACAATCATGGGAAATCTTCTTGATGATAAAATATCAAATTTAGTTACTAAAGGAGATATTTCAGACATTCGTGATGAGATTCAACAACTAAGAACGAGAAATACGGAACTCACAACTAAACTTGAGGAAGTTTAAGTTGAATGTAAGTCGCTCAAGAGGGAAGTTGAATTTCTTGCAAAGAAATCTTGTGAAAAGAATCTCATCGTACGCATTGCCAAACGGCAAAACATAGATCACTTTGATGAAGTGAAAAAACTATTTACTTCGCTAGTACCAGATGAACCAGCCTCGTTTAACTCAATACGATTACTTCTAATTACCAAACATGCAATATCCTGGTGGAAACAAACTCTAAAGATTATGTCGATGAAGTGCTACATAATTCCAGCAAACTTAAAGGGACCGGCATTTTCATACATAGAGACTTCCCACTAGCTAAGCGAAATGTGCGACAATCATTGCTTCGAGTAAGGAAGGCAATCAAAAACATAAAAGCTAATGTGGAGGTCCAAATTAAAGGTGAAACTTTGGTGGTGGCGGGGAAAACTTTCAATTGGTGCAGAGAGAGGGGTCTGCTTGCTGACAGATCTGACGGCTGTGTGGTTCTCGGCAAATTGTATTCTGGTTTTAATTTATCTAACCCTTGTATATGAAAACTATAGTACTATCATGGACAAAATTTTTTTGTGCAACAATGCTTCGTTGGTGGCGCCACTTTAGCTCTACGGAGACTTCCATTTTTGGGAGACAATTGTCGGCGGAGACTTCAATTTTTGGGAGACTTCCATTTATCAGAGAATCGAAACTAAGTAGTTAGAGCAAGAGGAGTGTATTTTTTTCGATTCTGGTAAGAATCAAATGGAGTAAGCGAGATTACCAATCGAAGGTTTTGTTCAACGTCAATGATGAGAAAAAGGTGAAGAGAATGGCAAAAAAATGTTCGTATCCTCTTTGATTGAATGTGCAATGCGAGGTTATTTTTTTTGCTTAATTTACTGATTATGCTATATGCGAGAAGTGAAGTGGACATACATACATGTAAGTTAGCTTTTTGCGTCGTCGTTGTCAACAACCTTGAGAAAGGAATATAGTTTTTTTTTTTTTGCGGGAAAGAATAATGCGTGGAGGTATCCATTCTTATATTATCAAGGGTAGGTTTATTTTAATGCGTGAAAGAAAAATATATGTTCATGTTGTGTAAGTATATTTGTAGGTATATATGCAATCGTATGTTATTGAGGGTAGTTTTGATATTAAATTGTCTTGCAAAGATTTCTTATTTGCCGTGAAATTTGCTGCAAGTGCAAGATTTTGAGCATATTTTTTTGCGGGAACATCTACATAGGTAGATAATATTCGTATAAATCATGGATGGTAGATTTTATTAATATTAATGTTGTTTGCATGATTTGAGTTTGACTTAAAATGTTTTGAAGAAATTTACAATTAATTATGCCGACAAATATAGGTAGGTCCATACATAATGCATAACTATATGTAGGTAGGTATGAAAATAAGTTATGAAAAAAGGGAGAATTTCTATGCAATGTTGAGGTAGGTAAGTGCTTGGTGGTAGGTAGGTTGTATTTGTTTACCTACTTTTAATTCACAATTTATCATACAAGCAGGCATGTAGGTATAGGTATGATTTTATTATTTGACACTAGTCTGTCAATGTGGTGGTTGAATTGCAGCCAGTGGGCAATATCCTAGGAGGTTCGTTTTATAAGTTTTAGTTGTGCCCAGAAATGTTTGAACTAAAGCTGGGTATGTAACTGTACCTACAACATTGTTCGTTTAATTAAAGCTACCTAGGTATGTACATAGGTATGTACCTAGGTAGGTACCTACATTTTTATTTTTTCAAATCAACCAGAGAGAGAACATTAATGTAAATTGCAAAACGGTCAGTGCACTAAAAATTGAATTATACTCAGGTGTAGGTAGGTATGTACGTATAGGTTTGTAGGTAGGTACCTATATAAATATTGTTAAAAAAAGAAGAAACGAAGTTTCAGTCGTCCAGCCAGTCGTCGTACAGCCAACTCCGCTTAACTGAAAACATCGGTTATCTGAAACAAGACATTTATTCCGGAGGCTTTTTTAAGAAAAAAACTGCTTCGCATAACTGCACTCCGCTTAATTGCAATCTCGGGATAATTGAAACAAAATTGTGTGCCTCAAAGGAACATTTTTCACTATTTCAACTCCGTATAAGGGAAACGATCATTTTTTTTTGTTTTTAATTATTATATATTCATATTCGTTTTGTGATTAAAAATGTAAATACCTTTGTTGTTTGAATTGTTTCATATGGAAATATAACGACATATTAGGTACATACATATTTTGACACAAAAAATCATACCTAAATTTTTTTTTGATTCTCAGGCTAAATGAAATTTAATATTTGTTTTGAAAAAAACTCCGCTTATTTAAAATAATTTTCAGTTATCCATAGTTCGGTATTCGGTTAACTGAAAACTCCGCTTTACTGAAACAAATGGTCTACAATAATGGTGCTCCAGTTATGCGGAGTCGACGGTCAATTTCATTTTATATATACCAAGGTAGGTAGGTAGGTTTATATATACATACCTACGTAGGTGTCTACATTTTAAAAAAAATTGTTTTAACTAAACCTAGATCTAAATTTTTATTTTATTTTTTTCAAATCAACCAATTGCAAAATGTGCCAACAGGTAGGTACCTACCTACTTACCTATTTTAATTTTAATTTCCGATTTTTTGATTCCAGGTAGTTTACAAAATAAATGTTTTATTGTAGACAGGTAGGTACCTACCAATAACTTTTTTCGTTGGGAATTTTTTCCTTTTTTTTAAATTTAAGTGTAAAATAAATTTGAAAAACTTAAATATGAATTTTTGCATAAATAATACAATAATAATAATTATTAATTGTTCCTATTTTCGTGAACTTTTTTTTATAAATTTCTAAATGGAATACAATTTTAGAAATTTATAATAATTTTTATTAGTTAGTGTTTTTTTTATGTTTAAAGCTTAAAACTTCTACCTTTCTCCGTTTGTGGGGAGGGACAATTTTATAAAACATTTGCTTTAAATGGATTAAAAATTATTAAAAATCAACGATATTACTTACAATATTATGCGATAGCTTTTTTCAGCCTATTTTGTTTCAAATTGTTTTCAAAATAAAAATGTTCAATGAATAGTTTTTGAAACAAAATTTTTCAAAGTCAAAATTTAGAAAAAAAAAATTGAAAAATAAAATTTATTTGCATTTTTTACTTCAGAATTTTACGTAATATTCTTTGTTCCAAAAACGATTGCTGTAATTAGTTTTTAGTCAAACGCTAAGAACCAGGAGCTGATATATAGTTTAGTTTAAGAGAAAATCGAAACTTATGAAAGTACTTTTTTCTTCCAAAATTATTTTTTTGAATAGGTATTTAGTACGTGTATACAGGGTGGTTTGCATAAGGTGTCATAAAAGGCTAGAGCGTGTAGGTTGGACTTAGACAAGACAAGATTCGTATAGGAGGGGGGTCTATTTTCATCCGTTTAGGCGGGAGGGGCAATTTCTAAAAAAAATCACTTAAAACAGAAAAAAAAATATTAAAAAATTACGGTAACACTAACAGAGTGCCGCTATAGCATATTGAAAAGCCAAAGGTCTATTCTTTAATATAATTTTTAAATTAAGTTGTTCGAGTGAATAGTTTTTGAAAAATAAATTTTCCAAGTAAAAATTTTGGAAAAAAAAAATTTCAAGCTAATTTTTTTCAAAAATGTATGTAATTAACCATAATTTTTGTTTTCAAAACTTAATGCTCTTGTCAATTTTTAGTCAAACGCTGGAAACCGTATGGATCTAGGACTTTTACTTTTCAAGATATGAAAAAAATTAATGAAGCAACTTTCACATTAAACTAAGAAGAAACCGGGTAAATGATCATTTCAGCAACCAGTTGATTATCGTCAAGTTTAAGTTGTGAAAATTGGCAGAAAAATAGTTATAATATTAAACGATTGTTGACAATGAACAAAGCAAAGTAAATCTTATGGATTTTATTTGAATTTTTATGAATTTTAAAAAATCAATTGTGACACTAATAAAGGAGGTACAGATTAAAAAATGAGTTATCAAATTAATGGTTATTTTATTGAGATTAAATATAAGAAAAAACCAATTCAATCCATGCCTACCCCACATGGTATTAAGTAATATGTGTAAAAATTATATATTGTTAATTTATCAGCTCAATAGTACAATAGAAATATAATTTTTTTATACAAATTCCTGGAACATATAGCTATAATTCATTAGTATATTGGAAACCTCTACCACTGTTTATTGAAAAGATATTAATAAAAAACCAAAAAAAAATTCAAAATGTTTACCCTTTCTTAAATAAATCTGTCAAATGACAAGTTAGAAAGATAATATTTTTACCATTTAATTGCCATCAAATATATCAAGATTTTAAAATTTTAGATTTTTCCAACTACCCGTTAAAAATCATATAGATTGAAAAATTGACCAAAATAATTTACCCTTTTTCAAAAATCATTTTGGGTATGAAAAAAAAATCCTGTCAAAAATTGCTTAAACATGGATAAATTTTTTTATCATCCCCTATAAAAATATGTAAAAATAAAAAAAATAAAAAATGTACCCCCTTATAACTACTAAGTACTTTTCGAAATGACTATTTATCAATTTTCAGTTGTAAAACCGGGTATATCTCGGTTTGTAGATTTTTAATAAAAAAAAGTTGTGCATATTTTGTTGCCTAATTTTTCAATATCTTTCAAATACAAAAAATAATGTTTCTACGAAGTCGCGTTTAGAAGTTAGTTTTTTTGACTTTGATTCAGTTTTACCCTATTAAATGTGCGAATTTCCAAAATTCCGCTCTTAGTGCAACCCTGAATATAATTTGCTATTATATAAATTTTAGTATATAGATACCTACCTACTTTTAATACTTCTAGTTTCAGCTGTTGCAATTTTTATTCTTTCATTTATATCTATAATATAAATAAATTAACATTCACATACAAATAAGGTACGTACCTTCTTACATGTACCTAGTACCTACCTAGATATTAATACAAATTATCTACAAACATACCTTCCTTTCTAGGTTAACATAAAAAAGCGACAAACCTAACTACCTACCATGAGCCATACTCATCTAAAAAACATCATCGCCATGAAACTCATGAATTATTGCATCACTGATATTCTTGCCAACAGACCTACATACATAAATATCTAGAAAGCAAAAAAAAAAAAAAACAATCTACCTATGCCTTGACCTTCCGGCCGACGCGACGTCACGATTGTCTTCTTGCATTGCACAAGTTAACGTCACACAAACTCATTCCATTAAGGCATGGAATCATTCATCATTCCCACACTTTCGCTGACGCTGCGTCTGGCAACAAACAACAGCCAGAGAGAAAAGCTGCATTCCAGCACGTAGCTTGGAGTAATAAAACACCACCTGTGGGAACATCTGAACATCCGCTACATGCAGCACGGGTTGGATATTAGGTTAGATAATTTTAAGTAAGATATTTTGTAGTTAGTTCTAAGTTGGATATCAAATAAAGAGGTACATCCTCCGAGAAAAAATATTTTTTTTTAAATTAAAAACTTTAAAATAGTTTAATTGGCGCCCGAGCAGGGACCCGTTCCGTGTGTGTTAATAATTATAATATCGAGCCAGTGATCTTAAGTAGCCCCCGTGCTCATATTAAGAAAATAACCACGCAGATCGGTGTTCCGTTTAATAGTTAGAACTTGAACCAAAATAAAAGCGTGTGTTATAATAATAATAATAATATTGAGCCAGTGATCTTAAGTAGCCCCCGTGCTCATATTAACAAAAAAAAACCGCGCATCATCAGATCAGTGTTCCGGTAAAAAAATAGAAAACCGAACAGTTAAAACTCGGAACTCAAATAAAGTGGAAAAACAAAGAATAATAATAAATTAAACTCGACTGAAATAAAAGCAAGGAGTCAACGAGGGATCCATTAGTAACCGGTCATAGGTAAAAAGGAAGACATCCCATTGGCCAGCAGCATGATAGTTTGGTGTTTAATGCTCTGCATCGCACCAATCTTTGCCGATGTTAAGATGCTCGACTATTCAAATGCTCAATTAATTGCAATCGACACCGGGACTGCCAAGTTACAAGCTGGCACGTTCAAAATAATACATGTAATCGATATCAAGGAGTATCAAGAGGCGCTCAATGAAATAAGCATTATGATGTCGCAAATTAAACCTCACCCCAACTCCATACTTCCTATCCTATCCAGTGACCTTAAACAGATCCAACTCCACTTAGATAGACTCATTCCCAAGATCAGAAGGAAAAGATCATTAGATTTTCTGGGCTCTGCCTGGAAATGGATCGCGGGAACTCCGGACCGTCATGACTTCAAAATCATGAAAGATAAAATAAATAATGTTCTGGTGAATAATAATAAACAGAGAATTATAAATAATTTAATCAACACCAGAATAAACGAGTTAAGTAACGTAACTAACAATGTTATACAAGCAATAAAATCCAATGAGAAATTGAAACTAGAATATACGATAGAATTAAAATTCAAATTACAAGCACTAAAAGTAGAGTTAACTAATATAGAATACGCTATGCAATGGGCAAAAGCCGGTATAGTAAACACTTACATTTTGTCCAATTTAGAAATAAGTTTAATAAAAGAAATATTTAATAAAGAGAATATGCCTTACAATAATGTCATTGAAGCAATAGAGTTTGCAGAGGTCAAAATAGCCACAAATAATAAATCAATACTTTATATTTTAAGTTTGCTAACCACAGGAGAAGAAGTATGTAACAAAATTCTCATAAAACCCATTAAAAAGGGAAAAACTATTGTAAAAACAGATTTTAACGAAATATTAAAATGTAAAACAAATTTATACGGAATTAACAAAAAATGCAAAACCCTTAATTCATTTGCAATATGTAAACAAAATGATGTTATAGATATAAGTCAAGATAAATGTATTAATAATCTATTATCCAGCCAACCCCATAAGTGCATTGAAATCAACAATCAACATATTCCGACCGTTGAAGAACTTACCCCCGGATTAGTTTTGCTAAATCAATACCATGATAAAGTCTACATCGACGAAAATGAAGTCCTCCTCAATGGAACATATTTGATCCAGTTCCACAACGCTACCGTTAAAGCCCATCAATACACATTTCAAGAAACAGAAGTCATAGAACACAACCCACTTCCAGCAGTGCTACAGCCATCAGCTGTTAAACCGCAAGTCGAAGAATTGCTCTCTCTAGAAATGTTTAAAGAGATCGAAGCTAAAAACACAAAATACATCCATGAGCTAAAAACAGCCAACGAAAGGAAATCTATGGTAATGCTACTAATGCTTGCAGCAACTCTAGCAGCCTTCCTATTTATTCTTTGGAAGAAAGAAATAATACCATTTACCACCTGGAAGAAAAAAATCACCATCGAGGAAATATCCTTAGACGAGGCAAATATGGGACCAGAAACATCGAATAGTAGCACGAGTAAACCTATCCCAACAATTCGAACATTAGGGGTAGAAGACCTTAACCAACATCTAAAACCAATATAATCGAACGAGGGCGTTCGAATTTAAAGGGCGGAGGAGTTAACGTCACACAAACTCATTCCATTAAGGCATGGAATCATTCATCATTCCCACACTTTCGCTGACGCTGCGTCTGGCAACAAACAACAGCCAGAGAGAAAAGCTGCATTCCAGCACGTAGCTTGGAGTAATAAAACACCACCTGTGGGAACATCTGAACATCCGCTACATGCAGCACGGGTTGGATATTAGGTTAGATAATTTTAAGTAAGATATTTTGTAGTTAGTTCTAAGTTGGATATCAAATAAAGAGGTACATCCTCCGAGAAAAAATATTTTTTTTTAAATTAAAAACTTTAAAATAGTTTAATTCACACAAGTTGTAAAAAAAACCACCCCTTCCTCTTTAAGCGCACAGGACCCAACAAACCAAGGAGAATTCCCAAATTTTGTTCACACTTTTTAATTCTCTGCACCTTTGCATAGCAAAGTAATCGACAAAAAAATGTAAACCTAACAAAAAACATTCATTCTACCTATTTCACTCTAATAACTATTATAAATATAAGTATTCCTTACTTATTTTTACTAGAAATTCTCCACAAAACTCAATTTTCTCCACTGTGAAATTCGAAGAGATTCTTTCACAATCGATCTGAAGATGGCAGTCCATTCGACATTCACCATGATAGTACTATGGATTTCATATACAAGGATCCAACACAGAGCTTCTAAAATTAACAACCGATGCACATTTCAACATTAGTGAAGACAACAACCAATCTTCAGGAAATAATCCGCCTGAATTTATGCAACAATCAACGAGTAATTTTTCTTCATGAAATGAAAACGTCTGCCAGATTAATTTAAAAAAAAAACAAGTAAACAAAACAGAAAATATTAATTTAGATGTAAGAACTTTAAATTTATTATCGTATAATGTGGGAGGATTGAGAAATAAATTACTTTTTCCATCCCTTTTTGAATATATAAACAGCTTTGATTATTTTTTCCTTTTTGAAACGCATGTAATGCAAAACAATTATGGTGATTTTGAAAAGTATTTTATAGGGTTTCAATTATTATGGTTCCCAGCGACAAAGGTACACACGCAATCGGGGGTTATCTTTTTGGCTTCAAATCTGTTAATTCAAGTTATTGCAGTTTCGTAAATATTGAAAATTATGCGGCAATAAAATTAAACTTGGTTGATGAAATTTTTTACATTTTTCCTATTTATTTAAATTGCAATTATTGGGAGCAAAATTTTTCTAGTTTGGATTGCTTACTTAACGCTTTGAACACGAGCAACATAATGCTCATTGGCGATTTTAATGCGCGACTAGCGGAACAGCAGATAGAAAGTGATACAATATTTTTTGGGGAACAATTCAATTTGGTTAGACATTCAAAAGATAAGATTATGAATGGGAATGGTAGAAAACTATTAGAACTCTTTCAAAATGTTGATATTTTTTTGCTTAATGGGTCAACAAGTGGGGATTCTTCAGGGGAGCTGACTTTTATTGGAGGTCCAGGTGCATCAGTTGCTGATTATTGTGGTATTAGTGGTAAATGGTTTGAGAAAATATTGAATTTTAATGTTTCTACATTGACCTTCTCGGATCATATGCCAATCTCAGTTTCCTTGGAAATATACATACAAGCCTCCGCCGGAAAAAAACATTGCTCTTTTGCCGAGACTTTTTTGGAATGAACGTGAAAAGGAAAGTTATAAGGCAAAACTTGGTCAGTTTACCGTGAAAACTGATTTAAGTCAAGCAAACACAAGTCACCAAATTGATTCTTTTATCGAAGCTATAAAAAACTCGATGTCCTTTTCAGAAAGGAGGAATGTAGTTAAGGGTAAGCAGAAGTGGTTTGACAAACACTGTGAGAAAGCTAGAACTATTTCCTTTAAACTACTAAAACTAACAAGAATCAGAAACGGGGAGTATTTTCGCAAAGCATATGTACGTGCAAATACGGAATACAAAAAACTTTGTCAAATAAAGCGAAATGAATACTTTTTAGAAATAGCAAGGAGTTTAAATAATGTCAAAGATTATTCCGAATTTTGGCAAACAGTTAAAGAATTGAATGGGACAAAATTAAAAATTGGCAACAATTTAAATGCCCATATGTTGGCGACCTATTTTCAAAATTTGTTGAATCCATCAGATATTGAAGAACAAATACAATATGCTAAAAATTTCACGATCATAAGCTATTAAGAGCAGGATAGCACCTATGAAGAGATACTCAGCGTTCTGCACAAAACAAAAGATAACAAAGCCCCAGGAGAGGATAGAGTTCCTTATGAATTTTTCAAGAACGCTTCACACGCCTTTTTGAAGAATTTAGCAAATATATTGCATACAGCTGAAGTACCTGAAACTTTTAGAAAGTCAATTGTTTTCCCAACACACAAAAAAGGGGACGTTAATAATGTAGAAAACTATAGGGGTATTTCATTTTTAAATGTGATCGCAAAAATATTTACGGGCATCATACTTAAAAAGCTTGAATTGTGGGTAGATCAGAATAAATTGCTTAACGAATTTCAAGCTGGATTTAGAGCGGGCTATTCTACGATAGATCTCATTTTTACCATTCAAAATATTGTAGACTATTACGCTGAAAATGTGAAAAAGTTATATGCAATATTCATTGACTTTAAAGCGGCTTTTGATAGTATTGATCGAAGAGCGATGATCTATATGGGCATCAAATGGGCTTGTCATCTAAGATGTCAAAAGTCACACAGAAACTTTTGATGACGTGGTTTTATTCGCGGAATCCCCAGAAAGTCTTCAGCTTATGATAAATAGGCTGGTTAGTTATTGCAAATTGTGGAATCTTGTAATAAATATATCAAAGGTTATGATTTTTAGAACAGGACGAGGACGTTACTGCAAAAATGAAAGGTGGTTTCTCAATGGGGAAAATATTGAAGTCGTGAATGAATTCACTTACTTGGGAATGATGTTTACACCCCAGCTTAACCTAAAAAAACACATTCAAACCAAACTGAAAAAATCACTATCTGCTATAAACTCAACCTAGAGAAACTTGATTAGTAACAAAAATGTTGCCCATAGTGTTAAATTTAGAGTATTTGACGCTGCTTTGAGATCTATAATGACTTATGGGTCTCAAGTATGGGGGTATCAACAATTTGATAAGGTTGAAAAACTTGAACGCTTCTTTAAAAAAAAGAAACATTTAGATTACCGCAATCAACCCCTAATTACATGCTCCTGCTGGAAACAGGTCTTCCAGCTATTTTTATTTTCACCCTGAAAATGCACTTCGAGTATGTTACTAAAGTACTCTCTTATGATGACACTCGGTTGCCAAAAATATTAGCGATACACAGTATTCAAAAAAATATTAGCTGGTTTAAGAGATGGGAAGATATAAGCATATTGAGCGGGGTTTCAGTGGCTTATATGAGATATCTATAATTTTTCGCATAAGGGGAGAGCTTCTTAACTTAAATTATAGACCAGAAAAGAAAAAAAAGTTGGCATCTGGCAGACGGTTTCAAAAAACCAAGGCCATAATTTATTTGTAATATTATAAAATTGTTAAAACTAAAATTTCGAAAAAATAAAACTATTATTATTATTATTGTTATTATTCTTCTTCGTTCAACGAATAATTGGCATTGGTTTGGTGATACTTACTATTCGGAAGCTGTCAAAAGCAGATGTAATAAACCAATGAAAAGTAGCTTTTTGAAGAATCAAAGTCAGAATTGAACCATAATTCACTGTATCTCTTTTTTCTTTCCTTTTTTGAGAAACGTCAGTTTCACTTCCATGAGGTGCATTCGGGGCGCTCTTCACAAACGAAAGTAATAGTTGACGCAATTCAAGAAATAGACATTATGGGCGCACTTGGTATTCGATCATTTTCGTCCGACCAATACAGTGAGCCTACGACTTTTGTAGTTTCATCGTGTATCTTACATTTTTTATCGTTCCGAGGCATTCGGCTCCGATTTCGCGTTGGTTCGGGAGAGGTTCTTTATTGAAAAATAACTTCGAAATCTAAACACGTCTAATGTGTCACTCACCAAATCTGTCAAATAAACGAACAGTTGATTCAAATTACAAAACATTTAACCAAATGAATAAAAGGGTCGTTCTTTCAAACTTTTGCGTAAACTTATCATTTTACACAATTTGTAAACTTACGACGTTGCATGAATACCCTTATTATAAATACGACTGCATGTTATTCAGTCGAGTTAGTTATTAAGAGTTATCTAACAAATATTATTATTCTTTTAGCTCACTAGCAGTTTTTATTCAAATAAAGAAACTTTTTTAAAAAATGAAACCATCGGGTTTTATTTAAAATTATATATATGTATTTATAAACATATATATTTAGACCGTTTCAGAAAAAAAAATTGTCGCCGATTTTTCCGCAACCAGGCTCAAAAGTTTAGGCTTCATAAGAAAATACGTCTGTGAAAATTTGAGCTTTTAATATTAACGTTTAGAGGTAGCTCAACGCCGTTTTCGGTTTTCCATACGATTTGTATGGGACAAAACACATGTTTGTGTTTGGAATTTTTTAACTTAATAATAGAAAGTATTTAAATCATAGACATAACTTTTTTTTGAAGAAAATTGAATGCTCTTAAAAAAAGGTCTTAACATTTTTTATCAAAAGTTTAAAAGTTATAGCTTATCAAACTTAACTCATAAAATTAACATTTATTAAATTATTTTAAAATAAGCATTTCTATTAGTATTCTAAATATTGTGTTAACTAGTGTCTCTTTTATAAAAACTTACTTAAGACCTTTTTTGTAGAGTATTCATTTTCCTATCGAACAGTATCCAACGAACATTTTTTACTCAAATCCTTATTCAAATATTCGCTTCGAAACGACTTTCCTAGTGGACCTAAACACAAATTTAGTTATAATTAAAAATATATATATATATGTAAAATATTTTTTAAGATTTTTACATACCTAGGCATAAAAGTGTTACATACAGGTATGTAAAAACCTTAAAAAATATTTTACATATATTTTTTTCAAATTATAACTAAATTTGATATTGATAATATTTAGAATACTAATAGAAATGCTTATTTTAAAATAATTTAATAAATGTTAATTTTATGGGTTAAGTTTGATAAGCTATAACTTTAGACGGTTAGCTTTATGATGAAAAATGTTAAGAGCTTTTTTTTAGGGCGTTCAATTTTCTATAAAAAAAGGTTATGTCTTTGATTTAAGTACTTTCTATTATTAAGTTATAAAAATCCAAACACAAACATGTGTTTTGTCCCATACAATCGTATGGAAAACCGAAAACGGCGTTGAGCTACCTCTAAACGTTAATATTAAAAGCTCAAATTTTCACAGACTTATTTTCTTATTAAGCCTAAACTTATGAGCCTGGTTGCGGAAAAATCGGATTCAATTTTTTGTTGAAACGGTCTAATATACAGTCGTGGCGGCCTAATTAAGAACGATATTTTTATAAAATTTTAAAATGCATAACTTTTGTTTCGGAAATCTGTTAAGGTTGATTAGTAGTTTTAATAATTGCCCACGAACTACGGTTCACTTTGAGTGATGTTTAAAAAATATAAGCATGAGAATATTGGTAGGAAAAAAAAAAACATTAATTAACTCTTATTTCGTCTAAAAATATAATTAAGAACAGAAACGAAAGGAAAAGAAATATTTGAAATTTCAATATGTTAATGTGAATATATTGTAGGAAAACCCTTATGCTTTATAATTTCAGACAAAATTACTTACATATTTTCGCGTAAGGCATGGAATCTTGATATCTTGAATCTCAATATTTAGAACATTCTGATCAAAATGTTTTGTTTTTTTTTTTACTTTAACTATCCCTTGATGTCTCCCACAAGTTCTCCATAGAATTTAGGCCCGAGCTTTGGGCGGTCTAATCTAAAAAAAATGACTTCTTGAATACGCAAACACCTTCTTAGCAATACGTTGAGGTCATTTTGGGTCATTATCGTCCTTAAAAACAAATTTTATGGACATGATTTCAAATAAATAAAACTCCATAACATGTTCCTCAATGTCGTTATAAGCTTTCTGGTCAATTCGAGCATTTTTTTCTAACTTATCGACCATACTATGCCAAGCCAATGCACTCCAAATTTAATTAAGTTTTATACAAGTGAATGAATTCCACCGTTGGGCTTCTTAGAGAAAAAAATTATTTATCTTTGGTTTTCAATGCAAAATGTGCAAGAAAATAAATTTTGAAAAAGTTAAATCATCTCTGGTACACAAAAATTTATAAATACCTAAGTGGCCAACTATTTAAAAAATATGCGCGTTAAATGCGGATTTCAAATTGGTATAACTTGTTACAGAGTCTGGAGTCAATAATAAGTTATTGGTAAAAATCTGCAATACTAGAGTCAATTTAACAAAAACAAAAGTTTTCAAAATTACCACAGTAAACGTGAAAATAATGCCATGCGTTAAACATGGTAGATTTTTGATTGATTGCCTGTTTTTCTGATGTTGTCCTAATGATAAATCCAAGCTTTTTTTTTCTAGGTCCGAGTGCAACATTAGATACTAAAAATGTCAACAAAGTGCAAAAACCGGTTGAATTTTCGAGGTTGTTTTGAGTTATACCTCTTCAATTGGGCTTTAACAAAACCATCAAATATTTTGTTGGTTGCAATTAGTTTATTTGTTATTATTTCCTAAAAAATAATTTCAGCCAAATTGTAACTGTAGCTGGCTACTAAATTTACAAAAAAAAAAAACAAAGTGCTGCACAAGCAGATGGATATGACGTCATTGTGTTATTTTGAATGACGCGCGCGCCGCAGCGCTCCACCGCGGTGATCATCATCATAAAATCGTCTATCAAATTTTGTATGCTTTATGATTGTGTCTACTTTAAATCGCGAGTAACAAATTAAACTTTTAATAAGACTTTTATTAAGAGACACTTACATAATCTTGATACTTAATGTAAAGTTTTAAAAGCTGCTTTTAACCACAATCAGGAACGGCTCTCAGAAATTACGCCAGATTTTTTTTTGGAAAAAACACCAGAAAATTTTGTCTGCTTCAAATTGGAAAAAGAAGCAGAATTTTTTGTGGAAAATAAGCCAAAAACGTTGGAAATTGTGCCACACAGAAATGGAGAAAAGCCAGAAAGCAAAATGGAAATTAGGCAAGAAAATCAATTAATATATTCTGGTCTAGTTTCCTAATATCAATTTGGAAGAAAGGCCAGAAAATATTTTAAATTACATACAAGACACTTTAAGCACAACCGAAAACGACAGCCGCTCGGACAATCAAGATGCAGAGGAACGTCCTTAAGACACAAGAGAAGCGGATGTTATAATATTATGTATTATATGTCAGGTCCTTCCACCAAATATTGTGATGGTGCCATGCAGACACATGAAAATATGCTCGGAGTCCAACTTAAAGTTGCAAGCGCAAGCAGTTGCATTAGATTCACACGAAAATTACAAATGTCAATGCTGCCAGGAAATCGTAGCAGCCACGTTGCAAGTTAACATTTAGTAAAAATATTTTGTTAAATAAATAGTTATAAATACAAAAATTAATTGAAAACTTAAGTTGTAAAGGTGCTCTTTCTAGGTATGATAAAATTTAACTGGTAAGATATGATCTAACTGGAGTGTTCGTTGGGCAGGGCACGAGAGACATAGGTTTCTGCCATAAATAAGAAACAATTTGTAGTGGTCACAAATTGAGTCTTATTTTATTCATTCGATTGCAGTTGCTTACATACTATTTTACTTATTCTATCTTAATATCTTGGTCTTAATATCTAGAGTCATATGTTGCACATAGGTGAACTATTTACAGTTCAATAATGTTAGTCATGTGTCAGCAGTTAAGGTAGTCATCGTATAGTCATCGTGTGCCGGTTTTATGTTTGTCTGTCGTTGACTTGTTTCGCTTAGGTTTGTTTTTGTTTATTTTTGTTTATTTTGTTTGTTATAATTAATTGTGTTCAGATTGAGTTAGGTTAGCTACACTACATAGCAATTGTTTGTATTTTTTTAAAAGTACTTGGTTCAATATTGTAGACAGTTTTATCACAACAGAAAACAAAAGCCCCTGACATCCACCAGCGGGGTGGCTGCGTCGCGGCGCACTGCGATGTGACGCGGCCACGGCGCGGGTGTGGCACGGGCGTGGCGCATGGCCACAACCGAAACGCGCCGCACGCTGCACCGCACCCGTAAACGCACCGTGTAAACCTGCAACGTGTCTGCTACGATTTCCCGGCAGTATGGACATTTTTAATTTTCGTGTGAATCTAATGCAACTGCTTGTTCTTGTAACATTTTTTTTTTTATACAATTGTTTGTGTTCGAAAATATTCAAAAGTTTACTGATTTTTTGCTTTCCCAAACAATTTCGTACTCATAATTTAAAAAAAAAAATTAAGGAAAAAGTTTCTGAAAATCCACTTTAATTCGGTTCGATTTATTCACCAAATGTGAATATTTGTTCATGATTGTCTTGCTTGTCATTTTAATAAGATTTAATTCTTTCTTTCACTTAACTAAAGCCAAAACCAAAAATGATAAAAGATGTTGTTATCAATCTATCAGATGAACAGTTCACACCAGAACAATTTTAAATCTTAAACAAGAGACTTAATTTCCTGTCATCGAAACCATCGTCGATTTAGAAATTAATACAAAAACAATTTGAGATCCTGCTTTCTATCTGGATCTGTTTCAAGACCCAAGAAGTAGTTTTAATTCTCAACACCAGGTGACCATTTTGATTCGTAAATGTTGTCAGCACTGTGAAAAAAACAAGATCTAAATCCCGATGAAAGATAAAACACTTCAACTACTTTTTACATTTTTATTTCTTGTTAACATGTCAAAATTGAAAACGTCAAAAAACTCAGAAATTCATACCACAAATTTGCAAATTTTTTTTGGATATTATTATCACAGGATGATCCATATCATGGATCTTGGCTACAATCGGTCTTGGAACAAGTATGGGAAACCCACTTTCCCCTTTAATAGCTGAAGTTTTCATGGCCAACTTTTAACCTGAAACATAAAGGTTAACTTCTACGTATTTGATTATGTTATGTTGATGAGGTGTTTGCTATCATACAAGCAAATCAATTAAATGAAATTTTGGGCGTTACAAATTCTAAAATTGATAGCATCAACTTCACGTACGAATGTGAAGAAAATAACAAACTGCCCTTCTTAGAACTTCTCGTCACAAAAGTCCAAAACAAATTCGAGTTTTCCATCTATCAAAAATCTACTTCAATCGAAAGATAATTCACCAACGATTCGTATTGCCCTATACAACACAAACTCCATGATCTATTGACAGCAACAATTCCGATCGAACTTTCATGCCGTATGTTCCGCAAGTAACCAAAAAGTTAAAAACGAAACTTCGACAAAAAACAAATATATATTTGGTTTTCTACAGCAATGGGAAAATTAAAAATCTTCTGAACACAACAAAGGACCGGGATAGGGTAAGGCACCCAGTGACCGACACCCTTTAGAGAAATATTGAGTTTGAAAATTCATTATTTTTCTTCCGCTGCATCGATTTTAATGTTTTTATATATTATTAAGGGTATTCATGCAACGTCGGAAACTTTCCGACGTCGTAATATCGTAAAGTTTCGGACACACGTTTCATGAACGCCCCTTAATCTATAATTGCATTATGATGCGGTGAACAAATTCGGTTGACTTAATTTATTTTGTTTAAGCGTTTGAAAAAAATAATTAAAAATGCTCCGTATTACTGAAATATTTGTTGTCAAATTTTGATACATAAAATGTCATAATAATTTTATAAAAATTTTCCATGTTTACTATACTTTCATTTACGACGTTTACAACACAAATTCGTGTCGGAAAGTTAAGGATTTATCGTAAAAAAATTTCATACAAATTGTGTTCGTTTACGACGTCGTAAACTATTCGACGTTTACAACGTTTACGATGGTTTTCGGATGTTGCATGAATACCCCTATAACACTGTGTATAATTTTCTGTTATAATATTATAGACAAAAGTATATAAGAAATTCGAAAAATAAATAAAACACAAAATTATAATACCTTACCACTATTTTTAGTTACGGACACCTTATTTTCAGTAGGCGACACCCGTAAAATATTAGTTATGGACACCCTTTTTCTCTAGGCTTCACACTAAACTCTAAAAGGGGTTTTCGGCAACAAGATTACATAAACTCGAAAAACCGCTCAAATATGCAAGTTTTTATTTGACATTTAAATTGTTTTGACACCCAGCCATATTATTGACAATTTCTAAAACTGGAAATGAAACTAGTTTTCGATAAAAAGAGTTTCGTATTATTCGCTTTTTAGATTAAAACTAGTTCAGGGTGTCAAAAGAGTTTCTAGTTTTGGTCATAAAACTAGTTTTGTCGCCCTAACTGACTTTTGTATGACAAGAAGAATGGGGATAATTAAGACTCACGTCAAACTGTAGTAATCTCTTAAATTTTCTTTTTCAAATTTTCTTCAAACACATCAGGCATTTTTTATTACCACTTTTTTTTGCAGTTTATGGGTTTAAATTGAATGAAACATTCATATCGTTTGCCGTAGACACACACACCACATGCAAATTAGACAACTATTCACTATCACTGAAACTAAGAGCAAGATGGGTAACTCTGGGTTTGTATAGTCTGCCTGTATTTAAATTAGCTCCCGTGATTTTTTAATTTTTTTTATTGGATAAACGTTAATATAAATTCAAATAATATATATAATATATAAAGTGGCGTAACATAATTTAAATAGTAATTTGGAAGGTGCTCTCGAATTGTTTCTTAAGTTTTCATAATTCTTAAATTTAAAAATTCAACAATCAAGAAAAATAATGAATAAAAAAGAACAAAAAAAAAAAAAAAAAAACAAACAAAAACAATATAACTATCTAACAACATTGAGTGAATCTTCTGCGCCTACCATCTCTTTTCATTGCACCCGTAATCATTTTTTGTTTCCTTCTGTGTGGTGAGTGAAATATTTTTAGAAAATGTTCTGCTATAGCAACATAGAAACTACACAACACAACCATTGTTCTTATTGCATGCCGCACAAACCTAAAAGCTAAAACTGAGTGCATTTGCTGTAAACAATCAACTCCCGCATTGCAGTTGCAACAACAAGACCTGAGTGCCAGTGACGCCTGGAAGACAAAAACAATACCAGCTTTTGCCTTACCTCTATGGGTGAGTGCTTTTTAAGTAGTGTTCTGCCAAGCTTTTTTGAATACTACTCATAAAAATATCTTCATGTGGATCTCTTTTCATCATAGATAAACAATACCTAGATAGGAATCTTTCGTTCGCATCACCCACCAAAACCCATTTTTTTACATTGTTGTTCTTGTAATTTCATTTCGTGTCTATGAATAGATGTGAACTGCAACAACAATTTAACGCGGTGGATTTGGTTTGTTTGACAGTTCAATTTTTTTTTCATAAATCTGCTGTGCGAAGATTTTTACTCCGGTGCATGTGATTGTCATTAAAATATAAATTAGGAAAAAAATAATTGTTTCGTCAAGCACAATGCCCGCATGGCATGGATCTAAAGCGGAACTTGAACGAGTCCTGCTTGAATTTCAATTAAAAATCTTTTGGTGCTTTCATGTTTCGTTGTTCCAATTCGACAAAAAGCTACTTGAACAGACGATGAGAACTCTGTCGCCTGCGAAGGGGCCATGTTTGAGCAGAGTATAGCAAAGGGCAAAAGACCTAATTATGTTTATGAAATTAAAAAATACAATTTCAATTTTTTTCAGCTCTACAGCACAATAATTAAAAAAAAAATCTCGCCAACCAAAACAAGGTTCGAGAAATGAACAAAAATTAAATTCACCATTGCAAATTTGACAGCTACTATTTTCGGAATGTGTTTGAAAAATTCTTAGTTTTAGGGTACAGACACACTCAATATATGAAATAGGGTTGGATTGCATCATGGTCAAATTCCGACGTAAATTTTTAGAAATTAATTTAAGGTCCCCCAAACCGATGCGTGGACAACATTTGTGTCAGTCATCGGGTTCATATGGAAAATCGCACCGCTTTCATTGTGAGTGAAAGTGAAAGTTTTGTTTTCGTGTGTTTCGCTCTGATTTAACGTTGATTTGAAAGATCCCTTACACAATTTAAATTGTGTTGCGACAAAAAAGGTCTCCTAAGGCAATGCGAACATTTTGGAATACCAACAAAACCTTCATCTGCAAGAATTAATTTGTATGGGGATAAAAGAAAGCAACCACCATGATTTAAATCTCGTCTGTTCGAATTGCAAAAAAAATTTCTTTCAATAGATGAAATTCTGATTGAGGAAAACACACAATACGAGTGTTTTATTGCAAAAGCCATCCATAGCACAGTACGATTTAACATGTATTCCAAATACAACATCGCTAATAGCTCTACAGCCGATAAGAAGTTAAGTCAAGTTTGTACATCTTTTTAATCTTTTTGGTATGGTAAAAACACCATATAGATTTCATAAAGTTCTCCCAAACCAACGCGAAAGTGGCGCGGAATATTCGCCAACGGCAATTTTTGTTGTTATTTAGCATTGTTTATCATTTTTGTATTATTGTGAATAATTCGCTTTGTATTGGGAAAGACTTAAATCTTAACAAAGTATAAACGCAAAGTAAAAATTAAGGCAAGCTGCACTTTACTTTCAGCGCAACTACACTTCACAACGCGGCAAAACATTGTATGAAATTATATGAGTTATATACTGCACTAAAGGTTAAACCGCAAACAACTGCAGCGGAACTAATCTTCACGACGACGCACCAAAACATTATTTGTATGAAATTGTATGAGCTATATCGCACTAAGTGGAAACAGAACTTCATAAAATTTCATACAAATTACTGTGAATCGCAGTTCCGCTGCAGTGCAGTTCCGCCTAGTGTGGTCCAACCTTAAGCGGCAACTGAACTTCAAACAATTTCATACGAATTCTTGTTCTTATGAATTCCGCACCTGTGGTCGAGTGCGGTCTAACCTTTAATTTCACATCATATGATTTACTTTTTTTTTGCTTTTTATCACCATCCACTTCAGTGCACCTCCAATTCATAGTTATGTGCAGGTCAACTCTCATTCAAAATAAATCCATAATTTATATTGAAACATTTAAAAGCACTACTTCTTAAATCATTTTCCAACCCCTAGATAAATATATGCTTATCTGTGGATGTGGAATGTGGATTTCCTTTCAACAAAAAAAAAATCTGTGAAGGAAAAATTTGATTTGTTTGTAAAAAAAGATCAAAAATCAATGGTGGTGCCTGGCTTTTCTGGCGATCGGTGCAGTGCCGGTGGATGATGTTGTTACATATTCAAGAGAATCTGGCTGAAAAATAAAAAAATATATATAAATGAGCTGGGGGTTGTTGAGTTGGCTTATTTTGTGGTTGTGGATTCACCGCTGCCTTGTGGTGGTTGGGGAAAACTTGAAAAAAAATCAAATCTTTTTATTTCGATTTATTCATATTTATAATGGCGAAAAACATCCTCCAATAAAAAAAAAATGTAAACAAGAACAAGAGCCACATTACATTTTAAACTGTTATAAGTGTTATAAATGGCCACGTTCACGTTGCACTGAGATATGCTATCTCAAATACTCTATTATGTCCCGATCTATACTGCCCGATTTTTCCACGAAGATTCTTCCAGAAATCGTGGGAATTTTATCAATGAGATATTTTCCTTGGTTTTGTATTGCTGTTCTCTTCATTTTTCATTGAGATTCACTAACACCATCAAACGAACGGCGAGGGTGTGAGGGGAGATTTTTTGTCTTCCTTTTACGCCCTTCTCGTCAGCAAACTAAAAATCGCCGGCAACTCACTCAATCTTCTTGTGTGAAAGGGGTCTACAGATAGAAAAAGTACTGCCAGCTCAAATTACTATTTTTCTATCGATAGTTTGTATGAAAACGTGAAAATATCTGAGTCAACGAATGAAAATATTTTTTATAAACAAAAAAATGGACGACCATTGCTTTGTTAATTAATTTTTTTCTGATTTGTGATTTAAAATTGTGTTTTTTTTCACATTTTTTTGTTTCACTAACGATTGGAATAATTTTCTATACGAATTTTTATTTCATTAATGTGTTTTTGTTTTTATTTTGCATACTTACTTACTTACTTAGGTCCTCGGACCTATTACGTCCGTGATGTTTCGCTTACGGGACATAGGGCCTCCACTACACCTACGCGCCATCGTGTACGATTTCTTGAAATGTGTTTCAGCTCTCTCCAACTTTTCCCCAGTCGTGCCGATTCCTGTTCGACCGTTCTTCGCCATGTACTTCTAGGCCGGCCCACTTGTCTTCGCTCCTGTGTGAGCGGGTTCCACTGCATTGCTTGAGATGCAATGCACCGATCGCCTTTTCGAAGCGTATGGCCAATCCACTGCCACTTTCTTTTTCGTATAATAGAGTCTATGGGCTCCTGACCCGTTCTCGCATGAAGTTCGGCATTGGAGATACGGTTGGCCCAGAAAATCCTCAAGATGTTTCGTAGACATCTATTAACGAAGGTTTGCAGCTTTCTAGTGACAGTGTCAGTGACTTTCCAAGTGCTGCAGCCGTAAAGCAGAACGGATTCAACATTGGAGCGGAACAGTCGTAGCTTGGTCTTTAAGCTAAAAGAGTTGTTTCTCCATATTTTGGATAGCATTTCGAACACAGCCTTTGCTTTTCTGATTCGGCTGTTTACGTCCAGTTCAGTTCCGCCACCCGTAGAGACAATACTCCCAAGATATTGGAAATCCTCTACCATCTCTACCGGTTGTCCAGAGATATTTACTTGGATTGATGAGGAAGTTCCAAGGCTGATCCTTTTAGTTTTTGCCGAGTTGATCTTAAGCCCTACGATTTCTGCTTCTCTTTCCACCCTTGTTGTCATTTGATGGAGATCCATGATCCTATGAGAGAGTAAGCATACCGCCCGCGTAGTCCAGATGTTTGAGGTGAGATTGCAGAGTCCACTGAATTCCTCCATTTCCATTTGACAAAGCTGCGTGCAGTACGTCACTTATCACCAACAGGAACAGTATTGGTGACAGTATAGAGTCTTGCCTAACTCCACTTTGGATTTCAAACTCCTCTGACAGCCTACCTTTGTGCAAAACGTGACACTTGGATCCATCATATGTAGCCTTGATAATAGCAATCAATTTATCTGGGATATCCCTCCTGCGCAAAGCAAGCCAAATAAATTCTCTATTGACACTGTCGAACGCCTTTTCAAAATCGATGAACAGCAGGTGAAGTGGTGATCGATATTCAACGCACTGTTCGATGATGATCCGCAAGGTGTTGATGTGATCCACACAGGAAGATCCAGTGCGGAAACCTGCTTGTTCGGCGTCGAGTGTGTCTTGCATTTTGCATGCTTGTCCAAAAGCTGAAAGGTTAGTGATGGCGATTTCTGAGTTTCGTGATAGTGCTGGTCATTTTTGCTTCGAGGACTTTGCTAAGTTCGGTTGTCGTTTTTTTCGACAATTTTATCTGAACCTGCAAAAAACACCGCTATTATATGAATTCGCTATCCAGTGTATTATGAGCTGCCTACATTGAATTCTTGGATTTACGCGAAGAAACTGGGTTGCTAGCAACTTTTAGTTTTTAGGAAAGGTTAGTCCACTTTCACACAAAGAAACTGAGTTGCCGGCAACTAGGAGTTTGTTGGCAAGAAAGGGAAGAAAGTAAGGGGAATGAAAAAAATGTCCCCGGTCAACGTTTGAGGAGCTTTTTTCACATTCCTCCTCACACTGCCAGCAATGTGCGTTCAGCCAATAGAGGGTTTATATGGAACAACATGTTGTACAACATCGCGTAAATGTATCGATGTTGTATAATATAAACGCAAAAACAACAGCTTGACACACCATGTTGTACGGTTTTCAAAATATTTTGAAAACTTGCTAGCTTGTCAAACCATACAACCTATGTAAAAAGATGTTGATACAACTTGGTTTTATTTTTCATTCCTAGAAAATTCTCGTCTGGTAAACCGGTTTTGGGTTCGTTTATGAAGTGATTTTGGAACAAATTGGTTGTGTTTTTCTCCACAACTAATTTACTACTAAAAAGTTTTAAATAATGGCATGTTTTATTTTCGAATTTCGGTTTTTTAATGGCTGAGTTCACCAATATTTTTCTCTCGACAACTAATTTACAACTAAAAAGCTACAAATAATGGCACGCTTATATTTTCGAATTTCATTTTTTAATGGCTGAGTTAACAGGTGTCAAGTTAGCACTACCTAATCTTATTTTAAAAAAAAGTAAGTCAACAAATTTTTTGGAATTTTTTATCTCTCCACAACTAGTTTACTATTAAAAAGTTACAAATAATACGTTTACGTTTTCGAATTTCCTTTTTTAGTGGCTGAGTTCACCAGTGTCAAGTTAGTACTACCTACCCTTATTTAAAAAAAAGCACGGCTAAAAATTGTTTGGAATTTTTTTCTCTCCACAACTTATTTACTACTAAAATGCTTTCAATAATGGCACGTTTACATTTTCGAATTTCCTTTTTTAATGGCTGAGTTCACCAGTGTCAAGTAAGCCCTACCTACCCTTATTTAAAAAAAAAAATTACGGCAAAAAAAAATGTTGGTATTTTTTTCTCTCTACAACTAATTTATTACTAAAAAGCTTCAAATAGTGGCATGTTTACATTTTCAAAATTCCTTTTCTAATGCCTGAGTTCATCAGTGTCAAATTAGCACTACCTACCCATATTTTTTTTTTTAAGTACGGCAAAAATTTTTTTGGAATTTTTTTCTCTCCCCAACTAATTTACTACTAAAAAGCTTTCAATAATGGCATGTTAACATTTTTCAATTTCCTTTTTTAATGGCTTAGTTCACCAGTGTCAAGTTAACACTACCTACCCTTATCTAAAAAAAAGTACGGCAAACAAAATATTTGAAATTTTATTCTCCACAACTAATTTATTACTAAAAAGCTTCAATTAATGGCATGTTTACATTTTCAAGATTCCTTTTTTAACGGCTGAGTTCATCAGCAACAAATATTTATAAATATGTCTTAAACTCTCTCAGACTCAGAGCTTTTATTTTAAATGAATAAATAAATCCAGGTTTCATCTTAAAACATCTTAAGACATCGTAAGTCCTCTTAATTACTCAATACATTCCTGTTATTGTTATTTTTAAACGGTTTAAAACCAAATTTATTCTTTTTTGTGAAATTTTGTATCTATATAAACAGCCTTTTAATTAATTTATATAACGGACATTTTGAAATTGTTAAATTATTGCCAATCAATTTGTTAAAGCAAAGCTTATAAACAAATAAAAAATATCTATCTATCTAACTACACAAATTAATTTCTGAAAGTGTGGTATAAAACACTTCGAGAAATATGGCATTCTGTGCCACCATCACAATTATTAAATGAATTTTAATTTACATATTTTTTTGACATTTCATAATTCTCGCTGCTTGCTACTTTTAAATTTGAATGAACAATACACAACAGTGACAAACTAGTTCTGAAGTTCTTAAAACTTGTTACTTCTCGTTTTATGAGTTTCTAGTTGTATCCAAAACTAGTTTTAAGATTTCGAAATTAGGTGTCAAAACATAAGTGAGTAATACTTATTTCTTCAAATCTTGAAACAAGGGCGACCTGCATCGTGCCTGATCGGGAAACTATTGATTGCTCAGGACTTGGTCTGGGCCAGTAGCGCAACAATCAGTCACGATGAAGTGCTTGTTTTACCTCCTCGTGGTGATCCCCGGGCAACTATTTGTGTATTCCAATATACATAAATAGGCCAAAATTACAAGTGCGAAAAGGCCTATCTTTCTAGGATAGGTTACGGAGGTTAGCATTCTCCGTAACTGAAATCAACCCGCTACCGAAACCAACACTACGCCTCGGATAATTAATGATAACTCGTTGACGTCTTTTGGCTATTGTACCCGGACAAAGATTAATTTCTGGAATGTGAAGACACTTCTTGACAATGGAAAAGAAGGTCCTCAGAATGCCAGATTCCTGCAACTAGAGAAGGAATTCATGCGGTATAGGATGGACATCTTAGGGATAAGTGAAGTTAGATGGCTGGGCTCGGGGAAGTTTAAGTCACCAACCCGTAACACTGTACTGTTCTATTCCAGAAAAACACCTGGGAGCGCTTGGGAATCTGGCGTTGGATTGCTGCTTTCCAAAACAGCTCTCAAAAGCTTAATTTCCTGGGAGCCTTTAGGTGACAGGATCCTGAAAGCCAGGTTCCGGACTAGAGTACGTCGCGTCACCATCATACAGTGTTACGCCCCAACTTTGCTCTCTTCTGACGAGGAGAAGGAGGCATTTTATAACCGGCTGAGTGCTGCTTATGATAGCGTTCCACGAGGTGATATAATTATGGTGATGGGAGACTTAAATGCCAAGGTTGGCAATGACAACACTGGGCTAAGGCATGTCATGGGAAAACATGGTGTTGGTAACCGAAACGACAATGGCGAACGATTTGTCGATTTCTGCAACGCCAACGGCCTTGTTATTGGAGGGACCATGTTCGAGCATAAGACGTGCCACAAAGTCAGTTGGGTGTCGACTGACAGACAAGCAACTTCCAACCAAATTGATCACTTCGCAATCAGCCGGCGTTTTAGAAGCAGTCTCCAGGACGTCCGTAACAGAAGAGGTGCTGACATGGGAATGGCCCGGGACCACCATCTGATGGTTGCTACCGTAAGATTGCGTACAGCTGCAGTTCGGAGATCCCAAGGAAACACTCGAATGCCCAAGTTTAATACAGATAGACTAAAGGGCGCAAGGGAGAAATAGTGCTTGGCTTTCCGACGAAACTTGGGCAAGGATCAAAGAAAGGAAACACCTTAAAGCTCGCATCGCAGCTACCCCAGCAGCAGGGAGAAACGAGCTTGAGTCTACGTACCGCATGAAGATGAGGCAAGTTCACCGTAGTGTGCGACGTGATAAGCGTAACTACATCAACGCATTGGCTACAGAAGCAGAAGAAGCCGCTAGTAGGTGTGACAGTAGGACCGTCTACAGAATTACCAAAGAGCTCACTGGTGTCCAGAAGTCTAAACAACACCTGGTTAAAGACACAAACGGATCCCTGCTAATTTCGGATGAGGATCAGCTCATAAGGTGGAGGGAACACTTTTCTGCGGTTTTAAACCGCGTTTTCGCCAGTGAACTGAACCCTATTCCCACTGAGCTACCCGAAGTAACAATTTCCCGAATACGCACCGTACCCCCCAGTAAAGAAAAATTATCACCGCCATCAAAGCACTGAAGAACAACAAAGCGGTTGGACTTGACAGTATTCCTGCAGAGCTCTTAGGAGCAGCCCCAACGACATCGAGCGAGCTACTGCACCCACTTATTAAGAGAGCTTGGGAAACAGAGAGCTTTCCTGAAGAGTGGAAAAAAGAAATGATTGTCAAGCACCCAAAGAAAGGAGGTCTCACACAGTGCGAAAACTGGAGAGGAATATGCGTTCTGCCTGCAGTAGCCAAGATAATAGCAAGGATAGTATTGGACCGAATTAAAGACCACCTCGAAGACACACTCGACGCCGAACAAGCAGGTTTCCGCACTGGATCTTCCTGTGTGGATCACATCAACACCTTGCGGATCATCATCGAACAGTGCGTTGAATATCGATCACCACTTCACCTGCTGTTCATCGATTTTGAAAAGGCGTTCGACAGTGTCAATAGAGAATTTATTTGGCTTGCTTTGCGCAGGAGGGATATCCCAGATAAATTGATTGCTATTATCAAGGCTACATATGATGGATCCAAGTGTCACGTTTTGCACAAAGGTAGGCTGTCAGAGGAGTTTGAAATCCAAAGTGGAGTTAGGCAAGACTCTATACTGTCACCAATACTGTTCCTGTTGGTGATAAGTGACGTACTGCACGCAGCTTTGTCAAATGGAAATGGAGGAATTCAGTGGACTCTGCAATCTCACCTCAAACATCTGGACTACGCGGGCGGTATGCTTACTCTCTCATAGGATCATGGATCTCCATCAAATGACAACAAGGGTGGAAAGAGAAGCAGAAATCGTAGGGCTTAAGATCAACTCGGCAAAAACTAAAAGGATCAGCCTTGGAACTTCCTCATCAATCCAAGTAAATATCTCTGGACAACCGGTAGAGATGGTAGAGGATTTCCAATATCTTGGGAGTATTGTCTCTACGGGTGGCGGAACTGAACTGGACGTAAACAGCCGAATCAGAAAAGCAAAGGCTGTGTTCGAAATGCTATCCAAAATATGGAGAAACAACTCTTTTAGCTTAAAGACCAAGCTACGACTGTTCCGCTCCAATGTTGAATCCGTTCTGCTTTACGGCTGCAGCACTTGGAAAGTCACTGACACTGTCACTAGAAAGCTGCAAACCTTCGTTAATAGATGTCTACGAAACATCTTGAGGATTTTCTGGGCCAACCGTATCTCCAATGCCGAACTTCATGCGAGAACGGGTCAGGAGCCCATAGACTCTATTATACGAAAAAGAAAGTGGCAGTGGATTGGCCATACGCTTCGAAAAGGCGATCGGTGCATTGCATCTCAAGCAATGCAGTGGAACCCGCTCACACAGGAGCGAAGACAAGTGGGCCGGCCTAGAAGTACATGGCGAAGAACGGTCGAACAGGAATCGGCACGACTGGGGAAAAGTTGGAGAGAGCTGAAATATATTTCAAGAAATCGTACACGATGGCGCGTAGGTGTAGTGGAGGCCCTATGTCCCGTAAGGGAAACATCACGGACGTAGTAGGTCCGAGGACCTAAGTAAGTAGTAGTAGTTGAAACAAGAAACCTATGAAACCTAATAATATGTCTGTAAATGTATCATTAGTAAAGTAATCTATCTATGCCATTTTGACATCCCCCCCCCTTAACCGAAAGCATTTTCCAAATATTCTTCTTCAAACTCATTTTGCTTTGGCATTTTGAAATAATATCCTGAAAAATATGGACGAGCAGTCGAAGATTTAAAAAAGCGGTTTGAAAATAATGACAGGAAAAAAGAAAGAGAAAAACGATGGTGTTCATAACTTACATGATCAAAAACGTCCAAGGAGCCAGTCATAGACACCCCTGTCGTTAACTGAATTTATTGAATATTACATATTAGTTATGGACACCCCGCGTTCAATTAAGTTATTTTATTATTTTAATAAAAACAAACTAACAAATAGATCTGACTATTATTGCTTTCAAATAATATGCAATGTACACTTATGCACAAAACACGGATATATTAATAAAAATTGCTGAGAATGTGACGAATTTGACTCGAAATGCATCCAAATTAAATAAAATCAATTTGGCGAAGAAAATTGTTAAATGTTGTGATCTTTTTTTAATATTATATTCTTATAATTTATATTTAAAAAATATCTAAATTTTTTTTCTGATTACTTTTTAATATTGTTATTTTTTGAAGGGCACATATGAGAGAAAAGTTTTTAGCTGATCTCAGGGGCATTCGAGAAGAATATGCGGGTAATAGTTCAAAGCTAACAGAAATTCTATCTAAAATGCGCAAAAGACTAGACGATCCGCATGTTTTATCTGGGGAAGTTGTTCACAGCTTCATGTGTTCTTTGCGTGACGTTCAAGACTACGACTCAATGGTGCGATTAGTAAATGAATTAAAAAGTATTCCTAACACACGGAAATATGTTGAGACCGCTAATATGAACTTTCTATATGCTTTTGCCCTCAACAGAAGAAACAAAAAAGGAGATCGAGAACAAGCATTGGCATCGTCTTTAAAAGCGTTGGAAAAAAAAGAGAACGAATTTCCAGATATGCTTTGCCTTTGTGGAAGAATTTATAAAGATATTTTTGTAGAATCGGACTACAGTGATATAAACAGTTTAAAAAATGCCATCAAATGGTATAGACAAAGTTTTGAAGTACAACCCAATGAGTACGCGGGAATTAATCTAGCTACGCTTTTAGTTATTGATGGAAAAGAATTTAGCAATACCGAAGAATTACAACATA
The DNA here is from genome assembly GCA_949320155.1 of Melangyna quadrimaculata. NCBI lineage: Eukaryota > Metazoa > Arthropoda > Insecta > Diptera > Syrphidae > Melangyna > Melangyna quadrimaculata. Next base: position 260,986,538 of record OX439483.1, on the reverse strand, counting down.
TAGCTATGACACTGAACAATTTAATCGGAAAAAAAGGAAGCCTTTCTACGCTGAATGAATATTGGGACGTAGCTACATTTTTTGAAATATCTGTATTAGCTGAGGATTATACAAAAGCAATTCAAGCTGCAGAGTGTATGTTTAAGTTGAAACCGCCTAACTGGTATCTTAAGTCAACCATTGGAAATATAGCCTTAATTCATCGATTTCGAAAAAAGTCAGAAGACCAGAATTGGGATATTAAAGATCAGGTTTTTCAGTTCTGGATTGACTTTTTCTTAGCTGCCACAAGTTCTGAAGCGCCAAATAATGTTCGGTTTCCCATTTTAGTGAGTATTTTTTTTAAATTAAATTATAGTTATAAGGAACTACGAACCAATTCTCAAACGAGCCATTATGTACTAACTCCAACTAAATTTGATGAACGAATTTTGTTCACAAGTTTTGGATTTAGTTCCAGTGGCACGTAGTGACGTATTTCATTATGAACAACTTCCCAATGAACTTAGTTTCAAATAAAAAAATGTGAGAGTTAGTTTTTATTGGCACATTTATGATTAATGTCTTGAAAATTACATAAGACCATGCTAAATGCGCTTTCTGTCATGAGCACAAAGGGTCGGACGACCCTATAAATATAAAAGACAATTTTAACGAATTGCTAGATATGAAAAGAAAGAAGAATACGAATAAAAGAGGAATGAAGAATGAAGTTAAATATTTGAATAATAAATGCAAAAATTGTGAAAACATAATATTATGCATACATGTAGAGGAACTTGACAAAGGAAAATGAGAGCATTGAAATTAAAAGATCCCTTTTTAAATAGAAAATATAGGAATGTGTGAAGTTAGCCCCCCTTTTTTTGAATTCGAAATTCTTGAAAGTTGTTCCAGGATTTTTGACCTAGCCCCCCCATTTTTTTCGAAAATCGATATTTTAAAAGTTGTTCCAGATTCTTATAGTTGTTCTGAATATTGTTCCCAGTTTTTGGACCTCTATGTTCAAAATTTTAACCCCCCTTTTATCGAAGTTCCAATTTTGTATATTTGTTCAGGTTTCAAAAAGTGTTCTAACAATTATTCCAAGAAATTAAAGTTGAAAAGTGTGTATGTTTAAAGATATGACCTTCGAAACTTTTTTTCAAAAATGCAAAATACGGCTTCCCAAAGTGTGTATTTTTAAAGATATGACCTTCGAAACTTTTTTTCAAAGATGCAAAATACGGCTCCCCAATTTTTTTTCTTTTTCTTAAAACTTTTGAATCCAAATATCTGTTATTAAATACATGTGTTGACAAAAATTTGTGTCTTAGAACACACTATATCAACATCTTCAAGTTTTTGCAACTTAAATGTATCAATAAATAAATGAAAGCCTTTTCACATAATATCAAATTTCACTTTTTGGCTCCACTGATCCCCCCTTTCAAAATTCCAAAATTTGAAAAACTAAACTTGGTTCATTTAGCAATTATCTAGGGTAAAGGTGTCAACAGTGGATCACTTTTTACTTCTGGCACTGTTGCTCGTACAATTATAATCAAAAGATATCAGTTTTTTGTCCACAACTTTCTTAATGTTTTATCTTTAATTTAAGGTACTTTATTTAAAGCTAAAATTTAATTTGAAGAAAACATATTCATGTGATTCATTGTGTACCATGGGTGTTCACAGTGAATCAGTGCATGGTACACAATGAATCAGGGATAATAAATCGATTTTTCCATTTTAAACATTTATATTTTTTAAAGTTATGTATTTTAAAGAATCAATTGATTAATTTTTAATTAATAAATAAATAGAAAAATTCTTCGAATTGACAAAAAAATTATATTAAAAATTTTAGTTTATTTGTACGTTATTTATTTTTATTATTTTATACAAAATTGCTTTTTTCTGTCCATAAAGCGAAAACATAAAACTATTAAAGAACTAATAAATAAAATAAATTAGGAAAGTTATAATATGATAAAATCAAATTTCATACAAAATTCCGTGATTCACTGTGTACATTCCACTTTCAATTGATCCGTTGTCTTTTTAAAAAAGCATGTTAATATTTTATAAATTATTTCACCAAAGTAAACAAATCAACAAAAAATATTAAGTCTATGCAGCCAGAAGTACAAATATTTAACCCAAATGAAGTTACAACACCCACTTTTTTAATCAAATCGAAAACAAAAAAGAAAAAAAAATTACTTTCCGAGTCTGAAAACAGAAACACAAGAGGAAAACCAATTTCGGAAACAGTGATCTTTTCTCTTTTTCAGATTCATTTTAAAATAAAAAGTGACAGCATAACAGCAAATGATTCACTGTGTACCCTGATCCACTGTCGACACCTTTACCTACACGCTTTAAAAATCCTGTGACTTTTAAGTACATATAACTTATCAAAATTGCAAAAAACACCCCCACAGCTCCTTTTAAAAACTCGAAATACAAAAATGGATCCAAATAGACATAAAACCAAATGTAATTGTTCCAAGATTTCATGTAGAAATAAGATTTTACAGCTAAAAAATGATTCTTATTTCGCCCCCCCCCCTTTTTCGGAAGAGAAGTAGCTTTATTTACTATAAGAATATTTTTATAATTCACCAATCTAAAATTTATGGAAAAACATAATTTAAAGAAAAATTGTGACCGTTCAAAAATTTAAAATCCTCCGAAATGTATAGTAGTACGGTCAAGTTAGATCTCAATATATGGCGCGCTGGGACCTAAATCCGATGTCAAGTTTGACTTTACTATTCTATATAGGGTATTGGTTCACGAGTCTAAAAGCACATTTTGCACAACTGTACCTAGAGTCATTTGGCCGCCATTTTGTTTTTAATGTTCATTTTGATTTTTGCTTATAACTCGCGCATTTTTGATCTTAGAAAAAAAAAACTTGTAGAGAATTAAATTTTGTACAAAATATGTTAAACAACTTTTTTCGCTTATCACTCTTTTTTAAAAGTTACATCACATTAAAAAAAATTTTTTTTTTTTTTTGTAATCGCTTAGAATTTTTTGTCTGTCACTCCAAAAAAATATCATAACAACAGTTATGGAACTTTTAATTATCTGTATTGTTTACTTTCACAATTTCTTAATTGGAACAACGGTTCTCGCTCTGGAGCGAATATACGCTCGAGCATTCCGCACGGAATAAGTTTTTTTTTATTTTTTTTTATTTTAATACAATTACATAGTACAGTAACTATATACAAATACATACACATATATGTGTCAAATCTGGTATTTGTGATTTTTTGCTGAGTTGTTCAGGATATTGGCCTAGTAAATAACCTAAGTTTTCGACCTCGAGCAGCGACCGCTTCATAGTCAAAAAAAAAAAAAAAAAAAAAACGCGATTTTTTCGATTTTTTGGACACAAAGCTGTAAACCATTGGATTTAGGCAGTATTTATGGCAACAAAGATTGCAATTAGAGCTAAAGTTAATTGCAATAATGTTGCATTGAAATGACAGTAGTGGTCACTTTCGATGAATTGAATAGACCCCAAAATAAAAGAACTTTTATATCAATGGCCAATATTATGGAATAATATCATGGCTGGCGAATAGTTCGCTTAACAGTATGAAAACTCTATTATTTTTTATTCGATTTAGCGAATTTAATGAATGGGAATAATTGTGCGTCTAGTGCCCACAATTGAGATATACAACGTTGGAAAGCTTATTTCAGGAGAATCATTTTTGAATATGGACACAGAACTGTAAACTATGGGGATTAGGCAGTATATTACAAAATATAAAACAATTCGTCTGTTTATTCGGATTTGGGTTTTTCTTGTTTTGTTGGTCGCTTATTTTAGCCAAATCCCATTGTTTAGGACAAAAAAAATCGTACCTTGGTACACTCCATAGTACCTAATCATTTTCATAGGTCTCGTTTCTGGCCACTAGACACCATATATTTTTTCCCATTCTCCATTCTTTTTCAAAGTTTTGAGTTTGAGAATTAAGGTTTCAAAAAATATTGATTAAAATAATTTTGTTTAAAAAGAAACTTCAAGAATGGGTTTCTGGGATAAGCTATAGGAGAATATTGTGGTTCTACCTTTTACCATTGTTTTTCAAAAGTGTTGTTTCTACCTTAAGTTTTTTTTAGATAACTACCCCTCCCATCTAAACGAGGGTATATAGACCCCCTTCCGGTATGATTGTCCTATTATTTTGGCTTAACCTACACGCTCCAGTGCTTTGATGCATTTATGTCAACTCTTATTTACTTTCCATAATACTACTTGTTATATATTTTTTTATCAATAAATTTTGAAATGCTGTATTTTGGAGATGGTTTTGGGCTCGAATTGGAGCAAAGTGGATTACTTTGAAGTCGTAGAACAATCTTTTTATTTAAAATTACTTCTTTAGGACTAAAATCGCCAATAACTGAAAAAAGCGCGAACAAATCGTTTTTTTTTTATTTTTGACCATGAAGCTGTTTCTGCTCGAGGTCGAAAACTAAGGTTATTTACTAGGCCAATATCCTGAACAACTCAGCAAAAAATCACAAATACCAGATTTGACAAATATATGTGTATGTACATATTTGTATATAGTTACTACACTAATTGTATTAAAATAAGAAAAAAAAATAAATACAAAGCAAAACTTATTCCGTGCGGAATGCTCGAGCGTATATTCGCTCCAGAGCGAGAACCGTTATTCCAATTAAGAAATTGTGAAAGTAAACAATATAAATAATTAAAGGTAATACTTTTGTTTTGATATTTTTTTGATTTGAGTGACAAATAAAAAATTCTAAGCGATTACAAAAAAAAAAAATAATTTTTTTTTAAAAATGTGATGTAACTTTTAAACAAGAGTGATAAGCGAAAAAAGTTGTTTAACATATTTTGTACAAAATTTAATTCTCTACAAGTTTGTAGTACAATTTTTTTTTTCTAAGATCAAAAATGCGCGATTTATAAGCAAAAATCAAAATGAACATTAAAAACAAAATGGCGGCCAAATGACTCTAGGTACAGTTGCGCAAAATGTGGTTTTAGACTCGTGAACCAATACCCTATCGAATAGTGAAGTCAAACTTGACCTCGGATTTAGGTCCCAGTGAAAGTCTAACTTGACAGTACTACATATAACTTTTCCCAATTGCGATTGATCCATTTGAAAATGCCACCAAGTATCATTAAAACACATAAGGAAGAAGATATTAAACCAGATCTAAATGTTTACGATATAACATTAAAACTCTTGAATTAAGCTCCCCTCTTAAAATTCAAAAATTTTAACAAGTATGATAGAATTTTCTAGTACTCTTCTAAAAAAGTCCAATCCAATTTAACTAACAAAAATTAATTTTAATTATTTTTAATTAATTAAAAAAATTTTTACACAGACCTCTCTTGTTTTATTTTTTTTAAATGAAAACTTAAGAAAAATTTTATTAAAAAAAAAAAAAAAATAAAAAAAAAAGAATTTAGGGCAAACAAAATTTTACGAAATTCAAAATTCAAAATCTTGTTCCGGGTTATTCTAGGGCTCCTCTAAATTCTTCCAAGCTTTCGTGTCTTAAAAATGATAATTGGTAAGAGAACTTAAAAAAAAATCCTGACCCGCCCCCCTTTTCAGATATCCAAAATCTAAAACTTGTTCCAGGTGCAGAATCACTCAAATAAAATTGTTCCAATGATTCGTCCAAATATATTGAAAATTAAAGATTTAAATGCAAAAAAACGTTTTCCGCTCCCCTTTCAGATATCCAAAATCTAAAACTTGTTCCAGGTCCAAAATCACTCAAATGCAATTGTTCAAAAGATTCATGCAAAAATATTAAAAATTAAAGATTTTAATCCAAAAAAAAAAAACGATTTAAAAACGGGAGCGCTGGCTCCCCTTTAACGAAATTCAAAAAACTTGTTCCAGGTTTTTCTAGGGCTCTTCTAAGTTGTTCTAAGCTTTCGTTTCTTAAAATTGGTATTTAGTGTGAGAAATTAATAATAAATCCTCCCCGCCCCCCTCTTTTCGGATATCGAAAATATAAAACTTGTTCCAGGTCCAAAATCACTCTAAAAAAAATTGAGTGTCTAACTTTGACCACTGCATTGACGCAAAAATTTCGCGCTGTACTTAATTAACATTATCTCTCATTCCGAACCTATCAGACTGATTTGAATCGGGTTTCGATATTTCATTTTGTAATTCCCTAAAGTACTTTAGTTCACATTTATAGTTGAATTAGACCATTTTGTATCTGTCAGTTTAGTGCCTCAAAACTACATATTCTGTTTTTTACAGCTTTATTCTGATTTCAACGCGTATAGCAACAAAAATATAACACCAGAAAGTTTTATATAACTGTCATTTTGTCTTGATGTTTTTTTTTTTTTTAAGATGCATGTTTCTAAAGTTATATAAGAAAATAACAAAAAACAGGTATCTTTTACTGCGAAAACCATATTGACGGTCATTAAAAAGATCAAAGAGCACGGTAGTGCCCAGCCAAGTTCTGGCACTACAGTACACCCTTTTTATAGGATCAAACTCATGCGATTTTTGGCCCCCTCCAACTTCAGTACCAATAAAGTCAGAAACTTTAAACTCGCAGCATTTGCTAAGCTCACCAAGTTTATACCACTCACCAAATTTCATTTCCTTAGCATCAGTGGTTCCCAAGATATAGGACTGCCAAAATCGCAAAAACCGTAACTGACTGACTCACTCACTCACTGACAGATCATCAAAATTATGGAGCACTTCCCGACATCGTAGAATCTTGTAATTTCGCACAACGGTAGGCCTTGTGTTGTATACAACGGAAAAGATTAAAGATTTTCATTGTTATTATTGTACTATTCGTACTAGAAAGTCAGCTTATTAGGCTTGACCATTCTTTATTCCGTCAATTTCATTAAATTCTTGAACAACAACAACCTAAAGGTGCTACCACCAATTGTTTGGCTGGAGATATATGTAGCTATTTCGTGCTTTGTCACTATTGCACTCATCAGTCTCCTTTTTGTTGTGCTGAGCTTTGATCCTATTCTATTATGAAAAACTTTTTATGCACACCATAGGATTCGAACCCACGCATATCAGATTGACTCAGTCTTTGCAGTCGTGTGCACTACGCACTCCACCGCCTTAGACCACAGACGTCTCTCCCCCTTTGATACGTACTACGAATTGTTAGTCTATCGAAATAAGATATGGAGAAAAAAATAGAGGCGGAACAAGACAGCATACTTAAGGGCGCTTATAAAAATTCTGATGCTCCAAATGCATTTGATAAACAAAAAATGAGTCTGGTGTCGACCCACACTAGTAACTTCCCATTGGTGCACTTAAAAACCATATACATATTTACCTAAGTGGTGGGTGATAAAGCGGTGTAGAGGTAGGTATTAATTATTTAAGCCAATTATTTCAAAATAGACTACAAAAAATACGAAAATCAGGGGAAAAAAACATGGTTTTAAAGAATATAAAAAGGCAAATAAAGTGTCATATGCAAAATTTCGATTTTGTACCGATTTTGAGTGTAAGAAATTAAATATTTTTGAAAAGTTGTTTCTTGCAACATTTTGATTTTTAGCGTTTTTAAGGGTGGTTTTGAAAATCTCAAAATTACACAACATATAGGTAGTATAGGTACATTTTTTTGGTAGAATTTTGAAACAAAAAAATTTGTTAATTACTCTTAATAGTTTTTGTTCCAGTTTTTTTTGCCCTTAAAAAAACATTGAATTTTTTTGAAAAAATTATCAGTTGTTGACTGCGTCATAATATGTTCGGAATAATTTTTTGTTCTTGAAATATTTGAGACGAAATTATTTTTCAACCTTTTTTCTTAGTTTAAAAAAAAGTGTCTGTCGAATTTTTTTTTAAATATTTACCAATTTGGTATTGTGTAATTATGTGTAAACTAAAATTAGTCTGAAGTGAATATCTTATTTCGTTCTCTAGGTATTGACATTTTACAGCTCCTTTTTAAATTTCTGTAGTAAAAAAACGGTTTATTGAATTTGTTTGAAAACCTTTTCAGCACGTTATGACAATATTATCTGTAAAATAATATTCATCCGAGGTCGATATCTTTATTCATTCTTGAGATATGGTGGACGAAAAATGTACCCCCAAACGTACGTACATACACACATGCAGACATCTTGCTAAAAACGACGAATATTGATTCTAGAGACCTCAAAACGTGAAGATATGTCAAAATTTTCAATTCGACAAATCGCACCAATTACAATAACTTCCAATGGGAAGTTAAAAATCACCGGCAAGCAAACCAAGCCAAAACAAATTCACAAATCCATGCGCACAAAATGAAAGGAAAGAAAAAAAAGTAACAATGGTGTCAATTATTCTTAAAGCCATTTAAGAATACCCCACAATTGTTGCTATGCATACAATTGCTTTAAGAATACTTTTTTGTCTGTAGGTCTGTTCAAGGTTGAATTTTAGCCTTGAATCTGACATTATCGTTTGCCTAAGTGGTGGGTGGTAGAGTATATATTATATAATTATATATTTTATAGTTAAATAACTTTGGTAACAGGCTAAAAAAAATACCAAAAATCAGGGGAGTGTACTTAAAAAAATTTTCTTGCAACATTTTGATTTTTAGCTTTTTATAGGGTGGTTTTAAAAATCTCAAAATTACACAACATTTAGGTGGTATAGGTATATATTTTTGGTGGAAATTTGAAATCACTATCATTGTTTGTTTTTCAAAATATTTGAGTTGAAAAACATTTGTTAAGAATTTTTAATAGTTTTTGTTCCAGTTTTTTTACTCTAAAAAAAAATTTGTTTATTGAATTTTTTTAAAAAAATTGTCAGATGTTTAACTACGTCATTATATGTAAAAAAAAAATAGACTGGGTTCGGAATCATTTTTTGTTATTGAAATATTTGAGACGAAAATTATTTTTCAACTGTTTTTCTTAGTTCAAAAAAGTGTCTGTTGATTTTTTTTTATATTTACCAATTTTGTAATGTGTAATTATGTGTTAATTAAAATTAGTCTCAAGTGAATATCATTCCGTTCTCGAGATATTCCAGATAAATGATATTTTACAGCTCCTTCTCAAATTGCTGTAGTAAAAAAACGGATTATTGAGTTTGTTAGAAAACCTTTTCAGCACGTTATGACAATATTATCTGTAAAATAAAATTTATCCGAGGTCGATATATTTATTCATTCTCGAGATATGGTGGACGACAAAAGTACCCCGAATGTACGTACATACACACATCTTGCTAAAAACGACGAAATCTGATTCTAGAGACCTCAAAACGTGAAAATATGTCAAAATTTTCAATTCGAAAAGTCGCACCAATTACAATAACTTCCAATGTGAAGTTAAAAATCACAGGCAAGCAAACCAAGCCAAAACAAATTCGGAAATACATGCAAACAAAATGAAAGAAAAGACAAAAAAGCAACAATGAAAATGGTGTCAATTATTCTTAAAGCCATTTAAGAATACCCCACAAATTGTTGCTATGCATACAATTGCTTTAAGAATTCTTTTTTGTCTGTAGGTATTGTTCTGATTTATTTAAAAAAAAATTTCTAGGTTGAATTTTAGCCACAAATCTGACATTATCGTTTGCCTAAGTGGTGGGTGGTAGAATATATAATATATAATTATAAAGCAGATAAATTTAAATAATAAAATATTAAAATTACTTTGGTTTTTAAGTGGAGTGAATGAATATAATTAAAATAAAAAGTACAAGTGAACTCAACTCCATAAATTATTGTGTTTCGCCTAAGTTATAACAGTGGGCTCTTCAGTCAGTCTGTTATACCCTACTAAGACACAAATTTTGGTCGATGCTTACCGACTCTTATAAAAATCACAGCAAGAAGATACTGTGAATTTTATTATTCTAGGGGAATTTGTTTAAATTCTTGCACCCAGAAAATAATTACCCGTGGTCAGGTTTTTTTTAATAAAGCAGAGAAATTAAAATAATAAAATATTAAAATTACTTTGGTTTTTAAGTGGAGTGAATGAATATAATTCAAATAAAAAATACAAGTGACCTCAACTCCATAAATGTTTGTGTTTCGCCCAAAGAATAACAGTGGGCTCTTCAGTCAGTCTGTTATACCCTACTAAGACACAAATTTTGGTCGATGTTTACCGACTGACTGAAGAGCCCACTGTTATACCTTGGGCGAAATACAATAATTTATGGAGTTGAGGTCACTTGTACTTTTTATTTGAATTATATAATTATATATTTTATAATTTAATAACTTTGGTAACAGGCTAAAAAAATACCAACAATCAGGAGAGTGTACTCAAAAAAAAAAGTTTTTTCTTGCAACATTTTGATTTTTAGCATTTTAAAGGGTGGTTTTAAAATCTCAAAGTTACACACATTAAGGTGGTATAGGTATATATTTTGGGTAGAAATTTGAAATCACTATCATTGTTTGTTTTTCAAAATCTGAAGTTGAAAAACAGTTTTTTTGCTCTAAAAAAAAATGTTTATTGTTTTGTTTTAAAAAAATTATCAGTTGTTTACTACGTCATTATATGTAAAAAAAAAAAAAAAAATGGGTTCGTAATCATTTTTTGTTCTTGAAATATTTGAGACGAAAATTATTTTCAACTGTTTTTCTAAGTTAAAAAAAGTGTCTGTTGAATTTTTTTTTTAATATTTACCAATTTGGTATTGTGTAATTATGTGTAAATTAAAATTAACCTCAAGTGAATATCTTATTCCGTTCTCGAGATATTCCAGATAAGTGACATTTTACAGCTCCTTTTTAAATTGCTGTAGTAAAAAAACGGTTTCAGCACGTTATGACAATATTATCTGTAAAATAAAATTTATCCGAGGTCGATATCTTTATTCATTCTTGAGATTTGGTGGACGAAAAAAGTACCCCGAACGTACGTACATACACACATACAGACATCTTGCTAAAATCGACGAATTCTGATTCTAGAGACCTCAAAACGTGAAGATATGTCAACATTTTTAATTCGACAAATCGCACCAATTACAATAACTTCCAATGGGAAGTTAAAAATCAGGGGAGTGTACTTAAAAAAAAATCCCATGGTTTAAAAGAATATTTCGATTTTGAGCATAAGAATTTTTCGAATTAAAACATTTTTGCAACATTTTGATTTTAATCCTTTTAAAAGGAAGTTTTAAAAATCTCAAAAATAAAAAAAAAACACAAAGATGATATTGTTTTATGTTTGTTGAAGCCGACAGTGACACCGGTGCACTTCCATTAGGGGTTCTCTTCTAAAATGCTTAAATTAAACTCTTGTTTAGTTAGCTACTTTGATAATGTTCTGTAATATAAATATTTAAGATTTTTATCTTAGAATATTTTGTATAAGCTTCATTTTTATAATTTGTTTTTATAATTATTCGATTTATGTTTTTTGATGAATAAAGACACATATTTATCCTGATTGATTTTAATTTTTAATAGAAAGAAAGAATAAAGGAAGAAATAAACAAGAAAGAAAGCATATACAAACAAGGTCCATCGAGTCAAATATAAACTGTGAGATAATGTCCAAAAGTTCAAAGCGCAAGATAAGAGGAAGATCTGAAGAAGATCGCTATGTATTAGAATTGCTGGTGAGTGTAACTGCCGAGCGCATGATCAAAGTTCGCAAGAATAATATGGAATATTATTTTATAAGGCTTTCGCGGTTAGTTTTTTTTTTAACTTTTTTTTAAAATATTTTTTTTTTTTTAAGAAACATTACATAAAACTGTACATGCGCGCGTTTTCAGTTTTTATTTTAAATTTTGTTCAGCAATGTCGCGCTGTGTGAAAGTTGAAAATAAAATTAAGGACATTTATGTAGGTGAACTAGAGCATTGACGGTTATTTCGGATTCGCATTGGTTCTTATTTTCGAATTTTTGCAGTATAAGCGCGCTGCAGAAAATGGAATCGAGATTTTTGGGACAATTAAATTTTATGGCAAAGCGCGCTGTAAGTTGTTGTGTGTTGAAGATATGAAAGGAATGATCACGTTTTCGTTTTCAATTAATTTGCAGCATTGGCGCGCTGCTGAAATTTGAAAACTTGCTTGGTATACAAATTGTATATCGTCATTTTGTGTAGCATAAGCGCGCTGCAAAAAATGGAAATTCTTTTTTTTTTCTTTCTTTCTTTTTCAAATGATGCTTGAAAATTTGAGTTCATTGATAGTCCTATTCTGATTTATGTACTGTGTGTGTGCAGGGCATATACATTATAATATGGTAGATACATATTTATGTACATAGGTAGGTAGGTAGAGATGGCGGTCACAAGCATCCTTGCTCGATGACCCAATTAACGCGGTAATGCGCCGTTTTGAAACCATAACTCGTTTGACCTGTGGGTTAAAAGAAAATTTTTAAAGAAAAAGAGGGTATTTGGTGATAGATCTCCCAACGGATCATCGCCTACGCCCGAGTTCAGCTGCAGTATGCTACGCTAAGCAATTTGCTGATTTGCCCGGGACGCATACGATCTGATCCCTTAGGGTGATCGTCTAGTCGCACACTCGGATATGGTAATCTCTGTACACCTCCGTCTGTTTGCACAACATGACTTGTGGTTACCAGAGAAAGTACCACCCGCCTGTATGACCAGACGCTTTTATTGGATTTAGACATGTGATGAAACTTATTAAGGATTTGAACATAGGGAAAACACCCGATAGGACCAAAGTTCGCAACTAAAAACCATTTACACTGTGCCAACTAGGCAACTTGTTGACTGGTATTGAAGCGAAGGTTGGCACAACCGTGTGATCCTCCAGTCCTCGTGCACCATGAGCCACCTTCAAAAACCAGTAGTCTGCTAGCTCACAGTCATAGGAGTATGGGGAAGAAAATGGTGCAAAAGGAAACCGAAGTTAATTCTAGATCCATTGAAACATTCTTGAACTTGAAAATAGGAAAACACTCAAAAGGGTCGAAGTCCGCAACTAAGACCCATCTACACTGTGCCACCTAGGCACTTGTTGGCTGGTATTGAAGCGGAGATCGGCCCAATTGTGTGATCGTCCGGTCCTCGTGCACCATGAGCCACCTTCAAAAACCGTTAGTCTGCTAGCTCGCAGTCATAGGAGTTTGGGGAAAGAAGACGGTGCATGAGGAACCGAAGTAAATCCTAGAACCATTTCGTCGCGTTGAGGAAAGAAGTCAAATTTTTGATCTTCGTTCCGGAGAGTTCGTGAAGGTCGTCAAAAAAGGACTTCCCAAAAGATTGTTGCCTCATTCTGGCCAAAGCGGGACATTTACAGAGGAAATCAAAGACTGTTTCCTTTTCCTGCTGGTCCCCACAACTACGACAGTGAGTATTGTAGGGGATGCCAAGCTTCGCCGCATGTTCTCCTATTGGCCAGTGTCCAGTGCATGTTGCAACAATCCTTGCTTTGTCTCGCCTGGGTCTGCACATTAGGTTAATAGTTCGGGATTTATTATAGGTAGGCCAGATATATACTAGCAATAATGCAGTTAGTTAAACTATTCCACCTACGATTAGATTTTGAGAGAAAAATTGAGAATATATTGCCCTTCATAACTCCAAGAGGAATACTGACTCTTTCCGCAAGTGAGTTATGAAGGGCTGAACCTTGCCTGGCCAGCTCGTCAGCCCGCTCATTCCCCTCAATACCACTGTGACCCGGAACCCAGATAAGAGTGACCCTGAGGTTAGTGTTCAGACTCAGAAGCTCTTCCTGGCATTGTCGTACTAATTTTGAGGATGATGTAGCCGAATTAATGGCTTTGACAGCCGCTTGACTGTCTGAGAAAATAGCTGTATTTCGGTTCTGGTTTGGATTTTGTTTAAGTAGCTTGCATGCTTCCCTGATCGCCAGTACTTCAGCCTGAAAGACACTAGCAAAGTCAGGTAGCCGAAAAGACCTGGATATATTTAGGGACTCTGAGAAAATACCCACACGAACACCGCACTCCATCTTTGACCCATCAGTAAAGATAGTTGTGTCGAAGTCTTTCGTCACGAAGTCATCATTCCAATCATTTCTGGATGGGAATATAACTTTAAAATCTGTACCGAGGCTCATTGAAGGGGTGCAGTAATCAGTGGGAGTCGAAAACATTTCGGTAGGAATTAAACCCGCGATGTTGCTGTGTCCATAGGGTTTGGCAAACCAGGAGTTCGATTCTTTTAGTCGTATCGCGCTGCAAGATACTAGGTATTTAATGTGTAAATCTAGTGGTAAAAGGTGTAGAAAAACTCCTAAAGCATCTGTTGGACAGGATCGAATAGCCCCTGACGTGCCAATGCTAGCTGTTCTTTGAACCTTTCTAAGTTTGTTGTTATTATACAAACTCTTTAATGCTGGCCACCACACAATCGAACCATACGTGAGAATAGGTCGCACCACGGCTGTGTATGTCCATAAAATCATTTTTGACTGGAGGCCCCACCTATTACCAAAAGTTTTGCTACAGGCATAGAAAGCTATACAGGCCTTCTTAACCCGTTCTTCAATGTTTAATTTCCAGTTTAATTTAGGGTCGAGAATTACACCCAGATACTTTGCACTGGAGGAGATCGAAAGTGTTTGACCTTTGAGTCGAGGTAGATTGAAGGGGTCTATCTTTGTTTTGGTAGTAAAAAGTATAAGTTCAGTTTTGCTTTGATTAATACCCAGTCCGCAGCTCGCAGCCCAGTTACTAACCTTCCTTAAAGCCACCTCCGTGATCTCACTTATCACAGGGGTAAACTTACCCGACACTAGTAGCACCAAATCATCGGCATACGCGACCGCCTTCACTCCACCCCTCTCTAACTTAATGAGAATTTTATTCATGACTTAAAGCCAAAGAAGAGGAGACATATTTTTATTGTATTTCCTAACGTAGATTGAATCCTCCTATCCCTGAGCATGGAAACTATCCACTCCCGGATGTAGAGCTCTACACCAAATTCAATAAGGGCTTCTTTTATTTACATATGTACATACAGTTGCTTTATGAAAATGTGCAAAATATTTTTTTTTTAATGTTCTTGTTTGTTAACTATCTAGGTATTTTTAAACTTTTTTTTTTAAAGCAACATTACATTTAACTGTATTGTGTTCGACAAACAAATTAAGAACATTTCTGTTTTTTGATTTATGTTTGGCTGATACGAGTCTCGTAGCATTAAATTTGTGCAGGAAAAGCGCGCTGTAGAAATTGTATTGCTACATGCGCTTGTTTTCAGTTTTTATTTTCAATTTTGTTCAGCAATGGCGCACTGTGTGAAAAATGAAAATAAAATGAGGCATTTTTATAGATATGACGTATATTTGAGATGTGCATTGGTTCTTATTTCCGAATTTCTGCAGTATAAGCGCGCTGCAGAAAATGGAATCGAGATTTTTGAGATAACAAAATTGTATACCAAAGCGCGCTGTAAGTTTTTGTGTCTCGAAGATATGAAAGAAATGATCACGTTTTCATTTCCAATTACTTTGCAGCAATGGCGCGCTGTTGAAATTTGAAAACTTTGCTTGAAGTGGTATGAGATGTACATACAAAATGTATATCGTCATTTCTGATCTTGTGTAGCATAAGCGCGCTACAGAAAATTGAAATTCCTTTGTTTTCAAGTGATCCTTGTAAATTTGAGTTCATTGATAGTCCTATTCGGATTTATGTACTATGCAGGACATATACATATAAGTATGGTAGATCGGTACATATTGTTGCGGATACGCGGATTGTAAGGGCCTCAATGAAAGGATTGCAGAATAAATTAAAGATTTAGAAGAATGAAAAACGAGGTTAACCTTTTATTAGAACTTTATTGGTTGGTAACTATCTGTCAACTGTCACAAACGTCAGCTGGCACTTCCGGGCTGAGTTCATTAAGGAAGTTAATGGGTGACGTTAATGAGTTCACAAATGCGTAACATTCTCCCCTTCTTGGACTGAAGCCTCTTGGGTCGAAAGCCTATTCTCAGAAGGCCAGGCATTAAAGTTAGTTCCTCGGTAGCTGGTCACCCGATCAATGTGCACAACTTTAAACTTTGATCTAGGCGTCTTCTGGATCTTAATGGTTACATCAGATATGATTTCCATAACTCTATATGGTCCATCCCAATCCGATTGAAGTTTCGGACAAACACGTACTCGTCTTTGAGGGTTGTGGAACCAAACAAAGCTCCCAACCTGAAATTTAGGAGAGTTAGCTTTCAAATCATACCTACTCTTCATTTTCTGTGCCGATCGTCGAAGTTCAACTCTTGCTCTATCATGAATCTCTCGAATTTGATCTTATAGCTGTTGGGCAAATCCTCGATAAGTCCTAGGATCCGAATCAGGTGGCGTTTCCAGAAACAATTCGTGAGGTAGTCGCATTTCACGTCCGTACATCATTGAAAATGGTGTTTCTTTGATTGACTCCTGAGTTGATGAACGGTAAGACATTGCAAAGAGTGGGAGAAGATCATCCCAGTCATCCTGCTTATCGTTGACGAATTTGGCGAGGTAGTGTAGTATTGTCCGGTTCATTCGCTCCACAAGTCCATCCGACTGGGGGTGAAGTGGTGTTGTTCTCGTTTTGCGTATACCCATGATTTCCATCACACTTTTAAAAACCTCGGACTCGAAGTTACGACCTTGATCCGAGTGCAATTCAGTGGGAACACCATAACGACAGAAGAATTCATAAACCAAAGTTTTCGCCACAGAATCGGTTGTTTGGTCGACAAGTGGAAACACTTCCAGCCATTTGGAAAAATAGTCCATCAAGACCAGCACATACCTGTTTCCTCTTTTTGTTGAAGGCAAGGGTCCCAGAATGTCAATGGCTACTCGTTGAAATGGTTCACCCGCCAAATAAACTTGTAGATTTCCTTGGGTTCTTCTTTGGGGGCCACGCTTTGCTGCACAAATACCGCATTTAGAACAATAAATGTCTACGTCTTTTCTTGCTCCTACCCAATAGAAACGAGATCTTAATTTTGAAAATGTCTTGTTGGACCCAAAATGTCTTCCAGATACGGTGTCATGGTACAATTTAATAATTTCCTGGTGTAGTGATCGAGGAATAATTGGAAGTAAGCGCTCCGGTTGTTTTAATTTTGTTGGCACCCACTTCCTCGATAAAATGCCGTTCTGTAGCTTAAGGGTATTGAACTGTGCCCAGTAAACTTTAAGCTCACTACACTCGCTTGAAATTTCACTCCAGATGGGACGGCTTCCAGTTTCAATCCAATTAAATACTTCGGTTAGGATGGGATCTGTTTCTTGTGCGTGCTGAAGTTTCTCGAGATCGACATCATTTGAGAATATTCGAATGGCGTGAACGGAGGGGCTAGCTGCTGAATGTAGTCGTTGTTCTTTGGCATCACAGTGATTGCAAATTTCATCCGCACATGGTCGTCGGGAAAGGGCGTCGGCATTTAGATGTTTTTTTCCTGCTCGGTGTTGCACTCGAAAGTTATACTGCTGCAGGCGTTCCATCCATCGGGCGAGTTGGCCTTCGAGGTTCTTGAAAGACAACAACCAATTTCATGCAGCATGATCAGTACGAACTAAAAAATCTTGACCATACAGGTACACATGGAAGTGTTCGACAGCTTTCACCAACGCCAGTAGTTCTTTTCGGGTTGTGCAGTAATTGCGTTCGGACTTATTTAAAGCCCAACTAAAATATGCGATAACTCTTTCTGTTGTTGAGAGAGGACAGCTTCTAAACCATAATCGCATGCATCGGTATCGAGTATAAGTCCTCCTTCTGCTTGAAAATGACCCAATACTGGAAAAGAGATTAAAGCCTCCTTCAAATCATTAAAAGCGC
Source organism: Melangyna quadrimaculata (assembly GCA_949320155.1). Taxonomy (NCBI): domain Eukaryota; kingdom Metazoa; phylum Arthropoda; class Insecta; order Diptera; family Syrphidae; genus Melangyna; species Melangyna quadrimaculata. Next base: position 260,968,740 of record OX439483.1, on the reverse strand, counting down.
ATTCGCATTCTTCAGTCCAGCTAAACGGCACGTTTTTCTCCGTAAGTCGATGAAGGGGACGAGAGATAGCAGCAAATTGCGATACAAACTGGCGGTAATACGTACAAAGTCCAACGAAGCTTCGCAGATCTTTGCAGGATCTGGAGAAAGGCCTTTGCTGCTAAGCACATGGCCCAAGAACTTCACTTCATTACGAAAAAGATTGCATTTGGACGAATTCAGTTTTAGGCCACAGTCCCTCAAACGGCTGAAAACAGAGCGCAAATTTAAAAGCATTTGCTCGAAAGTCTTACCGTGAACGAGGATGTCATCCAAATATGGCAAGCAAACTTCTAATGGTAACCCTCTTAGCACATTAGACATCAGGCGCTCAAAAGTGGCAGGAGCATTCGTCAAGCCAAAACTCATCACTGCAAACTGCCATAGGCCATCTCTGGTGACGAATGCAGTTTTATCTCGGTCATCAGGGTGCACTTCAACCTGCCAGTACCCTGATTGGCAATCAAGTGTGCTAAACCACACCGAACCTGATACGGAGTCCAAAGTGTCATCTATCCTCGGCAAAGGAAATGAATCTTTGATTGTAGCCGAGTTTAAATGGCGATAATCAACACAGAACCTCGTTGACCCATCCTTCTTTTTCACCATGACTATTGGGAAAGCCCATGGACTAGAACTGGCTTCAATTATGCCTCGTCGCAGCATGTCATCAATTATGTGTCGGGATTCTTCCTGTTTAGCAAAGGGTAAACGACGTGGAGGTTGTTTTATTGGTTTAGAAGATCCTACGTCAATTCGGTGTTGGACGACTTTTGTTCTACCTAAATCATCCGGGCCCGTTGAAAAGATGTCACTATAATCCCAAAGTAGATCTTTAGCGGATTGTTGTTGTTGAGGCTCAAGATGTTGCAGCGATTGAAAAAGAAGCTCTGATAGGCATTCTGGCAGCTGTGCGTTGTTTGATGACATTGAACCTAAACATTCAGCTTCCTCAAAAAGTGCCACTGGAGTATCCCCATTTAAAACCACAGAGTGGTCTGCCACATTCACAAATCGTACGAAAACCACTCCATCACAGTTTTTATTTACAGATTTTCCAATTAAGAGTCCCTTCGGCAGATCAATTCCTATTGGAGAGACGATTCCTTCTGCAAGATTTTGGTTGCTCGTAACAGCTGTAGAAATCATGGTTTCCGTGCGTGCAGGAATGACAAAGTCACCATCAGCTCGCAAACATGCAACTCGCGCAGACGTTGCTTCATCAGCTGGAGTTTTAACCTCAACATCACTCGCACATGTCAAAGGTATTTGTCGTCCACCAACAATCATTTTATGAGAGGAAAAATCCAAAATTCCTTTTGTTACTTGAAGTATGTCTAGACCAAGGATGCCATCGCAGCTAGCGGGGAGGGAAAAATCGAACACTAGCATTTTAACACGACGCGACGTTTGAATCGACCAAGCGTAATTTCCGTACTCCAACAATGAGAACTTTGAAATGAATTGCCACACAAGGTTTGTAGACTAACGTTGTTGGGAAGGAGACGTGCATTGGGAGGAATAATAGATCGACTCACCAATGTCACCGATGATCCGGTATCTACCAACATTCTACAAGACAATCTGCCGACTTGCATGGCAACAATAAAGCCAGTGTGACGTTTTTGCGAGTAAATGTTGCAAATTTGGGGTCGAGTGGATGTAATCAGCGTTGACCCCTTGCCGCTGACTGCTGGTCGTTTCCCGACACATGTGCCGATTCATTGTCTTCTCGATGTTGTCTTTCAGGCTGTTTATGATTGTTTGTGTTTCTCGGCGACGATGTTTGTTCGTTGCTTACTTCAATGGTTCGTGTTTGGTGGATGGCATGCGTTGCTATGCGGGCAGTTTCAACTGTTATGGCTCTCGAAACAGCTTCGCCAAATGTTTTTGGCTCCGTTAACCGAACATTTTCTTGAATATTGCGATCTAGAATTCCATCAACAAACTGCATAATAGTGATGCGCTCTTGTGCACTTGAAGGGCAGTCACTAAATACAATTCGTGTAAGTCGCTGAATATCGCTTGCGAATGCACCCAGATCTTCATTCGACCGCTGCCGCCTAGAACGAAAGGTTGCGTGAGAAATGTGTTTTTCTTGGCTTACAAACCTGAGCTGTAGAGCTGAAACCAATTTATCGTAATCAGAACGATCCTCGGGGTCTAAATTTGCAAGCACAGCCACACTTTCACCACGGAGTAATGAGGCAAGTGCTCGAGCTTTTTGTTGAGATGACCATTTGTTGGCTTCGGCGATTATGTCAAATTGTAAATGATAATCTCGCCAACGTGTAGTGCTGCTATCGAATGGAGGTGGAAGGAGATTACCCAAGTTTGTTAATAAGCTGACAAGGCCAGCTGCTGGTTGGACATCTGGCGGTGCATTGTCTTTTTGGTTTGAGGGCGTCTCTTTCGGGTTGCGATGTTGAGGAGTGGAACAATCGAAGATTTTATTTGCAAAAGTCGTCCCACTCATTGTTTTAAGTTCCTCGGACTGTCGCTGTTGCTCGTGTGCGATTTGTTTTATGGCAGCATTCTGCTGCTCGACATCAGCACACAAGAGGTTAAGTTTTGCCATCATTTTTTCAAAGCTTTCGGACAAATTCTCTGCCATATCGAATTGAGGATCCCACCTCTGACACCAGTGTTGCGGATTCGTGGATTGTAAGGGCCTCTATGAAAGGATTGCAGAATAAATTAAAGATTTAGAAGAATGAAAAACGAGGTTAACCTTTTATTAGAACTTTATTGGTTGGTAACTATCTGTCAACTGTCACAAACGTCAGCTGGCACTTCCGGGCTGAGTTCATTAAGGAAGTTAATGGGTGACGTTGATGAGTTCACAAATGCGTAACAATATGTACATATTTTGAGTTGCTTTATAAAAAATTGCACAATATTTTTGTTCTTGTTTGTTAACTATAAGTCGAGGTATCATTGATCGAAGACGCGAGAAAGAATGCATACATATGTACGTACATTAGAAAAAAATATTGGGATGCTTCTGTTTCTTTCTTTTTCTTTTTATTTATTAGAACCAGGCGCATTCGTTCGCATTACCCAAGAACAACAAGCAAATGTTGATGCAGAAGGCGAAATAAATTCTTCAGATTATGAGCATGTAATATTGCCGCCACGAAAACGCGCATTAACATGTGGAATTATTCATGAGATGCGGCTAAACTTAAACGATTTGCAATTTTGGACGAAAAAGGACCAAAACGGAAATAGTTGATCCCTCGATGAAGCAATGGTTGGAACGGAATAATTGGAGAGAAGTTGGCAGAAATTTGAGAGTGATTGGAGCATATTGAGCCGAAAACCTGTAATGGATAAGCAACTAAATGAATGCAGGACTATTTTTAAACAACGGATGAATGATTATTTGCGGCTTAAGTCCCAATTGCGTAGACATGATCGGTTGGTAGAAGCAGATCAAAGTTCTGCCAGAGGAGTGATAACAAGTGCAGATGGCGGGCAATTAATCCAAATTCAGCTTTCAGAACCACCAAAGGTATCAACATTTTCTGGACTCGAGGTTTTTGTTTGGCCTAACATAACATAACTAACATGGCATAACAGTTCACAGTTTTCGGATGCACAAAAAATGAGCTTTTTAATGGATGCATTGCAGAGAAGAGCTCAAACTGCATACAAGAATTGACCGGTTGAGAATAAAAATTACACTGAGTTGTGGGCTGACATTTGTGCTCAATATAGCAATGAATATAATTCCATTCGAAGTCATGCTCAGGCATTGCATGCATTACAGCCAATACAGTCACCAACTTGTGAAGCAGTACGAAATATTCTAGACACAGCTATAGGTGCATTTCGACAACTGCAACTTTTGCTTACACCAGAAAAGGTTGCAGAATATATACTTTTGCCTAAATTTGAGTGTCTTTTAGATACGGACATTCAAACACAATGGGCATTAAGACGAAATGCTGAATCTATACCAACACATAAGCAAATGTATGAATTTTTAGAATTGCGAGCTAGTATTTCGGCACAAATTCGAACAGTTTCCGGGACGCAAGGTGTTCAGCAAAAAAGAGTTCTATTCGAAAAGCCAAGCACCAAAAGAAGTCTTTTTGGTCGAACAAATGAATCGCCGCCAGATTGCTGGTTGTGTCCTGGCTTGCAGCACTGGCCATTAAGATGTCAAAAATTTCGATCAATGTCAATTGCTGATCGGCAGGCGTATGTAAACAAACGCCGTTTGGGTCGAAACTGGTTAAGCACACAACAATTTGTTTCTAAATGCCCTCATAAACCTTGTCCAAGATGCAATGAAAGGCATAATAGTAGCCTATGTGCGGTTGAAACTAGCAACTGTGGATTGGGAGAAAAAACCAGTATTCTTATAGCGTCCAGTGCAGAAATTGTGTCGAATTCCTGTTGATGTTGACATTGAAGCAGAGACTTCAAGGGGGGAGTGTGTTGAAGCCGACACTGACACCGATGCACTTCCATTAGGGGTTCTCTTCTAAAATGATTAAATTAAACTCTTGTTTAGTTAGCTACTTTGATAATGTTCTGTAATATAAATATTTAAGATTTTGATCTTAGAATATTTTGTATAAGCTTCCTTTTATATAATTTGTTTTTATTATTATCCGATTTATGTTTTTTGATGAATAAAGACACATATTTATCCTGATTGATTTTAATTTTTAATAGAAAGAAAGAATAAAGGAAGAAATAAACAAGAAATAAAGCATATACAAACAATGTTAATGGTAAAAATTTGGTTATGATATCATTGTTTTTTTCTCAAGAAATAGAACATATGAACATACACACATAATACACACCTAAAAACGATGTCCCTTTATTTACCTTCTGGAAAATATTAAAGAAACAATGAACATTTTCTTAGTAGACAGAGCTTTTTTATGTAAGAGTTTCGATGCTTTATTCTTGTTTTCGCTGCCCCAGCTATATAAAAAAAAAACCTTTTTAACCATATCTTTACCCCTGAAATTCGAAAAAAAATCCACCCGCCAAAATCAAGAAAGACAAACAAGACAAGAAAGAATAACAAAACAAATTCTTCTACACAAAAGAAGAAGAAAAACAAAAAGCATGCATGTTTCTTAATAGTGCTTTTTTAACGTGCATATTTCCTATGAGGTGTTCTTTCTGGTGTGTACAGCATAAAATGTCCTTTGTTTTTGCCTTCTCTTTAGGTCTCTTATGCGGAATCAAAATCCACACGTAAAACTTCTCTTTAGCTCTCTTCTTATATACGGAATCAGAAATCACCCGCTAAAATCAAGAACAATACAGAAAAACAAATACACAAATACATGCGCAAAGAATGAACGAAAAAGCAAAATAACAACAATGAAAATGGTGTCAATTATTCTTAAAGCCATTTAAGAATAGCCCACAAATGTTGCTATGTTAATGCATACAATTGCTTTAAGAATACTTTTTTGTCTCTAGATACTATTCTGATTTTTTGTTTTGTAAAAAATTTCAAGGTTGAATTTTAGCCTTGAATCTGACATTATCGTTTGCCTAAGTGGTGGGTGGTAGAGTATATATTACTAGCGAAAACGCCCGGCGTTGCCCGGGTCCCTTTTGATAAAGGATAGTTTGTTAACAAATGTTGAAAAAAATATTTCCCGTGGAAAATAGTTTTTCTTGAAAATATTTCTGCTGTCGTGAATAGCTCTGAAATAAATTCGATGAATTGACCGCCCGATTCCCAGGAAAACTTATTCCCGACATCAATAAATTTTCAACATCATTCATGTTCTCAATTTTCAAAGGATAGAAATATTGTGCAAGGGTTAATTATTATAAATATAAAAGCTTATTCACGTACTTCTAAATATCTATGCTAAAGACACCTACTTGTAAGAAAATATTATATAAAATATAAAATTTGTATGGTTTGCTATCTCGCCCCCAACTATCAACTGTCAAAGCAAAGGGTGTGATTTTTCAGATTTTTGACATTTCACCATCATCGCTGTCAACTGTGAAGTGCGATTTTTTTGATTTCCACTGGACTTAGAGTGCAAAATCCACCTCCTAAATCGATTGGCGCTCTCAGATCTTGACATTTCGACACCTTTCAAATTGAAAAGTGAAATTTCTTATTTTCTGTTGGTGCTAAAGTACTGACATAAGGTAATAAAACCCTCCTTAATCGATTGGTGCCCTTAGATTTTGACATTTCGACACACGACCTGCAACGCACAGAACAGAGGAGCTGTAATACGGCAGTTTTTGCTCTTATAGCATTGCTGTTACCATTTTTGTTATACATGTGAATGATTTACTCTACGGAGCGAATGTTTCTAACTGATTGGGAATATTGTGAAAGTATTCGCCGTGTTGATTTCAGCATAACTAAATTTTCACCGACCATGTAAATCAAAAATGATTGGTTAAGGTTTTACCTTCCACCACAATCCAATCAACAACCAGCGCATTTTTACTTACTTGAGAATTATGTCATGCCATTCATTAGCCTTTCATCACTACTTATTATATTTTCCAACATTCTTACATTCACTTACACATTCAACAAAAACCAGGCAAAAAACTCATACGCACTTGAAACGTCAAATCTTATAGCTAGACTTTGTACAACGCTCATGTCTTGTTCAAAAAGTTATATTTTTCGCCATGTTGGTCGCTGCATGTGGACATAGATTTTTCGGACTCCATTGGATTTTTTCTGGACTTGTTCATAATCCTGCCATCTGTTTAATCGAATCAGTCTTTAAAATTGTATGGTTTTCTATTAATATTTTGAATGTATTTTAATAGTGAGACAACGACCTTTCCAAAGACATCTAAATTTTGGAATTCGAATAAGTACTTTCCGATTTATATCCCATTTTATGCAGATAAATTGACAATTTTGAATTTTTTTCTGGATTTTATCTGTAAAAAATATTTCTAATGTAAAATTTTAATATTTGAAATTATTTTGTGAAGCTTGTGAGCAACGCACAGTTATGTTTTGTATCCATGATCCATTAAAGCTAATTCTGGAGTGGCTTTTGTTGAAATGATCACTTAATATTTATTAGCAATATTTTTGAAGAGGATTAGAGCAATTGGTGTGTTCGTTTTGTTTTTCAAAATTTATCAATTTTGTATTAACTTTTGCTTTAAAAGTACCAAAAATAGAATTAATTTTTCACTAAATCACATTTTTAATATGATTTTTTTTTAAGATTTTGCAAAAATTTTAACACAAAAATTTTGATTATAAATTTCTACCGTAGTCTATATAATTTGTTAGTATCATTTGTTATGAACTATCAGCCATTACTAAAGTTTGAAACCTCTAAATTTGTCTAAATGGAGCTTTATTGTGATTTATCTCATTAAATTGCCCCTACTTTTCTTCCTTTAGATTTACAAATATAAAATTTCTAACATATTTGTAGAAGAATGTAACACCTATAATTGTGTGTTATTAGTTTTTCAAAATTTATAAATTTTTCATTAACTTTAAACAATTTTCTAAGTAACTACACTCAAAAGGTATGAATTTTTCGCATTATGGCAAATTCTTTCTCTTTTAACGATTTATTTTGTCATGAAAGTGAATTATTTTTTATTTTTATAATTTTGTATGGTTTATAACCTTTCATTGGATACCTAATTTATAGATATCAAAAAATTGACGAACATATGGCTATTTACAGGTATCTTAAGTATATTTTTCCAAAAAGAAACAATTTTATCGACCACTAGACTGGATTTTTGCAAAACTTTTCTTTCAATTATGTTTAAAAATCCATATTTAAGCTTACGGTTATCGTAGGAATATGTTTTATATACCAAAATAATTGTTGATTGGTATAAATTATTATAAAATTTAAATTTCGATAATCGGTTACATGAAAAATTATAATATTCACTATTTAATCAAAATAATGCAATTTTATCTGTTCAACCGTATAGTCTCTAAATTTATATTGTTGTCTATTAATATTTTGTATGTATTTAAATAGTGAGACAATGACCTTTCCATAGACATCTAAATTCGGATAAGTACTTTTTGATTTATAGCCAATTTTATGCAGACAAATTGACAATTTTAAATTTTTTTTCTGGATTTTATCTGTAAAAAATATTTCTTATGTAAAATTTTAATGATTGAAATTATTTTGTGAAGCTTGTGAGCAACGCATAGTTATGTTTAATATATCAACATTTTTATCAGACTTTCAAGATTTATAATTTTTATATTTAAAAATATTTTATGGGCGTGGTGAAAATATAAAATAAAAGTCGTTGAAAAAGCATGATCGATTCTGCATTTTTGTTGGTAAATAAATCAATAAAACTAATTTTAGAGTAGCTTTTGTTGTAATAATCACTTAACTTTTACTAACAATATTTAAGAAGAGGATTAGATCAATTGGTGTGTTAGTTTTGTTTTTCAAAATTAATCAATTTTGTATTAAGTTTTGCACTGAAAGTACCAAAAATCGAATTGATTTTTCACTAAATCACATTTTTTGTAAGAATTTTTTCTAAGATTTTGCAAAACCTTTAACACAGCAATTTAGATTATATATTTCTACCTCAAATTCATGTATCAATTGTTATGAACTATTAAGTATTACTCAAGTTTGAAGCCTCTTTAAATTGGCTAAATGGAGCTTTATTGTGATTTATCTCATTAAATTGCCCCTACTCTTTTTCCCTTTAGATTTACAAATATAAAATTACTAAAATATTTGTAGAAGAATGTAACACCTTTAATTGTGTCATTAGTTTTTCAATTTTTTAAATTTTTCATTAACTTTTAACAATTTTCTAAGTAAATACACTCAAAAGGTATGAATTTTTTGCATTATGGCAAATTCTTTCTCTTTTAACAATTTATTTTGTGATGAAAGTGAATTATTTTTTATTTTTATAATTTTCTATGTTTTATAACCTTTCATATGATACCTCATTTATAAATATCAAAAAAGTATTACCCATGTTATGGCCATTTACAGGTTTTTTACGTATATTTTAGCAAAAAGAAAAAAAATTATCGACCGACTGGATTTTTGCAAAATTTTTCTTTCAGTTATGTTTAAAAATCCATATTAAAGCTTTTGGTTATCGTCGAAATATGTTTTATATACCAAAACAATTGTTGATTCGTATCGATAATAACAAAATTTAAATTTTGATAATCGGTTAAATAAAAAGTAACAATATTCACTATTTAGTCAAAATAATGCTATTTTATCTGTTTCAGCGTATTAGTCTTTAAAATTGTATGGACGTCTATTAATGTTTTGTATGTATTTAAATAGTGAGACAATGATCTTTCCATCGACATCTTAATTTTGAAATTCGAATTCGTACTTTCCGATTTATAGCCAATTTTATGCAGACAAATTGACAATTTTAAAATTTTTTCTGGATTTTATCTGTAAAAAATATTTCTAATGTAAAATTTTAATATTTGAAATTATTTTGTGCAGCTTGTGAGGAAAGCGCGTTTATTTTTTATATATCAAAATTTTTATCAGATTTTCAGGATTTATAATTTTTAAATTTGAAAATATTTTATGGGCGTGGTGAAATTATAAAAATAAAATTCGTTGAAAAGGCATGATTTTTTGGTAAATAAATCAATAAAACTAATTTTAGAGTGGTTTTTGTTGAAATAATCACTTAAAATTTATTAGCTATATTTTAGAAGAGTTAATTGGTGTGTTAGTTTTGTTTTTCAAAATTTATCAATTTTTTATTAACTTTTGCATTTAAAGTACCAAAAATTGAATTGATTTTTCACTAAATCACATTTTTAGTATGAATTTTTTTAAGATTTTGCAAACATTTTAACACTGGAATTTATATTATAAATTATTACCTCAAATTCATGTATCATTTGTTATGAAGTATTAAGTATAACTCAAGTTTTAAACCTCTTAATTTGGCTAAATGGAGCTTTTTTGTGATTTATTTTATTAAATTACCCCTACTTTTTTCCCGTTAGATTTACAAATACAAAATTATCACATATTTGTAAAAGAAAGCTACACCTATAAATGTGCATCCTTTGTTTTTTTAAATATATAAATTTTTGATTAACTTTTAAATTTAAATTACGAAAAAATAAGTTGATTTTTCATTAAAACCCATTTTTAGTACACATTTTTTAATATTTTGCAATAATTTTTACACACAAAGGAGAATGGGCAAAAATGTATGGGAGCTGGTCTACCCACTCAACAGCAATGTGTTGTATGTTGTTGAAAAGGTAATTTAACTTACTTCATTTCATTGTATGACCATTAAGCTCTAAACTATGGGGTTCGTGAGATATTCGGAATCAAAGCACCGAAAAAGACAATAATGCATTTCGTCATTGGTAGTGTGTCCTCATACCTACATTAATCTGTGATACATCGTTGAAAAGATAATTTTTTGTACTTTATTTTTGTATATAGCCGTAAAGACGTAGATCATAGGGTGCAAGAGATATGTGGGCATACAAATCGGCAAATATAACAACAATGCAATTCTTCATTTGGTACTGGTCAACCGACTCAACAGTAATGAGTCATACGTCGTTGTAAAGGTTATGGCATTTGCTTCATTTCATTATGTGGCAATTAAGCTCTAAACCATGGGTTTCGTAAGATATTCGGCTCTTAAGCACAAAAAACAGCAATAATGCAATTCTGCATTGGTCACTTATCAACCAAGTCAACAACCATGTGTCGTTGAAAAGGCTGTTGCGTGTACTTCTTTTTATTATATGACCGTTAAAGTGTAAATAATGGGATTCGAGATATATGTGCCAAAAACGCTGAAAAGTGCAGTAATGCAATTCCGCACTGGTAGCTGGTCTTTCAACTCAACAGAAATCTCTCTTATATCTTTGAAAACGCTATTGCATGTACTTCATTTTGCAATATGCCGTTAAGCTGTAGACCGTGGGGTTCAAGAGGTATTTGGCCATCAAAATATGTAAATATAACAAAAATGCACATCTTCATTGGGTACTGGTCTACCAACTCAACAGTGATGAGTCATACGTCGTTGAAAATCTTATAGCATCTGCTTCATTTCATTATATGGCAGTTAAGCTCTAAACCATGGGGTTCGTAAGATATTCGGCTCTTAAGCACAAAAAACAGCAATTCTGCATTGGTAACTTATCAACCAAGTCAACAACTATGAGTCATGTGTCGTTGAAAAGGCTGTTGCGTGTACTTCTTTTTGTTATATGACCGTTAAAGTGTATATAATGGGATTCGAGAGATATGTGCCAAAAACGCTGAAAAGTGCAGTAATGCAATTCCGCACTGGTAGCTGGTCTTTCAACTCAACAGAAATCTCTCTTATATCTTTGAAAACGCTATTGCATTTACTTCATTTTGCAATATGCCGTTTAGCTGTAGACCGTGGGGTTCAAGAGGTATTTGGCCATCAAAATAGGTAAATATAACAAAAATGCACATCTTCATTGGGTACTGGTCTACCAACTCAACAGTGATGAGTCATACGTCGTTGACAAAATTATAGCATCTGCTTAATTTCATTATATGGCAGTTAAGCTCTAAACCATGGGGTTCGTATATATGTTCCTATTGAGGGGACGAATACAATCGCGTCATAGTAGAGCCAAGAAATACTACACAAACATATATAAAAATTATCAAAATTATCACATATTTGTACTTATAAATAGAGGTAGGGAAGGACGAGAGGCTTTTAAACACTTTTATTGTTCATGCTTGACGGGGCGCCGAACTTTCGGTACATGTGCACATAATGTATCAATTTTGCGCTATATGTGCATAACCCGGCATCAAAATGGGTTTACACCACCTGCGGACCGCCTTAGTAATGTCATACTGGACGAAAGTATGATATAAATGTAAACAAAATTCAAATAAAATATTATAAGTGTTTTTTTTTTATTTATGTTTATATTTTGTATCAAAATACCTCTTAAACCCCACGGTCTACAGCTAAACGGCATATTGCAAAATGAAGTACATGCAATAGCGTTTTCAAAGATAAAAGAGAGATTTCTGTTGAGTTGAAAGACCAGCTACCAGTGCGGAATTGCATTACTGCACTTTTCAGCGTTTTTGGCACATATCTCTCGAATCCCATTATATACACTTTAACGGTCATATAATAAAAAGAAGTACACGCAACAGCCTTTTCAACGACACATGACTCATAGTTGTTGACTTGGTTGATAAGTTACCAATGCAGAATTGCATTATTGCTGTTTTTTGTGCTTAAGAGCCGAATATCTTACGAACCCCATGGTTTAGAGCTTAACTACCATATAATGAAATGAAGCAGATGCTATAAGATTTTCAACGACGTATGACTCATCACTGTTGAGTTGGTAGACCAGTACCCAATGAAGATGTGCATTTTTGTTATATTTACCTATTTTGATGGCCAAATACCTCTTGAACCCCACGGTCTACAGCTAAACGGCATATTGCAAAATGAAGTACATGCAATAGCGTTTTCAAAGATATCGTCGGTATCCTGCAAAAACATCTCAAGTCACATTTTTGTGTTTCTGAGTTATTGAAGATTTAAAGTTTATGGCGGCTGGAAAAATCACTAAGCAGTTTCGATTTGAAAATTGTAATTAAAATCTGATAGTAAAAGTATTTATAAATAAGATGAAACCAAAAAATTTAACTCAATTCAATTTATTCAACTTTTTTTTATACAAAAATTAAATGAATCTTGGACATAGGTCTTTTTTGCATTAAAAAAAAGGTTTAAAGGGACATGGGTTTTTTATGAACATTTTTTTTGTTTTTTTTTTTATGTATTAATCTTGGTCTGATTCCGAATCCTCATTTATATCGGGCTCTGGGGCCTTATTTCTGGTGATTTTGCTTGTTTTTAAGTTTTTGTACCATTGGTGAAACTCTTCCGGTATGGCTCCTGACTTGCAAAGACTAAGTAAATCTTTTTTCTTTTCCACACTTATAGGAAGGCTGCTGTTATAGACACTTTTGATGGTAACTTCTTTTAAATTAATTGGACGACCTTTACCAAAAACACGTATCTCTTTATAAGTTTCAGTGTGGTCATATTTGTATTCCATCACACCAGGTTTTATCTTTTGGTACCTAAAAGATTTTACTTTTAACCAGTTAACCTTGTCTCCATTTTCGTCCAAATTTTTTTTTTTTATAATATCCGACAGTTGTGACAAGTCCAGAAAGTCAGTGTATCGCATTTGGGTTATATCATACGGATTTGCTTTGCTCTTAAGTCTTTTGGAACGTGCGAGTCTGAATATAGTCAGCCAGTCCTGGATCGTATAGACTGGAAAATTCTTTTTTTGCCTCTCGATTGCGTTGTGCATGCTATCAACTTCCATGTAGCTGTGTCCACTTTCTAGAAATTTGTGTTCAATTATATCTAAATTTAAAGTTTGAACCAAATAGAGAAATAATATTGAAATATTTTTATTTCTATTTTGGCCACTGCACGTATCAGAAAAAAAAGACACTTCTTTTATTTTTGGTGATAGTTGATGCAAATACTTATACAAGCACGAACCAATTTCATTGCTTCCTCTTTTGCCATCAGTTTCTGTCCAAAAATAGCAAAAAGCATCGTTAGGTGGAGCGGCGTTGTAAATAGTTAAGTTATATGCACATCGTTTACGGCTGTAATACATTGGACTTACATCGCTTGAAGGAATTTGCAACACCGATTGCAAGTCGAATGTGCATGCCATGAAATTAGGCTCCTTGATGGCCCTTTGTTTGTCCAAGGATTTTGCTTCTGAACATTCTTTTTTTCTCTTTAAATGGGCAATGTAATCAGCATTTTGGCTATCTTTGCCTTTTTCACATGCTTGGCATTGATCTTTCTTTGGACGAAAGAACGACAAATTGTAGCACTCACCGAAAACTTTCCTGTAGGTAGTCGATGAAGGTATCTTTGTTGACGTGTCACTCTTGTATTTTTCTAAGAATAAGGCATACATTTTTGATATACTCAGATTTGCATCTAAATACATCCGATTAGAACTTTTGCGGCATTAGTGAGACTCTACAGTTGGAAAGCTTTCGATGTGGTCCTCAATGCGTGTTAAATTTTCATCCGATATTTTATTTGCGGGTTTTGATCTGCCCCTTTCGTCTTCTTTACAAAAAACTCCGGTTGGCCCTTTATATTTAAACGCCGTTTTAATTGTGCTACTCGAAATACTTAGGGTCCCACAAAAAAAGTCGCGACAAACCCGTACATTGGAGTTTTCATTTTTCAAAAAGTACGATCTAGCTACACTACGGTTAACTTTTTTAATTGAAGATCTTACTCGGGGCCTTTGTATCTGCGAATCGACGACCGCCTTTAAAATGAAATCTTTTTGGCGTTGATATGGTAACTTCCAAAAGTCTTTGCACATTTTTAGTCGCTGTTCTTCCGTAAATTTGTCCTTGCATTTAAAACGACATTTTTCACACTTTGATTGCTTGGGATTCTTACCTCGTATTAAATCAGCATGCTTTAAATTTCGTTTCCATAGTTCTGGACACGATTTTCTCCACCTTCTATTTTTCTTTTCAGTGATTGGTGTTTCTGCAGTAGATTCTTGAGGCGCCTCCAAAGCCACGACATCTCCTTCACCATCATTATCGCTTGATTCGTTGTTGTTGTCAGGAATATAATCAAGGTCATCATCGTCGCCTGAAAAATCTTGATCAAGGCTTGATTCATCCCATTCTTTTTCACTGTTTTTTTTAATACATCCAGGAATGGGTTCTTGAATATCTAAACATAAAATTCAAAATCGAATTTAAGCCTTACATACATCATGAAATGATTTTCAAAAGTCAGGAAGTACCATTTGATACCGTAGATTTTGTTTTTGAAACTCTTGAAGTACTGGGTTTGTTAAAATTTATAATATCACAATTTTTATTGGAATGTTCTGAAAGTAATTAATCATTAAGTTAAAAAACGTTCTAGCTATTCTGAAACAAAATAATAACCTTTTTTTAACGCAAGCTGTAGAAGAACAGCACTTCGGCTTGAGAAATTCATTTTTCTTAAAGTAAAGTAAAAAAGCTCAACCTATTCACATGAACAACTTTCAATAATGATCATTTTTCTTAACGTAAATTCAAAGCAAAAGTATTTGGGAAATCCCCTAATAAAAAAATTCAAGTAAGCTATGAAATAGTTTTTTATTTGAATTTCAGTACTTGGGCTTTTTTTGCAGAGAAAATGAAAAAAAGGAAATAAAAGAGTTGTGCAAAAAGGACCCAAGTCCACTTGGGTCTTTCTTGCTCTACGCATTTGGATGTTTTGGACATAGAATGGATGGTTTTGATACAATAACTACATAATAATACTTTAAAAGAGATGGGATTTTTTTTCACGACATGGATTATGACTTTTGGGACATTTTTGCATTATTAACTCTATTTCACAAAAAAGTGGACTTGAGACGTTTTTGCAGGATACCGACGATATAAGAGAGATTTCTGTTGAGTTGAAAGACCAGCTACCAGTGCGGAATTGCATTACTGCACTTTTCAGCGTTTTTGGCACATATCTCTCTTACTTACTTACTTAGGTCCTCGGACCTATTACGTCCGTGATGTTTCCCTTACGGGACATAGGGCCTCCACTACACCTACGCGCCATCGTGTACGATTTCTTGAAATATATTTCAGCTCTCTCCAACTTTTCCCCAGTCGTGCCGATTCCTGTTCGACCGTTCTTCGCCATGTACTTCTAGGCCGGCCCACTTGTCTTCCCTCCTGTGTGAGCGGGTTCCACTGCATTGCTTGAGATGCAATGCACCGATCGCCTTTTCGAAGCGTATGGCCAATCCACTGCCACTTTCTTCTTAGTATAATGGAGTCTATGGGCTCCTGACCCGTTCTCGCATGAAGTTCGGCTCCAAGGCCAGAAAATCCTCAAGATGTTTCGTAGACATCTATTAACGAAGGTTTGCAGCTTTCTAGTGACAATTTCAGTGACTTTCCAAGTGCTGCAGCCGTAAAGAAGAACGGATTCAACATTGGAGCGGAACAGTCGTAGCTTGGTCTTTAAGCTAAAAGAGTTGTTTCTCCATATTTTGGACAGCATTCCGAACGCAGCCTTTGCTTTTCTGATTCGGCTGTTTACGTCCAGTTCAGTTCCGCCACCCGTAGAGATAATACTCCCAAGATATTGGAAATCCTCTACCATCTCTACCGGTTGTCCAGAAATATTTACTTGGATTGATGAGGAAGTTCCAAGGCTGATCCTTTTAGTTTTTGCCGAGTTGATCTTAAGCCCTACGATTTCTGCTTCTCTCTCCACCCTTGTTGTCATTTGATGGAGATCCATGATCCTATGAGAGGGTAAGCATACGTCGTCCGCGTAGTCCAGATGTTTGAGGTGAGATTGCAGAGTCCACTGAATTCCTCCATTTCCATTTGACAAAGCTGCGTGCAGTACGTCACTTATCACCAACAGGAACAGTATTGGTGACAGTATACAGCCTTGCCTAACTCCACTTTGGATTTCAAACTCCTCTGACAGCCTACCTTTGTGCAAAACGTGACACTTGGAACCATCATATGTAGCCTTGATAATAGCAATCAATTTATCTGGGATATCCCTCCTGCGCAAAGCAAGCCAAATAAATTCTCTATTGACACTGTCGAACGCCTTTTCAAAATCGATGAACAGCAGGTGAAGTGGTGATCGATATTCAACGCACTGTTCGATGATGATCCGCAAGGTGTTGATGTGATCCACACAGGAAGATCCAGTGCGGAAACCTGCTTGTTCGGCGTCGAGTGTGTCTTCGAGGTGGTCTTTAATTCGGTCCAATATTATCCTTGCTATTATCTTGGCTACTGCAGGCAGAACGCATATTCCTCTCCAGTTTTCGCACTGTGTGAGATCTCCTTTCTTTGGGAGCTTGACAATCATTCCTTTTTTCCACTCTTCAGGAAAGCTCTCTGCTTCCCAAGCTCTCTTAATAAGTGGGTGCAGTAGCTCGCTCGATGTCGTTGGGGCTGCTCCTAAGAGCTCTGCAGGAATACCGTCAATTCCAACCGCTTTGTTGTTCTTCAGTGCTTTGATGGCGGTGATAATTTCTTCTTTACTGGGGGGTACGGTGCGTATTCGGGAAATTGTTACTTCGGGTAGCTCAGTGGGAATAGGGTTCACTTCACTTGCGAAAACGCGGTTTAAAACCGCAGAAAAGTGTTCCCTCCACCTTATGAGCTGGTCCTCATCCGAAATTAGCAGGGATCCGTTTGTGTCTTTAACCAGGTGTTGTTTAGAGCTCTGGACACCAGTGAGCTCTTTGGTAATTCTGTAGACGGTCCTACTGTCACACCTACTAGCGGCTTCTTCTGCTTCTGTAGCCAGTGCGTTGATGTAGTTACGCTTATCACGTCGCACACTACGGTGAACTTCCCTCATCTTCATGCGGTACGTAGACTCAAGCTCGTTTCTCCCTGCTGCTGGGGTAGCTGCGATGCGAGCTTTAAGGTGTTTCCTTTCTTCGATCCTTGCCCAAGTTTCGTCGGAAAGCCAAGCACTATTTCTTCCTTGCGCCCGGCCGACTATACTTTCAGCACCGGATATGAACACATTTTTCACAGCACACCAATGATTTTCGATGGATGTGGTTTCCGTGCTGCTGATTGCGTTCAATCCTTGTGAAAGGTGGTCCCCTAGTTGTTGGCGCACTGCAGGATCCTTTAGTCTATCTGTATTAAACTTGGGCATTCGAGTGTTTCCTTGGGATCTCCGAACTGCAGCTGTACGCAATCTTACGGTAGCAATTATCAGATGGTGGTCCCGGGCCATTCCCATGTCAGCACCTCTTCTGTTACGGACGTCCTGGAGACTGCTTCTAAAACGCCGGCTGATCGCGAAGTGGTCAATTTGGTTGGAAGTTGCTTGTCTGTCAGTCGACACCCAACTGACTTTGTGGCACGTCTTATGCTCGAACATGGTCCCTCCAATAACAAGGCCGTTGGCGTTGCAGAAATCGACAAATCGTTCGCCATTGTCGTTTCGGTTACCAACACCATGTTTTCCCATGACATGCCTTAGCCCAGTGTTGTCATTGCCAACCTTGGCATTTAAGTCTCCCATCACCATAACTATATCACCTCGTGGAACGCTATCATAAGCAGCACTCAGCCGGTTATAAAAGGCCTCCTTCTCCTCGTCAGAAGGGAGCAAAGTTGGGGCGTAACACTGTATGATGGTGACGCGACGTACTCTAGTCCGGAACCTGGCTTTCAGGATCCTGTCACCTAAAGGCTCCTAGGAAATTAGGCTTTTGAGAGCTGTTTTGGAAAGCAGCAATCCAACGCCAGATTCCCGAGCGCTTCCAGGTGTTTTTCCGGAATAGAATAGTACAGTGTTACGGGTTGGTGACTTGAACTTCCCCGAACCCAGCCATCTAACTTCACTTATCCCTAAGATGTCCATCCTATACCGCATGAATTCCTTCTCTAGTTGCAGGAATCTGGCATTCTGAGGACCTTCTTTTCCATTGTCAAGAAGCGTCTTCACATTCCAGAAACCAATCTTTGTCCGGGTACAATAGCCAAAAGTCGTCAACGAGTTATCATTAATTATCCGAGGCGTAGTGTTGGTTTCGGTAGCGGGTTGATTTCAGTTACGGAGAATGCTAACCTCCGTAACCTATCCTAGAAAGCTAGGCCTTTTCGCACTTGTAATTTTAGCCTATTTATGTATATTGGGATACATAAATAGTTGCCCGGGGACCACCACGAGGAGGTAAAACAAGCACTTCATCGTGACTGATTGTTGCGCTACTGGCCCAGACCAAGTTCTGAGCAATCAATAGTTTCCCGATCAGGCACGATGCAGGTCGCCCAATATATCTCATATCACATATCTCTCGAATCCCATTATTTACACTTTAACGGTCATATAATAAAAAGAAGTACACGCAACAGCCTTTTCAACGACACATGACTCATAGTTGTTGACTTGGTTGATAAGTTACCAATGCAGAATTGCATTATTGCTGTTTTTTGTGCTTAAGAGCCGAATATCTTACGAACCCTATGGTTTAGAGCTTAACTGCCACATAATGAAATGAAGCAAATGCCATAACCTTTACAACGACGTATGACTCATTACTGTTGAGTCGGTAGACCAGTACCAAATGAAGAATTGCATTGTTGTTATATTTGCCAATTTGTATGCCCACATATCTCTTGCACCCTATGATCTACGTCTTCACGGCAATATACAAAAACAAAGTACAAAAAATTATCTTTTCAACGATGTATCACAGATTAATGTAGGTATGAGGACACACTACCAATGACGAAATGCATTATTGTCTTTTTCGGTGCTTTGATTCCGAATATCTCACGAACCCTATAGTTTAGAGCTTAATGGTCATACAATGAAATGAAGTCAGTAAAATTACCTTTTCAACGACATACAACACATTACTGTTGAGTGGGTAGACCACTTTGCCCAGTTATAAATTTCTATTTAAATTTCATGTATAATTTATTATGAACTATTAAGGTTTGCTCAATTTTGAAACCTCTAAAGTTGTCCAAATGTAGCTTTTTTTGTGATTTATTTATTAAATTACCCGTACTTTTTTTCCCGTTAGATTTAGAAATACAAAATTATTGACATATTTATAGAAGAAGGTTACACCTATAAACGTACATCATTAGCTTTATGAAATAAAAAAAAATTTCATCAAGTTTTGAATTTAATATATGTAATATAAATTTGACGGGTCATTTACACACCCTTTTAGTAGAAAATTGTTCACCCCCCATCAATAATTTTTATACACAAATTTAGCCATATCTCATAGCTAAATTCTGAGCTCAAAACTTTAATAATCGTCTGAGTGAAGTTATGATTTTGAATATTAAAACAACTCCATTTAGAAATTCAATTGAGATAACGGTGCTCTCCACTGGTAGACGATTGTTGACAATGAACAAAGCGGAGCATTTCTATGGATTTTATTCGATTTTTTATGAATTTAAAAAAAATCAATTGTGACGCTAATATAGGAGGTAGATTAAAAAGTGAGGTATCAAATTAATGGCTATACTATTGAGATTAAATATAAGAAAAAAATTAAATTAATCCCTGCACACACCCACATGTTATTAAGTAATATGTGTGAACAATATTATATTGTGAATTTCTCAGCTCAACAGTACAATAGGAATATAATTTTTTTTAGACAAGTTCCTAGGACATATAGCTCTAATTTAATAGTACATTGCAATCGTCTACGACTGTTAATAAAAAAGATATTAATAAAAATCAAAAAAAAAAAAAAAAAATTTCATATAGGCAACAATTTTGTATTATTGTTAAAGATTTCTAAAAAAATTTAAGTTTATTTTTTTTTTTAGAAGCTATCTATCGGATAGCAGGGGGATAGACATTGTTGATGCCATAAAAAAAGTTAGTATTTTGATTGTTTTGTTGTTAGTTTGGACACCCGTACAGCCAAACTGACAAGAAAACAAAAAAAGACTTTTATATATTAAGATTAAGATATAATTATACATTTTATAGAGTAATAACTTTGGGGTGGAGATACAGGATACTTTAATAGAGATACAGGTCAAAATGTGACATTGCCATTATTTTGTACTTTAGCTATTTATAATAGTAAAATTTTTATAATTTTTTTGTAAATAGCTTACGAAATTCTAAGAATCTTACATGTAAAACTTTTTTTTCCTAACTCTTCTCGGTATGGAGGTATTAATTATGTAAGCCAATTATTTCAAAACAGACTATTGGCTAAAAAAAAATACAAAAAATCGGGGGAGTGTACTTAAAATGACAAAACATGGTTTCTAAGAATATAAAAAGGCATATTAAGTGTCATATGCAAAATTTCGATTTTGTAGCGATTTTGATTGTAAGAATTTTTAAAATTAAAACGTTTTTCAAAAGTTGTTTCTTGCAACATTTTGATTTTTAGCTTTTTAAAGGGTGGTTTTAAAAATCTCAGAGTTACACAACGTTTAGGTGGTATAGGTTTATATTTTTGGTAGAATTTTGAATCCGTTATCATTGTTTGTTTTTCAAAATATTTGAGTTGAAAAAAATTTGTTAAGAATTTTTAATAGTTTTTGTTCCAGTTTTTTTGCTCTAAAAAAAAACTGTGTATTGAATTTTTTTAAAAAAATTATCAGTTGCTGACTACGTCATTATATGTAAAAAAAAAAATAGACTGGGTTCGGAATCATTTTTTGTTCTTGAAATATTTGAGACGAAAATTATTTTTCAACTGTTTTTCTTAGTTAAAAAAAAATGTGTCTGTTGAATTTTTTTTTAATATTTACCAATTTGGTATTGCTTAATTATGTGTAAATTAAAATTAGTCTCAATTGAATATCTAATTCCGTTCTCGAGATATTCCAGATAAATGAGCTCCTTTTTAAATTGCTGTAGTAAAAAAACGGTTTAATGAATTTGTTAGAAAACCTTTTCAGCACGTTATGACAATATTATCTGTAAAATAAAATTTATCCGAAGTCGATATCTTTATTCATTCTCGAGACTTGGTGGATCAAAAAAGTACCCCGTCGAAATAAGGTATGGAGAAAAAAAAAATGGAGGCGGAACAAGACAGCTTATAAAAATGCTGATGCCTCAAATGCATTTGATAAACAAATATCACATCTCGACCTGTGACGTCAGTGGTCTAAAGCGGTGGAGTGCGTGTGCGTGGGTTCGAATCCTATGGTGTGCATGAAAAGTTTTTCATGATTGGATTAAAGATCAGCACCACAAAAAGCAGACTGATGGGTGCAAAATTGGAAAATCACGAAATAGCTATATCTTCAGCCAAACAATTGGTGGTAGCACCTTTATGTTGTTGTGCAAAAATTCAGTGAAATTAAAGATTTTGTATTTAGGGGGCGTGGTACCCGCCCATTTTCATAGAATTGATATAAATTACTTGGAGTACTTCTGGTTGTCGTAGAATGATCAAATGTGGTACAGCGGTAGGGCTTACAGTGCAGGTAAAGGGAAAATTTTAAAATTTGAGATTTTATATTCAGGGGATGTGTCATCCGCCCATTTTAATAAGAACTGATATCAATTATGAGGAGCACTCTGATTGTCGTAGAATGATAAAATTTGATAGAACGGTAAGGCTAGAAGTTCAAGCTAATGCAAAATTTCAAAATTTGAGATTTTACATCAGAGGGCGTGGCTTATTTTCCCAGAATTGATATCAATTATATGGAGCACTTCTTGTTGTCGTCTAATGATGAAATTTGGTAGATCTGTAGAACTTGAACTGCTACAAAGGCTAAACTTTAAAATGTTGTAGTTGTAGAAAGGTTAAAAATAGTAAATGTTTATAGCGCCACAATGTTAAGCTACCATTGTAGCAACCAAGTTTGTGTGTGTAAGTGTGTGTATGTGAGTGTGTGTGTATGTGTATGTGTCAATTAGCTAGGTATGTTATGTAGGAAGAAGGAAGAGTAATATTAGGTGATCAAATTATTTTTGTATTGTGTATCTCTTATCATCGGCAATCGACATGCATCACTTTTATATAAAAAGGTGTTTTCCGGGTGGACAAAAAATGACTTGGTTCGAGTAAAAAGCGTATAACTTGACTTCTAATGTACAGATCTTCAAGATTGAGATCTTAAAATGACGAGAAAAACAATTTATAGTCTTTTGTATAAAAATATAGGTAAAATCAATATTAAAGCAATTGAATGGTGTTTGGCGAATATTATAAAAGGAAAAATGTTAGGCATAAATTCAAATGAATTCAGTCTTAAAAAACGCTTCATGTGTTAACAAAATGGTTACACTGCAAAGACATTGTCCGGAAGCTTTAAAAAAAAAAATACTTATGTAGGTAGGAAGGTATGCAAATATAAACAAATTCCTTTAATATTATGTATTTATAGCAAACAAAATATTATTTTTTAAAGTCTGCGAAGCAACACGAGCACGGGTCGGCTAGTATGTAATATAATTCATAATTCGGGAAATTTCTAACAAATAATACATATGTTACGTTTCTCCCCATGCTTCCGTTTGAACGGGAAGAGCAGAAACGGAGTTAAATTAAACAAATGTCGTTTTAGGATTTGTTATTTATTTTATTTTATAATTTAAGTATATTATTATTCTTCAAAGAGAAAGGCCCGCTGTCTTTTGCTGGGCTGCGACCTAACTCTTGGGTTTATGATTATTAACTCTGGCCTTCTTCACATTTGGTTCTCTATTTATAAGTTTGTTATTTTTCATCTCTATACTTACCATCACCAATTAACACCACCAAAACCATGTCACTTACCATCGAGTTCACCAGAATCAGGCCACACACCGTGGTCACGATTATTCACTCATCGCTACGTAGAACTGTAACCCTCATGTCGATCGTATGGTGGCCCACTCAAGTACTTCTGGGTGTGTCATCATCGATCGCAGTACTGAGGTTTCATATTGCACATTGCCCTTGACATTCTCTTTTGCATTGCGGCTGCATTCTGCATTCGTTGCAATTGAGGCGCGCATATGGCTTTAGTCATAATGACGTGCATAGGCAAAGTGTATTGTTCCATAACAAGAACGAAATGAAAACTGTGCCTGATGTGTGACTGTGACTGATCGATAGGAATTGGGTAGCGTGTAATGGATGATGTTGAAAGTTTTATTTGGGGTCTGAGAATGGTTGTGGCTCTCGGGTCACAACATCCTCCCCCTCGTAGCTTAAGAAGGAAAAGGTTAGGAATTTTCGCAAAAACGCGTAGAGTTGAACCAAGTGCGAAGGAGTCAAAGTTTTACAATTTTTTTTTGACAATTTATGTACCTACATATTTATATGTTTTTTTTTTTTTTTTTTGACAATGACTTATTCATAAATTTGACACTTTATTACTGCTAGTATTTTTTGAATTCTAACTGTTTCATAATTAAGTATTAAATGAACATATTATATTTTAAAATTATTTATTTATTATTTATCTATATATATGTACTCGTATATATGTTATAATGTAATGTTACAATGATATAATATTTTTTTTTTAATTGCTTAACACGACAATTGGCATATCATTTTCTGTTTTGTTTACTTAGACAATCTTACCCTTTTCTAAACTCTTTGTTTTCTCATGTTTCAATTTGTACGTCTTATATCGTCTGTAGCAAAGTGATATCAAAAGAATGGTGAAGATTATATATATAATTGTATAGTGATGAATATCATGCTTATTCATTGTTAAAAATGGTGTTAGTTCTCTACTTTTTTGAAATTGTATATTTTTTTTAGAGAATTTTTAGTTCATCGCGACTAGAGTATTTAATAAATGTAACTTCGGGCTTAGCTTCATTTTCGGGTAATTGTCTTTTATTTCGGATATATTTAAGGCAGGAATGAAAGAGTTATACACAAAAGTGGATTTTTCGTTTTTGGACCATATAGTGAGATCTTTTGATTTTAGGAAACAGTTTCCGGTAAGTACTAGGGTAGCTGTTCCTTCTAGGGTATGTGTTACAACAGTATCTTGGCATATTTTGTCTACTATATATTTTCCCAAAGACGAAAATAACCATTTGTTGGGCTGAGATGTTTGAATCCAAACAGTTGAAATGTTTGATTCTTTTATTGCACACGAAGTCGGAAAGGATTGGATTTTTTCACATTTCACATTGAGGGTTATTGGCATTTGTATTGAACAGTGGATGTGTCATTTCGCATAACAAATTGTTATTTAAATTTGTACAATGACTCAGTTCTTCGCTTTCTATGTTATAGTAATGTTCCTTTTTGTAATCAATAATGAGATATTTTGAGGTAGGTTGAACGAATATTAGTTTGTTACTAAATCGGGTTGGAAGAGGGATAATTTTATACAGTTGAAAATTTTCTCTGAAAGGTAGAGGGATTTTAAATTCGTATATAACTTTTTCTTTTCTAATCGTTGCACTCATACTGCTTATTTCGTAGAGTGGTAGGATATCATTCTCGTTGCCCAAGTATGGTAACTGTAGGTCAGCCGGAAGTTCCTGTTTTATTTTTAGCAAAACATTTTTAAGCTGATTTGGTTTAATGATTGTCGGATGCGGTGTGCCGTTTTTTGCATTAACTAGGACATCAAGGATGTCAGAAATTGTGTTTTGGTATCTTATGATGAGCAGGGTTAAAATTGAGGTAAGAGATTCTATTTTTAATAATGTTGATTGATCTGAGGTTTGATCGACGAGTTTCTCAACTGCGTCTTTCACGTCTCCGATCTTTGAATTAATAGCTTTAAATTGGGATTCAATAGTAATTTCTAATTTGTTAAACATATTAGTTGTTGTTTCTATTATAATTGTTTGATTTTTTACGAGTTCTAAAAGGTAATTCTCATTGTATCTTAGTTTTTCTATCTGTTTGTCGTAAAACTTAGCATCTTAGGCTTAGGTTTGGATTGTATAAGGCTAAATTTCAGTTTTATATCATCCATTAAGTGCGATACTTCCGCTACTGCGCTACTACAAAGAAGGTCAAAGTTTGGTTTACCTTCTAATTGTTTACACAGAATTTTTATCTCGTGGACATAAAATTTCGCGTGTGTTAGGGCTCCATTGAACAATGTTAGATCGTAATATGCTATCAGCTTCCATTGTGTTGTATAGAGTTCGACCTTGCCCATCTCCTCAAAGCAGATTCCCGGATTCTGATCAATTTGACTTATTTTGAGAGTTGCGCTGGTCAACAATGGTAGTAGAATGAAGTAAAATAGTGGACCCATGATCTATGGTGGGTATGATGGTTTCCTGTATTTATATACTGTCTGCTGATTTTATTTTTGGTTTTGTGTTTTATTTGTGTGTTTGTGGTGTGTAACTTGTTTTTACTTTGTTGTATTTTTCTTTGTGTGTATTGGTGTGAAATAAAAGGGGCTTAATTTCATACACCTATTTTAAGTAGAAGGTGGATGCAATTATTCCTTAAAAGGTTGTAAGTTGTTATTGTGTATGAGCTTGGATTTCTTACCCATCTTGACTACTGTGTTTTCATCCGAATGAATCGTTATGACCTCATATGGTCCGTCCCACAGGGTCGAAAGTTTGTTCTGTCTGGTTTGGTTCTTTACTAGAACTGTATCGCCCACGTTAAATATTTTAGGTCTAGCATTTTTATCATAAAGAGTCTTTGATTTTTCTTTTTTCTTTATTAGGATAGAGTTTGCTGTCTCATATCCGTATTGTAATCTAGCCTTAAGTTCGTTGACGTAGTTGTCATAGTTGTAAGATAATTTTGGTTTCAGTGACAGAACACTTGGTATGTTTGCAGGAAATCCGTATAGGAGTTCATAGGGTGAGAATCCAGTACTACTGTGTGGTGTTGTATTATAGACAAACATGGAATAAGGGATCCATGTATCCCATGATAGAGGATCTTGGTTAACATAATGTCTTAAGTACTCAGCTAATGTTCTATGACTTCGCTCCAACGCTCCATTTGTTTGAGGATGGTAAGGCGTTGTATTTAATTTTTTTATTTTCATTAAACTACACATCTCTTTGAAAAGATCACTTAAGAAATTTGTTCCTTGATCTGTCAAAAGAGACAGAGGGAT
Source organism: Melangyna quadrimaculata (assembly GCA_949320155.1). Lineage (NCBI taxonomy): Eukaryota > Metazoa > Arthropoda > Insecta > Diptera > Syrphidae > Melangyna > Melangyna quadrimaculata. The sequence goes on along the minus strand of OX439483.1, from coordinate 260,942,107 downwards.
ACCGTGGCGACAAATTATAATTTCCACGAAAGTTCTAGCTACAGTTGAGGCTTCAGCATTTTGTATTGGCATAGCTTATGAAAACTTTTTCAAATCATCCAGGAAGGTTAGTAAGTATTTGTGTCCACCGTAGCTAACGGGAAGGGGTCCAACTATGTCTAGTGCGATTCTTTCAAATGGTCTAACACTAGTAGTTGTTATCTTCATTGGGACTGGTGGGTTTTTCCTACTTTTATTCCGTTGGCATGATGTACATTTGCTTACATGATTTTGTACATCCGTTTTCATGTTTGGCCGAGAGTACTTTGCCCTCAGTCGGTAATACATTCGTGAAACACCTTGGTGTCCTCCGAAAGGGGAATCATGGTATTCGGACAGAATTTTCGCGATTGTCTCTGAGTCATTCAAGGAAATCTTTTCATCGATGTGTAAATATATGTCTAATGTCATATCTCCGAAAACTTTATTCAGTATACTTTTGAAGGTATGTCTAACTTGGTTATCTGGGATAGGTAATGAAAATGAAATACTGTTTTCGTCTTCAATTAGTTTTTTAATTGTTTGGAAGCTTTTTTCAGCTATCTCCTCGTCCTTCGTTGTTCTGAACGGTAAAGGTAACGTAACTACAATTAAGGAATCATATACTATTAGTTTGCCTATAGGTGGTTTTGAAAAATGTTCTATTCTTTTTGCTAGGGATTGCTCATCTGTTGAGTCAATTAATGGTAGAATTATAATTTTGCGGTTCGAATTTTTAATTATATATATAGATTCGAATTTTTCAATTACGTTGTATTTGGACCTGGAGTCACTTATAGGTACTATATTTGCATTACTTCGAATATTATCGTCATTTAGTCTTTGTTTTTGACCTCGAGTTACAACCATTATTTTATTTTCTTTGTTTTCCTCTTCGCCTATGTTTCGGCTTAAAGCATCTGCGTTTAAATTGATTTTCCCTGGTTTATGTTTAATTGTGTATTCATACTCAGATAATAAAATCTTCCATCTTGCTAGTCTGGACATGGGATCCGTGCGGGAAAATAACCATTGCAAAGGTTTGTGATCAGTGCAAATAGTGAAGGATTTACCGTAAAGGTAGGGACGAAATTGTTGTATACCATAAACGATTGCGAGTAATTCTTTTTCTGTTGTGTTATATTTGAATTCCGCATCGTTCAACGTTCTGCTAGCAAATGATATAGGTTTGTCCTGTCCTATGGGACCTTGTGACAAAATAGCTCCTATTCCGACATCGCTAGCATCTGTGGTGACAATAAATTCTTCTTTGAAATTGGGGTAAGCTAAAACTGGGGGATTTATTAATTTGTTTTTCAGATCTCTGAAAGCTTCATCGCAGAAGGCATCCCACTTAAAAACACAATTTTTCTTTAGCAGTTTCGTAAGAGGATTTGCTATAGTAGAAAAATTTTTATGTGTAGGATACGTTCTGACGGCTTTAATTTTTTCTGGATCTGGTTTTAGTCCATCTTCAGAAATAAGATGTCCCAGATACATAAGTTCGTGCTTAAGAAAATTGCACTTTTCTGGTTGTAGTTTCAGATTATGCACACTAAGTTGATTGAGAACTTTCCTTAGCTTGGAGTTATGATCTTTAAGGTCGTATCCATAAAGAACTATGTCGTCCATATAGACAAAGCAATCGAACCCTTGTAAGCCAGTGAGAACAGTGTTCATCAGGCGTTGAAAGGTAGCAGGAGCATTTTTTAAACCAAATGGCATTCGATTATACTCATAATGGCCAAAAGGAGTGCTAAATGCAGTCTTGCATCGATCTTTCTCGTCTACCAAGATTTAGTGAAATCCTTTAGCCAAATCCAAAGTGCTGAAATATTTAGCTCTACCCAATTGATCAAATATGTCACTAATATTTGGTAATGGGTAAGCATCGCTGATTCAGTTTCCTGAAATCTACAACCACCCTCCAACGTTTGCTTCCATCACTTCCAGGTTTTTTCGGAACGAGAAGCAAGGGTGAGTTCCAAGGACTCGAGCTTGATCGTACGATGTCATCGTCTAACATTTCTTGCACCTGTTTATGGATTTCTTCCTTTTGGCTTTCTGGGAGTCGATAGGGTTAAATATAAAGGGGGGTTTACTCTCATCAGTACTGATGACTTTATGTGTAATGGAATCGGTATTAGTGAGGTGATCTCCCTCTAAATAGAACAGATCGTTGTACTCCCTACAAATCTTGAGGATCGATTCCTTCTCTTCGGTGTTACAATGGTCTAATACTAACATGGATTCTAATTTTTCCATACGCTTTTCTATTTTGCAATGGAATTTACTTGTATCAGCTTGGTCGTACTGATCGAAGTTATCCCAATTCAAATTTATATTATGTATCCCTATGTCTTTTTCCATTTCTAGGGTATTTATTGCTAGCACTTTTATCTTATTGTTTTCTGGTCTAGCAATGCTTTCACCTAGATAAACACCTGGGACGATTTGTTTCTTCCGAACAACAATGTCCTTGAGAGTGTTACCATGTTCAGTAAATGGGACCTCAATCATTTGTTGACTACGGGGGGAAAGGGTTACTATTGAATTAATGGAACTTTTAATATTGATACTTTTGGATGTATCCTCCTTTAAATTTGTTTCAATTATTGCTCCAGTTTCCTTGCCTTTTTGGCTTTTGTTTTCTGAAGTCTTTTTGTTTTTAATGTTTGCTTCAGTTTCCTCGCCTTTTTGGCTTTCGTTTTCTGAAGTCTTTTTGTTTTTAATGTTTGCTCCAGTTTCCTCGCCCTTTTGGCTTTTGTTTTCTCAAGTCTTATTGTTTATTCTACTTGCTACACCGTCTATCGGTGCAGTTTTATTGGAGGGTTTTTCTTTTAACTGAGACGGTGATGATTCCCCGTTGCTAGAATCAGTGTCACGCTGGAGGTCTGGGATCGCTTCCCAGCCTCTTCCACCTAAAAACTAAAAAGTTTTTTTCAGGGCTACTGCCTCTTGCGAGGAATTGACAAATCCTCTAAGAGTATCACTTGTCACGAATAAGTGCTTCTCGTCTAGCCTTTCGGATTCGGCGTAAAATTGTAGGTCCCTTCCATTTCTGTCGAAAGGCGCACACAGGAATGGTTGCGAGTTGTTAGTCACTAGGCCCTGGTTCTTCATGAGCCGTTGTGCCACCCGATTTTTATATATCAGTTTACTCGCCTTTTTGGCTTTCGTTTTCTGAAGTCTTTTTGTTTTTAATGTTTGCTTCAGTTTCCTCGCCTTTTTGGCTTTCGTTTTCTGAAGTCTTTTTGTTTTTAATGTTTGCTCCAGTTTCCTCGCCCTTTTGGCTTTTGTTTTCTGAAGTCTTATTGTTTATTCTACTTGCTACACCGTCTATCGGTGCAGTTTTATTGGAGGGTTTTTCTTTTAACTGAGACGGTGATGATTCCCCGTTGCTAGAATCAGTGTCCATTTTTTGCTTATTGGATTCTTGGTTGATGGTGGCTTCATTGGATTTTAGAACAGAATTGTTCTCCTCCGCCTTTTCATCTCCTTTTGTTTCGAAGTCATAGCCCGTAGGCACCGCCTCGTGAGGGGTAGCTTTTTGGATACCTTTTTCTGTCATAGAGTCGTCACTCAAACTCATCTCGTTAATTCCAAGAATCCCTTTTTTATAATTAACCTTACATCTGTGTTTACTGAGGAAATCGTTTCCCAGAATGCCATCGTAAGTTAAGTTAATTCTTTCCGTTAAAACCTGGAAAGGGTGTTTTAACGAAAGATTTTCCTTTTCGTTTACTACAAAAGAACCTGTTATATCTCCTATGGTGAAGACTGAGCCACCTGAAATCGTGGATAGAGGATTAATTTCTGCCCCAGTGCCAACTAGGAAGGTAGAGTATTTTTTTTCAGAGGGCCGGAATTGGATTCGTATTACGGGTTCGTCGAATTCTGGGCAAAGCGAAACTGTTATACTTTTGGTATCTAGTTTTGACAGTCGACCTTCGCATTCAGTCGAGAGGCATGGCCGATATCTTCCTCCCGAACACATTCGTTTCCCGAATCATGTTGGTAGGGATACAAATCTTCGACCGATTGCCAGTTTCTGTTCCCTGGTCGGACGTTGTACTGTCGTACATTGGTTGAGGGGTTATTTTTGCTATTAGTGTTTGAGTTATTTCCCTTAAACGGATTGGATGCGTTCGAGGTTCCCTGACCTGTCTGCGTCCGTTTAAGTCTACATTCCGATTCATGGTGATTGTTCTTTTTGCAGTAATCACACGTGATCGATTCCCGCTTTATATTTGGGTTAGCGGAATTGGAATTTCTATTAGGGTTACTGTAACAAGCTTCCCTAGAGTGTCCTACCTTGTTGCAAATCTGACATGTCGGTCGAGACGAAGGGGAGAAGTTTGAATACTGTCGGCCTTGGTTAGTAGATGTGGAAGGGGCAACTCGTTCCAATCTGTTCGAATGTTCCTCGGCATAGGCGATGGATTTTTTTTAAATCCAACTCCCCATGTGCTTGAACCATGAATCTAAGGTTTTGATTCCTCAGACCATCTTCGAAAGCTTGGAGTTTGTCGTTTTCCTTAAATAGGAAATTGACAACCGCCACTTCCTTGGAGCTGGCATACGTTGCAGAGTTAAGAGAGTTGAGGAGTTGACTTATTCGATCGCCAAACTCCTTAACCGATTCTTTTGTCCGCTGACGAGCAGTCAGTAGCTCATTTTGAGCACAGGATCTGGATTTTACCACTGTATACTCCTTTTTTAGGAGGGAATGTAAATCCTCCCACTTATCTACGGTTTTGATCTGAATAAGTTCATAAGCGGGACCTTCGAGCCTAGTTTTCACTATGCTCAAGAATAGTTTTTGTACTGGTTCCATTTTAATGGACTTAAACAAAATGTCTCCGCATGCTAAAAATTTGTCTAGATCGCCCGGTTTCCCGTTAAATACCGGTACGATCGTAATTATGTCGTTAAGACTTATTTTATATTCCGTGCTCATTTTTTCGCAAAAATCGAAAGGCAATTCCTCGAAAAATAAAGCCTTTTGAAATTGATTCCGGGTCGTAATTTTGAAAGGTGATAATATATATTTTTTTTTTTTTGTGGATAAAACGACCGAGTTAAAACGTACTCAAGAACGGAAAAACACAAAATATAACAATAAGGTAAGAAAAATCCAAGAAAAAAAAAAAAGAACAATAATAAAAATCTTACCAGTTATTTCTTTTGATGTTGACGATGATGATGTTGCTTTGTTATTGTTGTTGGTTTTGTTGGTGTTGATAATGTTGCTTTGTTGTTGTTGTTGCTTTTGTTGATGTTGATAATGTTGCTTTGTTGTTCTTGTTTCCAGGCAAGCTTCACGCCCTATAGATGTATCAACCTGGTCTCTTTTTCACTGCCTATTGTCTGCCAAATGCTAACGCTCTAGAGCTAGCAAGGACTTACACTTGTAGGACTTCTGACACTTTCAATGACGCACAATTTTAACACTTTTTAATTAATTTTTTTTTCACCTCTCTCTCTTTTTTTTTCACTTTTTCTGGTGTATAGCCCCAGAACGCATCAAGAGTCAGAGTCTTGTTTTTGGTAGGGGACTTTTTCAGATCCCACCGCTGCCACCACTGTTACGTTTCTGGCCGTGCTTTCGTTTGAACGGGAAGAGCAGAAACGGAGAGTTAAATTAAACAAATGTCGTTTTAGGATTTGTTATTTATTTTATTTTATAATTTAAGTATATTATTATTCTTCAAAGAGAAAGGCCCGCTGTCTTTTGCTGGGCTGCGACCTAACTCTTGGGTTTATGATTATTAACTCTGGCCTTCTTCACATTTGGTTCTCTATTTATAAGTTTGTTATTCTTCATCTCTATACTTACCCTTACCAATTACCACCACCAAAACCAGCTCACTTACCATCGAGTTCACCAGAATCAGGCCACACACCGTGGTCACGATTATTCACTCATCGCTACGTAGAACTGTAACCCTCATGTCGATCGTATGGTGGCCCACTCAAGTACTTCTGGGTGTGTCATCATCGATCGCAGTTCTGAGGTTTCATATTGCACATTGCCCTTGACATACTCTATTGCATTGCGGCTGTTTATTTACATTTCTGCATTCGTTGAACACTGTGCCTAGTCGGTGTTTTGTTTCATGATTCATTAGGTGACTGATCGATAGGAATTGGGTAGCGTGAAAGTTTTATTTGTGGTCTGAGAATGGTTGTGGCTCTGTCACAACACATATATTTTATCAAATAAATCACAAATAACTAGTTATAGGTATCTTTTTTGTCAAATTAATCGCTTTTGTTATCTTCACTCAAATACCTACAAGAAAAAATTCTTGAAACCAAACGAAAAATAGAAAAATCACCCTTAAATTATAAAATTAAAGTTATCATTTCCTAACTACCTGTCTGAAATTTTAAAAATATACCTACCCATCTTATCCTTTACCTACCATAACAATTATACCTATCCTAAAACCGTTCAAGTTCAAGATCAAGCCGCGTAATTATTAGCATGACAACCAAATGTGCAAAAAGTTTTTGTAACTAGATACCAACTACAAATTATTCTCTACCTATTACAACAATAACTCTACTCCAATTTTGTATGGAAGTTGGTGCTTCTAGGTAGAGTAAATACTTTTTTCATTGCTCTTATGTTCCATTAAGCTCGCAATGAATGACAACAAATAGAATCACACACATCGTAAACTTAGAATCATTGAATAATAACATATACAGTGTGTGCAGTAAATAATGGATAACCTTGGAATGCCTCATAGTAGACTTTATGACCGTCCTGAAAACTAATAAAAAAATAATCTATCTTAACCACAAGAAAAGATATGTGCATTTTTTTGTTCAGTGCATTATTTTTTGCGTTATTTTACGTTTTTGAATACCACGACTACAAGTGAATGAATTCCAACGTTTTTTCGTAGTAATATTTAACATTGTTTGTGCCAAGACATAAGAAGACAAAAATTGTAATAACTATTGGAATTCTTAGAGAAAAAAATTATTGAACTTTGATTTTCAATGCAAAATGTGAAAGAAACTAATTTTTGAAAAAGTTATATCATCTCTGGTATGAAAAAATGCATGAATACCTAAGTGGCTAACTATTTTTAAAATATGCGTGTTGAATGCGGATTTCAATGCGGATTTGTAAAAATCTGCAATGCTAGCAAAAACAAAAATTTTCAAAATTAGCACAGTAAACGTAGAAAATAATACCATGCGTTGAACATGGTAGATTTTTGATTGATTGCCTGTCTTTATAATGTTGTCCTTATGATAAATCCAAGCTTTTAACTTCTAAGGCCGATTGCAACATTACCAAAAATGTTAACAAAGTGCAAGAAAACGGATAACTTTTCGAGCTTGTTTTGAATTACACCTCTTCAATTGGCCTTCTAAAAAACATCAAATATTTTGGTAGTGGTTATAACCAAATTAATATTCTGATAAGAGGTACATTAAATAAATCAAACACAGCAAGCCGATTAGCTTCTCAGAGCAGGTATGGCCACCCCGTTCATCGGACCTAAATCAACTTGATGGTTTTATTGGGGCTGCGTTAAGAAAATCCTGTACAGCAAGCCTATAGGTCCTTAGAGGAGCTAAGAAATCTTGTGGAGGCAACTGCATTAGATTAACAATTTTATTATTTTAAGATTAACAAGATTATTATAAGATTTTCATTTATTCGTAGATGAATAACCTGTATTAGAATGGGCGGAAAATAGTTTGAGCATTTGCTTTTAAATAAAAAAAAAAAAATATCTATTTTTGTTTTTGTTTTCTAACTAAGTGATTAAAAGTTGGCTCAAAATTCAAAAGACTATTTGTTTAAAGAAAATAACAAATAAACTAAAAGCACTGCGAAATATGGGTTTGTTAGGGCCCAATAGACCAACATTAAAACAAGCTTGAAAATGTAGCCTTTTGTTGCCCTTTGTTGCCATTTTTGGTAATGTTGTAATCGGCCCTAGAAGTTAAAAGCTTGGATTTATCACAAGGATAATATCATACAAACAGGCAATCAGTTGATACCGAATTTGACGTTTTTATATCATTAGTATTTATTTACGATAGATAAAAGAATTGTTTTTCGCGAAAACAAACTTTTTAATAACGCTACGGGGCCACAAGTAAACGAAAACAAGTAGGAGAATGAGAAAATGGGAAATGTCAGTTGTCTAAGTAGGAAGAGCTTAGAAATCAGATATTTTGCAAAAGTACTAGATTACTTGCAATCTAGTCTCGGAAAGAGCTCTAAGAGCTCTTGCTAAGCGAGAAAACTCTTGTGCAGGTTTTCTCGGCGCAACTTTGAAGAGAAGAAAATTGAATGGGTAGGAATGTTGTGGATTTTCACTCGAGAGTGAAAGTTTGTAGCTAATGAAGTCAATGTTCTTGGAAATTAAGAAAAAAAAAAATAAAAGCTTAAATTTCTGCAAATTTTCCAATGCCGGTTAGTGATAGGACAAAGAATAATTGCAGAACTAAACGATCATTTTCCATCGACTGAGACGGTTGATAATTCTTTTCTCTGTTTATATAGTGGTTTAAAATTTCGCTTTTGCCATTGAATTTATAAAAAAAAAAAAAGTTTTAATCGAAACAATCATTCGAAGAATAATTTATTCCAAAGTGGTCCAATTTCATACCTTATTTTGTTTGAACGAAACTACGGGGTGGAAAATAATAAAATTTAGGCTATATCCCGTGAAGAAAAATATAAGGAAGTGGAAAATTCCTCCTGCCGAAATTTCTAATTTAAAAACGGCCATATCACCAGGTGCTGTTGTGTATATCTGAATCAAGTGACCGATTTGCCCTCCAAATCCCATAGCTAGTATAGCTCAGAGGGTAAAGCGGTCGATTACCATCCAGGGTGCAAAGGTTCGAGTCCGGCGGTAAAGATTCAATACATAAACCTAATTTGAATTTTTTTTTATTTTAATTTTTAACGTAAATTTTTTTTAAAAAAAACTTCGATTTCCTTTTTTTGACAAGTGTTAATTTTAATCTAACGGTGTTTTCGAGTTTATGAAAAGAGGATTCATTTTTTTTATTAAATCGCGAAACGTACCGTAAGGTCTCGGTCCGCGGATTACACATATATATCTACATATAAAGAAAAGTGTTTAAAATAGTTGGACAAGGGCAACAATATAAAAAAAAAAAAAAAAGGTATATACATCTTTAAAGGAAACCGTTGCAGTGGCCACTACAAGAGGACTTTAAGGGTGAGTTAGTGATTATACCATATTATATTGTAAAACATTTTTTTATCTTTAATATATACATATATATGACATACAAAATTAAATAATACGCGGATTGAAGGGGGGGTTTGAACGGGGGATTTATGTTAAAATAGAAAAAGAAACAATCTAAGTGAAAGAAAGAAAAGTGAAAAGAGGATTTTAAATCCCAATTTAATTAATAAATCGAAGACGAGTTAATAAAGGAAAACGAATTTTCTTTTTATCGGCAACAGGGTTACCGAAGGGTGAATTAACCTTGTTTTAATATTATATAATTTTAAATTTTCACTGAAGTCGAAGAAAAACCTTTTTGATTTACATATAAAATAAATTTATAAACTAGCATAAAAAGATGGAATAAAATATATTTTGAACTACTACACTGAAAGAAACAAAAAAAATGATGGTTTATGATATTAAAGATTTTTTTTGAACATACATACATATAACAAAATGAGTTTTGAGTAAGTGTAATTTTGGGATGAGAAAGATGAAATGAAGGAAATGATGTTGAAGGGGGAGAAGAAGCCTAATCAAGGGGTTACTCTAGCAAGGGAGTTACCATGGTAGGGAAGGTAAAGTATGATATCTCGCGCATCGATAACACCTGGATGCAAGTCTGGCAAAAAAAAATAAATTTGTTGTAGTGAGCTCGAGGTCCAAGAACCTTGACCACCACTGAGCTAGGGGTTCCTAAGTTGCCAGCATGGACCGTAAAGGCAAAGCAGCTCGTTACAAAATGGCGCCCGCAACGTGGAGCCCACTATCTGAAGATAGTGCGGCTATAGTTTTTTTTTTTTGAGCCAATTCACTTTCTTTTAATTAGTTTTTTTTTTCAAATCTTTAATTCAATATTTTTTCAATAATCTTAAATTTCCTTTTTTTTCAATTTTTTAGTTTTCATTTCGATTTTAATAGATCAAATTTGGTTACACCTCTCTTGTGAGTCCCGGTGACTGGGTGAAAAACACTTGGTACCGCGTTGCCGCAAGAAAGGTTAAACCATACAATAATAAAATACATAGACAAAGTATGGGATACAAAATTCGAGTCTTTTGGTATCGGTCTTACAGATACCCAAATAGCAGAATACGTTACTCCCACTTTTTTACATCTAAACGAATACATGGAAGAGACCCGTCGATGCAATAGGCGTCGTTGGAGATCCTTCCATACAATTTTTGATTTTTTCTCGAAGTCTGCAGATGTCTTCACCGATTTAGGGTTTGTCGGAAGTTGCCCTGTAGATGGAGAGAAAAGTTTTTTTTATAATTTATTAGATTCAATAGTTAAATTCAATCGTAGTATACCTTAATTTTTTTTGTTAATTTTTTTCGGCTCGCAGTACGACGGCTCCTTCTCCTTCATCATTTTGTCATCCTTCTGAAATCAGAATTCTCATCCCTTATGATTTTATGATATTTTCTGAAAATTTTGAAATTTGTTTTTAGCGGTTTATAATTTTTTTTTGTTTTTAAATTTATATTTTGAAAGAAAATTACCTGTATTCTTTACTTTTATCAAAGTTTATATTTTTTTTTAAATAATTGGTTTCTGGTCGTGTGGAATCAACGGTTTTGTACTCGAACCTCGAACAAACGCCCCTGTTGGAAATTGAGGTTGCACTTAACGCAAAGGAAAAAAGTTTAGTTGAGGTTTGCAATTGTTTGGGTTAAATTTTGGTTTGTTCCGCATATTTTTTTTGGTTTTACAGCTGGCATTGGAAATTCGAAACAGTTTTTTTTGGGACATTAGGGGTATTCACGATCCGATGCAACTGGTCTAGTATCATTGCAAAAGTGTAAAATTCAAAAATGTTCTTGCTCTATAACAACAACACTGCCTTAAATCTTGCAACAGTTTTGCATTTTTGCTAGTTCTTAACCCCATTGCAACATGGAGTGTAAAATTTGCCTGGTGTCGTTGTCAGTTTGGAAGAAATTTTTTTAATTTTACACTTTTGCAATGATACTAGACCAGTTGCATCGGATCGTGAATACCCCTATTGATTTTTTTAGGTGAAAATTTTTGCTTTCGAGTCGAATCTCGCTTCACGACGAGTTAAGTGTGATTTCGCAAATTCCGAGGCTAGATTTGAGGAATTGATGATGTCAAATCTGAAATGACAAAAGAGTTTGGGCAATTAGAAAGTGATGTTGAAATATACATGAATATGTGGTGAGATTGATCTCGACTCCGATGAATTTGATTCGGAACAATATACCCAATTGAGAAAGAATATCAATTCTAATCAATCTGCACTTTCTGACCTAGTTGTATCGGGAAAATTTATATACAAAAGAGTTAGGTTCAGGATTGGTGAGGTGAACGAGGAGGATTCGCTTTGGCGTTTATGGTTGCCAGAAGCACTCACTCGCAAATGCATTGAACTGTCTCATAATACTAATTTGAGTTGTCATAGTGGTTTTGCTAAGACATATGCTCGAATACGAGAAAAATACTATTGGCCTAAAATGGTAACGGACATCAAGGCATTTGTAAGTGAGTGTGAAACGTGTAAAATGGTTAAGGCTCCAAGCACGACTTTTCGTCCACCCATCACCAAGCAGATTGTGACAGAAAGGCCTATTCAACTATTATATTTATACGGCCATTGTTTTTCTAAACGATCGATTAAAAGAACCGTTTGATGATAGGAAAATGGTGGACGTTATTCGTAATAACGCCAAAGACAGAATAGGTGAGATATTACTATCGTCTGAAGTAAAAACTCTGGAGCATTTGAGGAATAAAGCCAGAGAAGCCGAGAGGTTTTTGGCGAAGCGAACTTCTTCCCATAAAAAAGTTCATGAAATCTCAATTGAGGAAGATCTTCAAGAAATTGATGAAGACGGGGAGGAAATCGCGGCCTTTTCGGCAAGACGAAAGCCTATTTCGACTGCCAACTACATCTGTTGGAATTGCGATGAAAAAGGCCATGCCTACCATTTTTGCCCATCGCAAACTCGAAAGTTATTTTGTTTTTTGTGCGGTGCTAAGGGAGTAAATACTGTTCAGTGCGGTAAGCACTTGGGAAACGTGTCGAGGGACGAAAAGAAGAGTGGGGAAGTTCGTTCCACGAAAAAGAAGCCCGAGCACCCACAGAACTAAAGAACCAACCAAACTCGGATTCTAGCGCAAAAATAGCTGTTGAAAGTGCCCCAATTAAGATCTTGGAACGAGAGAATCCTATCAATTCTCTAAGTCCTCAATCTCACCCTGTTGAAACTTATGCGCTAAAGTCCCTTCACGAGCGAAAGCAAAACTATTATAAGATTCGATCTCGAATTTTCGGGAATAATAATGGTTTTGCTAGCGCTCATGTAAAAAAATGTAGACGTCGGTTTCGTAATCGAAGAAAAGTCCAAAAACAGATTGTGGACACCATTATATCTTCAAATACTGACGGCAGAATGTACACGGATGTCCTATTAGAAGGTGAGTCAGTTCTTGGGTTGCTTGATAGTGGGGCATCCATATCGGTGCTAGGCAGGGAGTGCTGGGATTTGGTAAAAAGAATTGGCGCCGAAATAAAGCCATATAGAAACGTTGTACGAACTGCTGATGGTAAATCTCACGATATAGTAGGATTTTGTGATATCGAGACAAAGTACAATGGCATTTCAAAGCGCCTTTCGTTTTACTTGATCCCAAACCTCACTCAAAAACTGTATTTGGGGATGAACTTTTGGCGGGACTTCAATCTTATGCCACAAATAAGTGAGATTCAAGCCGACGTCGGCCCTAGTGAGGATAAAGTAAATTTCAAGGATGAGGCTGAGTTGATAAAACTTTCTCCCGAACAAAGTTTTCAGCTAGAGAAAACCAAAAAGTTATTTCCTAACTTTGTCGTGCTAGGGCTGGGTAAGACACCTCTTGGTTGTCATGTGATCGACACGGGAATCGCGGTTCCGATCAAATCCCGGCATTATCCATTGTCTCCGGTTCGTCAGGAAGAAGTTTACAAAGAATTGGACCGTATGTTGGAGCTTGGAGTTATTGAAGTCAGTAATTCACCTTGGAGTTGTCCTGTGGTGTTAGTAAGAAAACCAGGCAAAGTCCGCCTGTGTCTGGATTTCCGACAGGTCAATGCAGTCACCGTTAAGGATGCGTATCCGTTGCCGCATATAAAGGGACTACTCAGCCGAATCAAGGACACGCATTTTATAACGGGAATCGACTTGAAAGATGCTTATTGGCAAATACCACTCGATGAAAAATCGCGAGATAAGACAGCATTTGCAGTACCCGGTAGACCGCTCTACCAATTCAAGGTAATGCCGTTTGGTTTGAGCAATGCTGGTCAAACTATGAGTAGGGTCATCAATCAAGTCGTTCCCAGTTCACTTCGTGAAAATGTATTTGTCTACTTAGACGACCTGTTAATTTGCACGGCTGATTTCGAATCTCATATTCGGATCCTTAACGAAGTGGCTGCTTGTCTTCGCAGGGCAAATCTTACTATCAATCTTGACAAGAGCAAGTTCTGCATGCGGGAGATAAAGTATCTCGGGTATATCGTCGGCCAAGGTACTTTGAAAACTAATCCTGAAAAGATCGAGGCAATGGTTAATTTTCCCGTCCCCACGACCCTAAGACAGGTTAGGAGATTTCTGGGTTTAACTGGTTGGTATCGGAGGTTTATTCAGAACTATTCTGATCTGGCAGCTCCCTTAACGGATTGCCTCAAAAAGAAAAAGAAGTTTGAGCTAACACCTGAAGCTCTGGAGGGGTTCAATAGGCTGAAGACTGCACTTTCCTCGGCACCGGTTTTGTCGCAGCCGGATTTCACTAAACCGTTTACTATTCAATGTGATGCGTCTTCGGAAGGAGTAGGTGGCGTCCTTTTTCAATTGGATGAGAACAACAACGAGAGACCGTTGGCATACATGTCGAAGAAGTTTAACAAAGCACAGAAAAACTACACGGTGACTGAACAGGAATGTCTTGCAGCAGTGATGAGCATACGAAAATTTAGGCCCTACGTTGATGGATTACCTTTCAAAGTCATAACGGACCATTCAAGCCTGAAATGGTTGATGTCAATGAAAGAGCTGAGTGGAAGACTCGCTCGGTGGAGTTTGGAGCTCCAAGCCTATGATTTTTCGATCGAACATAGAAAGGGATCCCTCAACGTGGTACCAGATACTCTGTCTCGTATGGATATGGAAGAGATTTCTGAGATAGTAACCGTGGGAGATCATGAGCTTGATGAGTTTTCTTCGGCATTGATATGTGGTGAGATTGATCTCGACTCCGTTGAATTTGATTCGGAACAATATACCCAATTGAGAAAGAATATCAATTCTAATCAATCTGCACTTCCTGACCTAGTTGTATCGGGAAAATTTATATACAAAAGAGTTAGGTTCAGGATTGGTGAGGTGAACGAGGAGGATTCGCTTTGGCGTTTATGGTTGCCAGAAGCACTCACTCGCAAATGCATTGAACTGTCTCATAATACTAATTTGAGTTGTCATAGTGGTTTTGCTAAGACATATGCTCGAATACGAGAAAAATACTATTGGCCTAAAATGGTAACGGACATCAAGGCATTTGTAAGTGAGTGTGAAACGTGTAAAATGGTTAAGGCTCCAAGCACGACTTTTCGTCCACCCATCACCAAGCAGATTGTGACAGAAAGGCCTATTCAACGACTATATATCGATTTTTTGGGACCGTATCCACGCACGAAGCGAGGAAACGCGTATGTTTTCATTGTGTTGGATCACTTCACGAAATTTGTTTTCTTAAAAGCTATGTCTAAGGCCCCGTCTTCAAAGATAGTACACTTTCTAGAAACAGAAATTTTCCATACTTTCGGCACCCCTGAATCAATTCACTCCGACAACGGACGTCAGTTCGTGTCTCATGAGTTTAAAAACTTCTTGGCGAACTATGGCATAAAACATGTGTGAACGGCGTTGTATTCACCGCAGGCTAACAATTCCGAGCGGGTAAACCGAAGTGTCTTGAGTAAGCTTAGAGTCATGATATCAAAAGAGCAAAATGACTGGGATGTACATTTATCCAGTATATCATGTGCCTTGCGGTCAGATATGCACGATTCTATCGGTTGTCAACCGTACTATGCTCTTTTCGGGCAAAATATGATATCTCATGGCTCTACGTATCGGATACTGCGAGATTTAAAAACACTCGAAGACCCGGAATTGTTAGTCCAGCCGAAAGCACTTAAAACAACGTTGGCCAGACAGAAGTTGTCGGAAAATTTATTCAGGGAACACGTTAAGTCAAAAAATACTTACAATTCAAGATCCAAACCTGTGGTTTATCGGGAAGGCCAAGAAGTATTCCACCGAAACTTCGCGCAAAGTAATTTTGTCCAGGGTGTCAATGCCAAATTGCTTCCAAAATTTTAAAAATCTCGCGTGCGAAAAGTCGTAGGCAATTGCATGTTTGAACTGGAAACTAGAGCTGGTAAACCCACAGGGATATTCCACGCCAAGGACATACGACAGTAAGTACCCTGCAACGAAACAAAAAGAAAACACAAAGACTCAATTTTTAATATTCGTTTAACTTATCTGATATGGTTTACAGCCCGACTAGATTAATGGGTTCGCGACCCACGTTTAAAGATGAGCCTTTAATTCAAATTGTAGAATTATGCTGGCAATTTATTTTAAATAGTATTTATTTTTTTTACACTAGCGTACCGACTATTCAATTAAGAAATTGTAAGCCGAAAAGGAAAATTTAAACAAACACTTCCAAACGATTTCTTTTAACTTTATTTAGTTATTTTCCCGATCTCTTTTTGCCGACGGCAAAACATAACTTCCGAATGGGATTACTTTTCGTTTACATTTTGTTTACCGTATTAATTTGATCGTTTGTTTTCATTTTTCGGCAGATCACTTTACGGAACCAACGTCGATTTAAAAGAAAATCAAATATATTCAACGTTTCGCACTATCGCACTTGAGCATTGACAAAGAGGGGAAATTACCATCTACCCTTCTCTTTTACCACCGGCACGGTAAATTATTTTTATTGACTTCGAGATTATTTTCGATAAATTTTGTTTGATATATTTGTGTTGCCGTAATATCAAATCCTTTTTTTTAGCACAAATAAGTAATACACAATCTTTCAGTGGTACAAACATTTGTTACACTTCTTAATTCATAAACCCATAGGGATATTTTGGTTTGCACACTGGTATTCCATTTTACTTGGCACTGTATATTTTTTTTTTGCAGTTTTCACTTTTGTTTGCACTCCGACCAATTGTTAGATGCGTGGGTTTATTTGCATATTTCAGATATCGGTATATCTGAAAAAAGCAAAGCCCTGATACCGAATTTGATATTTTTATATCATTAGTATTTATTTACGATCGATAAAAGAATTGTTTTTCGCGAAAACAAACTTTTTAATAACGCGACGGGGCCACAAGTAAACGAAAACAAGTAGGAGAATGAGAAAATGGGAAATGTCAGTTGTCTAAGTAGGAAGAGCTTAGAAATCAGATATTTTGCAAAAGTACTAGATTACTTGCAATCTAGTCTCGGAAAGAGCTCTAAGAGCTCTTGCTAAGCGAGAAAACTCTTGTGCAGGTTTTCTCGGCGCAACTTTGAAGAGAAGAAAATTGAATGGGTAGGAATGTTGTGGATTTTCACTCGAGAGTGAAAGTTTGTAGCTAATGAAGTCAATGTTCTTGGAAATTAAGAAACAAAAAAAATAAAAGCTTAAATTTCTGCAAATTTTCCAATGCCGGTTAGTGATAGGACAAAGAATAATTGCAGAACTAAACGATCATTTTCCATCGACTGAGACGGTTGATAATTCTTTTCTCTGTTTATATAGTGGTTTAAAATTTCGCTTTTGCCATTGAATTTATAAAAAAAAAAAAGTTTTAATCGAAACAATCATTCGAAGAATAATTTATTCCAAAGTGGTCCAATTTCATACCTAATTTTGTTTGTACGAAACTACGGGGTGGAAAATAATAAAATGTAGGCTATATCCCGTGAAGAAAAATATAAGGAAGTGGAAAATTCCTCCTGCCGAAATTTCTAATTTAAAAACGGCCATATCACCAGGTGCTGTTGTGTATATCTGAATCAAGTGACCGATTTGCCCTCCAAATCCCATAGCTAGTATAGCTCAGAGGGTAAAGCGGTCGATTACCATCCAGGGTGCAAAGGTTCGAGTCCGGCGGTAAAGATTCAATACATAAACCTAATTTGAATTTTTTTTTATTTTAATTTTTAACGTAAATTTTTTTTAAAAAAAACTTCGATTTCCTTTTTTTGACAAGTGTTAATTTTAATCTAACGGTGTTTTCGAGTTTATGAAAAGAGGATTCATTTTTTTTATTAAATCGCGAAACGTACCGTAAGGTCTCGGTCCGCGGATTACACATATATATCTACATATAAAGAAAAGTGTTTAAAATAGTTGGACAAGGGCAACAATATAAAAAAAAAAAAAAAGGTATATACATCTTTAAAGGAAACCGTTGCAGTGGCCACTACAAGAGGACTTTAAGGGTGAGTTAGTGATTATACCATATTATATTGTAAAACATTTTTTTATCTTTAATATATACATATATATGACATACAAAATTAAATAATACGCGGATTGAAGGGGGGGTTTGAACGGGGGATTTATGTTAAAATAGAAAAAGGAACAATCTAAGTGAAAGAAAGAAAAGTGAAAAGAGGATTTTAAATCCCAATTTAATTAATAAATCGAAGACGAGTTAATAAAGGAAAACGAATTTTCTTTTTATCGGCAACAGGGTTACCGAAGGGTGAATTAACCTTGTTTTAATATTATATAATTTTAAATTTTCACTGAAGTCGAAGAAAAACCTTTTTGATTTACACATAAAATAAATTTATAAACTAGCATAAAAAGATGGAATAAAATATATTTTGAACTACTACACTGAAAGAAACAAAAAAAATGATGGTTTATGATATTAAAGATTTTTTTTGAACATACATACATATAACAAAATGAGTTTTGAGTAAGTGTAATTTTGGGATGAGAAAGATGAAATGAAGGAAATGATGTTGAAGGGGGAGAAGAAGCCTAATCAAGGGGTTACTCTAGCAACGGAGTTACCATGGTAGGGAGGGTAAAGTATGATATCTCGCGCATCGATAACACCTGGATGCAAGTCTGGCAAAAAAAAATAAATTTGTTGTAGTGAGCTCGAGGTCCAAGAACCTTGACCACCACTGAGCTAGGGGTTCCTAAGTTGCCAGCATGGACCGTAAAGGCAAAGCAGCTCGTTACAAAATGGCGCCCGCAACGTGGAGCCCACTATCTGAAGATAGTGCGGCTATAGTTTTTTTTTTTTGAGCCAATTCACTTTCTTTTAATTAGTTTTTTTTTTCAAATCTTTAATTCAATATTTTTTCAATAATCTTAAATTTCCTTTTTTTTCAATTTTTTAGTTTTCATTTCGATTTTAATAGATCAAATTTGGTTACACCTCTCTTGTGAGTCCCGGTGACTGGGTGAAAAACACTTGGTACCGCGTTGCCGCAAGAAAGGTTAAACCATACAATAATAAAATACATAGACAAAGTATGGGATACCAAATTCGAGTCTTTTGGTATCGGTCTTACAGATACCCAAATAGCAGAATACGTTACTCCCACTTTTTTACATCTAAACGAATACATGGAAGAGACCCGTCGATGCAATAGGCGTCGTTGGAGATCCTTCCATACAATTTTTGATTTTTTCTCGAAGTCTGCAGATGTCTTCACCGATTTAGGGTTTGTCGGAAGTTGCCCTGTAGATGGAGAGAAAAGTTTTTTTTATAATTTATTAGATTCAATAGTTAAATTCAATCGTAGTATACCTTAATTTTTTTTGTTAATTTTTTTCGGCTCGCAGTACGACGGCTTCTTCTCCTTCATCATTTTGTCATCCTTCTGAAATCAGAATTCTCATCCCTTATGATTTTATGATATTTTCTGAAAATTTTGAAATTTGTTTTTAGCGGTTTATAATTTTTTTTTGTTTTTAAATTTATATTTTGAAAGAAAATTACCTGTATTCTTTACTTTTATCAAAGTTTATATTTTTTTTTAAATAATTGGTTTCTGGTCGTGTGGAATCAACGGTTTTGTACTCGAACCTCGAACAAACGCCCCTGTTGGAAATTGAGGTTGCACTTAACGCAAAGGAAAAAAGTTTAGTTGAGGTTTGCAATTGTTTGGGTTAAATTTTGGTTTGTTCCGCATATTTTTTTTGGTTTTACAGCTGGCATTGGAAATTCGAAACAGTTTTTTTTGGGACATTAGGGGTATTCACGATCCGATGCAACTGGTCTAGTATCATTGCAAAAGTGTAAAATTCAAAAATGTTCTTGCTCTATAACAACAACACTGCCTTAAATCTTGCAACAGTTTTGCATTTTTGCTAGTTCTTAACCCCATTGCAACATGGAGTGTAAAATTTGCCTGGTGTCGTTGTCAGTTTGGAAGAAATTTTTTTAATTTTACACTTTTGCAATGATACTAGACCAGTTGCATCGGATCGTGAATACCCCTATTGATTTTTTTAGGTGAAAATTTTTGCTTTCGAGTCGAATCTCGCTTCACGACGAGTTAAGTGTGATTTCGCAAATTCCGAGGCTAGATTTGAGGAATTGATGATGTCAAATCTGAAATGACAAAAGAGTTTGGGCAATTAGAAAGTGATGTTGAAATATACATGAATATGTGGTGAGATTGATCTCGACTCCGTTGAATTTGATTCGGAACAATATACCCAATTGAAAAAGAATATCAATTCTAATCAATCTGCACTTCCTGACCTAGTTGTATCGGGAAAATTTATATACAAAAGAGTTAGGTTCAGGATTGGTGAGGTGAACGAGGAGGATTCGCTTTGGCGTTTATGGTTGCCAGAAGCACTCACTCGCAAATGCATTGAACTGTCTCATAATACTAATTTGAGTTGTCATAGTGGTTTTGCTAAGACATATGCTCGAATACGAGAAAAATACTATTGGCCTAAAATGGTAACGGACATCAAGGCATTTGTAAGTGAGTGTGAAACGTGTAAAATGGTTAAGGCTCCAAGCACGACTCTTCGTCCACCCATCACCAGGCAGATTGTGACAGAAAGGCCTATTCAACTATTATATTTATACGGCCATTGTTTTTCTAAACGATCGATTAAAAGAACCGTTTGATGATAGGAAAATGGTGGACGTTATTCGTAATAACGCCAAAGACAGAATAGGTGAGATATTACTATCGTCTGAAGTAAAAACTCTGGAGCATTTGAGGAATAAAGCCAGAGAAGCCGAGAGGTTTTTGGCGAAGCGAACTTCTTCCCATAAAAAAGTTCATGAAATCTCAATTGAGGAAGATCTTCAAGAAATTGATGAAGACGGGGAGGAAATCGCGGCCTTTTCGGCAAGACGAAAGCCTATTTCGACTGCCAACTACATCTGTTGGAATTGCGATGAAAAAGGCCATGCCTACCATTTTTGCCCATCGCAAACTCGAAAGTTATTTTGTTTTTTGTGCGGTGCTAAGGGAGTAAATACTGTTCAGTGCGGTAAGCACTTGGGAAACGTGTCGAGGGACGAAAAGAAGAGTGGGGAAGTTCGTTCCACGAAAAAGAAGCCCGAGCACCCACAGAACTAAAGAACCAACCAAACTCGGATTCTAGCGCAAAAATAGCTGTTGAAAGTGCCCCAATTAAGATCTTGGAACGAGAGAATCCTATCAATTCTCTAAGTCCTCAATCTCACCCTGTTGAAACTTATGCGCTAAAGTCCCTTCACGAGCGAAAGCAAAACTATTATAAGATTCGATCTCGAATTTTCGGGAATAATAATGGTTTTGCTAGCGCTCATGTAAAAAAATGTAGACGTCGGTTTCGTAATCGAAGAAAAGTCCAAAAACAGATTGTGGACACCATTATATCTTCAAATACTGACGGCAGAATGTACACGGATGTCCTATTAGAAGGTGAGTCAGTTCTTGGGTTGCTTGATAGTGGGGCATCCATATCGGTGCTAGGCAGGCAGTGCTGGGATTTGGTAAAAAGAATTGGCGCCGAAATAAAGCCATATAGAAACGTTGTACGAACTGCTGATGGTAAATCTCACGATATAGTAGGATTTTGTGATATCGAGACAAAGTACAATGGCATTTCAAAGCGCCTTTCGTTTTACTTGATCCCAAACCTCACTCAAAAACTGTATTTGGGGATGAACTTTTGGCGGGACTTCAATCTTATGCCACAAATAAGTGAGATTCAAGCCGACGTCGGCCCTAGTGAGGATGAAGTAAATTTCAAGGATGAGGCTGAGTTGATAAAACTTTCTCCCGAACAAAGTTTTCAGCTAGAGAAAACCAAAAAGTTATTTCCTAACTTTGTCGTGCTAGGGCTGGGTAAGACACCTCTTGGTTGTCATGTGATCGACACGGGAATCGCGGTTCCGATCAAATCCCGGCATTATCCATTGTCTCCGGTTCGTCAGGAAGAAGTTTACAAAGAATTGGACCGTATGTTGGAGCTTGGAGTTATTGAAGTCAGTAATTCACCTTGGAGTTGTCCTGTGGTGTTAGTAAGAAAACCAGGCAAAGTCCGCCTGTGTCTGGATTTCCGAAAGGTCAATGCAGTCACCGTTAAGGATGCGTATCCGTTGCCGCATATAAAGGGACTACTCAGCCGAATCAAGGACACGCATTTTATAACGGGAATCGACTTGAAAGATGCTTATTGGCAAATACCACTCGATGAAAAATCGCGAGATAAGACAGCATTTGCAGTACCCGGTAGACCGCTCTACCAATTCAAGGTAATGCCGTTTGGTTTGAGCAATGCTGGTCAAACTATGAGTAGGGTCATCAATCAAGTCGTTCCCAGTTCACTTCGTGAAAATGTATTTGTCTACTTAGACGACCTGTTAATTTGCACGGCTGATTTCGAATCTCATATTCGGATCCTTAACGAAGTGGCTGCTTGTCTTCGCAGGGCAAATCTTACTATCAATCTTGACAAGAGCAAGTTCTGCATGCGGGAGATAAAGTATCTCGGGTATATCGTCGGCCAAGGTACTTTGAAAACTAATCCTGAAAAGATCGAGGCAATGGTTAATTTTCCCGTCCCCACGACCCTAAGACAGGTTAGGAGATTTCTGGGTTTAACTGGTTGGTATCGGAGGTTCATTCAGAACTATTCTGATCTGGCAGCTCCCTTAACGGATTGCCTCAAAAAGAAAAAGAAGTTTGAGCTAACACCTGAAGCTCTGGAGGGGTTCAATAGGCTGAAGACTGCACTTTCCTCGGCACCGGTTTTGTCGCAGCCGGATTTCACTAAACCGTTTACTATTCAATGTGATGCGTCTTCGGAAGGAGTAGGTGGCGTCCTTTTTCAATTGGATGAGAACAACAACGAGAGACCGTTGGCATACATGTCGAAGAAGCTTAACAAAGCACAGAAAAACTACACGGTGACTGAACAGGAATGTCTTGCAGCAGTGATGAGCATACGAAAATTTAGGCCCTACGTTGATGGATTACCTTTCAAAGTCATAACGGACCATTCAAGCCTGAAATGGTTGATGTCAATGAAAGAGCTGAGTGGAAGACTCGCTCGGTGGAGTTTGGAGCTCCAAGCCTATGATTTTTCGATCGAACATAGAAAGGGATCCCTCAACGTGGTACCAGATACTCTGTCTCGTATGGATATGGAAGAGATTTCTGAGATAGTAACCGTGGGAAATCATGAGCTTGATGAGTTTTCTTCGGCATTGATATGTGGTGAGATTGATCTCGACTCCGTTGAATTTGATTCGGAACAATATACCCAATTGAGAAAGAATATCAATTCTAATCAATCTGCACTTCCTGACCTAGTTGTATCGGGAAAATTTATATACAAAAGAGTTAGGTTCAGGATTGGTGAGGTGAACGAGGAGGATTCGCTTTGGCGTTTATGGTTGCCAGAAGCACTCACTCGCAAATGCATTGAACTGTCTCATAATACTAATTTGAGTTGTCATAGTGGTTTTGCTAAGACATATGCTCGAATACGAGAAAAATACTATTGGCCTAAAATGGTAACGGACATCAAGGCATTTGTAAGTGAGTGTGAAACGTGTAAAATGGTTAAGGCTCCAAGCACGACTTTTCGTCCACCCATCACCAAGCAGATTGTGACAGAAAGGCCTATTCAACGACTATATATCGATTTTTTGGGACCGTATCCACGCACGAAGCGAGGAAACGTGTATGTTTTCATTGTGTTGGATCACTTCACGAAATTTGTTTTCTTAAAAGCTATGTCTAAGGCCCCGTCTTCAAAGATAGTACACTTTCTAGAAACAGAAATTTTCCATACTTTCGGCACCCCTGAATCAATTCACTCCGACAACGGACGTCAGTTCGTGTCTCATGAGTTTAAAAACTTCTTGGCGAACTATGGCATAAAACATGTGTGAACGGCGTTGTATTCACCGCAGGCTAACAATTCCGAGCGGGTAAACCGAAGTGTCTTGAGTAAGCTTAGAGTCATGATATCAAAAGAGCAAAATGACTGGGATGTACATTTATCCAGTATATCATGTGCCTTGCGGTCAGATATGCACGATTCTATCGGTTGTCAACCGTACTATGCTCTTTTCGGGCAAAATATGATATCTCATGGCTCTACGTATCGGATACTGCGAGATTTAAAAGCACTCGAAGACCCGGAATTGTTAGTCCAGCCGAAAGCACTTAAAACAACTTTGGCCAGACAGAAGTTGTCGGAAAATTTATTCAGGGAACACGTTAAGTCAAAAAATACTTACAATTCAAGATCCAAACCTGTGGTTTATCGGGAAGGCCAAGAAGTATTCCACCGAAACTTCGCGCAAAGTAATTTTGTCCAGGGTGTCAATGCCAAATTGCTTCCAAAATTTTAAAAATCTCGCGTGCGAAAAGTCGTAGGCAATTGCATGTATGAACTGGAAACTAGAGCTGGTAAACCCACAGGGATATTCCACGCCAAGGACATACGACAGTAAGTACCCTGCAACGAAACAAAAAGAAAACACAAAGAATCAATTTTTAATATTCGTTTAACTTATCTGATATGGTTTACAGCCCGACTAGATTAATGGGTTCGCGACCCACGTTTAAAGATGAGCCTTTAATTCAAATTGTAGAATTATGCTGGCAATTTATTTTAAATAGTATTTATTTTTTTTACACTAGCGTACCGACTATTCAATTAAGAAATTGTAAGCCGAAAAGGAAAATTTAAACAAACACTTCCAAACGATTTCTTTTAACTTTATTTAGTTATTTTCCCGATCTCGTTTTGCCGACGGCAAAACATAACTTCCGAATGGGATTACTTTTCGTTTACATTTTGTTTACCGTATTAATTTGATCGTTTGTTTTCATTTTTCGGCAGATCACTTTACGGAACCAACATCGATTTAAAAGAAAATCAAATATATTCAACGTTTCGCACTATCGCACTTGAGCATTGACAAAGAGGGGAAATTACCATCTACCCTTCTCTTTTACCACCGGCACGGTAAATTATTTTTATTGACTTCGAGATTATTTTCGATAAATTTTGTTTGATATATTTGTGTTGCCGTAATATC
This sequence comes from Melangyna quadrimaculata, assembly GCA_949320155.1. NCBI lineage: Eukaryota > Metazoa > Arthropoda > Insecta > Diptera > Syrphidae > Melangyna > Melangyna quadrimaculata. Next base: position 260,917,225 of record OX439483.1, on the reverse strand, counting down.
AAATCCTTTTTTTTAGCACAAATAAGTAATACACAATCTTTCAGTGGTACAAACATTTGTTACACTTCTTAATTCATAAACCCATAGGGATATTTTGGTTTGCACACTGGTATTCCATTTTACTTGGCACTGTATATTTTTTTTTGCAGTTTTCACTTTTGTTTGCACTCCGACCAATTGTTAGATGCGTGGGTTTATTTGCATATTTCAGATATCGGTATATCTGAAAAAAGCAAAGCCCTGATACCGAATTTGATATTTTTATATCATTAGTATTTATTTACGATCGATAAAAGAATTGTTTTTCGCGAAAACAAACTTTTTAATAACGCGACGGGGCCACAAGTAAACGAAAACAAGGAGGAGAATGAGAAAATGGGAAATGTCAGTTGTCTAAGTAGGAATAGCTTAGAAATCAGATATTTTGCAAAAGTACTAGATTTCTTGCAATCTAGTCTCGGAAAGAGCTCTTAAGTTGCTAAGCGAGAAAACTCTTCTGCAGATTTTCTCGGCGCAACTTTGAAGAGAAGAAAATTGAATGGGTAGGAATGTTGTGGATTTTCACTCGAGAGTGAAAGTTTGTAGCTAATGAAGTCAATGATCTTGGAATTTAAGAAAAAAAATAAAAGCTTAAATTTCTGCAAATTTTCCAATGCCGGTTAGTGATAGGACAAAGAATAATTGCAGAACTAAACGATCATTTTCCATCGACTGAGACGGTTGATAATTCTTTTCTCTGTTTATATAGTGGTTTAAAATTTCGCTTTTGCCATTGAATTTATAAAAAAAAAAGTTTTAATCGAAACAATCATTCGGAGAATAATTTATTCCAAAGTGGTCAAATTTCATACCTAATTTTGTTTGTACGAAACTACGGGGTGGAAAATAATAAAATGTAGGCTATATCCCGTGAAGAAAAATATAAGGAAGTGGAAAATTCCTCCTACCGAAATTTCTAATTTAAAAATGGCCATATCACCAGGTGCTGTTGTGTATATCTGAATCAAGTGACCGATTTGCCCTCCAAATCCCATAGCTAGTATAGTTCAGAGGGTAAAGCGGTCGATTACCATCCAGGGTGCAAAGGTTCGAGTCCGGCGGTAAAGATTCAATACATAAACCTAATTTGAATTTTTTTTTTATTTTAATTTTTAACGTAAATTTTTTTTAAAAAAAACTTCGATTTCCTTTTTTTGACAAGTGTTAATTTTAATCTAACGGTGTTTTCGAGTTTATGAAAAGAGGATTCATTTTTTTTTATTAAATCGCGAAACGTACCGTAAGGTCTCGGTCCGCGGATTATACATATATATCTACATATAAAGAAAAGGTATATACATCTTTAAAGGAAATCCGTTGCAATGGCCACTACAAGAGGACTTTAAGGGTGAGTTAGTGATTATACCATATTATATTGTAAAACATTTTTATATCTTTAATATAAACATATATATGATATAAAAAATTAAATAATACGCGGATTGAAGGGGGGGTTTGAACGGGGGATTAATGTTAAAATAGAAAAAGAAACAGTCTAAGTGAAAGAAAGAAAATTAAATCCCAATTTAATTAATAAATCGAAGACGAGTTAATAAAGGAAAACGAATTTTCTTTTTATCGGCAACAGGGTTACCGAAGGGTGAATTAACCTTGTTTTAATATTATATAATTTTAAATTTTCACTGAAGTCGAAGAAAAACCTTTTTGATTAACATATAAAATAAATTTATAAATTAGCATAAAAAGATGGAATAAAATATATTGTGAACTACTACACTGAAAGAAACAAAAAAAAAAAAATGATGGTTTATGATATTAAAGATTTTTTTTGAACATACATACATATAACAAAATGAGTTTTGAGTAAGTGTAATTTTGGGATGAGAAAGATGAAATAAAGGAAATGATGTAGAAGGGGGAGAAGAAGCCTAATCAAGGGGTTACTCTAGCGAGGGAGTAACCATGGTAGGGAGGGTAAAGTATGATATCTCGCGCATCGATAACACCTGGATGCAAGTCTGGCAAAAAAAAATAAATTTGTTGTAGTGAGCTCGAGGTCCAAGCACCTTGACCACCACTGAGCTAGGGGTTCCTAAATTGCCAGCATGGACCGTAATGGCAAAGCAGCTCGTTACACAATCAAAAATCTACCATGTTAAACGCATGATAATATTTTCACGTTTAATTTGCTAATTTTAAAAACATTTGTTTTTGCTAAATTGATTCTCGTGTTGCTTATTTTTACCAATAACTTCCTATTGGTTCAAGATTCAATAATAAATTATACCATTTTGCAATCCGCATTTAACTCGCATATTTTGAAAAAAATTGGCCACTTAGGTATTCATGCACTTTTTCATACCAGAGATGATTTAACTTTTTCGAAAATTAGTTTCTTTCACATTTTGCATCGAAAATCAAAGTTAAATAATTTTTTTCTCTAAGAATTTCAACAGTTATTATAATTTTTGTCTTCTTATGTTTTGGCACAAACAATGTTAAATATTGCTACGAAAAAAAAAACGGTGGAATTCATTCACTTGTAGTCGTGGTATTCAAAAACGTAAAGTAACGCAAAAAATAATGCACTGAACAAAAAAATGCACATATCTTTTCTTGTGGTTGGGATAGATTTTTTTTTATTACTTTTCAGGACGGTCATAAAGTCTACTATGAGGCATTCCAAGGTTATCCATTATTTACTGGACACCCTGTAGAAGTTTTTTCAATCCACAATGCGCCGCTCTGACACGGTGGTGATAATACGAAAATAATGGCCACGTTCGGGTATAAGCAGATACGTATCTGAGATACGTTAGAATCTGATATGTTTTCGAACGACTAGGACCGGATACGTAACCAAACCAAACAAAACCAAGAGAATGAACAGATGAGATGTCAGCTGTTGGTTCCAAACAAATCCGAAAATTTTTGGGATAGCTTTAGATTTCTTTATGACATCAGCTGTTTGGTTCGTCAGCGTGTTTTTCCTTAGGCATTACAACAACACAAACAAATCCAGATACCTTTGGTTACGTATCCGAACGCGGCCAATATTCCTTTTTTCATCATTCAATTTCCAAACCCATTAGGGATCAAAAAAAGTCCTATTGAATTTTATTGAACACGTGCAGATTAAAAGCGATATTTTCGTCTGCCATAAAAGGAAGACAACAACAATAACAACAACTTAAGTTTTTATTTTGTCTGGTGTGTCATTCAAGGTTGCACATTCGGTAAACAAAATCGATTTTTTATTTAATTAAACACATAAATAAGCTAATTTCTAATCAAAAACACAATAAAAAAGGAGTGGTAAATAAAAATAAGGTGGGTACAAAACATTTATAAAAGTAATTTTTGGAACTATCAAATTAAACAATCTTTATGCTTATAACAAAACTAAGTACATCTACAAAATGTTTACATGTTTACATAGGTAAGCTACCTATAGTCTGGGGAAAATTGACCTGAACCCAAAAATGTCGGTGACAAAATGTTTTGATGGTATCCGCATGGAAAAAGAGTGCTGAATCTGAATATGCCGGGTATACCTCTGGCGACCCTGACGATTCTGAATATGACGTTTTGAAGGGGAAGAGGTTGTTGTGCATCAAACGGAAAAAATTGCTTTGGTACAATTTATGCATATGGGACATGATTTCAAGGTACTTTTTAATGGAAAACCTAATGACATTAAAAACAAGACGATAGGACTTCCCAGAGCCTGAAAAAATGAGTCGTTTCAAAAATATATGAGTCCCAATAAAAAAAATAAAACTTTTAGGATTATAATAAGGCTTTTTTGTCCGATTGTCAACCTAGCTAACTAATCATAAATCACATGTATGCAGGTATTTCCTTCTTTATTTTTGTGTAATAAAAAATAAATACATTGAAAACATAAACAGACAATATTTAATTCATAAATGTTATTAAACTAACTATTTTTGCATAAATCACGTACACGCTTTACAAAAAAATCAAATTAGCGATGTTTTTCGATAATATAAAACAATATTATGAGATAAAAAGTGGTTGAACCTATAGATTGACTCCACCGTATTATTATAAACTGTTTATTTGTATTCTTAAAAAAATGAGTCAAATCATAAAAAGATGAGTCCCTGACCCAAGTTAAAAAAAATGAGTCCCATTTGACTCAAATGAGTTCCAGTGATAACACTGTCACCAACCCCAATACTTGCGAGCAACAACACCATTTTCATTCAAAAAAAGAACAACCTTCACACTACCAGTCTACCTAACTTCCTTTGAGATTGGCATTGTCTTATAATGCAGAGACAGACAGCAAACGATCACAAAAAAATGCACACGACTGGATCGCACAAACTTGCTCTCGTAGCTAACAAATTGAATGTAGCTTAAAATTGGCAATGTGCATATATAGTGGTTCTATAACATTATGATATCATTAAAAAAAGTTTTAAGAACAATTTAAAATATGAAATATATACAGGGTGTCCCGTAAGTAATGGATAACCCTGAAATGTCGCATAGTAGACTTTATGACTGTCCTGAAAACTGATAAAAAAAAGTTCTATCCCAACCACAAGAAAAGTTATATGCATTTTTTTGTTCAGTGCATTATTTTTTTTCTTACTTTACATTTTTAAATACCACGACTACAAGTGAATGAGTTCCATCATTTTTTTTTTTTGCAGGAATATTTTACATTACTTGTGCCAACACATAAGTAGAAGAAAATTATTATAACTGTTGGACTTCTTAGAGAAAAAAATTATTTAACATTGAATTTCAATGCAAAATGTGAAAACAAATAATTTTTGAAAAAGTTAAATCATAGCTGGTATAAAAAAATGCATGAATACCTGAGTGGCCAACTATTTTAAAAATATACGCGTTAAATGCAGATTTCAAAATGGTATTACTTATTATTATATCTAGAGTCAATAGCAAGTTATTGGTAAAAATCTGCAATACTAGAGTAAATTTAGCAAAAACAAAAGTTTTCAAAATTAGCACAGTAAACGTGAAAATAATACCAAGCGTTGAACATAGCAGATTTTTGATTTATTGGCTGTTTCTACGATGTTGTCCTAATGATAAATCCAAGCTTTCAACTTCTAGGGCCGAATGCATTATTGATAAAAATGTCAAAAAAGTGCAAAAAACGGTTACATTTTCGAGCTTGTTTTGAATTTTACCTGTTCTATTGGGCTTTAACAAACCCATCAAATATTTTGTTGGTTGCTATTAGTTCTTTTCTCTAAGAAGTCCAACAGTTATAATAATTTTCTTCTACTTATGTGTTGGCACAAGTAATGTAAAATATTCCTGCAAAAAAAAAATGATGGAACTCATTCACTTGCAGTCGTGGTATTCAAAAATGTAAAGTAAGAACAAAAATAATGCACTGAACAAAAAAATGCATATAACTTTTCTTGTGGTTGGGATAGAACTTTTTTGTATCAGTTTTCAGGACGGTCATAAAGTCTACTATGCGGCATTTCAGGGTTATCCATTACTTACGGGACACCCTGTATAAATATGAATTTATGAAAAAAAAAATCGTTAGAGCGGGTTTTTTTTAAATAATTTTTTATATATAAAAATTCTTGAGAATTTAAAAAAATTAAATTTGGTATGCCAACTTTTAGTATTTAATAAAATACAATTTTTCACAAAATTTGAAATTTGAATTTTCAAAAAAAAAAAACAATAGTTTTTTAAAAATACAAAATTTATTTTTTTTGAAAAATTGTATATGCAAAATTGTGAAGAAACTCTTACACAAAAAAATTGGATCAAATCGGTGTAGCCGTTAACGAGAAATTTGAAAACCAAAAAATCGGTTCTATGACAGGTACCGTTAAGAACCGTTAAAAAAAAAAAATTTGTCTACCAAAATATTAATTGTCGTAATTATAGTAGCTCGTAATTTTTTTTTTCTCAAAATCGTTAGAGCCGTTTTTGAACTATATCAATTTTTGTATATTGGTTGTATGGCAGGTACCGTTATTTATTGAGCTAAAAAAAAATTTCAATTTCCCCTCTAGGGAATCCCATATGAACCTTAAGTCCATAGTTTGAAGAAAATCGCTTCAGCCGTTCAGGCTGCCGGTCAAGGTTCATACAGACGGACGGACAGACAAACAGACGGACAGACAGACAGAATTGGGAGAGCCACTTTTTTCGCGTTATCTATCATCGGAATCACAGGGAAAATTATTATCTCGAATTTTTGTTTGCACGAATCCTTAACTTGCCCTATTGGCACATGGAGTCACGGCACCTAGCAGCCAGCGCGTGAAACTAACAATCGACATAGATTTCTTTTTCATTTGGCGTTCAATGCATTTCCCATAAGAGAAAAACAAAAACAGCAAACGTTGAACGGTTGTTTGTATTATAATTGCAATATAATAATTAAACATGCTAGTTTGCAAATCAAACGTAAAATATATCAAATCTCATTACTAATTTGCTTTATTTTGCAGATGAAATATGTAACCAAACGTGCTTTTTTGTTGTTGTTATCCAAGATGGCGCAAGGCGTCAGTCAGAACCGTATCATGTGCGTAGTCAGGTAGAAGTTTAGGGGGCTAGAGTATTCAAATAAAACATTAATTTTCCTTTTTATTATAAGTAACGAAAGAAGTAGAAATGTCATAGGTCCACTTAAGTGATCGTAAGAAAAAAAGATAATACCAGGAAATTTTGTGTTGCACCAATAATTGCGGTTTGCTATTTTTCGATTAGTTTCGTTCACTTTTGCTTTCGTAAAAATAGAATTATAAAGGCTTAACTAGATAGACCAACTTTTGTACAAAAGTACAAAAGTGAAAAAATACACACATACTCTAGCGTCATCTGCTTGCGAAAAATTTAACGCAAATTGTGTTTCAGGCTTAGAGTTTTTGACATTTATCAAAAAAAAAAACTTGAAAACAATTTGTTACGCAAGGTATTCGATTTGTATTATCCAAAATATCTATTTTTATTTGTCTTTCTTTAAAATAAAATCGTTCTAATCCACCTGAACAATTATAAGCCAACTTTTCAGGAGTAATTTATTTTGTTAAGGTGTAGGTACTCTGTCTAGTGTGTTTGGGGTTCCAGCTGCAAGCTCTGCAAATTAAGATGATCGTCAAACGTTCGATGTGATCCAAAGTGCATGATATTTTTATAAAATGATACTTTTCATAATAAAAAGAGATCATTTTGCTGAAGAACACAGTTGAATCCGTGGTGCCAGCTCCAACATAAATTTAAAATTTGTTTAAATAAAATACATATTTATTTATACACACTTTTTGTTTGCATTGAATTTAATTTTTTTCTTGAACAAAAAAAAAACGTCAGCTATCAGCTGTTCAAGATAAGCTGGGTCCGTGGTTTGTTCCCTTAAAATTTCCCTACAACCAGTGACATCTAGTAGTCGTTTTCAAAACTGTTTCTTATGATTGTATTGGTGTTTTACTTTTGTACAAAAGTAAAAGTTTAGAAGGCTCTAACTTTTACTTTTGTAAAATTTGAGATAAGAGATAGGATTGAGTAGCATGTTGGAAAAATAACAAAACATTTTTTGCACTTTTGTACAAAAGTGTGTTGAATGTAGTTAAGGCATAACAGTCAAAAGCGCTAACTTAAGTGAATGTAATAAGCCAATGAAAATTAGTTTTCCAAATTATCAAAAGGAGTCACCTTTAATGCACTTAAGTGATATAAATCTTCGTTTTATTTTTTTTTGTATTTGGTACGCGCAGGTTAATATTAAGTTAAAATAAATTATAGGGGCATCATTTGATTTCCCTGTGTTCGTTTGTTTTATCGGACCACGAAAGTTTCTTTTTGAGAATAATTTTTTAACGTAATTTCGGGCGAACAAAAATTTTGTCCTCCATTTAAGAAAAAGTTTAGCACTCTTTTGAAGTAAACTCTTCTTAAAAATTGTTGTTGTTTCTGGTTGTAAAGGTGGTTTCTTTACATTTTTCATTTACCAAGCAAAGCAATATTTTCGGGTTGATTTATAAGCTTACCCATTTTTTGATTCTATTTCAATAATAATATGGATACACGTTGATATAAAATAATTTGGTAAAACTAATTTTTATCTGGCAGTTTTTTCGTTTTCTCTTATGGGAAATAAAGGGTCCGCCAAATAACTTCTTTTTTTTTGAAAATGCATCATCAACATCGAGTGTAGCTTCGGCTGTGTGGCACGTAGCGCCGTCCTGTTGAAACCAAAGGTTGCCAATATCCTCCTCTTCAATTTTTGTGAACAAAAATTCGTTCAACATGGCCCGATAACGATCGCCATTGACTGTAACGGCCACTCCTTACTCAGTTGAAGGAAAATGGCCCAATTATGCCTCTGGACCGAAATCCGCACCAAACAGTGACTCGTTTTAGGTGTATCGGCTTTTCAATGTATGCGTGCGGGTTTTCTGTGCCCCAACTGCGCAAGCAAAATTGTGCTTGTTAACATACCCGCCAAGATCAAAATGAGCTTCAAAAAAAAAAAAAAAAAAAAACAATAGATAACGTTAGATAACGTTAGAAAAATAGAAAAGAATTCTATCGCCTTTTGAAGCCGCTTGAGATGCAGGTGGCGTGGAAAGCAACTTACCAGGTGTCAATACTACGTATATCGCAAGTAAAAAAGAAGTGGTTGTTATTGTTGTTGTCTTCCATTTATTTTAATTGAAAATGTGCCTCTTAATTTCCTCGCTCATAATATTTATGTCGTCCTTGTTGTTCGTTTTCATTCCCAATGAAAAAAACATGCTTTCCTTTTCTTCCTCTCACAAAAAAGTAATTGCCCAAATGGAACCAATTTCCCGAAATGAACATATTCATAAAATGGTTGTTGTTTATGATAGACTGACGCAGTGATATTCAACCACCTAGTGGCAGTTTGGCTGGGTGTCCCTTTTATATGTTATTATTCAATGGTTATGCTGACGCTGAGTTGGTTTGCATAGCGTGTTGACACTTTATGAGTGTTGACACTTTATGGGTGTTTGTTAAACTACGCAATTTAACTTTATTATGAGTTTTAATTTATTTATGTACATATAATTTTATTACTATATTATTATTTTTATATTATTAATTTATAATCTATTTCAATAGAAGTCTGTAAGAGTGAACCTATTCTCATAATAGCTGATTAATATATATGTTTTCTTTTATCTGCGTTTAAAGGTATTTGAGCCACAAAAAATAAATATGCCAAGTTATATCACAATAAACATGGGTGCAGAGGAGAAATCTATACAGATAGTAAATTTGTGTTTAAGACATTTAACTAACTCATGCAAAAATCTGCATGATTTTGTTTTCACCGCCAGTCAAATCAAATCCGTTAGCTTATATAAACGTGATGATAGATGTGCTTATTTATATGTTCATCATAATTCTGACGATTTTCAAATATATTTCCCTACAACGGGTTGCCGACAAAAATTTTATGAACTTGTATTAGAAATGGCGTCAGATCAAGAAGTTTTCGTGAATTTATCAGTTAATGATACACAAATTGAGGTAATATAAAAACAACTCATTTACTTTACTTGTATTCTTAATAACTGACAATAATTATCACAGTATGAATATGATCTCGATGACCAAAACAGAAAAATTGTTTTGGGTAAGGGAACCTACGGAGTTGTTTATGCTGCACGAGACCTCCAAACACAAGTCCGGATTGCCATAAAGGAAGTTCCTGAAAAAAATTCTCAAGACGTTCAACCGTTGCATGAAGAAATTAAGCTGCATTCTCAGCTGCGCCACAGAAATATTGTTCAAGTTAGTTAACTTAAATATTGTAAAGTTCAAGTAAATGGTATTGTTTTTTTTTTTTTTCAAAGTATTTAGGTTCTCTTTCTGAAGGTGGATATTTTAAAATCTTTATGGAACAAGTTCCTGGAGGATCTCTATCAGATCTTCTTCGAGAAAAGTGGGGACCTCTTAAAGATAGTGAATCTACGATGGCATTTTACTCAAAGCAGATTCTTGAAGGCCTTCAATACTTACATGAACAAAAAATTGTTCATAGGGATATAAAAGGTGATAACGTTCTAGTTAATACTTATAGCGGAGTTGTAAAGATATCAGACTTTGGGACATCTAAGAGGCTTGCTGGACTAAATCCAATTGTTGAAACTTTTACGGGAACTTTGCAATACATGGCTCCAGAAGTAATCGATCAAGGTCTGCGAGGATATGGACCTGCAGCTGATATTTGGTCTTTTGGTTGTACAAACGTAGAAATGGCAACAGGAAAACCACCATTTATTGAACTTGGTTCACCCGAAGCAGCTTTGTTCAAAGTTGGGTTTCATAAAAAACATCCAAATATACCTCTAGAACTTTCACCCATCGCACAGAAATTTATTCTTCGCTGCTTTGAAATAAATGTATCAAAACGCCCCACAGCTGTCAGTCTATTAGAGGACCCGTTTATATCTGAGTAAGTATGTATGTAATATCTTACAATTGCATTATGAATGGAGAAGTGATTTTTTTAGTTTAAAATTGTTTTATTTGATAAAAAAAATTAGTATTACAAAAAATACATTTCTTAAAAAACGATATATAAGAACTGGCTGAGGGCCGTCTGCCTGAGTGTTTACTTCAAAACATTGCGAACATTATTATTTCAAATGCTGTTGGGAACCATACAAAACTGAAAGGGTTTTAAACCTTCAAGAACTATGGGTGTGTCTTTAGCACGGAGCACCGAGCTCCCTTTATGCTCGTTGGCAATTTATATGGAACCCATTTAAACATAAATAAATAATTTAAAAAATCTGATAAACATACCTACGTAATATTTTTAGGTTTCAGTTTTTTTTTAACTTTTACATTTTATAATTAGTTTTTTACTAGGAAACTAGTAATGAAATATATTTTACATTAGATTATCAAATAAGATTTATTTATGACATTTTTTCTGTATAAAATTGCTTCTCCACAATACCCTTCAAGCTTCAACCAGCACAGGTCGTTGAGAATTTGTCTTGTTTCGTCTTCTCGAAGAACGGATTTTCTCCAATAAACTCTTATTATTTCTTGAAGTACGGGTCATTTGCCAATGAAATGAAGAACGTCTTCTCTTTCCCTCAGATTGCACATGCTACATAATAAAATATTATTTCTTCTAGGTCCACTCTCTATGGGCGATAATTGTGCCCTATCACTTCTCCTCTGACGTTAAATAAAAAACTGATTTCATTTTCATTTAATTATCGCAAAAGTAGTTTTTATGGTTAAGTTTGTGGTTCCTCAAATTAAATTTATTAAAAAACAACAAATTTTATTTTGTTATTATTAAAATTTTTATTTAATTTAAATTTAAAAAAACTAATATCACAACTTATTTTATATATTTGTCAATGCGACGCGTTTCGGAGTGTTGCTACTCCATCATCGGGTGAACTACTTTGACCTTGAACATAAAGTATTATGTAGTGTAACCATTTGTCAATGCAGTGTAACCATTTGTCAATGGGACGCGTTTCGGAGTGTTGCTACTCCATCATCGGGCGAACTACTTTGATCTTGAAAATCAAAGAATTTCGCCCGATGGTAGAGTAGCAACACTCCGAAACGCGTCGCATTGATAAATATATAAAATAAGTTGTGATATTAGTTTTTAAAATTTAAATGGATTTGTCAATTCAAGCCCCTTTGAAGCCAGACCAACTTAAATACACACAAATAATCAAAACACTACCCAGCGGGAAAGATTTAAAAATTCATTGAGGAAAAACAGATTTTTCCTTGAGGAATGGCAGCTGCACCGTCCACTTTTCAGCTGATTCCTTTGATGAATTTAACATGGGCATGTCCTAGGCGGGAAGCACATGCTGAAAATCGGATGAAAATTCACCAACGAAATCACTACTTCGTTGGAAGTGATGAGAAACATGGTGGTTGCATAATCTGTGAATTCACTACATAAATGTATGTGGTTTATTCATCAGTTCAATATCTTCGATGAAAAAGTTAATGAAAATTCAATTGTCAATTCACATGATAAGTGGTAGTTGTTTATTTAACAATTAGTTAATGCAATATTGAAAAATGTGAAGAAAATTAATAAATGGTGAATTCATTAATACTGTTGTGTTGTGAATTTGTGATTGGTTAAAATATAGAAACTTTAAATTAAAGTGAAATCACTAGGCCAGAGGTTGTTGGTTAATCACCACTTTACTTATGCGAAGTGGGGATTAACCAATAATCAACAACCCGAAATACTTGGAGAAAATCTGAGATTGCCTCATTTTGATGGAAATTCACAAGTCATGTTATAATATTTACTTTCAGTAGACAATGTGAACTCAGAAAACACAACAAAAATCAACTTCTATCAAAACACACAATGGCGGTGCACACTTTACAAATCAGATGAGTGGACATAGACGACGAACGGATGAAATTCTACATGACTTTTCAACAGTTTTTTCATCGCATAATTTTCCATATCAAAAAAAAAAAAAAATCGGGTGGCACAACGGCTCATGAAGAACCAGGGCCTAATGACTAACAACTCGCAACCATTCCTGTGTGCGCCTTTCGACAGGAATGGAAGGGACCTACAATTTTATGCCGAATCCGAACGGCTAGACGAGAAGCAATTATTCGTGACAAGTGATACTCTTGGAGGATTTGTCAATTCCTCGCAAGAGGCAGTAGCTCTGAAAAAAAAACATTTTAGTTTTTAGGTGGAGGAGGCTGGGAAGCGATCCCAGACCTTCCATATCAAAAGCAATTTTTAATTCAACGAAAGAAAGGGTTGTTTTCTAAACACAAAGCAGAAAGTGGGTTCAAATCTATGAACTGAGGAAACCTTGCATGACTCTTCACTTACTAAATCATTACATGTCGTTTCGTTTTATTATCTGGCTAGTGAATTGATTGCTGTTGTTTTGTTGTTTTTTACTCACAAAGTAAAAAGTGGGTTCAAATCTATGAACTGAGGAAACCTCCCATGACTCTTCACTCACTAAATCATTGCATAACGTTTCCTTTTATTATTTGGCTAGTGAATTGATTGAAGAATTCAGCTATAAAATTCATTGGGGCCGATATTTCCCGCTGGGTATAAGAAGTTTTCAACCAAAAGTATATGTACCCCAACACCAACAAAATTACAGACCTTCAAATAACTTTCAAAAAACAACCCAGGTCAATTTAGAAATAATAATTTTAGGCAGAATTACCAACAATTCAGACCTCATTTTAACCACTATAATAATCATTATAATAATAACTTTAGAGCCCCTCTTAATTATAACAACAATAATAGAAATTTTAATCAAACAAAACCACAGCCCATGGATGTAGACCCCGGGAGTTCACAACTAAGAAGAATCCCAGGACAAGTAAATTACAATAGAAAAATTAAAATACTTATCTACAAGAAGAAAATAATCCCACAGGGTATATGGACACAAATAATCAAGAAATACAAGAAGGAAATTTTAAAAGAGAAGCCTCGGATCAGGATCCGGATTGCCCTATACTAAACTAGAAAAAAATGGTAAGATATTACGAACATAGATAAACAATACCTAGATGGGAATCTCTCGTTCGTATCACCCCCCAAAACCCATTTGTTTACATTGTTGTTTTTGTAATTTCATTTCGTGTCGATGAAAAGATGTGAATTGCAACAACAATTTAACGCGGTGAGTTTGATTTGTCTGACAGTTCAATTACTATTGTCGGGATGTATTTGGAAAATTCTTATTCTTAGGGTACAAACACACTTAGTATATGAAATTATTTTAATTTATACCTAAAACAGGGTACACATTATCAAACCTGTTCACGTTTGATAATGTGTACTCTCTGTTTGACAAACACGTTCTTCGTTCACAAATTTTTTTGGTACTGTGTGTTGTTTGACGTCTAACAGGTTTGTCAAACAGATCCGATAATGTGTACCCCGCATCATGGTCAAATTCTGACGTAAATTTTAAGAAACTAATTTAAGATATCCTAAACCGATGCGTTGACAACATTTTTGTCAGTCATCGGGTTCATATAGAAAATCGCACCGCTTTCATTGAGGCTACTCTCAATTATTGCCATACAAATTAATTTTAAAAAGTGAATATTTGTTGTCGTGAATGTTGCGCTCCGATCGAACGTTGATTTGAAAGACCCTTTATACAATTTAAATTGTGTTGCGACATAAAAGGTGTCCTAAAGGAATGCGAACAATTTGGAATACCAAAAAAACCTTCATCTGCCAGAATTAATTTGTATGGGGATAAAAGAAAGCACCCAACGTAATGTGAATCTCGTCTGTTCTAAATTGCAAAATCATTTCAATAGATGCAATTCTGATTGAGGACAACATACAATAGGCGTACAGAACGATCTTACTTGCAAATACAACATCGCTAGTAGCTCTACAGCCGATAAGAAGTTAAAGTAGAATAGAGACTCGAATAAACGCCAAAAATCAACCCACTGTGGGATTCTAATCACATCGCACATAGTTTGACATAAATGAAACTATCTCATTTAGACTATTTAATAAAATATGAATCTAGGAAGTTATTTGCCAAGTTTATTCATCTTTTTGTATGGTTAAAACATAACATATATCTCATAAAGTTTCTCCCAAGCCAACCCGAAAGCGGCGCGGAACATTCGCCGACGGCAGTGAATAATTCTCCCTGCATAGCGAAATTTGCCCTTTGTTTTGAGAAAGGCTTAAATCTAAACAAAGCATAAATGAAAAGTAAAAATAAGGCAAGACCGCACTTAACTTTCAGTGGAAATACACTTCACGACGCGACGAGGTAAAACATTTTTTGTATAAAATTTTATATGAGCTATGTCGCACTAAGCGGCAACAGAACTTCATAAAATTTCATACAAATTATTGTGAATCGCAGTTCCGCTGCAGTTCATTTCCGCCTAGTTTGGTCTAACCTCAAGCGGCAACTGAACTTCAATTGGATACGAATTCTTGTGAATTCCGCGTCCATGCAGTTCCGCCGAGTGCGGTCTAACCTTTAATTTCACATCATATTATTAAACTTGTTTTTGCTTTTTTTCATCAAACACTTTTCAGTGCACCTCCCATTCATAGTTATTTGTAGGTCAACTCTCATAAAAAAATAGAAATCCCTAAGCAAAACTAAAAGATAAATTGAAACATTTAAAAGCACTACTTCTGACATAATTTTCCAACTCCTAGATAAATGTATGTTTATCTACTTCTTAATGCGGATTTCCTTTCAACAAAAAAATCAAATCTGTAAAGGAAACATTTTTGATTTGTTTAAATAAAAGATCAAAAATCATATCTTTACACCGGCTTGCGCACACAATTTTGTTTGCGAGTTTCATACAAAAAAAAATAAATTTGATCTGCAATCGTTAAAAGGAAATTGACATAAAACAACATACGAACTTCAGCACTTTTTGAACAAACCCTTGGATTTTTAAATTTTCCGCCATTTTGTTCACGAACCGAGGTGAAACTCGAATTTTTTTCACGTACACTAGTGCAAAATTCCGATTTTCACCACGGTTGTCTGCACGTACACTAGTGCAAAAATCCGATGTTCACCACGGCCATTTGACGCTTGAGCTTGTAGGCAAACCGAATTGATAGCCGTTGTTTCCCATCTAGGTATTGTTTATCTATGATTACGAATGCTCATTGATACTGGAGCCACAAATAGTATCGTCAACGAAAAAGACATACCAGAAGAATTCATTAGAATTAGGAAAAAACCATTGCCTATAAATACCGTAGGTAACCCAGTACGAATATCAAAGGAAGCATTATTTCCAAATCAAATATTTATATACAAAGTGAATGAAGATTGCCTATTTCAACAAATGACATTCAATCCTTGCTTTAACGGCATTATTGGTCAGATAAAGGCAAGATCGATTACGAAACAAAGCCACTTATAAAAATAATAAAAATCCCAATATTTTTTGATGAAACCGACGAGCAAGAATATGCTATGGAAATTCATCACCTAAATAGCTTAACGCCACATGACACCATATTCGATGAGTTCGAATTTAAGAACAACGATCACATGAATGAAGAAGAAAAACAAATAATTTTCAAAACCTTACAAAAATACCAAGATGTATTTTTCCATAAAGGAGATGACCTCTCCTTTACTTCTTATGTCTAACACAAACTCCCTTTGACTGATACATCACCAATCTTCACAAGAATTTATCGCTATCCTGAGGATCACAAGAATGAAGTGAACAAACAAATCCAAGAATTATTAAATCAGGGAATAATAAGACACTCTTCTTCTACTTATAACGCACCTATCTAGGTAGTCCCAAAGAAAGAAGACAAAATGGGAAACAAAGAATGAAGAATCGTTATAGATTATAGGAAATTGAATAAAATCACTAAGGAGTATAAATACCCAATACCTCTTATCGATGACATATTGGATAAAATGGGTCGTGCAAATTACTTTTCGACTCTAGATTTGACCAAAGAATTTTATTAGATCGAGATAGATCCTGAAGACCGTGAGAAGACAGCCTTCTCTACACTTTCTGGTCACTATGAATGGATTAGAATGCCATTTGGTTTAAAAAAATGCACCGGATACATTCCAGCGCATGATGAACCAAGTTTTAAGCGACTATATCGGAAAAAAAATATGCTATGTATATCTAGACGACATCATTATATTTTCAACCTCTCTACAAGAACATATCCAACACTTCAAATTAATTTTCGAGAGATTCCGACAAGTCAACATCAAAGTATCCCTAAACAAAAGTGATTTCTTCAGAAAAGAAAGCGAATTTCTTGGACACGTTATTACTCCAGACCAAACCCACAAAAAATACAACTAATTAAAGATTTTCCAATTCCAAAAACGGTGAAGGAAATCCAATTCTTTTTGGGATTGACAGGTTATTATAGAAAATTCATTCAAGATTATGCAAAAATCATTAAACCACTTTGCTTGAAAAAAGATATAAAAATAGATCACGAGAAAAAAGAATATGTAGATGAATTTACCAAACTGAAAATCGCATTGAGTGAAACGTTATTAAATAGACACCCTAATTTTGAAAAAGAATTCATGCTCACAACAGACGCTAGTAATTTTGCAATTGGCGCAGTTCTAAGTCAATCATATGGACCACTTAGTTTCGCGTCCAGAACCCTTAACAAACACGAATGTAATTATTCCACACTAGAAAAAGAGCTACTTGCAATTGTTTGGGCAACTAAACAATTCAGACACTATCTATACGGTAGAAAATTTAAGATCTTTGCGGATCACAGACCATTAGTTTGGTAACAAAATTTGAAAGAGCCAAACTCTAAACTTCAACGTTGGAAGATAAAACTTGAAGAATTCGACTTCAATATAGGTTACATAGGGCAAAGAAAACAAAGTTGCCGACGCTCTATCACGAATACGGATTAAATATCAAATAAATGCTTTGGAGGAAGATGACCTCATCAGTACCCAACACAGCGTAGGAAGCGATAGCTCAAATTTAATACCCATTACCGAGAAGCCACTCAACACGTTAAAAAGGCAAATAATTTTAAAAATAATGAACGAAAACACTCAGGAAATAACATTTCCATACGTAGGCAAAAGATGTATAACAATAATCCCAAAAAATTTTACCGAAAAAGATTTTGACTTCATTATATCCGAATGTGACTCAGAATTAACGAATGCAATAAACGTTGACAATGATGAACTCCCTTTAAAGAAATACATAGATAACAATGAACTCTTTTTGAAATTCCAAAACTATTGGAAGAAGAATCATCATAAACAAACTTTACATAGAACTATGATCAACCTGGAAAACTTACATTCTCCAGAGACGGAAGAAATTATCAACAAAATACATAAAAGCTTTAATCATATAGGTATAGAGAAAACTTACCTCGAAACTATCCGAAAATACTACGCACCAAATTTACGTGAAACAATAATAGCCCAGTCAAATTAGACATTGACCCGGAAAAAATTTTTTACAGGTATATTTTTTAGTGGAAATGTTCAGAACAGTGTCCTTAATCTTCTGTTAAAAGTCCCAAGCAATCCGGCTTGTTTACGACCATAATCTTGAAAAAATGCAGCCATCTTGCACTCTTTGTTTGTGGCTATATCTATGGAACTTGTTGCCCTAGACTGACCATTCTAGTGACAAATTGACGGTCTTAAATAGCCAAAATCAGGAAAATAAATACAAATTAGTTAAATGTATTATATGGCTACTGTTTTAAATTAAATGAATTTAACAGACTAAATTGCAGTGCAAATTTAAAAAAATTACCCATGTCCCATAAATATTTATTATAAAGCTGAAATTTTGTGGACATGTTCAGAACAGTACCAACAATCATTTTGTGTAAGCCACCAAAAAATCCCTGTTGGGGTTAGACCACCATTTAAAAAAAAGGACCATAATCTCTATTTTTCGGTTTTTGGCTATATCTGGGTATCTAATTGTCCTAGAAATACCATTCAAATGTAAAATGGCCAGGCTTCGACTTCAAAATCAGCGAAGCACACACAAAATAAGGAACAGGTGTTTTATGACTAAACTGTTTTGAATGAAAATAGGTACTTTAACCGAGTGAAATGCACTATCAGGACGCTGAAACTTATGTCATAAATGAATCATCTTTCACGTTTCTTATTAATGCGATCAAACCGAAATTATAAACTTCATTGAGTGAGCTACGGCGCGGCGCGGGTGCTTGGACAGCTACTCCAGTACTCCTCGTACTCCTCTTCTTTTTTTCCACGCAATAACAGGTTCTGACACCACATCTGTTCCCTATCGGAAAGTAAAGTGAGATCTTTTTAAAAAGCTCCAACCAAATGCAGAGTTGCGCGATACAGTTGCCATTTTCAACAAGCCAGATGCCACGCATGCAGAAATCGCAGTGGCAGCAGAGGCTTTTCTGCTTTCTGGATGCTCTAAGTAGCTCATTAGATATCGAACGATATAAATTGTATATGCGAACTGTTGCTATGTAGTCGATTAAATCACAATTTTATTTGTCAAGTCTTCCACCAACATCATAGTCTCTGAAATCTATAGTACTTGTTATGAGTCAGATTCTGAATTTTTAGGTACAAGCCTGGAAAGGTATCCGTTTACCCGCGAGCGACGCTATGGGGATGGGCGTACAAAAATGGACGCTAAATACCAGTCCCTTCTACGGCTGATGCAGCTCCAGTGGATATTCTTAAACTAATATCATACAACGGCAAATGCGGATGCGAGCGTACATAATTGTGCTTGCCGACAAGTGTGGTTATTGCGCCGCCGCCGGTCATGGTTGTGCTAATCGACCAGAATTCATCGATGAAGACGAAGGTGAAGATATGTCTTGATACGAAGTTAATGATTGTTAAATTGCGTTACTATTTCCAGATAACGAGCAGAGCAACCGAAGCTGCTGAACAAATTTTTAAACTTTTATAATTAATACACTTAAAAAACTGCTCCTGGCATTTTCATATTTCGGTGTTTTTTTGGAAACTTGATTATTGGTACTGTTATTTCAGCTTTTTAATAAATAGTTCTGGGACAGGGGTAATTTTATTTCGAATTTGCACTTCAATTATTTACTCTGTTAAAGTAGTTTCATTCAAAACAGTTTAGCCATAAAACACCTGTTCCTAATTTTGTGTGTGCTTCGCCATTTTACGTTTGAATGGTCTTTCTAGGACAATTAGATACCTAGATAAAGCCAAAAACCAAAAAATACAGATTATGGTACTTTTTTTGTTAATTGGTGGTCTAACCCCAACAGGGATTTTTTGGTGGCTTACACAAAATGATTGTTGGTACTGTTCTGAACATGGTTAGACCAACCCCAACAGGGATTTTTTGGTGGCTCACACAAAATGATTGTTGGTTAAATTCATTTGATTTAAAACAGTAGCCATGTAATACATTTAACTAATTTTTATTTACTTTCCTGATTTTGGCTGTTTAAGCCCGTGAATTTGTCACTTGAATGGTCTTTCTAGGGCAACAAGTTCCATAGATATAGCCACAAACAAAGAGTGCAAGACGCCAAGCCGGATTGCTTGGGACTTTTAACAGTTAATTAAGGACACTGTTCTGAACATTTCCACTTAAAAATACACATGTACAAAATTTTGTCCGGGTTAGGTCTTTTTTTTTTTTGTCTAATTTGACTGGGCTACAATCAAAGTTTTAATTTCGATATTTGTAATTTAAAAATTGAAAGAAATCCCATCAAATTTCCGTATGAAAAAGCCCCAACTCCATTAAGACCACATGAACACTACCATATGGATATTTGGCCTATACCAAGGCAAGGTAACGACTTAACTTGTATAGACAAGTTCTCAAAATTCATAGCAGTAGAAAAACTAGATACAAAAAGCAATCAGATGAACTAACTGCAATGACTAAAATATTTTCTTATTTATCCAAACCAAAAATCTTAACAACCGATAACGACCGATCTTTTACCTCTTATATAGTACAACAATTCCTCAGAGAGAGTGAGATCGAAATACGACTAACAACGCCATACAGACATACCGGCAATGCGGACATAGAAAGACTCCACAGTACTTTTAATGAGAACCTTAGACTCTTGAACGAGAAAATTTAGAATTTAGTCGACAATATAACGCGGACAGTAGAAGTCTATAACCGAACGATACACTTGACGACGAAAGAAAAACCGTGCGATATACATTTTGGTAGAACAAATAATAAAATAATATACGATAGAATTGAAACAAGAACAAAGACTTTATACAAAATAAATAAACATCGGAAAGATATTGAAACTAACCCAACCCATACAAAAGTGAATAACCCAGAAAATTATGATAAACTAAAAACACGACACAAAAAAGTTAAAGCGATTGACGTTACAAAAAAGAAAATTACTATACAACCCAAAAGAAATTTACAAATACTTCATAAAGACCAATTTAGGAGATTAAATAAATTTCAAAATAAAGATGATATACAAACTAACGCAAATCCTAGCAATACTTCTATGGAAGTCTATATTAGTACATAAGTAAGAAATCCAATTATATGAAATCAATCAAGAATTTGCTCTGATAAAAAGTAAACCTATAAACTTTATCGAAGAATATAAAAGAATATTCCACGTGATCAATTTAACAAAATACGAAGAAGTTCTAAAAGAATTAAAAAACCAGTTCGAATTTATCCCTGAAAAATTATACAGACGATTACAAGAAATTAATAAACTTGAACAAAAAAATCCAGACCCTATCCCACAAAAAATTGTAAAAAGAGGTGCAGTAAACTTCATAGGATCAGCCATGAGATTCCTTTATGGAACCATGGACAAAGACGATAGGGAAGACTGTTGGGGCGCAACGTATAGAGGGTATTATGAACTCCAGGCCAATAACACCACTCTCTTCCGATCCCAATGATTACGAAGCACTCACACCAGGCCATCTTCTCATCGATTCCTCACTGAGGTCACTACCGGAACCAATTTGCGAAGCAGAACACATCAGCTACTTAGAAAGGTGGAGAAGAATCAACGCAGTCAAATCTCACTTCTGAAGAGTATGGTCAGCTGACTATATATCCGAGCTGCAGCAGCGGAATAAGTGGCCATCTGATCACGAAAATCTTCAAGTCAATGCTATGGTGCTGATTCACGAAGATAACGTTCCTTCCCAAAGATGACTAATGGGAAGAGTCATAAAGGTGTTCAAGGGAAGCGATGAAAGAGTACGAGTTGCAGAAATACGCACACCAAGGGGTATCTTCAAACGCCCAATCAAAAAACTAGCGCTTCTTCCGGCTTGAAAGGAGAGTCCTTTCAAAGGGCGCGGAATGTTGGGGCGCAACGTATAGTTTTGAATTATATAAAACATAATTTAACATAGAAAAAACATAGAACATAGCTAATGTTAAACTTTAAACTTAAATAAAACTTTACTTATTGTTACAATCTCGACGTGTACACTCTTTTCATCTAATCGGTCTTACTCTACGCTTTTGGCAATTGGTGGGAAAAAGCTCTCATCCATCATTTTTGGCTTAACGAACATTTAAATTTGCCGCCACTGTTTTAGGGTGAGCTATATTTTTTGCTTTCAAAAATATGTATTTAACATAGAAAAAACATAGAACATAGCTAATGTTAAACTTTAAACTTAAATAAAACTTTACTTCTTGTTACAATCTCGACGTTTACACTCTTTTCATCTAATCGGTCTTACTCTACGCTTTTGGCAGTTGGTGGGAAAAAGCTCTCATCCATCATTTTTGGCGCCCAACGTGGGGCAAGGTCTTAAATTTCATTCTAAAAGTATAAGTTTAAAAATAAAATAAATAAATTTCGAACAGTTAAAGTTTAAACCTAAATATTCTTATTCACAATTTAAAAAGATTAAAAAGTGTAGAGTGAATCATATCTCCAATAGACATTGACAATTTAAAAGAAAGGAGATCGGTACGCGGTTAATCGGGTTTCGCGTGTGAAATTAAATATCTACATCAGGTCACCTTTAGAAGAGCCGATCATCTTTAAAAAGCTGATTATATTAGCATCTTTAAAAGGAATCACCAGCAAACCCAGGAACCCCACGAGAGAACGAGTTAAGGAGTCATCATTTGGAATTTGGATACAAGGGTAGATAAGTACATCTCCCAAAAAAGGTACTGTCATACTTATAACGAACTTGCGTTGCAGTGCAGTCCTTGTTTCAAATAATTAACGCATAAAATTATTTCTGCATGAACCTACTTAAAATCTGCGATCTTAAAGAGATCTTTTAACTATCAAATTAAAAAATCTATATCTTAAAACAAACGCAGTTTCGTCATTAGTTTGGAATTATATTAATCAAACATATTATACGAATATATTTAAAATATAATTAAAAACTACATATCATATGGTACATTCGATCCATTACTTTACCTAAGAGCTTTGCATTTCGTTGGACTTTGTATTAGGTCATACCATATAGATCAGTCAAAAGTTTTCTATGCACAAAAATCATACACGATCGTTATACTTACTTCACATCATACGATTCTTATATTCCACATCATACATATAAGCTTTATTCTGGATGACCAGAACAAAGTTCCACAAAAGCTTTTCGTATTTTGTTCATAGAAGTGGATTGTAATCTCTAACTGCCCACACAGAACATCGTTGTCGACGTCGCCATCGTCGTCGTCGTAGGTGCTTCTTGATTGCGCTTATCTACATACATACATATATTTTTTTACCTTCGTATGAAAGCATCGTTGGACTTTCACTTGTATGCTGCTTTATTGATCACCGCCGGCTTCATATTTATTAAATCATCTATCGCTTTTATTAAGGATTTTGGATTAAATATTTTAGAATTGATGCATTCATCGAATCATTTAAAAATTAATTCATCGAATCATTAAAAATTAATTTATCGAATCATTTAAAAATTAAGTCATCTACTGGCTACTGTAGCTGTTGATATTCATTGAACTTAATTAAATAAATATTATTTGGACATTCATTCCAATCACCGTGGGATTTTGCTGTTGTCGGAGAATTGTTGTTGCTGTTTTATTGCTGCTGGAGGATTGCTGCATTGCAAGGGCTGGTTTTGTTGTTGCTGTTGGATCGTTTTTTGTTAGTGGCTGCACTTGGAAACTTTGTTGTTTCGAATTTGTAGGGGTTGATAGATTTTTGGTTAGACTTCCTGCTAGTTTACTTGTTTCAATTTGTCTGGAGTTTAGGACAGATTAGTATTGTAAACAAATTTCAATATGGCTACATCACAACCCAAACTGCCAGCAGTTGAAACCATAACTATTGACGAATTAAAGGTACTTCTTGCATCGAGCAAAGGGAACATTACCCGTATAAAAACATTGGTAGATAAGCTAACTAGTGCTTATTCCACAGAATTGGAATGCAGATGAGGAATATTGGAATCCTATTTTAAGCAGGTGTTATCGTATCAATCTCAAATAGAACGTTTGCAACCATCAGATAATGCAAGAGGTGAATTGGAGGAGCTGTATATTTCAACTAAATCGAAAATAGTTTCACTCTTGGGTACAGGGAGGCAAGGTAGTCTTTTTGAAACTTCGTTTGCCCTTCCTGCGTCTACAACCAGTCGTTTGCCACATCTTTCCCTACCACGCTTTAGCGGGAAGTATTCAGAATATAAAAATTTTATCAGGGTTTTCGAAAATTTAGTAAATTCTGATCCTTCCTTGAGCAAAATTGAAAAGTTTAACCACCTTCTGTCTTGTCTTTCGGATCAAGCTCTGGGAACAATTGGGTGTTTTCATATAACGGAAGAGAATTATTCTAAAGCACTAGATAAGTTAAATGAGAGATATGACAACAATACGTTGATATTTCTGGAAAATATTTCAAACTGATTTGAACTTCCAAAGTATTCAAAATCGTCAGCCCCTGAACTTCGCAACGTTGTGAATAGTATCGCGGCAATTTATAATTCACTCTTATCTTTAGGAAAAGATGAAGATATTTGTAATGCTATCATAATTTATATAGCTATGTCTAAGGTAAACAACGAAACTCAGGAAAAATGGGATGAGCAATTGGACTACTCAACACTTCCCAAATGGGATGATTGTGCCAAGATGATTGGTAAACGTTGTCAGTACCTAGAAGCTTGTACTAGTAAACAGGTTCATACAAATCGTGTAGAGTCTTCAAATTCTGCTTTAAAAATCTTTCAACAAAGAAAGATTCCAAAAATTTACTCGCTAGCTATCTCACAAAAGCAATGCGTTTTTTGCAAGGACAGCGAACATTTCATTGTCAAACTTATTGTTACAATCTCGACGTGTACACTCTTTTCATCTAATCGGTCTTACTCTACGCTTTTGGCAATTGGTGGGAAAAAGCTCTCATCCATCATTTTTGGCTTAACGAACATTTAAATTTGCCGCCACTGTTTTAGGGTGAGCTATATTTTTTGCTTTCAAAAATATGTATTTAACATAGAAAAAACATAGAACATAGCTAATGTTAAACTTTAAACTTAAATAAAACTTTACTTCTTGTTACAATCTCGACGTGTACACTCTTTTCATCTAATCGGTCTTACTCTACGCTTTTGGCAGTTGGTGGGAAAAAGCTCTCATCCATCATTTTTGGCGCCCAACGTGGGGCAAGGTCTTAAATTTCATTCTAAAAGTATAAGTTTAAAAATAAAATAAATAAATTTCGAACAGTTAAAGTTTAAACCTAAATATTCTTATTCACAATTTAAAAAGATTAAAAAGTGTAGAGTGAATCATATCTCCAATAGACATTGACAATTTAAAAGAAAGGAGATCGGTACGCGGTTAATCGGGTTTCGCGTGTGAAATTAAATATCTACATCAGGTCACCTTTAGAAGAGCCGATCATCTTTAAAAAGCTGATTATATTAGCATCTTTAAAAGGAATCACCAGCAAACCCAGGAACCCCACGAGAGAACGAGTTAAGGAGTCATCATTTGGAATTTGGATACAAGGGTAGATAAGTACATCTCCCAAAAAAGGTACTGTCATACTTATAACGAACTTGCGTTGCAGTGCAGTCCTTGTTTCAAATAATTAACGCATAAAATTATTTCTGCATGAACCTACTTAAAATCTGCGATCTTAAAGAGATCTTTTAACTATCAAATTAAAAAATCTATATCTTAAAACAAACGCAGTTTCGTCATTAGTTTGGAATTATATTAATCAAACATATTATACGAATATATTTAAAATATAATTAAAAACTACATATCATATGGTACATTCGATCCATTACTTTACCTAAGAGCTTTGCATTTCGTTGGACTTTGTATTAGGTCATACCATATAGATCAGTCAAAAGTTTTCTATGCACAAAAATCATACACGATCGTTATACTTACTTCACATCATACGATTCTTATATTCCACATCATACATATAAGCTTTATTCTGGATGACCAGAACAAAGTTCCACAAAAGCTTTTCGTATTTTGTTCATAGAAGTGGATTGTAATCTCTAACTGCCCACACAGAACATCGTTGTCGTCGTCGCCATCGTCGTCGTCGTAGGTGCTTCTTGATTGCGCTTATCTACATACATACATATATTTTTTTACCTTCGTATGAAAGCATCGTTGGACTTTCACTTGTATGCTGCTTTATTGATCACCGCCGGCTTCATATTTATTAAATCATCTATCGCTTTTATTAAGGATTTTGGATTAAATATTTTAGAATTGATGCATTCATCGAATCATTTAAAAATTAATTCATCGAATCATTAAAAATTAATTTATCGAATCATTTAAAAATTAAGTCATCTACTGGCTACTGTAGCTGTTGATATTCATTGAACTTAATTAAATAAATATTATTTGGACATTCATTCCAATCACCGTGGGATTTTGCTGTTGTCGGAGAATTGTTGTTGCTGTTTTATTGCTGCTGGAGGATTGCTGCATTGCAAGGGCTGGTTTTGTTGTTGCTGTTGGATCGTTTTTTGTTGGTGGCTGCACTTGGAAACTTTGTTGTTTCGAATTTGTAGGGGTTGATAGATTTTTGGTTAGACTTCCTGCTAGTTTACTTGTTTCAATTTGTCTGGAGTTTAGGACAGATTAGTATTGTAAACAAATTTCAATATGGCTACATCACAACCCAAACTGCCAGCAGTTGAAACCATAACTATTGACGAATTAAAGGTACTTCTTGCATCGAGCAAAGGGAACATTACCCGTATAAAAACATTGGTAGATAAGCTAACTAGTGCTTATTCCACAGAATTGGAATGCAGATGAGGAATATTGGAATCCTATTTTAAGCAGGTGTTATCGTATCAATCTCAAATAGAACGTTTGCAACCATCAGATAATGCAAGAGGTGAATTGGAGGAGCTGTATATTTCAACTAAATCGAAAATAGTTTCACTCTTGGGTACAGGGAGGCAAGGTAGTCTTTTTGAAACTTCGTTTGCCCTTCCTGCGTCTACAACCAGTCGTTTGCCACATCTTTCCCTACCACGCTTTAGCGGGAAGTATTCAGAATATAAAAATTTTATCAGGGTTTTCGAAAATTTAGTAAATTCTGATCCTTCCTTGAGCAAAATTGAAAAGTTTAACCACCTTCTGTCTTGTCTTTCGGATCAAGCTCTGGGAACAATTGGGTGTTTTCATATAACGGAAGAGAATTATTCTAAAGCACTAGATAAGTTAAATGAGAGATATGACAACAATACGTTGATATTTCTGGAAAATATTTCAAACTGATTTGAACTTCCAAAGTATTCAAAATCGTCAGCCCCTGAACTTCGCAACGTTGTGAATAGTATCGCGGCAATTTATAATTCACTCTTATCTTTAGGAAAAGATGAAGATATTTGTAATGCTATCATAATTTATATAGCTATGTCTAAGGTAAACAACGAAACTCAGGAAAAATGGGATGAGCAATTGGACTACTCAACACTTCCCAAATGGGATGATTGTGCCAAGATGATTGGTAAACGTTGTCAGTACCTAGAAGCTTGTACTAGTAAACAGGTTCATACAAATCGTGTAGAGTCTTCAAATTCTGCTTTAAAAATCTTTCAACAAAGAAAGATTCCAAAAATTTACTCGCTAGCTATCTCACAAAAGCAATGCGTTTTTTGCAAGGACAGCGAACATTTCATTGTCAATTGTCCTAGCTTCATTAAGCTTTCTGTTTCTGAGAGGTTTTCAACAACGAAAAAGCTCAACCTTTGTACCAATTGTTTGAATAAAGGTCATATAAGGTCGAAATGTTCATCCACTTTTAATTGCAAAACGTGCAACAAGCCACACCATACCCTACTTCATCGAAAACAAGAACCAATTCTGGAAAAAGATTCTACGAGTTTTTTTTTCAGGGCTACTGCCTCTTGCGAGGAATTGACAAATCCTCCAAGAGTATCACTTGTCACGAATAAGTGCTTCTCGTCTAGCCCTTCGGATTCGGCATAAAATTGTAGGTCCCTTCCATTCCCGTCGAAAGGCGCACAAAGGAATAGTTAGTCACTAGGCCCTGGTTCTTCATGAGCCGTTGTGCCACCCGATTTTATTTTTAGTAGCTCTTCATCAGCTGTTGTTAATACTGCATTACAACCAACTAAAATTAAGACTTCAAGCCAAATTATTTTAACTACAGCTTTAGTTCTTGTTCATGACTCTTCAGGAAGTTTTCACATAGGAAGAGCTCTTCTCGATTCAGGGTCACAAATTAATCTTATAAATGAAGATTTTGCTCGGATTCTAAATCTTCGAAAAACCAAAAAACATGTTGAGAGTAGGATCTGCTCAAACTCAATCTAATTTTCAAACACAAACTCTTATAAGGTCACGATTTAACAACGTGGAGATGTCTTTGGAGTTTTTAGTGACGCATAACGTCATCGGTCATCAACCGGATATGGGAATCGAGATCTCGAATTGGAAGATCCCTTCTAATATTGAACTGGCAGATGCTTTATTCAATCAACCATCAGATATCGATCTTTTATTAGGTGCAGAAGTCTTTTTTGATATATTGTCAGTGGGACAAATCAAACTAGGATCTGGATTGCCAACATTGCAGAAGACCCAGTTTGGATGGATCGTCTCGGGAAGGTGTACCACTACAGTGAACGTAGCAAGAACACTTTGCTTAAATGTTACACAGGAAGAGGAACAGGATGACTTGCTGCATTTGTATATCGAAAGGTTTTGGGAACTCGAGGAGGTAAACAGTCTTAAACAAAAATAGACCGAGGAGCAGGCAGCTTGCGAAGCTCATTTTTTGGAGACTGTCGAAGTACTTCCAAGTGGTCGTTTGTCTGTTCAACTCCCTTTCAAAAAAGATCCCAGCTGCTTAGGAGCTTCTTTTGATATAGCTTACAAACGTTTTCTTTCTCTGGAACGTAGGCTAGAAAAACAGTCTTTGGTTAAAGTGCAATACTCGAATTTTCTAAGCGAATATGAAGAACTTGGACACATGTCATTAGTTGACAATCCAAATATGCAGGAAGCACATTATTATATTCCCCATCAATGCGTGATTAGGCCCAATAGTACTTCCACTAAGCTTAGGGTTGTATTTGACGCCTCCTGTTGCACTTCTTCACAAATATCCTTAAATCAAATTCTCATGGGTGGACCAACAATTCAGGATGAGCTCTTCATACTTTTACTTCGTTTTCGTCTTCACCGCTATGCTCTTACTGCAGACATAGTTAAAATGTATAGGCAGGTTTTAGTACATCCGGAGCAGCGAAAGTTCCAGTCGAGAATCCGAGCGCGAAAACTCTGCGGAAGCTATAAGGACTTATAAACTGAATACGGTAACATATGGAACCTCTTCAGCACCTGTCCTTGCTATAAGATGTCTTCGCTTCCTAGCAGATAAATTCAAAGAGCAGTTTAAAAAGGGATCTCAAGTTGTAGGATCTGATTTTTATGTTGATGACATGCTCACGGGAGCTGATGATCTAGATTCGCTTCAGAAGATAAAAATAGAGGCTAATGCTATCTTAGGGTCTGCTGGTTTTGAATTGTCAAAATGGCACAGTAATCATCCAACAGTAGTGGAAGAAGAATCCCTTAATAGGACTAAGGACTTGAAAATCGTTGAAAGTCGTTCCTGGTACGGATAATCCCGCTGATATACTATCCAGAGGATGTACGGTAGAAAACTTATAAGACTCTATATAGTTCTAGGGTCCCAAATTTCTGCAGGAAAGTTCGAGACATTGGCCAATCACTTCCAGAATTCAATTGTCAGAGGAAGAAATGAGCCTTGAAGTTCGAAAAAGCGCACTCATTTGCCAAGAAAAACCGTCTAACTATCTATATGATATCATCGAAAAATATAGTTCTTATACCAAAGTTCTCAATATATTCGCACGTATGTTAAAAATTTTCGATAAAGAAGGGAAACAAGATTTCATCTATCTAACACCCAACGACCTGGAAAAATCTTTAAGCCGAATTGTATGGGTTATACAACTTCAATTTTTCTCAGAGGAAATGAAATGCATCAGGAAAAATATGCCTTTAAAAGGGTCCATTAGATGGCTTAATCCATTTTTGGAAAATGTTAATGGAGTCGAGCTGTTAAGAGTAGGGGGACGTTTAAAACACATTCCAAATCTATCTTCGGATCAAAAACATCCTTACTTACTACCTAAAGATTCCAACTTACACTTAACACATTATCATGCTGGTCCAAAAATGCTCGTTTCGCTCATCAGGAGAAAATTCTGGATTATAAACGCCCGAGAATTAGCAAGGTGCGTGGTTAGAGGTTGTATTCACTGCGTAAGATATAAGCCAAAACTTCTTGAGCAAGTCATGGGTAACTTACCGGCGGAAAGACTGACGGCATCTCGTCCCTTCTTAAGTTGCGGTGTGGACTTCTGTGGTCCAGTGATGACGTACCTGAAAATATGGGGGAAGAGACCATACAAATTTTACATTGCTGTCTTTGTTTGTTTTTCTTCTAAGGCTGTTCATTTAGAGGCAGTCCTAGTCCTAATCCTTTCGTCCGAAGCCTATATAGCTGCTCTTAAAAGGTTTATTGGTCGAAAAGGTTTCCCGTCAGACATTTATTCAGATAACGCTACCAACTTCGTAGGGGCACAGGCAAAGCTCTTAGAACTTAGTAGCAATTTTTAAAACAAATCAACCCAATCAGACATAAATGATTTCTGTACTAATAACGGTGTTAAATTTCATTTTATCCCCCCCAGGGCTCCTCACTTTGGTGGACTGTGGGAAGCTGCAGTCAACGTGGCAAAGGGTCATCTCATGAGGACGTTGTTCAACGCTAATCTAACATACGAAGAACTGTCGACTACTCTGGTTCAAATAGAGGGTATTATGAACTCCAGGCCAATAACACCACTCTCTTCCGATCCCAATGATTACAAAGCACTCACACCAGGCCATCTTCTCATCGGTTCCTCACTGAGGTCACTACCGAAACCAATTTGCGAAGCAGAACACATCAATTACTTAGAAAGGTGGCGAAGAATCAACGCAATCAAATCTCACTTCTGGAGAGTATGGTCAGCTGACTATATATCCGAGCTGCAGCAGCGGAATAAGTGGCCATCTGACCACGAAAATCTTCAAGTCAATGCTATGGTGCTGATTCACGAAGATAACGTTCCTTCCCAAAGATGGCTAATGGGAAGAGGCATAAAGGTGTTCAAGGGAAGCGATGAAAGAGTACGAGTTGCAGAAATACGCACACCAAGGGGTATCTTCAAATGCCCAATCAAAAAACTAGCGCTTCTTCCGGCTTGAAAAAAGAGTCCTTTCAAAGGGCGCGGAATGTTGGGGCGCAACGTATAGTTTTGAATTATATAACACATAAAAAACTACTTAAGAATAAATTTGAAATAAACGAATTAAATATTTAAATAACTATATTAAGTTAACGAACATTTAAATTTGCCGCCACTATTTTAGGGTGAGCCATATTTTTTGCTTTCAAAAATATGTATTTAACATAGAAAAAACATAGAACATAGCTAATGTTAAACTTAAAACTTAAATAAAACTATACTTCTTGTTACAATCTCGACGTGTAACTCTTTTCATCTAATCGGTCTTACTCTACGCTTTTGGCAATTGGTGGAAAAAAGCTCTCATCCATCAAAGACATTGGAAAAAGACTCAGAGCATATGAAGAAAATAGCAAACAACTTGTAGACAATAATAACAAACAAATTAAAATAAACGAAAAGTTCGACAAACAGTTTAAAAAACTGATAAAAACAGTTAACAGAGGAACCACCGTAATAAATGAATTCAAAAATAAGAGAAACAGTCTTCACGATTTCAGAGCGGAAATGGAATTCTGCAATCAGATAGAAAATATAATTTTGACTAGCAGAACAGGTATATTAACACAAGAAATTCTAACTCTAGAGGAGATAAAAGAGAATCAAATAACTTTCGAAAAATTACAACTTTTAAAAATAAAACTAGCAGTCTATAAAGAAAATATATTGATAATCATAGCTATTCCTCAATTTAGTAAAGATTCTATAACAAATACTTTATTCAAAACTTTTCTCTTAATAACAGAACAATAGATTTAATAACCAATGTTAGAAAAAGATAATAAATCCTATTACCCAAATGAATACCTTGAAAATCAAATTCCTATTAAAGATCAATGTATTAATGATTTAATCTTGCAAAAACCATTACAAAATTGTAAAAGAATAAACTTTAATAAAACTGAAATAAAAGAAAATGGAGAATTTTTAGTAGTTAAAAATATTGAAAAACTATCGTAGAACAAAATTGTAACGAGTTAAAATATTCAATCAAGGGAAACTATTTAATCAAGTTTAAGAATTGTAAAATTAAAATCAATAATAAAACATTCAATCGTAAAGAATATCAAGGAGATTTGATAGTTTCTATATCTAACTATGACATTATACCAGATAAACCCAATCTATCTGAAAATCCACTGACATTCAATTTTCGGAAAGCTAACATCCCTAAGCTCAACAGCTTGCTTAGATCTATTGACTTCAATAGCATCACACTCACCGCTGACATCGACATCGCCGTCTGCAATTTCTACTCTATTGTTTTTAACGGCCTTACTTCCTCTGTCCCTGTGGTTCAACAAAAAAGCGCATATTTACTCCTCCCTGGTACAATAGTGACTTGCGGTCTTTAAGAAATAAAATAAATAAACTCTGGCGGATTTACCTAACATCTCAATCCGTCGTTGATCTCTCAAATTATCAGAACGCCAATTCTCTTTTCTCTGAACTTTGTGATTCTCTTTACCATGATTACCTTAATGGAATGCAATCTTGTATTATAACAGACCCCAAAAGATTCTTTCATTTTATCAATGCTAAAAGAAAATCTGATAGCTACCCGTCTACCTTAACCTATATGAACTCTAGCTCCGATAATCCCAAAATAGTCGCCAATTTATTTGCCCAATTCTTCCGACAATCTTTCTCTGATACCGACTTTCAGCCTGACTTAGAATACTTCTCCTACTTAAAATCTTGCAACCAAACTTCCTAAAACTCCATTACCATTTCATCAGAAGTTGTTGAAAGCAAGATTAATAATCTAAAAGACGATTATTCTGCTGTTCCTGATGGGGTCCCAGCCATAATCTTGAAAAAGTGCTGCTTACACTTAGTTAAACCGCTGACTGCTCTTTTTCAACTTTCACTCTCGCTTGGAGTTTTTCCTGCTCTTTGGAAAAATTCTTTTATTATCCCTATCCATAAAAAAGGATCCAAGAAAGAAATTTCCAACTACCGCCCTATTGTTAAGTTATCATGCATCCCTAAGTTTTTTTTTGAAAGTATCGTCTATGCTGTTCCATTTCAAGCATAAAGTCTCCCCAAACCAACACCGTTTCGTCAAGGGCAGGTCTACTACTACTTACTTGTTAGAATTTGTTTCAGGAAACTAATGCTTTCTTGAAAACGGTAATGAGGTCGATGTTATTGCAACCTATCTTAGCAAAGCCTTTGACAAAATGTCCCATTCCCTAGGATTTCACCCCATCTTCCTTTCATGGGTTCAGTTATACTTAAAAGATCGGCAGTATAAAGTAATCTTTAGATCTTCTGAATCTCTGATCCCATCCTAGCAACCTCTGGCGTCCCGCAGGGAAGCCACCTTGGCCCACTGATTTTCATCTTGACTATCAACGACGTCGACTGTATAATAAAAGACTCTTTTATATCAGCTTACGCCAATGATAAGAAAATTTTTAGGTGCATAACATCCCCTGTCGACTCTTTTCTACTAAAATGACCTTAACCGATTTTCAACCTGGTGCCTTAAAAACTTTCTTGAGCTCAATGTTAACAAGTGTCAAGCTTTCACCTTCTCCCGTAAGCGCTGCCCACTCCCTCCTAGGACGTATTTTATCGACAACTAGCGGAAACACCCGGCGTTGCCCGGGTACCTTTTGTTAAAGGATAGTTTGTTAACAAATCTTGAAAAATAAATTTCCCGTGGAAAATAGTTTTCCTTGAAAATATTTCTGCTATCGTGAATATCTCTGAAATAAATTCGATGAATTGACCGCCCAATTCCCCAGGAAAACTTATTCCTGACATCAATAAATTTTCAACATCATTAATGTTCTCAATTTTTCAAAGGAAAGAAATATTGTGCAAGTGTTAATTATTATTAATATAAAAGCTTAACTACATATTCACGTACTTCTAAATATCTATGCTAAAGACACCTACTTGTAAGAAAATATTTGAAAAATTTGTATGGTTTGCTATCTCGCCCCCAACTACCAACTGTCAAATATGTGATTTTTCGGATTTTGGATATCACATCACTGTCAACTGTCAAGTGCGATTTTTTTGATTTCCATTAGACTTAGAGTGCAAAATCCACCTCCTAAATCGATTGGCGTTCTCAGAACTTGACATTTCGACACCTGTCAAATTGAAAAGTGAAATTTCTTATTTTCTGTTAATGCTAAAGTGCTGGCTGAGGCATTAGATAATAACACCCTCCTTAACCGATTGGTGCCCTTAGATTTTGACATTTCGACACCCGACCTGCAAAGCAAAGAAGAGAGAAGCTGTAATACGGCCGTTTTTACTGATATAGCATTGCTGTAACCGTTTTTGTTATCATTGTGAATGATTTACTCTACGGAGCGAATGTTTCTCACTGATTTGGGAGATTGTGAAAGTATTCGCCGTGTTGATTTCAACATAACTAAATTTTCACCGACCATGTAAATCAAACATGATTGGTTAAGGTTTTACCTTCCACCACAATCCAATCAACAACCAGCGCATTTTAACTTACTTGAAAATGATATCATGCCATTCATTCATTCTCATCATTCATTCATTTTCATCACTACTTATTATATTTTCCACCATTCTAACATTTACTTATACATATTCCACAAAAACCAGGCAAAAATCTCATACGCACTTGAAACGTCAAATCTCATAACTAAGCATTGTACAACGCTCATGTCTTGTTCAAAAAGTTATATTTTTCGCCATGTCGCTGCATGGACATAGATTTTTTGGACTCCATTGGATTTTTTCTGGACATGTTCATAATCCTGCCATCTGCTGAATCGTATCAGTCTTTAAAATTGTATGGTTACTTACTTACTTACTTAGGTCCTCGGACCTATTACGTCCGTGATGTTTCCCTTACGGGACATAGGGCCTCCACTACACCTACGCGCCATCGTGTACGATTTCTTGAAATATATTTCAGCTCTCTCCAACTTTTCCCCAGTCGTGCCGATTCCAGTTCGACCGTTCTTCGCCATGTACTTCTAGGCCGGCCCACTTGTCTTCCCTCCTGTGTGAGCGGATTCCACTGCATTGCTTGAGATGCAATGCACCGATCGCCTTTTCGAAGCGTATGGCCAATCCACTGCCACTTTCTTCTTCGTATAATGGAGTCTATGGGCTCCTGACCCGTTCTCGCATGAAGTTCGGCATTGGAGATACGGTTGGGCCAGAAAATCCTCAAGATGTTTCGTAGACATCTATTAACGAAGGTTTGCAGCTTTCTAGTGACAACTTCAGTGACTTTCCAAGTGCTGCAGCCGTAAAGCAGAACGGATTCAACATTGGAGTGGAACAGTCGTAGCTTGGTCTTTAAGCTAAAAGAGTTGTTTCTCCATATTTTGGACAGCATTCCGAGCGCAGCCTTTGCTTTTCTGATTCGGCTGTTTACGTCCAGTTCAGTTCCGCCACCCGTAGAGACAATACTCCCAAGATATTGGAAATCCTCTACCATCTCTACCGGTTGTCCAGAAATATTTACTTGGATTGATGAGGAAGTTCCAAGGCTGATCCTTTTAGTTTTTGCCGAGTTGATCTTAAGCCCTACGATTTCTGCTTCTCTCTCCACCCTTGTTGTCATTTGATGGAGATCCATGATCCTATGAGAGAGTAAGCATACGTCGTCCGCGTAGTCCAGATGTTTGAGGTGAGATTGCAGAGTCCACTGAATTCCTCTATTTCCATTTGACAAAGCTGCGTGCAGTTCGTCACTTATCACCAACAGGAACAGTATTGGTGACAGTATACAGCCTTGCCTAACTCCACTTTGGATTTCAAACTCCTCTGACAGCCTACCTTTGTGCAAAACGTGACACCTGGATCCATCATATGTAGCCTTGATAATAGCAATCAATTTATCTGGGATGCCCCTCCTGTGCAAAGCAAGCCAAATAAATTCTCTATTGACACTGTCGAACGCCTTTTCAAAATCGATGAACAGCAGGTGAAGTGGTGATCGATATTCAACGCACTGTTCGATGATGATCGGCAAGGTGTTGATGTGATCCACACAGGAAGATCCAGTGCGGAAACCTGCTTGTTCGGCGTCGAGTGTGTCTTCGAGGTGGTCTTTAATTCGGTCCAATATTATCCTTGCTATTATCTTGGCTACTGCAGGCAGAACGCATATTCCTCTCCAGTTTTCGCACTGTGTGAGATCTCCTTTCTTTGGGAGCTTGACAATCATTCCTTTTTTCCACTCTTCAGGAAAGCTCTCTGTTTCCCAAGCTCTCTTAATAAGTGGGTGCAGTAGCTCGCTCGATGTCGTTGGAACTGCTCCTAAGAGCTCTGCAGGAATACCGTCAAGTCCAACCGCTTTGTTGTTCTTCAGTGCTTTGATGGCGGTGATAATTTCTTCTTTACTGGGGGGTACGGTGCGTATTCGGGAAATTGTTACTTCGGGTAGCTCAGTGGGAATAGGGTTCACTTCACTTGCGAAAACGCGGTTTAAAACCGCAGAAAAGTGTTCCCTCCACCTTATAAGCTGGTCCTCATCCGAAATTAGCAGGGATCCGTTTGTGTCTTTAACCAGGTGTTGTTTAGAGCTCTGGACACCAGTGAGCTCTTTGGTAATTCTGTAGACGGTCCTACTGTCTTCTGCTTCTGTGGCCAGTGCGTTGATGTAGTTACGCTTATCACGTCGCACACTACGGTGAACTTCCCTCATCTTCATGCGGTACGTAGACTCAAGCTCGTTTCTACCTGCTGCTGGGGTAGCTGCGATGCGAGCTTTAAGGTGTTTCCTTTCTTCGATCCTTGCCCAAGTTTCGTCGGAAAGCCAAGCACTATTTCTTCCTTGCGCCCGGCCGACTATACTTTCAGCACCGGATATGAACACATTTTTCACAGCACACCAATGATTTTCGATGGATGTGGTTTCCGTGCTGCTGATTGCGTTCAATCCTTGTGAAAGGTGGTCCCCTAGTTGTTGGCGCACTGCAGGATCCTTTAGTCTATCTGTATTAAACTTGGGCATTCGAGTGTTTCCTTCTTGGGATCTCCGAACTGCAGCTGTACGCAATCTTACGGTAGCAACCATCAGATGGTGGTCCCGGGCCATTCCCATGTCAGCACCTCTTCTGTTACGGACGTCCTGGAGACTGCTTCTAAAACGCCGGCTGATCGCGAAGTGGTCAATTTGGTTGGAAGTTGCTTGTCTGTCAGTCGACACCCAACTGACTTTGTGGCACGTCTTATGCTCGAACATGGTCCCTCCAATAACAAGGCCGTTGGCGTTGCAGAAATCGACAAATCGTTCGCCATTGTCGTTTCGGTTACCAACACCATGTTTTCCCATGACATGCCTTAGCCCAGAGTTGTCATTGCCAACCTTGGCATTTAAGTCTCCCATAACCATAACTATATCACCTCGTGGAACGCTATCATAAGCAGCACTCAGCCGGTTATAAAATGCCTCCTTCTCCTCGTCAGAAGAGAGCAAAGTTGGGGCGTAACACTGTATGATGGTGACGCGACGTACTCTAGTCCGGAACCTGGCTTTCAGGATCCTGTCACCTAAAGGCTCCCAGGAAATTAGGCTTTTGAGAGCTGTTTTGGAAAGCAGCAATCCAACGCCAGATTCCCGAGCGCTTCCAGGTGTTTTTCCGGAATAGAATAGTACAGTGTTACGGGTTGGTGACTTGAACTTCCCCGAACCCAGCCATCTAACTTCACTTATCCCTAAGATGTCCATCCTAGTTGCAGGAATCTGGCATTCTGAGAACCTTCTTTTCCGTTGTCAAGAAGCGTCTTCATATTCCAGAAACCAATCTTTGTCCGGGTACAATAGCCAAAAGTCGTCAACGAGTTATCATTAATTATCCGAGGCGTAGTGTTGGTTTCGGTAGCGGGTTGATTTCAGTTACGGAGAATGCTAACCTCCGTAACCTATCCTAGAAAGCTAGGCCTTTTCGCACTTGTAATTTTGGCCTATTTATGTATATTGGGATACATAAATAGTTGCCCGGGGACCACCACGAGGAGGTAAAACAAGCACTTCATCGTGACTGATTGTTGCGCTACTGGCCCAGACCAAGTTCTGAGCAATCAATAGTTTCCCGATCAGGCACGATGCAGGTCGTGTATGTATTTAAATTCCAAAATAAAGATGATATACAAACTAACGCAAATCCTAGCAATACTTCTATGGAAGTCCATATTAGTACATAATCAAGAAATCCAATTATATGAAATCAATCAAGAATTTGCTCTCATAAAATGTAAACCTATAAACTTTATCGAAGAATATAAAAGAATAATCCACGTGATCAATGTAACAAAATACGAAGAAGTTCTAAAGAATTAAAAAAACAGTTCAAATTTATCCCTGAAAAACCATACGGACAGTTACAAGAAATTAATAAACTTGAACAAAAAAATCCAGACCCTAATCCCACACAAAATTGTAAAAAGAGGTGTAGTAAATTTCATAGGATCGGCCATGAGATTCCTTTATGGAACCATGGACAAAGACGATAGGGAAGACATTGAAAAAAGACTCAGAGCATATGAAGAAAATAGCAAAGAACTTGTAGACAATAATAACAAACAAATTAAAATAAACGAACAGTTCGACAAACAGTTTAAAAACCTGATAGAAACAGTTAACAAAGGAACCACCGTAGTCTACACGATTTCAGAGCGGAAATGGAATTCTACAATCAGATTAACGAAGTCGTAGATGCTTTAGAAAAACTAGAAAATATAATTTTGAATAGCAGAACAAGTATATTAACACAAGAAATTCTAACTCTAGAGGAGAAAAAAGAGAATCAAATAACTTTCGAAAAACTACAACATTTAAAAATAAAACTAGCAGTCTATAAAGAAAATATATTGATAATCATAGCTATTCCTCAATTCAGTAAAGATTTCTATAACAAATACTTTATTCAAAACTTTCCTATTAATAACAGAACATAAGATTTAATAACCAATGTTGTACTAGAAAAAGATAATAAATCCTATTACCCAATTGAAGAACTTGAAAATCAAATTCCAATTAAAGATCAATGTATTAATGATCTAATCTTGCAAAAACCATTAAAAAATTGTAAAAGAATCAACTTTAATAAAACTGAATTAAAAGAAAAAGGAGAATTTTTAGTAATTAAAAATATTGAAAAAACTATCGTAGAACAAAATTGTAACGAATTAAAATATTCAATCAAAGGAAATTATTTAGTCAAGGTTAAGAACTGTAAAATTAAAATCAATAATAAAACATTCAATCGTAAAGAATATCAAGGAGATTTATAAGTTCCTAAATCTAACTATGACATTATACCAGATAAACCCAATCCATCTGAAAATCCACTGACATTCAATTTTCGGAAAGCTAACATCCCTAAGCTCAACGGCTTGCTTAGATCTATTGACTTCAATAGCATCACACTAACCGCTGACATCGACATCGCCGTTCGCAATTTCTACTCTATTGTTTTTAACTGCCTTACTTCCTCTGTCCCTGTGGTTCAACAAAAAAGCGCATATTCATCTCCTCCCTGGCACACTAGTGACTTGCGGTCTTTAAGGTATAAAAGAAATAAAGTCTGGCGGATTTACCTAACATCTCACTCCGTCGTTGATCTCTCAAATTATAAGAACGCCAACTCTCTTTTCTCTGAACTTTGTGATTCTCTTTACCAGGATAACCTTAATCGAATGCAATCTTGTATTATACAGACACCCCATTATCAATGCTAAAAGAATATCTGATAGCTACCCGTCTACCTTAACTTATATGAACTCTAGCTCCGATGATCCCAAAATAGTCGCCAATTTATTTGCCCAATTCTTCCAACAATCTTTCTCTGATACCGACCTTAAGTCTGACTTAGAATACTTCTCCTACTTAAAATCTTGCAACCAAACTTCCTTAAACTCCATTACCATTTCATCAGAAGTTGTTGAAAGCAAGATTAATAATCTAAAAGACGATTATTCTGCTGGTTCTGATGGGGTCCCAGCCATAATCTGGAAAAAGTGCTGCTTACACTTAGTTAAACCCCTGACTGCTCTTTTTCAACTTTCACTCTCGCTTGGAGTTTTTCCTGCTCTTCAGAAAAACTCTTTTATAATCCCTATCCATAAAAAAGGATCCAAGAAAGAAATATCCAATTACCGCCCTATTGCTAAGTTATCATGCATCCCTAAGTTTTTTTGAAAGTATCGTCTATACTGTTCCAAGCATATAGTCTCCTCAAACCAACACGGTTTCGTCAAGGGCAGGTCTACTACTACTTAATTGTTAGAATTTGTTTCAGGAAACTTATGCTTTCTTGAAAACGGTAATGAGGTCGATGTTTTTGCAACCGATCTTAGCAAAGCCTTTAACAAAATTTCCCATTCTTTGATCCTTTTCAAGTGGAATGCCCTAGGATTTCACCCCATCTTCCTTTCATGGGTTCAGTCATACTTAAAAGATCGGGAGTATAAAGTAATCTTTAGATCCTCTGAATCTCTGATCCCATCCTAGCAACCTCTGGCGTCCCGCAGGGAAGCCACCTTGGCCCACTGATTTTCATCTTGACTATCAACGACGTCGACTGTTTAATAAAAGACTCTTTTATATCAGCTTACGCCAATGATAAGAAAATCTTTAGGTGCATAACATCCCCTGCCGACTCTTTTCTATTTAATTACCTTAACCGAATTTCAACTTGGTGCCTTAAAAACTTTCTTGAGCTCATTGGTAACAAGTGTCAAGCTATCACCTTCTCCCGTAAGCGCTTTCCACTCCCTCCTAGGACGTATTTTATCGGCAACTAGCGGAAACACCCGGCGTTGCCCGGGTCCCTTTTGTTAAAGGATAGTTTGTTAACAAATCTTGAAAAATATATTTCCCGTGGAAAATAGATTTCCTTGAAAATATTTCTGCTATCGTGAATATCTCTGAAATAAATTCGATGAATTGACCGCCCAATTCCCCAGGAAAACTTATTCCCGACATCAATAAATTTTCAACATCATTAATGTTCTCAATTTTCAAAGGATAGAAATATTGTGCAAGTGTTAATTATTATAAATATAAAAGCTTAACTACACATTCACGTACTTCTAAATATCTATGGTAAAGACACCTACTTATAAGAAAATATTTGAAAAATAACTGTCAAAGGGTGATTTTTCGGATTTTTGACATTTCGCCACCATCACCGTCAACTGTCAAGTGCGATTTTTTTGATTTCCATTAGACTTAGAGTGCAAAATCCACCTTCTAAATCGATTGGCGTTCTCAGATCTTGACATTTCGACACCTGTCAAACTGAAAAGTGAAATCTCCTATTTTCTGTTGGTGCTAAAGTGCTGGCCGAGGCATTAGGTAATAACACCCTCCTTAACCGATTGGTGCCCTTAGATTTTGACATTTCGACACACGACCTGCGACGCAAAGAAGAGAGGAGCTGTAATACGGCAGTTTTTGCTGTTATAGCATTGCTGTTACGATTTGTGTTAGCATTGTCAATGATTTACTTTACGGAGCGAATGTTTCTCACTAATTTAGGAGATTGTGAAAGTATTCGCCGTGTTGATTTCAACATAACTAAATTTTCACCGACCATGTAAATCAAACATGATTGGTTAAGGTTTTACCTTCCACCACAGTCCAATCAACAACAAGCGCATTTGAACTTACTTGAAAATTATATCATGCCATTCATTAGCCTTTCATCACTACTTATTATATTTTCCAACAGTCTAACATTTACTTATACACATTCAACAAAAACCAGGCAAAAAACTTATACGCACTTGAAACGTCAAATCTGATAACTAAGCTTTGTACAACGTTCATGTCTTGTTCAAAAAGTTATATTTTTCGCCATGTCGCTGCATGGACATAGATTTTTTGGACTCCATTGGATTTTTTCTGGACATGTTCATAATGCTGCCATCTGTTTTATCGTATCAGTCTTTAAAATTGTATGGTTGCTTATTGATATTTTGTATGTATTTAATTTCCAAAATAAAGATGATATACAAACTAACGCAAATCCTAGCAATACTTCTATGGAAGTCCATATTAGTACATAATCAAGAAATCCAATTATATGAAATCAATCAAGAATTTGCTCTCATAAAAAGTAAACCTATAAACTTTATCGAAGAATATAAGAGAATAATCCACGTGATCAATTTAACAAAATACGAAGAAATTCTAAGAGAATTAAAAAAAAATAGTTCGAACTTATCCCTGAAAAACCATACAGACAGTTACAAGAAATTAATAAACTTGAACAAAAAAATACAGACCCTAATCCCACACAAAATTGTAAAAAGAGGTGTATTAAACTTCATATGATCAGCCATGAGATTCCTTTATGGAACCATGGACAAAGACGATAGGGAAGACATTGAAAAAAGACTCAGAGCATATGAAGAAAATAGCAAAGAACTTGTAGACAATAATAACAAACAAATTAAAATAAACGAACAGTTCGACAAACAGTTTAAGAACCTGATAGAAGCAGTTAACAGAGGAACCACCGTAATTAATGAATTCAAAAATAAGAGAAACAGTCTACACGATTTCAGAGCGGAAATGAAATTCTACAATCAGATTAACGAAGTCGAACATGCTTAAGAAAAAATACACTAGAGGAGATAAAAGAGAATCAAATAACTTTCGAAAAATTACAACATTTAAAAATAAAACTAGCA
Organism: Melangyna quadrimaculata; assembly: GCA_949320155.1. NCBI lineage: Eukaryota > Metazoa > Arthropoda > Insecta > Diptera > Syrphidae > Melangyna > Melangyna quadrimaculata. Next base: position 260,874,212 of record OX439483.1, on the reverse strand, counting down.
GTCTATAAAGAAAATATATTGATAACCATAGCTATTCCTCAATTCAGTAAAGATTTCTATAACAAATACTTTAAAAACTTTCCTATAAATAACAGAACATTAGATTTAATACCCAATGTTGTACTAGAAAAAGATAATAAATCCTATTACCCAATTGAAGAACTTGAAAATCAAATTCCTATCAAGGATCAATGTATTAATGATCTAATCTTGCAAAAACCATTAAAAAATTGTAAAGGAATCAACTTTAATAAAACTGAAATAGTAGAACAAAATTGTAACGAATTAAAATATTCAATCAAAGGAAATTATTTAATCAAGGTTAAGAATTGTAAAATTAAAATCAATAACAAAACATTCAATCGTAAAGAATATCAAGGAGATTTGATAGTTCCTATATCTAACTATGACATTATATCAGATAAACCCAATCCATCTGAAAATCCACTGACATTCAATTTTCGGAAAGCTAACATCCCTAAGCTCAACGGCTTGCTTAGATCTATTGACTTCAATAGCATCACACTCACCGCTGACATCGACATCGCCGTCTGCAATTTCTGCTCTATTGTTTTTAACTGCCTTACTTCCTCTGTCCCTGTGGTTCAAAAAAAAAGCGCATATTCATCTCCTCCCTGGTACAATAGTGACTTGCGGTCTTTAAGAATTTCCCACACGGTTTCGTCAAGGGCAGGTCTACTACTAATAACTTGTTAGAATATGTTTCAGGAAACTTATGCTTTCTTGAAAACGGTAATGAGGTCGATGTTATTGCAACCGATCTTAGCAAAGCCTTTGACAAAATTTCCCAATCTTTAATCCTTTTCAAGTTGAATGCCCTAGAATTTCACCCCATCTTCCTTTCATGGGTTCAGTCATACTTAAAAGATCAGCAGTATAAAGTAATCTTTAGATCCTCTGAATCTCTGATCCCATCCTAGCAACCTCTGGCGTCCCGCAGGGAAGCCACCTTGGCCCACTGATTTTCATCTTGACTATCAACGACGTCGACTATATAACAAAAGACTCTTTTATATCAGTTTACGCCAATGGTAAGAAAATCTTTAGGTGCATAACATCCCCTGCCGACTCTTTTCTACTATAATGACCTTAACCGATTTTCAACCTGGTGCCTTAAAAACATTCTTGAGCTCAATGTTAACAAGTGTCAAGCTATCACCTTCTCCCGTAAGCGCTTTCCACTCCCTTCTAGGACGTATTTTATCGACAACTAGCGGAAATACCCGTCGTTGCCCGGGTCCCTTTTGCTAAAGGATAGTTTGTAAACAAATCTTGAAAACAAAATTTCCCGTGGAAAATAGTTTTCCTTGAAAATATTTCTACTATCGTGAATATCTCTGAAATAAATTCGATGAATTGACCGCCCAATTTCCCAAGAAAACTTATTCCCGACATCAATAAATTTTCAACATCATTAATGTTCTCAATTTTCAAAGGATAGAAAAATTGTGCAAGTGTTAATTATTATTAATATAAAAACTTAACTACATATTCATGTACTTCTAAATATCTATGCTAAAGACACCTACTTGTAAGAAAATATTTGAATAATTTCTTTGGTTTGCTATCTCGCCCCCCACTATCAACTGCCAAATATGTGATTTTTCGGATTTTGGACATTTCGCCACCATCACTGTCAACTGTCAAGTGCGATTTTTTTGATTTCCATTAGACTTAGAGTGCAAAATCCACCTCCTAAATCGATTGGCGTTCTCAGATCTTGACATTTCGACACCTGTCAAATTGAAAAGTGAAATTTCTTATTTTCTGTTGGTGCTAAAGTGCTGGCTGAGGCATTAGGTAATAACACCCTCCTTACCCGATTGGTGCCCTTAGATTTTGACATTTTGACATTTCGACACCCGACCTGCAACGCAAAGAAGAGAGGAGCTGTAATACGGCAGTTTTTGCTGTTATAGCATTGCTGTTACCATTTTTGTTATCATTGTGAATGATTTACTCTACCGAGCGAATGTTTCTCACTGATTTGGGAGATTGTGAAAGTATTCGCCGTGTTGATTTCAACATAACTAAATTTTCACCGACCATGTAAATCAAACATGATTGGTTAAGGTTTTACCTTCCACCACAATCCAATCAACAACCAGCGCATTTTTACTTACTTGAAAATGATATCATGCCATTCATTAGCCTCTCATCACTACTTATTATATTTTCCACCATTCTAACATTTACTTATACAAATTCAACAAAAACAAGGCAAAAAACTCATACGCACTTGAAACGTCAAATCTCATAACTAAGCTTTGTACAACGCTCATGTCTTGTTCAAAAAGTTATATTTTTCGCCATGTCGCTGCATGGAAATAGATTTTTTGGACTCCATTGGTTTTCTTCTGGACATGTTCATAATGCTGCCATCTGCTTAATCGTATCAGACTTTAAAATTGTATGGTTGTCTATTAATATTTTGTATGTATTTAAATTCCAAAATAAAGATGATATACAAACTAACGCAAATCCTAGCAATACATCTATGGAAGTCCATATTAGTACATAATCAAGAAATCCAATTATATGAAATCAATCAAGAATTTGCTCTGATAAAAAGTAAACCTATAAACTTTATCGAAGAATATAAAAGAATAATCCACGTGATCAATGTAACAAAATACGAAGAAGTTCTAAAAGAATTAAAAAAACAGTTCGAACTTATTCCTGAAAACCATACAGACAGTAACAAGAAATTAATAAACTTGAACAAAAAAATCCCGACCCTAATCCCACAGAAAATTGTAAAAAGAGGTGTAGTACACTTCATAGGATCAGCCATGAGATTCCTTTATGAACCCATGGACAAAGACGATTGGGAAGACATTGAAAAAAGACTCAGAGCATATAAAGCAAATAGCAAAGAACTTGTAGACAATAATAACAAACAAATTAAAATAAACGAACGACCAGACATGTTCATAATCCTGCCATCTATTTAATCGTATCAGTCTTTTAAATTGTATGGTTGTCTATTAATATTTTGTATGCATTTAAATTCCAAAATAAAGATGATATACAAACTAACGCAAATCCTAGCAATACTCCTGTGGAAGTCCATATTAGTACATAATCAAGAAATCCAATTATATGAAATCAATCAAGAATTTGCTCTCATAAAAAGTAAACCTATAAACTTTATCGAAGAATATAAAAGAATAATCCACATGATCAATTTAACAAAATACGAAGAAGTTCTAAAAAAATTAAAAAAACAGTTCGAATTTATCCCTGAAAACCATACAGGCAGTTACAAGAAATTAATAAACTTGAACAAAAATATCCAGACCCTAATCCCACACAAAATTTTAAAAAGGGGTGTAGTAAACTTCATTGGATCAGCCATGAGATTCCTTTATGGAACCATGGACAAAGACGATAGGGAAGACATTGAAAAAAGACTCAGAGCATATGAAGAAAATAGCAAAGAACTTGTAGACAATAATAACAAACAAATTAAAATAAACGAACAGTTCGACAAACAGTTTAAAAACCTGATAGAAACAGTAAACAGAGGAACCACCGTAATTAATGAATTCAAAAATAAGAGAAACAGTCTACACGATTTCAGAGCGGAAATGGAATTCTACAATCAGATTAACGAAGTCGACCATGCTTAAGAAAAAATAGAAAATATAATTTTAAATAGCAGAACTGGTATATTAACACAAGAAATTCTAACTCTAGAGGAGATAAAAGAGAATCAAATAACTTTCGAAAAATTACAACATTTAAAAATAAAACTAGCAGTCTATAAAAAAAATATATTGATAATCATAGCTATTCCTCAAATCAGTAAAGATTTCTATAACAAATACTTTATTCAAAACTTTCCTATTAATAACAGAACATTAGATTTAATAACCAATGTTGTACTAGAAAAAGATAATAAATCCTATTACCCAAGAAGAACTTGAAAATCAAATTCTTATTAGAGATCAATGTATTAATGATCTAATCTTGCAAAAACCATTACAAAATTGTAAAAGAATCAACTTTAATAAAACTGAAATAAAAGAAAATGGAGAATTTTTAGTAATTAAAAATATTGAAAAACTATCGTAGAACAAAATTGTAACGAGTTAAAATATTCAATCAAGGGAAACTATTTAATCAAGTTTAAGAATTGTAAAATTAAAATCAATAATAAAACATTCAATCGTAAAGACTATCAAGGAGATTTTAAAATTATACCAGATAAACCCAATCCATCTGAAAATCCACTGACATTCAATTTTCGGAAAGCTAACATCCCTAAGCTCAACGGCTTGCTTAGATCTATTGACTTCAATAGCATCACACTCACCGCTGACATCGACATCGCCGTCTGCAATTTCTGCTCTATTGTTTTTAACTGCCTTACTTCCTCTGACCCTGTGGTTCAACAAAAAAGCGCATATTCATCTCCTCCCTGGTACAATAGTGACTTGCGGTCTTTAAGAAATAAAAGAAATAAACTTTGGCGGATTTACCTAACATCTAACTACTCTTTGATCCTTTTTTAAGTTGAATGCCCTATGATTTTACCCCATCTTCCTTTTATGGGTTCAGTCATACTTAAAAGATCGGCAGTATAAAGTAATCTTTAGATCCTCTGAATCTCATCCAATCCTAGTAACCACTGGCGTCCCGCAGGGAAGCCACCTTGACCCACTGATCTTCATCTGACTATAAACGACGTCGACTGTATAATAAAAGACTCTTTTATAGATTCGAAGACTCGTTGGGCTGGTGCGTCGGTGTCCATACGCTCTACGTGTCCCAGCCATCTCAGCAGCTGTATTTTTAGCTTTTTGACCTCTGTCCCTGTGGTTCAACAAAAAAGCGCATATTCATCTCCTCCCTGGTACAATAGTGACTTGCGGTCTTTAAGAAATAAAAGAAATAAACTCTGGCGAATTCACCTAACATCTCACTCCGTCGTTGATCTCTCAAATTATCAGAACGCCAACTCTCTTTTCTCTGAACTTTGTGATTCTCTTTACCAGGATTACCTTAATCGAATGCAATCTTGTATTATAACAGACCCAAAAAGATTCTTTCATTTTATCAATGCTAAAAGAAAATCTGATAGCTGCCCGTCTTCCTTAACTTAAATGACCTCAAGCTCCGATGATCCCAAAATAGTCGCCAATTTATTTTCCCAATTCTTCCGACAATCTTTCTCTGATACCGACCTTCAGCCTGACTTAGAATACTTCTCCTACTTAAAATCTTGCAACCAAACTTCCTAAAACTCCATTACCATTTCATCAGAAGTTGTTGAAAGCAAGATTAATAATCTAAACGACGATTATTCTGCTGGTCCTGATGGGGTCCCAGCCATAATCTTGAAAAAGTGCTGCTTACACTTAGTTAAACCGCTGACTGCTCTTTTTAACTTTCACTCTCGCTTGAAGTTTTTCCTGCTCTTTAGAAAAACTCTTTTATAATCCCTATCCATAAAAATCCAAGAAAGAAATTTCCAACTACCGCCCTATTGCTTAGTTATCGTGCATCCCTAAGTTTTTTTGAAAGTATCACCTATGATGTTCCATTGCAAGCATATAGTCCCCAAACCAACACGGTTTCGTCGATGGCAGGTCTACTACTACTAACTTGTTTGAATTTTTTTCAGGAAACTTATGCTTTCTTGAAAACGGTAATGAGGTCGATGTTATTGCCACCGATCTTAGTAAAGCCTTTGACAAAATTTTCCATTCTTTGATCCTTTTGAAGTTGAATGCCCTATGATTTCACCCAATCTTCCTTTTATGGGTTCAGTCATACTTAAAAGATCGGCAGTATAAAGTAATCTTTAGATCCTCTGAACCTTATCCCATCCTAGCAAACCTTGGCGTCCCGCAAGGATTTTTATCTTGACTATCAACGACGTCGACTTTATAATGAAAGACTCTTTTATATCAGTTTACGCCAATGATAAGAAAATCTTTAGGTGCATAACATAACCTGCCGACTCAATTCTACTAAAATTACCTTAACCGATTTTCAACCTGGTGTCTTAAAAACTCTCTTGAGCTCAATGTTAACAAGTGTCAAGCCATCACCTTCTCCCGTAAGCGCTTTCCACTCCCTCCTAGGACGTATTTTATCGACAACTAGCGGAAACACCCGGCGTTGCCCTTTTGTTAAAGGATAGTTTGTTAACAAATCTTGACAAAAAAAAAAAAAAAATCCCGTGGAAAATAATTTTCCTTGAAAATATTTCTGCTATCGTGAATATCTCTGAAATAAATTCGATGAATTGACCGCCCAAATCCCCAGGAAAACTTATTCCCGACATCAATAAATTTTCAACATCATTAATGTTCTCAATTTTCAAAGGATAGAAATATTGTGCAAGTGTTAATTATTATTAATATAAAAGCTTAACTACATATTCACGTACTTCTAAATATCTATGCTAAAGACACCTACTTGTAAGAAAATATTTGAAAAATTTGTATGGTTTGCCCCCAACTATCAACTGTCAAAGGTGTAATTTTTCGGATTTTTGACATTTCGCCACCATCACTGTCAACTGTCAAGTGCGATTTTTTTCTCAGACATTTTGACACCTGTCAAATTGGAAAGTCAAATTTCTTATTTTCTGTTGGTGCTAAAGTGCTGGCCGAGGCATTATGTAATAACACCCTCCTTAACCGACTAGTGCCCTTAGATTTTGACATTTCGACACACGATTGTGAATTTCAATTCCTCATCACTTGATTCTAAATACTTTAATATCTTAATTTCTATTGGCACATTTTCTTTAAGGTGTTTAACAATCTTTGTTCTTTTATTTACATACTGTTTATTATTTATGGTCACATTATTCTTAAAATTAACAAGATTTGTTCCTTTATATTCTTTTTTATTAATTGTGTTTTCTCCACTTACAACAATTATCCCATCTTTAATAATTTTTAAATTCGCATTGTTTTCTTTTATTTTGTGGCAGTTTGCCTTGTTATAATTTAATAAATCGGTGAGGCAATTATTTTCGTTATTTAGTTTACAGTATACATTATTTAGTTCTTTTTTACAGCTTGCCATCTTATATTTTTCGTTATGCATTACAATTTGTTTTGGCAACGCTAACTTTCCGTCACCTATATTGATACTTTCTACGATATATTTTTTATTTATTTCCTTAACAATCGGGTATTCTATATAAATAATAACTACCTCTTTATTTTGAATAATTTTAAAATCAGACGCATCTAAAACATCTGTAATTGAAACTGGCATTGTTTCTGTTCTTAAAATTTTGTCTATATCTTCTATGTTCAAAATTACTCGTAAATCTTCAATTAAAAATCTTACAATTAGTCCGTCCTCTTTGTCAATACTATTGTCTTCGTTAGTTAGTTTTTCTATAGCTTTAAATATTTGTGAATTTGTTTGATATTGCTTATTGTTCGATTTAATTAGTTCTTGTAGATTTGTTTCAATTCTAATTTTGTCGTCATGGTCTGGACTTCCCAATATCCATTTCCATAAAGTTCCAATTTCATTTATTCCTCTTCTAAATCTATCTCTTATTCTTAATTGTTTCAGTAATTTCTCTGCTGAGTCAAAATTAGTTAATGCTTCTCTGGCTAACCTTGAACCTTTTTCTCTTATTTCATCTAGAATATTCCTGTAGCAGGTTAGATTTATTACATGATAAATTTCACCGCTGTTTTCGTATAATGCGGCCGGTCCGTCCTCTATAAGGATATATTCCTCCGTACTATAATTCGTTATTTGCACCTGAGCAGATGTTATGGCTAGCAATGCCAAAAATATCGGTACATGACTTTTAGTCATCTGTAATTAATTTTTTTTATTTTTTTAAATTTTCTTTATGTATAACTTTGTTTTTGTTGTCTATTATAATCCTGCCCCTATCTTCCTTAACAACACGTTCTTTATATAAAGGTTTAACGTAACCTTTCCTGCGAGTACATTTTTCAGGAACTTTCTGTCCTGGTTTAAAATCTATATTTGTTCTGTTTTAGTTAAAATATGTCAAAGTCCTGTCTTGATTTTCTTTTAATACGTTAGCTTATGATTTAAACTTTTCAAAATTGTGGAAGACTTCTAATGGTTTTTGGTCTGTAACTGAATGAATAGATTCATTGTATTTTTTTACTACAACTGGCATAATATCCTTTGTATCCGCGTGAATTTCGGTTTTCGGTATGCGAATAAGTTCTGTGAGCGTGCTGTGTACTCTTTCAATCATCCCGTTGGTTTTGCTATGATTTGGAGGTACCTTTTCGTGTTTAATTCCAAATCTCTCTAATTCTAATTCTGCTGATGGTGTACAAAATGTCTTTTTATTATCTGTAATTAAAACCTCAACTTTGCCAAATACTGGTATAGTTTCAATAAGTTTTTCCCTTGCATCAATTTCGTTTCCTATATGCCTAACAATTAAAAATTTGGAAAAAGCGTCAATCATGGTTAAAAATTGATCATTGTCAATAACATAAATATGTGCGTGTATGCGTTCCCCCCCTTTCTTCGGAATTAGAGCCTCTCCAATCCTATATCTAATTGGATGTCTGTCATATTTATTTTCTTAGCATACGGAACAATTTCTTGTGAAATCTAGTAATTGTTTAAAGCATTCAGGCCAATACAATTTTGTGGTAATCTGTTTGAAATTTTCTCATGCATCACGATGTGCTCTATCATGTTCCTCTTTTATAATATTTATTTGTGTATCTTTGTCCGTTATATCTTCTGCTACATTTGTGACATATACGCATTGAGTAGTTGGGTATTCGTTCAATAATTTATGCTTTATTTAAAACAATAATTCCTCTGTGGAATTTATTGCGTTCATGCCGTTCCTAATAATTTCCTTAAACTCACTAAATATGTTTTCATCTTTACATATCACTGTATGTCGCCAGTATCCTTTATGTACTTGCTCGCTACTGATATTATTATTATCTCCTGCTTTTATTATTAACTGATTCCTAAATCTATTAATTATACCTCTTAATCTTCTTATTTCCTCTATTGGACTGCTTGGAGTACTATGTACTGTAGCTACGTCACTATTTTCCATTAAATTTAGCTCCTGTCGACTTAATGCATCTGCACCAATATTTTCCCTGCCTGGTTTATATGTAATAATCGGAGAGTATTCCTCTATGAAAGCTTTCCAACGTTTTAATTTTGCGTTGGGATTTTTATCTGAAGTGGCGAAACATAATGGTTAATGGTCCGTATATATGCGGATTCCAGTTTGACCATAGAGATAATTTCTCAAATTTTAAAGACCATACTATCGCTAATAATTCCATTTCATTAGTTGCATAGTTTTCTTCGCTTTTAGATAATGTTCTGCTTATAAACGTTATGGGCTTTTTATCTTGGCTAAGTACTGCGCCTATGGCGGAGTTACTCGCATCCGTAGTTAAATCAAATGGTTTATTATAATCCGGTTGATTTAATACTACCTCTTCAATAAGTTTATCCTTTAATAACTGGATAGCTTGTTTACCTTCATTATCTAGTTGAATGTTTATTTGCTTACTATTTTTGTTTTCATTACCTCTTAAAAAAGAAAGCTTCTGCGTTGACATAGAGTCTTGGGTTCTGGGTATTCTTTGATTATTTTTATCTTATCTGGATGGGTTTTAATTTGATAATAGGATACTACGTATCCTTGAAAATCAACTTCTTCCAAAAAATATCTACTTTTTTCACTACTTATTCTCATGTTTGCTTCAGATAAAGCTTTGATGATTATCTCTATGTGCTTTAAATGATCATCATGGGTTGATGAGAAAATAATTACATCGTCAAGATAAACGTGACAGAATTGTCCAATATACTCGCGGAGTATATCGTCCATTGCCCTTTGAAATATTGCCGGAGCATTCTTGAGCCCAAATAGCATTCGGTTGAATTCATATTTGCCATTATTAACTGAGAATGAAGTTTTTGATCTATCCTCCTCTTGCATGAGGATTTGGTGAAATCCGGACTGTAAATCTAGGGTGGAGAAGAACTTTGCTTTGCCCAAGTTAGACAAAATAACGGAAGTTTCCGCCATAGGGTATTTTTCTGATTTAGTAAATGAATTCAATCTCTTATAATCGATTACCAAGCGTAATTTTTTTGTACCATCTTCATTAAATCCTTTTTTGTCCACCACCCAGACAGGACTATTGTAAGCACTTCTGCTTGGTCGTATAATATTATTTGCTAATAAGGTTTGAATTTCTTTATTAACAAATTCAGCTGCGGATTGTGGGTAGGGATAGGCTCTTTGCCATACCGGTTGTTCGTTTGTTGTATTTATGCTACACCTAACATTAGTATTGTAGGTTAAATAGTTTGGTTTTTCTATAAAAATTCCCTGAAATCGTTTTAAAATTCCTTTTAACTGCTCAATTTAGGTTTCATCGGCTTTTAGCAGGTTGCCAAATTATTTATTAATTCGTCACTGAATAGTAAAGTTTCTATGCCATTTTCATATTCCAATGTACTATTCGCTATGTTTATTTTTCCTTTTATTTTCCTAAGTGTTTTCATTCCTAATATTAAATCATATTCTTTTAATTCATTTAACTCGTAGAATATTTCTTTTATTCCAAAAATATTGATCTCCTGATATTAATTAATTAAAGCGTACATGGCTTCTGACTCTAGTATTTACCTTAAAATTATTGTGTTGAAAAACATTTGGTTTGACATAGCTATGTGTCGCCCCAGTTTCAATTAATATTCTATAACTACGACCTGACCTCGGATCTTTTTTCTTAATAAAGGGCAAGTCGTTCCTTACTCGAAAAAAATTATTACCTTCATTCAATTGGTTGAGTCTTGGACTCTTAGCCTGTATTTGTTCGCTCAATGGTCTATCGCGTTTGAAAGGGTTGTTATTATTTCTTATTTCATTGTTAAAAGGTTGGTTACTCAACCGATTGTTATTATGTCTGTTATTGAAGTTATTTTGATTATAATTGTTAGTTTGAGGCTTAGGACGGTAATTCCCACTTTCCAAGTCCATTGGTGGTTGTACCTGTGGTGCATAATTTTGTTTATGCATGAAATTATTATTATATCGCGGTATAATCGGGAGTACTGGTTGTTGTACCTAATTATGTGGTAAATTTCTGTTGTTATCCATTCTATGTGGATTAACGTTAAAATCTCTTAGTCGTTGAGCTTGGTTTACCTCGATCTCTTGAGCTCTCGCTAGAGCGTTAGGGAGATCTCCCGGATTAAGAGCGAAAACTAAAATGGTCATGGGTTGGTTTAACCCAGTTATGAAAACTCGTAAAGCGTTTCGCTAGCTACACTTGGCTTTCCCTATTATTTTATTTCTTAGAATGTTTACTGCTGTAAAGTAACTTGCGCTACCTTTTCAGTGTTAGTAGGCTTTCATACAGTGAATAACTGATGTTCGCCAACTAACATAATTTCCGCCCTCGAAAGTTTGAAGACTTTTAACTAACTCTAAGCTTTCTTTCGTGTCATTCAAACGGTCAATTGTAACATCAGCATAGGGTTCTATGTTATCAGATGTAGTTATCCTACCTAAAGCTTCCGCCAATTCTTCTATTCTCCTATTTAATGAATCTGTTGATTCGGCTACTGTCCGCGTAATCAATTGGTGCAACTGGTCTGCCGTCATTGCCATTTTATAAATTTTTCTTTTTCTTTAATACAATAATACGTATGTAATAAAAAAATTCTTTTTCTTTTATACAATAGTATAATATATATAGTAGTATATAATGTGGAAATAATAATATATTTTTTTTTTTAATCTTTTTAGAAATAATTATCTTACTATAATTTTTTTCTCAGCTTCCTGCTACTTGCTGTTTACTATAATATTTTTCCTCAGCTTTCCTGCTACTTGTTGTTTTTCTTCTATTCTTCAGATGTGTTCTGCTACCTGTTGTTCTTCTTCTTCCTTCAGATTACTGTTTTTCATTTCAAAGTTCTTTATTTATTTTCACTTAAATTTCTTTGGTATGTTTCTTTATTCACTTTTTTATTATTTTATTTTTTTTTTGGATCTTTTTTATATTTATTAGATTTTCTTTTAGGGTTTTTTTTTGTTCTATCAGACTTTCACTGGTTTTATTGGATTTTCTGCTCGTATGAGCATACTTTTCTTTATCTGTTGGGTCTCACTTCCCGTTGAGTAACAATTTTTAACTGAATTAACTTAAAAATATCTTTCATTTCTGATCTGATCTGTCACAATGACAGGAGAGATGCCTTTTGGAAGCTACAACGCTGATGCTCGAACTGTAGATAAAACGCAACCGCATACTGACCGCGAGCCACTGCCTCAAAATAATGTTTAATGTTAATGCCGTCTGCCAAAGCGAAAATATTTTGTATGTCAAAACCATCTTAAATTTGAAAATATTTTATGGGCGTGGTGAAATTATAAAAATAAAATTCGTTGAAAAAGCATGATTTTTTTGGTAAATAAATCAATAAAACTAATTTTAGAGTGGTTTTGTTGAAATAATTACTAAACATTTATTAGCAATATTTTAGAAAAGGATTAAAGCAATTGGTGTGTTGGTGTTGTTTTTCAAAATGTATCCATTTTGTATTAACTTTTGCATTTAAAGTACCAAAAATTGAATTGATTTTTCACTAAATCTCATTTTTAGTATGAATTTTTTTTAAGATTTTGCAAAAATTTCAACACAGAAATTTAGATGATAAATTTCTACTTTCAATTCATGTATCATTTTTTATGAGTTATTAAGTATTACTCAAGTTTGAAACCTCTTAATTTGGCTAAATGGAGCTTTTTTGTGATTTATTTTATTCAATTGCCTCTTCTTTTTTCCCGTTAGGTTTACAAATACAAAATTATCACATGTTTGTAGAAGAAGATTACACCTGTAAATCTACATCCTTTGTTTTTTTAAAATATATAAATTTTTCAATAACTTTTGATTTTTAAGTACGAAAAAATAAATTGATTTTTCATTAAAACACAATTTTAGTACACATTTTTTTAATATTTTTTTTTCGCTCGATTTAAGCCAGTTTTTGGAATTAAGTTCTTTGAAACCTGAATTTTTTAAGATCATCGAGCACATATATCCATTAACACCAACGCCATGGTAATTAGCCATTATTATTAATATTTAAATAGAAGCAAAAAATAATATTTATATCAGTACTCAGCTGTAAAAGGTATAAAAAGGAGTAAGAAATTAAGAACAAACAAAAAAAAAGAAAGAGAAAGAGAGATAAAAGAAAGTGATTTTAATTTTTATTAGGTATAATATAAATAAGTAATTAAGTTTGAGTGATAATATTATAATAAGAGAAAAGTAATAAAAATAAATTATAAATTGTGAAATATGTATAAACCAGAGTATATCTAATAATGATAATGAATAGGGACACTCTCTACACATCTCCAATTCCTACTATCACACATTAAATCTAAAACCAAAACAAACAATAGGTGTGAAAAGTTCCAAACTATTAATTTTAATCCTTAAGACAAATCACAAATGTAAGAAAGATACACATCATAATTTTCCAAGCACTACACATGTAAACTCATTCGTAAGATATATAAATGCATAATTTTTTCATAATGGTTTTTTAAAGGCTGTCCAGGTTGATTGCTTGTAGCTATGTGTATTTTTTTTCGGTGCGACCAGGTTCTTCCTTTAGTAGGTAATACAGGTTTTGTTTCGTCTGATTGGATTTTTGTTTTATAAATTAGGCCTTATTAACGAATTTAAAATTTATATTTCATTCTTGAATATTTGTAGTAGCCCGTAGCGTAATGGTTAGTGCGTTCGACTGTCACGCTGGAGGTCTGGGATCGCTTCCCAGCCTCGTCCACCTTAAAACTAAAAAAGTTTTTTTTCAGGGCTACTGCCTCTTGCGAGGAATTGACAAATCCTCCAAGAGTATCACTTGTCACGAATAAGTGCTTCTCGTCTAGCCGTACGGATTCGGCATAAAATTGTAGGTCCCTTCCATTCCTGTCGAAAGGCGCACACAGGAATGGTTGCGAGTTGTTAGTCACTAGGCCCTGGTTCTTCATGAGCCGTTGTGCCACCCGATTTATTTATTTTTTTTTTCTTGAATATTAAAATTATCATTTGAAATTTATTTCGCATTCTCAAAAAATCTATGTATTGGCTATGTATTAGCAAAAGAGTGATTGTTTTTAAAACAGTTCGTCACACTAAGGGTAGTTGGTATTTTTTTTATTTTTTTCATAATGTATTTTTAAAGGCAGTCAGGGTTGAATTCTTATCAGATATGCAAAAAACATTGAGTGAGAAATATATAGGGTGTACCATATGTGTTATTAAAGTGCAGTGAATTAAATGTGAAAAATCAAAATGGGTAGACATTATTTTAAGTGTTTAATATGCGGAAGTATAAGAACGAAAAAAGATGGTTCTGAAGCAAAGTATTTTAAAACACCGCAAAATAGTCTACGGTCTACATTGAAAGATTTTTCCAGTGCCGATCTTTTGTTCGTTGGCGAAGTGAGTGAAAAGTGAGGGGTAGGGATTAAATCGTTTGTACCACAAAACTCGAACGATTTTTCCAGTCTGTTTATGTTCTCTTTTCTTTCTTTCCAGTTTTTTGTGTGTGTTCGGTGTCGGTGTGTCGTTCGTTTGATGGTGTGATTGAATCTCAATGAAAAATGAAGAGCACAGCAATACAAACATGAAGAAGACAAGGAAAAAATCTCATTGAAAAATTGTTTTGTGTGTACATTTCACACGATTTCTGGAAAAATCTTCATGGAAAAATCGGGCAATATAGATCGGGACTAAGCTAAATGTATTTTATTGTAGATTTTCTCGTTGCAATACATTTTTCTCTTGAAAAATGTATGTGATATATACATAGATTAATTTAGTTTTATTAAATTGCTTAAATCAGTTTTATTAACAAAAAAGAAATTTTGTTTAACACTTTAACAAATCCAATTAATTCTCTCAATTTGATATAATTATAAAAGTATTTGTTTTTTTATTTAACCCGAAAATCATGGAGTTTGAATTAAAAAAAGGTGAAGTTTCAATATTGCATTTAACTTAGAGAAATTCTTTGTTTTTTATGGGTTCTTAAACAAATATTTTTATAGATGCGTGGTCAACGCAGAAACGGGACCATTGGTGGCGTCTCTCCGAGCAAGTAGGTATCAATACATAGGATGATTTCATGTGAAATTGAGAAGAGATATCGATGCAGGTAGATGTTTGACCAAAGTAAAAATATTTTCCTCTCAACACATACATAATATTTCAAATGTATACCGTCGTTTAGTGTATATTTCTATCGAACCGGTCTTGCAGTTGATAAAAGTGTGATATAAAATGATTTCTAGAACTTTTCCCTTTTTCAGGAAGAATAATTGGTTTAGTGCTATTCAAAAAATTCATCTTTAAGACAACCCAATTTCAAAGGATTTGAGGGTGTGCGAAAATCATTTCTCAAAAGACATGAACTCCAAGGCCGAAGTTCGCCTGATATTTTAGGCTACACCTAACATAAATATTTTGGAAAATTTATGTGATAATTCAGAAGTTAAAACCAAAAATCTAAGTCATTATTAATAATAAATTGAGAGTTTATTTTTTTCGTAGACAAAATTGAAATTGATCAGCAATACGCACATGTATTTATTATTTTATAACTTATTTATTCTCATTTATTCAATAAAAATGTATTGAAAATTGACATGCATTGCATATGCCTTTATTTTCCGAAACACCCTAGCCAGATTCTTTAACCAGAGTCTTTCTCTTCTATCTCTCTGTTTACCAATCTAAATGTTCACATTACATAATTTGTCTCTTAAGTTTTGTCTTTTAAATCTAAATGTAACCTTACCTTTAAAATTGTTCTTTCTATTGTGAATTTGCTTTGACATTCAAGTTTCGTTCGTTTAGTCGTTAAGTTTTCATTATTGTAAGGTTGCCGCGGCCTTCTCGGCTCAATAAAAATCACTCTATTTGTATTCTCTACCGAAGAAGGTCAAACCGTGCTTTTTATTTAAAAAAGGAAATTAAAAAATACAGTCCACTATTAAATCGGGTTAACATTTGGTCCTATCGTTCCGGATTTGTGCCGAAGTATAACTTATTCTATTGTTTTAATAATCTCCTGGCAGTGCTTAGTGCATTCTTTGTTGGTGCATAATATAAAAACCTATGCCCAAAAAAGCAAAAATCAACCACCCAAGTGCACAGTTAATTATTCGTAGATCGTGTCATTTTTTTGTGCGCCTACAAATTACACATGTACATATACTTCGTCGGTTCGGTTGTTTTCGGCAGTGCTTAGTGCATTTTGTTGGCTCACAAGCCAAATATACATATGTACCTAAAAGCAAAAATGCAAAAACCAGCCATCCAAGTGCATAGTATTTTGTCGTTACTCTTGTGCCCATATACCTACCTACTTCGTTTTAAAGTGGTTAGTACGAAATTGAAATTCCATTGACGATCCGTTATTTTTCTCCAACAGTACTTTTCACCAAGCGCGCTTTATTCGGTAGTGCACAGTTACAGTCGTGCGTGTGTAAAACAAGAAAATAAAAAGGGGAAGAAAAAATAAGTGTGCACGTGTGCGAGTGAGTTTGATGAATTTCGTTAAGCAAGAAAAACATAAACGTCATCGAAACGGGGTTGCCAATTGTGAAAAATAAAGTATTTTTTCGGTGAATTGTTTGGAATACAGTTGAAATTTATTTAAACTCCGCAATCAGTATGGACGGTTTAAAGCGGCAACGTGCCGCGTTAAAGGGACAAGTTACTCGTATTTCCGCATGGTGTCAAGGCGATCCGCTTCAAGTTTCTAAAGCACGAACTTTAAAAGCAAAATAAGATCATTATATGATAGAATTCGAGCGAGTGCAAAATGAAATAGAATCGTTATTGGAAGAAAACGCGGACAGAATACCGCGTTAAATTTGAAGAATCGTATTATAACAGTTGTAGTAGGTTATCGGATATAATCGACGCTCCTAGTAATCCTGTCGGTGTCAACGCGAGTGATGAAAGTATCAACAAATCTCTTCAAATTCTAATAGATAATCAGTGCGCGTTAACCGAGATGATCAAAAATATTAATAAACCGTCGCGTAGACCAATTAGTATTACAAAACTTGACTCAAGTGCTCGACTTCCAGATCCAAAACTACCGGAGTTTAATGGCGGTTACGATGAGTGGGTGCGGTTTCATGATCTTTTCGTCGCGATGGTTCAGACTAAAGATAATTTATCTTGTGCTGAAAAAATTGAGTGTTTAAAAGGCAATACGGCGTCAGTTATAAAACATTTACCTCCGAGTAACGCGAATTTCGACTCAGTGTGGAGCCTACTTAAATCACTTTATAATAAACCTTAATAATATTAATAATATTTAATAGTTAATATTTTCTAGGCTACAGTTCTAAAAGGCACTGGCCTAGACGAAATAAAGTGCTTTTTTAGATTGATTTGTGAAAATATAAATGCCTTACGTGCTATGAAAAAGCCAGTCGATTCTTTGAATGTTTTGCTAGTGTATGTGGTTACAAAAAAAATGGAAGAAGAAAACAGAGTTTTGTGGGTCCGATACATAAAAAACAAAGACGATCCAACCGTCGAGGATTTATTAGATTTTTTAAAGGACCGCATAAACGAACTCGAAAGTCTTACCATATCGCGAGACATGCGTATTCATCGAAAGGTAGCCTACAAAACTCCGGGTAAACGCGTGCTAAGCACAACGATTCAATCGTGCATAAAATGTAAACGAAACCACCAGCTATATCAGTGTAATAATGAATTTCGCAACCTTGCTGTATCGGCTCGCATCGAACAAGTGAAGGCAAATAAAATCTCTGAGAATTGTTTACGGGTAAAACACGCCATTTCCGAATGTAAATACGCAGTGTCTAGGTTGTGTTCGTTCAGGCCGCGAGGCCTGAAGAAAATTTACCGGGATGCTAAAAAAATGTCGCGTGTGGAATGTCGATGCATTCAATAAATTATCCGATTGGTGATATGTACACACTTTTGCCGACGGCTATTGTTTATGTCAGTGACGGCAACGGTCAATTGCGTGAATGTCGAGCTATGCTTGACTCCGGGTCCCAGTCAACTTTTATAACAAAAGATTGTGCACAACGATTACGTTTAAAGAGGTCCCATGCCAGAATTCCTGTACTTGGAATAGGACAGAATTGTAGTTCACTCGGAACAAGAGGAGTTGTAAGTTTGGGTTTACATTCGACAGTTGAGTCAAAATTTATAATTTCTACAAATGCCTACGTACTTTCTAAGTTGACTGGAAACCAACCCGCTTTCTCGATACCGAAATCAAACCTTGCGTTCTTCGATAATCTCCTGCTATCTGACCTTCGTTCATCCGTCTTCGCCACTTGACGTACACGAGCAGATCGAAGATCACTTCGTTAAAACCCATTTTGTTCGACCCGATTGTCGATATGTAATCAGTTTACCATTTAAAACAGCGACCGTGGAGTTCGGAAACTCACGGAATGCAGCTCTTCGTGTTCTTCTTTCGATGGAAAGAAGATTCGTTAACGATCCTAATCTAAAACGGGAGTATATCCAATTTATGCGTGAGTATGAGCAACTAGGACATATGGCACCAGTTTCGCCGAGCGAGCCTTATCGGCCTTCCTTTTATATGCCACACCACGCAGTCTTAAAACCCTCCAGCACAAAGACGAAGCTGAGGGTAGTTTTTAACGCGTCTTGCAAGTCAAACAATGACGTTTCGCTCAACGAATGCTTGATGGTAGGACCTGTTATATAAAATGATCTTATTGCCTCATTAATAGGATTTCGCAAATTCACGGTAGCGGTAAAGGCTGATATTGCAAAAATGTATCGCCAAATTATGGTTAGCGAAAGTGACGCTTACTATCAGCGAATTATTTGGAGGGAGGATACTAGCCAGGAACCTATCGATTATCGTCTCCTAACTCTGACTTATGGGACGGCTCCGGCATCCTACATTGCCACCAGAGTGCTCAAACAAGTAGGCATAAATTGTTCCATAAAATATTCTCAGGCCAGCAACAGCCTTAAGCATCATTTTTATGTCGACGACTATAACGAAGGTTTCTACTCGCTTGCAGAGGCTGTTGAAACTAAAAATGATTTATGCACAGTTCTAAAGAAATCGGTCGATGGAGCTTTGAAAATGGGCATCTAACTCTTTGGAGTTTTTATCGAACTTTGACCCAGAGAACCTCGAAATCTTAACTGACCTCCCGATGGGTGATTCCAGCGTCAAAATGCTTGGTTAAGTTTGGAATACCAAAGCTGATATATTTAAATTTAGTTTACAATTACCGTTACAGCGATCCCAGATTTCTAAAAGAGAGGTTTTATCTGATATCGCTCGGATCTTTGATCCATTAGGCTGGCTTTCGCCTACTATAATCAAAATGTAAATCTTTATGCAAAGGTTATGGGTCAAGGGAATTAGTTGGGACGCGTTCATTCCTTCAGAACTCTTTAAGGAATGGGCTGATATTAGGGCTGATATTGCCTCTGTTCGCATACCTCGATGGATCGAGCATGAAAGGAGGGAAATGATTGAGCTGCATGGATTCGCAGATGCGTCTGAGTCCGCTTATTCTGCAGCAGTATACTGTAGAATCAAAAAAGCTGATGGGCGTGTTTCCCCATCGCTAATATGTGCAAAAACGCGTGTCGCACCAGTTAAAACGAAATTGACCATTCCTAAAATTGAGTTGTGTGGCGCTTTACTGTTAACCAAGTTGCTTAGCAAGACTAAAGAGTCACTTAATACCCATAACATCGAATGCTTTGCATACACGGATGCGTCTACCGAATTGCAATGGGTCAAAGGTTATCCTGGCCCAAGAAATATTTTCGCCGATAATCGGTTCAAATCGCTGCTCAATTTCCTTCTTCAATTTGGCATTATGTTCGTTCTGCAGAGAATGCCGCGGATTGTGGCGCTCGAGGAATTATGCCCAAAAACTTAACTTCCTTGGATTTTTGGTGGAAAGGACCGTTATTCCTTCAAAAATCCGATCTTATATTAACCCAGTTACCTAATTCGAAAGAAGACCTTGAAGAAACCGAAGTTTCCTGTTTTGTCATATCAGCCGAGCCTGAGTGGGAAATATTTTAATGGTTCAGCTCTCTCAACCGGCTTCTACGCGTCGTAAAAAACCCATTCCTGGAAAAAGCTAAATCTTTAGGATGAATCCGTTTACTGACGAGGATGGTGTACTACGTTTAGGAGGCAGGCTGTCTAATGCCATAGTTCCCTCTGATCAAAAGTATCTAGTAATCCTTCAGAAGGACCATCGATTGACTTACCTTACCGTTCTTGACTGCCCCACGCGCAATCTTCACGCGGGAGTTCGTCAAATGACATATTTAATATCTTGTAACTACTCTATAGTCGGTGCGCATTACGCTATCAAAAGATGCGTTTATAAATGTCCACAGTGTATGAGACAGCGTGCTATTCCTTTTAAACAACAAATGGGAAATTTGCCTAAACAACGGGTGGAACCAGGATTAGCCTTTAACAATACTGGTATCGATTACGCTGGTCCATTTACTGTTACATCATGGAAGGGTCGCGGTGCTAAACGGTTTAAAACCTATATTGCCTTATTTGTATGTCTGGCTACTAAGGCTCTTCATCTAGAAGCCGTCACAGATTTGACTTCGGAAGCCTTTATAGCTACCTTACGACGTTTCGCGGCCAGACGTGGCCGATGTCAAACCATATTCAGCGACAATGGTACGAATTTTGTCGGCGCCAATGCTCAGCTTCGCGAGTGGTCTAAGCAGTTTCTCTCACACCAATTTCAAGACAATGTCGTCAACGAATTGACGACCCATGGTATAGATTGGCGTTTCATACCTCCGCATGCTCCACATTTCGGTGGGCTCTGGGAGGCAGGCGTTAAAACGGTTAAGTTTCACCTCCGCAGGATACTTGGCAATACAATAGTCACATATGAGGAATTCACTACAATCCTTTGTCAAATTGAGGCTTGTGCAAATTCTCGGCCGTTATGTACCCGCTTTGAAGGAGATATTGACCCTATAACACCGGCTCATTTCTTGATTATGCGTCCTATGACAAGTGTTCCCCATCAACGCATGGATGATGGGGTAAAAACGTTGAAGAGGTGGCATTACGTACATAAACTCGTTCAGCAGTTTTGGAAGAAGTGGGCGACAGATTATCTCAGTCAGCTTCAGAAACGGAGCAAGTGGTCTGAGAAGCTCAAAGACATCCAAATAAACAACATCGTGATCATTAAGGATGACAATCAACCGCCGTGCCAATGGCTCATTGGTCGAGTTACTCAAATTTATCCAGGGCTTGACGGTCTAGTTCGAGTTGCGTCCGTTAAGACGTCGAAGGTTGAAGCGAAACGACCGATTTCCAAGCTGTGTCCGTTATTTATAGATATTTAGTTGAAATATTCTTCAACTGCGGGAGGATGTTTACCATTACATAATTTGTCTCTTAAGTTTTGTCTTTTAAATCTAAATGTAACCTTACCTTTAAAATTGTTCTTCCTATTGTGAATTTGATTTGACATTCAAGTTTCGTTCGTTTAGTCGTTAAGTTTTCATTATTGTAAGGTTGCCGCGGCCTTTTCGGCTCAATAAAAATCACTCTATTTGTATTATCTACCCAAAAAGGAAATTAAAAATTACAGAAAAATACAGTCCACTACTAAATCGGGTTAACACTCTTTCATCACCACACTATTTCTCGTATCTGTGTACTTAAAAAAAATGTACTGATAAGAAAAACGTGGAGAGTGTCCCTACTCATTATTAGATATACTCTGGTATAAACAGATAGAAAAAATTAAATTAAAGATTATTATAAGAAAAAGAGTAATGTTTGTGTATGTATGTATATAAAAAATGAATATGTATGAATGAGTAAATATTTATTAAGATTTATGATGAGTTGTATTCTGGAGCCGGTACCATAAAACTACAAGTTTACAATTCTACAATAATTTGTTAACAATCCAGATTTTACAAGTTACAATCAATTCTGTACAACAAAAAAAACTTGTAAAACCTGCTAAAATACTCAAATTTTCCTTTTTTGTACAATTCATTTGTACAAGTAAGTGGTCACGATAGACAATTTGCACTTGGATTCTTGTACAAGAAGCGATTTTTAACAAAAAGGGTATTAATTGTGTACTACAAAGCTACAAGTAAACTTCAAATTTTGCAAGCGAAATAGCGCGCTGTAGCAAGTGGGAAATTTGAAATTTTTCCGATTCTGTACCACAAAGCTACAAGTGATTGTTATAGTTAACAATTCATTGAAAATTGTTAATTAGTTACAAGTAGAATTTTAAGAGATTTATTAAATAAGTTTCAATATTTTGCAGGTACATGTCGTTATCTATGCTTTTTTTAGAAACAATTGTGAACAAGTTTTCAGAATGGAGTTTGATTCTCTCTTTAAAATTAGAGATTGAAAGAGAAATTAAATTTATTGTTCTTAAGTTAATTTGACACTTTTCTTCATCATGTTTTCTCTTTCTTACTAATATTAACGATGGGGATTTTTACCAAATTGTCAAACTCCAAACTGACATCCAAAATTTTGGGTTAACGACATTTGTGCGTTCTTTTTGTTTCTAACTAGTTAACTTTCATTGTTCTTTTAATAAGAACAGTTTACTTTGAGTTTTCATTTTCAGGTTAGATTGTGTTTGCTTTTCGTTTTCCGATTTGGAATTGATTTCAATTTTGTACTAATTAATTATTAATGAAATTGTTTTATTATTGATTTTGATATGTGGAATTGTTTTCTGAATAGTTCAGTTTTCATCGAAATTTTGTGTGGCTCATAAAAAACAAAAAAAGCAAAAACAAATTACATATGTTTTATATTACGATTCGATTTCATGCAAAATTGAAGTTGATAGTGATTTAATTTGTAAGAACCATGCATTTTTGGTACTGATTTATTTATCAATAATCAACATTTTTTCTTTTGTTTATTATTTCTTATTTGTTCGATTTTTTTCAGCCCATTCACAATTTTTTAACTTTGATCGTTCTTAAATAAAAAGTAACTTTTTTAACTTTGACTTTGCAACTCTTGTTTTTGACCATATCAACAAAAAAGAACGCACCACTAAAACAAATTACGCCAAGTACTAAACGTCATTAACCAAAAACTTCGATTTGAGGTTTAGAAGCTATGAGACAGAGATATATTGCTTTTTTTCTAGAAAGCCCTATTGCGAGAAAACATATATAAACAGGGTAGACAACAAAATGTTATACAAAAATTACATAACTATCTATCTTATCTTACATAACTATCTTAACTATTTAAATGCACAAATCATTTAACATAAATTTGCTGGCGGTACGCTCGTAAGCTCGGAATTTAATTGAACCTACATATTAACGAAGTTGTGCTACTGATTTGTCTTCTCATTGTAGTCAGGTACCTATTTCTAGGCGTTGTAAGAGCACTTGTATCTATTGATAATGAGTCTATCAGCCCTATTCTGCTATTCCCGTGAACCATAGATCCGATTCACCAATTCGATTCCCTTACGCTCTGTATTTCCATTCTGCTATCCATCGGGTGAACTACATTATCCCAAGCCAATTTGACATTACCTCAAACAGCTAGTGCATGAGAAAATCTTAAGAAGTTTCAATAAATCGTTTTGGTTGATTTTTTTTATTAAAAAAGAAATAAAAACAAATATGGACAGTTTTGGACTTTTTTCCCACTTCCAAATAAAACAAATATTCTAAATTAAACTAAAAATTGGTTTCTACTCAAATTTTCCCAAGCACTAAGCAGATACACAACCAACAATTGAAAACGCGCAACATTTTATATGTGGATCTGAATTGTATAGAAAGAGTCCGTCCACGTAAATAAAAGAATACCACACCGTATTACCGACATTGCCGACGTAAATCCTCATTCACTTGAATGAATAGCAGAATAGTAACAAGTGAAATTTCAAGCAAAATTCCCCCCGATGAATAGCAGAATAGGGCTGTATGAATTTGTTGAACATTTACTTTATAATCAAAAGTTTTATAAATTGGAATGAATTTCTTATTTGTTACTCAACTCCGGCTCTGATTTTAGTAAGTATACAGTTTTCGCCCTCAATTATGCAAAAATAGAATAGATTGATATCTCTTCATTAATAAACTATGTTTTATAAAAAAAAGAGGTCTATCTCCGATAACAATTCCCTAATAACGGCCGGCGCGGCGGAAGGTTCGAGATGGTATACAGCACGGGAAGGCATTATAACGACACGACGGCCATATTATGTACTTATATAATTTAACGTACCTTCGGCAAGATCGACGCATTTAGCATTGCTTAGGAAAATATTACTATATTGAACAATCAAGATGAACGCAAACATCATCATATTGAAAGAAGACCACAATAATATTTTATAAAATCATCGCTAGTATAAATTCATTATCATTTTTATATTACCTTACACTTGTTTAAAGCAATATCTTAACTAATATATAAAAGTCTTTTTTTGTTTTATAATTTTAATTTAATTTACTTAGTACAAGTATATAACAAAATAACAAAATAATTATAGTAATAATAATAATATCTTAAGACTAAATAACAAATGAGATCTTAAAGCTAAATTGAAGAAAACGATTGGGATAGAAAGGGTAAGAGAAAGGTTATGATAGGAGAGCAAGTTTGAGAGAGGTTTTTGAGAGGTTTAAATCAAAAATGTTGGAGTTATTTACTTTACGAATCATTCTGGTAATAGGTTCATTTTGGCCATACTCTGTGCGATGGAAGGGGACATAGAAGAGGGGAGTGGTTCTCAATTGACGATTACGAGTATTCGGTTTGAATTTATCAAGTAGACTTTCATTATCAATGACTCCATTCAAAAGCTGGTGTACAAAAACTATATCGGCATTATCGCGACGTCTACTTAGAGTTTGTAAATTTATTAGTTTTAGACGGTTTTCGTAAGATAAGATTATATGGGTCATCCCAACAAAGGCCACGTAGGGCAAAGCGAATATATCTACGTTGAACGGCCTCTATCCGCTGATTGTGAACATGGTGGTACGGAGACCATACTACGGAGGCGTATTCAAGAAGAGGCCTGAGAAATGTGACATAAAGAGCCTTAGTAACATAAGGATTTGAGAATTCTTTCGACCAACGTTTTACGAAACCTAGAGTTGAGTTAGCTCTATTGATAATATTATCATAGTGAGCCCGAAAATTGAGTTGGCTGTCGCATATAACACCTAGGTCACGAATGGAAGTGACAAACGCAACAGGTTCATTCTCAATGAAATATTGACGTTGAGGCAAAGGAGGGCGTTTTCGGGAATAGGTAATAGCCTGGCATTTATTCACGTTCAATTCAAGAAAGTTGTGTTGGCACCAAGTAAAGAAATTGT
Organism: Melangyna quadrimaculata; assembly: GCA_949320155.1. Taxonomy (NCBI): domain Eukaryota; kingdom Metazoa; phylum Arthropoda; class Insecta; order Diptera; family Syrphidae; genus Melangyna; species Melangyna quadrimaculata. The sequence continues at coordinate 260,848,734 of OX439483.1, read as the reverse complement.
TGAGGTCAGCTTGAAGTAATTGAACATCGGCCATGCACTTAATATGTTTAGATATACGCATGTCATCAGCGTAGATCTGGAGGTCAGATCCTTCAAGAATAAGATCCACATCGTTAATAGACAGTAAGAAAATCAGAGGACCTAAATGACTGCTTTGAGGAACCCCTGATGTTGGGCAGATAGGGGTGGAGCTGCATGATCTAAAAAGAACTGTGTATCGACGATCATTTAAATATGATTGAATCCATGAAATAAGTAAAGGTGGGAAGCCGTAGCGTTTCAATTTAAAGATGATGATGTTATGGGAGACTTTGTCGAATGCTTTGCTGAAATCTGTTGCAATCGCATCGACTTCATATCCAGATTCTAAGGAGCAAATGACATCTGATACGAACTCAGTTAGATTGGTGGTCGTTGATCTACCGCTAAGAAAGCCATGTTGCTTAGGAGAGACAAGTGGTTTGCAGTGAAGGAGCAAAATATCGTAAACTATGCTCTCGAACATTTTAGGTATGCAGGAAAGTTTGGCAATGGGTCTATAATTAGAGATATCGTTTTTGCATCCTTTTTTATGAATTGGGATAATAAAAGAGTCTTTCCATGCTTTTGGGAATAAACCCTGGGAAATAGAGAGTTGGAAGAGATCAGTGAGTGGTTGAGCTAAACTGGAGGTGCAGTTTTTAAGAACAACAGTAAGAATCCCATCAGGACCCGATGAAAAGTCGTTCTTCATCAAGCGGATTTTATTAATAACTGAAGACAGGCATATGTTTATGGAAGTTAGGGGGACTTGGGAGCATCTGTTCATGTGATAGAAATAGTTAATATCAACCTCTGTATCTTTAGGAGAAAATGCTTGACCGAAAAAATCAGCAAAAAGGTTAGAAATATATATTGGATCGGAGGATGAGCAATTGTTGTATTTTAGTGTCGAAGGATAACCATAAGACTTTCTTTTTGAATTTATAAATTGAAAGAAGTGTTTAGGATTTGAAATTAAATCAGATTGAGTTTGAATAATATAACTGGCGTATAAGGACTCACTCAAGTTGGAAAAGTTGTTATAAACTGAGACATAATTGTTAAAATCATGAATAGACTTCCAGTTGAGATATTTTTTCCAGAGCTTATTCCTCATATTTCTGAGAGAGCGAAGTTCCTTGGTGTACCACGAAGGGGAAGTAGTAAAATTCTTCTGAGGCAGCAGAGGGATAGATTGAGAAAAGCAAATTTGGATCTGTTCATAAATGGTGGCAATCTTAACGTCGATGTTAGAGTCGTTGGTTATGAAATCAAAGTTAATGTTCCCAATAAGATCATTAAGTTTATCGAAGTTTGCTTTGCGAAAGTTAAAAGATTGTGACGTAAGGGAGTATGGTTGGATATAATCGCATTCAAAAGCAAAGGTAAGGGAAATTGGAGGGTGATAATTGTCGATCTTTGAAAGGATATGGTGACTTTGGATGACTTCGGTATTATGAGCATCAGATGAAAAAATCAGATCTAGCTGTCTGTGTAAGCAGTTTTTTACACCACTCATTTGGGCGAGATTAGAAGAAAGTAGGCGGTCAGTGAAAAGAATCTCTTTTTCCGAGCTGGCGTTGGACGAAATGAAATAAAGCTCATCATCAGATACTTCCCAAATTAATCGTGGAAGATTGAAGTCACCCACGATTATTATATCATCTTCGGGATTAGAAATATCAACAACATGATCAACTGCATCAACTGCATCAACTAGAAGCAGGTATTCAGTAGTTGGCTGTCAAAAGTATCAAAAGGTGGATTGCTTGGCAGAACACTACTAAAAAGAACTCACCTAGAAGGTAAGACTGAAAGCAAATGTAGAAAAAGTTAGTTGTTTAGAGATGAGGTTAAGCATTTGCAATTCAGTCACAATCAGCAACATTGGATGAGGTAAAAGATGATTTTTGCGCTGGCAGTAGCTGCGTAGGCACTCCGGTTGAATCGTTGCAGTATGAAAATGGAAGGCAGAAATTGGGATACAATGTAGATCCAATTATGCTTCATAGGCAGATCATACACTAAAAATGTTTCACTCACCCAGCGAAAAGGAAATAGCATGCAATTAACGGGTGTAATGAATTTGAGAGATTGAACATAACAATAAAAATTGCAAATTGTAATTTTGGTAAAGCGCAACAGAGACAGTATAATGTTTATGTTGAAGTATCACTCAATCAATATGCACAGAAACTTTTATTTTATAGAATTTTTTTCGCAAATGAATTGATTTTTAATTATTAAAACAACTAGTATCACTTGGGTGCGAATGAAAAATACAACAGAATAGTTTTTAAATTGTACACTTGATCAGTTTATGAACTTGAAAGTTTAATAAAACACCATAAAATTCGATATTTATCGCAGAGGTAAAAAAAGGCAGTCTAAAGATCGGAAACCAGGGAACTGTCAGTTTGGCTGTATGGGTGCCCAAACTTACAACAAAACAATCAAAATACTAACTGGACTGACAACGCTGCTGTGAAAGTGAAAAGTCATACAAAATTATCGCTCTTGTAATTTATTTTAAAAATCAGTTTAAAATCACTAAAACCGTATAAAATAAACGCTTCTATTAAAAGTTAGTATTCTGTTTTGTTTAAGTATCTGCTGGCCAACAGGTAATAATAGAGATAACACAAATAAAATAATTTTAAGTCTGTGATCTTAATCACATGAACGACAATAAACGCAAAAGCTGTAAAATTTCACCAGACGGCTTTGATCATCAAAATGCAGATAATAACAACAGATCCAGTAAAATTTTTAAAAAGAACGTAAAGATGTCTTTATCTGAATCAGATCTACTTAAAATAAAGCTTATTATTGATGATTCGCTCCATACTGAACTTACAAAGGCAACTTAAAAATTGGCTTCTAAAGAAGATAACCTTCTTGAGAAAACAAAATGAAGATTTAGTGCATAAAGTTCAGCAATTTAAAGCTCGATGCAATCTTTTAGAGGAGGAAATAGAAACACAAAACCGTGAACTGAAACGGAAAAATATTATTTTTTCTATTCCGGCTGAAATCGCTGACCCCGAAGAAAAAGTGCGGTGCATCACCCGGCTGCTTTTGAACAATGCAGATACAGATACACAAGGTATGCCAATAGCCATTAAAATAAGCCAAAACAGCAGTTCAATCAAAATGAAACTAAACACCGGTTGCAATGAAATTGCTATGAAAATGCTTAAAAACTGCCAAACTAAAGAACACAGGCGTCTACATTCAGCGCGACCTCACTAAACAAATGCAACTTAAGCGAAGAATCTTGCTACAGTATAGAAAGATAATAAGGCTAAATAAACCAAATGTCATAGTGAGAGTTAAAAACAACACTCTTCTTATTGAAGATAAACAAATTTATTTGAACAATAATAATGAACTTAAATTTAATGAAAATGATGGTGAACAACAACTACAACACATGTTTGGTCAAATGGACTTCGGAAGTGTCAAAAACACATTGCCTTCTAATAGACGTCACAATGAATGGAATAGATCAACATCAACTTAAGATCAACCAGTGATGCCACTTTACGAAAGACAACCAAATAGTAGTACTACTAGTACTGTTCCAAGAATTTGAAATTTAAATGCCGTCAGCTTATTAAATATTAGTTTTTGTAAAATATTAGCCTATAATGTTTCTGGTTTAAGTAATAAATTATTGTATGTAGATTTTTTCAATTTTGTTAAAACTTTTGATCTTTTTTTCCTCTTCGAAACTCATATTAGCATAGAAAATTCAAATAAATTCACAAAATACTTTAACGGTTATAAACTACTCTGGATTTCTACAACTAAAACTTATGTCAAAGGACGTGCAAGCGGAGGGTGTATGTATGGAATAAGAACATCGAATCTAAAACACTACGATTTTGTAGATATGCAAGACACAACTGTAATTAAACTATTAAAACAAAACGATATGATTATAATGCCTCTTTATCTTAATTTCAACAAGTGGGAAGAAGACTTTGAGCAGCTTAACAACAACTTATGATTACTAGCAAGCAAGAGTGTAATAATAGTTGGAGACTTCAATGCCAGAACTAGTCACAATCAAGTCACTTCAGTAAGGAATATTAACAATACCCACATAAGCACCGATTTTAGAACATCCAAGGATAACGTATGTAACAGTAATGGTGCCTCGCTACTTGAAACGCTCCAAATGTATGATCTTATAGTATTAAATGGCTGCACAGAAGGAGACACGGAAGCTCACTATACGTTTGTCGGTGGTCAGGGAAAATCAGTGATCGATTACTGTATGGCTAATAATGCCTGGCTCGACCATATAAGTAAATTTGAAGTTATATGCATAACATTTTCTGATCATATGCCAATTTTAGTGGAATGGAGAACTGAGCCCGATTTACAAATAAAACTCTGCAGCTGTTACCACGACTTAAATGGAAGAATGAAGATGCTGAAAGCTACCAACACAATTTAGATAACTGGCTTTCGAGAATTCCAAATGTCACTGAGTCCACCGATTTTCTTGCAAGTCGAATAGTTACATGTATTAGAAATTCTTCAAGCAAAATAAACCCCAATGCATCCAAATCTTTCAAACAAAAATGGTTTGATAAAGAGTGTATGTTGAATGCTGCTTCACCACCTACGTCACAACAACCACTCTGAATTCGGCCACTGTGACGTCCTCCCAAAACTTACCATTTATACCATTAAAACTTACAAAATGTCAAATCCTCAAAGTTATATGAAGGGCAACCGAATAAATATATTTACTGGATTATTATCAGCCCAAGTGAATACAAGTGTTTTATTTTGAGAGTTATTTGAGAGTTTTTTAGGGATTTTTTTTTGGACAATTTTTAAATTACAATTTAGCGAATTTAACGCTTAACATTTTGGTCCTTCGTTGCCTATTAAATAGCCAACCACAAACATTTTAATTTTCATTTAAAATAACCCATAAAAACATAGAGTGTGTGCCGACATTTCGTCGTTTCTTTTAAATTTATTTAAATAAAAAGAGTGTGTGCCGACATTTTGTCGTTTCGTTTAAATTTATTAAAAAAAAAAATATAAAAAACTAAACAGTTTACGAATTAAAATTCCTAAAACAATAAACTTGAACATTAAAAAAAAAAAAAAACAATATTAATTTAAAATACATAATCCCAATGACGACGCCGACGTCTGTTGAACAAGAAGACAGCAAGTGAAGCAAGCAACACCAAGTACCTGAAAGAGGAAAGAAATATTCAAAGTGAGTACACTTTTCATTTATTTTGTTGAAACATATATAATATTGACCAATAAATAATACAAAATGAACGCAACCAAAATTGTCAAAACATCTGCACGCAAATTTCCATGGATTTTGAAAATTTCAAAAAGACTGTGTCCGCCACTCGTCGAACCAAAAATTATGTGGCCCCACGTCTCGAAACCCTTGAAGGCAATTGGGTGAACATAAGAAGCCAATACCAAATAGTTATTTGCAGCGAGGATGTGAAAGCAGATGTTTTAGCCAACACGGAAGAATTTTACAACGAAGCAAACGAAATCTATACGCTTTAAAGGTCTATGCTGTTAGATGAGTTGGACAATTTTGCAGCGGCTAAAGCCAAAGAAACTCCTCCTGCTGCGGCTCCAGTGGCACATTATTACAGTCACAAGCCCAACCAAGTACGACTACCGAAAATTCACCCGCCGACTTTCACGGGCGAATACCAAAATTGGCGTTCCTTTAGTGACCAATTCGTAGCAAACATAGAAAAATTGCATTATCTAAAGTCATGCTGTAAAGAAGTTGCGGGCGTCTTGCTTGAACACATTAGTGTAGATGATGCAAGCTATGAAAAAGCTTGGGAATTATTAAATTCGCGATACGACTTTAAGCGAATTCTTGTGAACAATGAGCTAAAGTTGTTTTATGAATTGCCAGTCGTTCATGAGGAGAATTCAAAAGGTATTCGTGAATTGTTGGATAATTCAACAAAAAAAATGCCAGTCCAACATTGGGATGCATTTATCATTTTTCTACTTTTGAAAAAGCTCCCAGCAACGGTGCAAGCAAAATGGGAAACTACACTGGGAACTTAGAAAGAGATTCCCACTTTTAAGGAGTTTTCGGATTTCTTAGAAACAAGGTTCCGAACATTAGAAATGGTTGATCAACAACAAAATGCGAAATCAACTTCGACACACAATCAACAGCCAAAAAACGTTTTTCATGTTAACACCGAAACAACAAACTTTGCATGCGAAGTATGCCATAAGGGTGCACATTCCTTGAGGATATGTGCAAAGTTTTTAAAAATGGATGTCAATGGAAGGCAACGAGTTTTTAAGCAATTAGGCAGCTGCTTAAACTGCTTGGCTTAGCCATAAAACAAATAGTTGCCCAAGTAGTAAAAAATGTCATTTTTGCCAAAAACAACACAATTCATTGCTTCATTTTGGAAACACACAGAACCAAAACATAAATAAACAGCCATACTCACACAATCAACAAAGCACACACTCAAGCTAACCAATTGCAACCCAACTCAAATAACACAATCTCTCAACCTCAATCCCGAACACAGTCACTCACTCACTCATACACAACAAAATAATAACCCAAATTCATTTAATAATACAAATACAAATAACAATAATCCAAATCGTTCACAAACACATCATGTATCTACAGAATTCAATCCAAATGCACCATCTTTCCACCCCTAAGATCTACCACCCTCAACATCATCAAACTGTTTTCATCTAAATGAATGCAGAAACGCAAATTCTGCTTGCAACGGCGATTATAAAACTCAAATCTGCACAAGGAGATTTTATAAAATTAAGATCCCTGATTGATCCTGTCTCACAAGCAACGTTTATAACGGAATCTGCAGCTCAACTTTTGGGTTTGAAAAAACACTTTACTTCCTTCGACATTTCGGTCTTAGGACAGAACAAGAGCGGTTCTTGCCAAAACTTTGTTGAACTGAACCTGGGCTCAAATTATTCAGATTTCGTTACGTCGACAAGAGATTACATATACCAAACTCTGACAGGACTTCTTCCAAGCCATGAAATAATTTCAACAAAGTGGAAACATATCCAAGGTTTGAAATTAGCCGATCAAACGTTTCATCGACCTTCAAACATTGATATTTTATTAGGCAATAACGTTTATTGCGAAATAATTCTAAATGAAGTTATTCGAGATGAAGAACAAATTGCTCAAATAGCTCAAAAAACTGAATTTGGTTGGATCATTTTGGGAAAAGTGCCACTTGAAAGACCGATTATAAAACTCAAATCCGCACAAGGAGATTTTATAAAATTAAGAGCGCTGATTGATCCTGTCCCACAAGCAACGTTTATAACGGAATCTGCAGCTCAACTTTTGGGTTTGAAAAAACACTTTACTTCCTTCGACATTTCGGTCTTAGGACAGAACAAGAGCGGTTCTTGCCAAAACTTTGTTGAACTGAACCTGGGCTCAAATTATTCAGATTTCGTTACGTCGACAAGAGATTACATATACCAAACTCTGACAGGACTTCTTCCAAGCCATGAAATAATTTCAACAAAGTGGAAACATATCCAAGGTTTGAAATTAGCCGATCAAACGTTTCATCGACCTTCAAACATTGATATTTTATTAGGCAATAACGTTTATTGCGAAATAATTCTAAATGAAGTTATTCGAGATGAAGAACAAATTGCTCAAATAGCTCAAAAAACTGAATTTGGTTGGATAATTTTGGGAAAAGTGCCACTTGAAAGACCGAGGTCCCTACAAGTCTATACACAAATTGTCGACATAGACACACAAATGCAAACATTGTGGGAGATTGAAGAATCTCCATATGAGAAAGCCGAAGCTGAAGAAGATGTAGCGTGTGAAAATCACTTTTTACATAATATCAAGAGGTTGCCAAGAGGGTGTTCTTACCCTTCCGGTATCTTTACCCTTCAAAGAAAATCAGCATCCAGAACTCAGATCAACACAACAAACTGCGTTAAAGATGTTCTACAAACAGCAAAAAAGAAGCTACTAAACAACCCAACACTACACGAAGAATACAACAAATGTTTGGCAGAATATCTACAACTCAACCAAATGGAAGAAGTAGATATCACTCAAGACAACCCATACAACTCACCGTTTCACTACGTCGTACCACATCATGCTGTCATAAAGGATTCCAGCACAACAACAAAGCTGCGTGTCGACTTCAATGCCTCATTTCAAACTTCGGATGGAACTTCGTTAAATGATCATCTGATCAATTGTTTTAAGATGGAGAACACATAAAATTACCTTTACATCCGATATTGAGAAGGTCTATAGACAAATCCAGATTCATCCAGATGATGCATATTATCAATTGCTGTACTGGCGTAAAGATCCAATGACACCAGTTAATTTATTGTTTTTTAATTTTTCAATAATATTTGGCAAACCTAACACTCAAAAAACTTGCCTCTGATGAAGAATCGACTACCCACTAGCCGCTCAGGTGCAGATTCAGTAGAGGTAGCTAAAGAAAAGTACCATCAAATTTCAACGCTACTATCATCGGCTGTATTTCATCCTCGCAAATGGATGAGCAACGACAAGGAATTCCTAGAGTCCATTCCGGAAGAAGATCGAGAAACCAGTGTGTCGTTGACTCTTGGAATCAGTTGGTTTCCGTCTACTGATTCTTTCTCTTTTCAAAAGATCGTCCTCGACAACATCGTTACGAAGCGTACAATACTTTCAACGATTGCTCGCCTTTTTGATCCACTGGGATGGATAGCACCTTGTATCATCAAAGCGAAGATCATTGTGCAGAAATTATGGATCAGAGGTCTCTCATGGGACGAAACCATTCCAGTGGAATTACATCATGAATGGCTCTCCTTTCAAGAAGAGTTAGAGATTTTAGAGGATATTCACCTTCCAAGATGGATAAACACTCAAGGTGATATCCAGCAGCTCGAACTCCATGGATTCAGCGATGCATCGATCAAGGCATATGGAGCCGTGGTCTATCTTCGAGTTTTGGATAGCAACAACTGCATACACACTCATTTGCTCATTTCCAAAACAAAAGTTGCTCCAGTCAATACGGTGCCTTTGCCTAGATTAGAGCTATGCGGAGCCGAAATGCTGGCAAGGCTTCTCGATTACACCCGATCAGTTCTTCCAATCAAAAATATCCCAATATTAGCTTGGACTGATTCCACAATCACCCTCTGCTGGAGATGGAAGAGACGGAAGAGATGGAAGACGTTTATCGCCAATCGAGTGACCGAAATTCAACGTATGACAAATGTTAGTATGTGGCGACACATTCCAACCAAGCTTAACCCAGGGGATCTAGCATCCCGCGGTGTCTTGCCATCAAAATTGAAGATTAATACCCTATGGTGGAATGGACCAGATTTTCTTCAAGAAAAATGGGATTTCTCAGTACCAACCCAATCCACTCAATGAGAAACCGAAGAAGAAAAGAGAGAAATCAAGATGCATGTCACTATCGAAGATGCAAATGACATTCTCGATGTAGTTTGTAAACAATCCAAACTTATCAGGGCGTTACGAATCATAGCCATGGTGAACAGATTTGTCTACAATATAGAAAAGGATGAAGTTTTTAGGATGACGTCAGTTCTATCACCCATAGAACTTGACATTGCGTTACATACAGTCATAAGAAATGTTCAACAATTCATGTTTCCTGACGTCATAAACGAACTCAAGAAAACTTAGAGAACTAAACTCAACAAATCCCTTAATCTATTTATTGATCGATATGGTATAATAAGAATTTGAAATACCATTTAAAACGCGTGGCCCAAAACCAAGCCCTGACCTTAGAGGAGCTCAGTATGCTTCTTACCCAAATAGAAGCTTGTCTTAACTCGAGACCCCTTTGTCCGGTTACAGATAGCTTGGATGATTTCAACGCGCTAACATCAGCGCACTTTTTGATCGGCACATCAATGCACAAAGTTCCTGAAGCAGACCTAAATGTTGAAAAATTGGGCTACCTGGATAGATGGAAACGTCTACAAGCGTTACTCCAAACTTTCTGGAAGGAATGGAGCGGAGAATACCTGACAAGGCTTCAAAATCGACCCAAATGGCTGAAAATAGAACATCAACCTAATATTGGAGACTTGGTCTTGCTAAGGGACGAAAGACTTCTAATATCAAAATGGTCCATGGCAAGAATTATTGAAACCTATCCAGGGCAAGATGATCTAATCCGCGTTGTAAAAGTTCGAACCCAGAACAATGAATTCAAAAGGCCTATCACCAAAATCTGTCCACTCCATTACTCATTTTGACATCACCTGCCATTCTTTCAAGCAATTTGTTTGTGTTGGTGATATTTGTTCAGAATTTATGAAGCCGGCGTTTCCACCCTATCATCGTCCAACGAAGAAAATCTCATTCCAACACTATTGTGTGACATCGGCAACACTGTGCTTTCATGTATTTGTTTGACATAACTATGCATCATGAATGTCAGAAACTATGCACATGTGTTTCGTGTGCAACTCTGCATGCAGAGATACGTGCAGACTCGCTGCACATCAGTTTTAGCCATAACACTGATCAACAAAATCAAATTTCATCAACACAAGGAATCAGCATGCTGTAAATTAAATTAAACTCACTCAAATACTTATGCACTCAAACACACTCCAAACAATATATCACACTCATAACACATTCATAACACACTCATAACACGCTCATAACACACTCATAACACATTCACAACACACTCAAAACACACTCATAACCCATTCGAAATAACCTAAAACACACTCATAACCCATTCGAAATATACTAAAACACACTCATGACACATTCGAAACACATTAAAACACAATCGTAATACATTCAAAATAAATTCAATAAACATCAACACAACTTTATAATGAATTCAAATCATAATGCACTCAAAATTACAATCGAAGACATACTCATCATTCTTTAGAAACGAATTATAAAGCAAAATCATACAGTCTTAAGAACACTCAATTCAAATTTAAAAATCGCATGTAACCAGAATAAAATATCCATAAACCAATATAAACGGAATCAATTTTTAACTAAAAATTCCACCAAATTACAACAAAACACTCGAAATGAATTAGAGCTGTGTCAATCGATCATTTTGAAAGATCGAATCAATCAAGTATTGGTTTGTCTGAAGATTCGTTCATTTAAATCAATCGTTCTTTCAATCAAAAAAAATCATTTCTTCTACGACCGTTCCGTTCTCTTTCTCTTTTGAACGTTTCATTTTCCAAATTGAATCTATCTCGTTCAATTATCTTTTTTAATCCTTTTGTCCCTGTCTTCTGTCAACGAAGACATGGGTGAACTATTCTATCTCGTACCTTTCCATCTTATTCCTCATTCAATCAACTTTTTTATTCATTCCATCTTTCGAAAAAAAAAAACAACGGTAAACGTAAACGATTTAATTTATATCAAAAACCCCAATCCTTAACCCAAGTTGATCATCAAAAGATAAAATTTAAACTTTTAATTGTTTCAGAAATTTCAATTTTCAGCTTTTGGTTTGGTAGGTTTTACTAAAATAAATTTACCCTGTCCTGAAACATTAATATGGTTGCTAGCATTATACTTTTTACCATTTCATATAGGGAATAAAAACTCAAGAAATATTTTAATTATGTCTGCCGATCTCAACAAAAAGCGCAGTGCTATTTGGATGCATTATTCACTGCTTTCTGACTGCAAAGCAAAATGCTGCTACTGTCAGAAAGTAATTAGTTTTACTGGTGGTGCTACTGGCAATTTAGGAAGGCACATTAAATCTCAACATGTAGGAGTTTCCGTTGGCAGGACAAGATATGTTCCAGATTCAAACACATCTTCAACTTCAACTATTGATATATCTGAAACCAACCCTAATTTACCCTCAACTTCAACAAACATCAATCATACTAATAGAACCGAAGCCACACCAACCTTAAGACCTTCAACCAACCTTAATCCTATTACACAAACACTAACCTCATCCTCTAATTCCACTAACACAATCCACCCTGTAACTACTTCATCTTCACGCAATAATTCATCAACCATAAATACATCTACTACAGTTTCTTCATCTTCCCACAATACAACCACCTTAAGTAGACAACAGGCCATTTCATCATACATTACAAGACCAGTTTCAATGTCCTTTTCTAAACAGTTAGACGAGCAGCTAGTTAAATTAATTACCAAACAATATTATCCATTTTCAATGGTTGAAGATAAGGAGTTTGTTAAGTATGTACATATGCTATGTCCTGCGTATAAAATGCCAACGCGAAAAACGGTTTCCAACTCAATAATTCCAAGACTGTATGCCGAAACTCTCGAGAAAGTAAAAACAATGTTATCAAAAGTTGAGGGGGTTTGCGTCACAACAGATGGCTGGACGTCAATGACCCAGCAGAGCTACATAGGGATAACAGTCCATTTTATCCAAGAACAAGATGATCCAAGTTGTCCGTTAAAACTTAAATCCTGTCTCCTTGGATGCATTCCGTATGACGAAAGTCATACGATCGTGAATCTCGGTAGCTTACTTAAGACAGAACTTGAAAGTTGGGGACTTGGCCAAAAAGTTTCATCTGTTGTGACAGATAATGCATCAAATATTGTTGGTGCAGTTAAGTCCAACAAGTGGAATCATGTCCCTTGCCTTGCACACACCCTCAACTTGGTCGTTAATGAAGCTTTGGGCATTATAGAACCGAAGATTGCAAAGGTGAAAAACATTGTTGCCTATTTTAAAAGAAGTTCCAAGGCTACTGTGAAACTTGCGGGTATGCAGAGGGAACTTAACATACCGGAACTAAAACTAAAACAGTCCTGCATTACAAGGTGGAACTCTACATACGAAACGTATTTTAGAAATAAAGCCTGCAGTTGTAGCAGTTTTGGCCATAGAGAACCCAGAGTTTAACGTTGTATCCACCAGTGACTGGGCTGTTTTGAAGAAGGCAACCGACATTTTTCAAATATTTCATGCAATCACGGAAGAAATGTCGGCTGAACAGCATGTAGCCATTTCAAAGGCAATGCACATGGTGAAAACAATAAGAAAGCATTTGAATAATATTGAAATCGGAATCATGTGCAATAGTCAACTTCCAGAAATAAAACTTATTCTAACCACCCTCTTAAGTTCTATTTCCACAAGGTTTAAATACTTAGAAAATGTCACCGACAATAGAATCGCACAAGCTACACTACTGGATCCAAGATTCAAAAAACTTGGATTTTTAACAACTTCATTATATGAAAGTGCGGTGAGAGAACTCAAATCTAAAGTTATGAACATTCCACATCCGTCCGACGACATAACTGAAACAATGGTTCACCTTACTCCCGATCCCCAAGCCTCTTTGATCAGACAAGACCTTATATGGGGAGAGTTTGATTCTCAGGTAAGAGAAATCACATCAAATCCAAATCAGCACGCAGCCAGCATAGCGGAAGTCGACAAATATTTAAAGGAAGCACTATTAAAGCGTCATTTAGACCCTTTGAAATGGTGGTTTGAAAGGAGACTCATTTATCCAAGACTTTTCAATCTTGCCCTTCGTAGGCTTTGTATAATGCCTACAAGTGTTCCCTGTGAACGGGTTTTTTCAAAGGCTGGCCTTACTATAGATAGCAGGCGCAGCAGTTTGAAGCCTTCAAAAGCAGCACAGTGCCTTTTCTTAAATTATAATCTTTAATTTTTTTTCCTTACTTCTGTTTTACAACTTTTTGTTTTAAATTATTTATTTATTTTTTGCACTTTAATTTATCTGCGGATGCAGTTCGTTTTTGTAGCACTACCTGAATTTATCTGTGTTTATAGTGTAACTTTAGTTTTAATTTTTTTTTGCATTGTGAATCACAAATACAAATATATCATTAATATATATATATCATTAAAATATATATCATTAAAAAACCCTTAACCTTAAATAGTCATCAAAATGTCTAATGAAAATTCGGTTGTAATAAACAAATTAGATTTACCTGAAAAAAAGTTATTTTTCTAGTGACTAACAACTCGCAACCATTTCTGTGTGCGCCTTTCGACAGGAATGGAAGGGACCTACAATTTTATGCCGAGTCCGAACGGCTAGACGAGAAACACTTATTCGTGACAAGTGATACTCTTGGAGGATTTGTCAATTCCTCGCAAGAGGCAGTAAACCCTGAAAAAAAACTTTTTAGTTTTTCGATAAAATCTTACGTATCCTCAATTTAACGACACACGCGAGTTATTAAAAAATAAGTAAATTTACTCATATGCCAAAAATTGTCATACCAAAAGAAACCAAAGTCCCGAGTTGTTTCCAAATTTTAAGCAGTACAATAAAAACAAATAGGTTTTAGAAAAGAACATTTTATTTTTTATTTTTATTTACATTGTTTTGTTTGAATTCTGTGTGACACGAGTAGATCACTTCAAAAGAAAACAAAGTTCTATGTGACAACTTTGCATACATTTATTGTGTCAAAACAAATTGGAACAGCCAACAGCATGGTTTACAATGCACAAATGTAGGTATAATGATATTTTAGTTTTCTTGATTTACAAACCATCAAAACTTGCAATAGATTTATTTTGTAAAAATGTATAATGCAAATGAAGTGTTACTCCGATTCAAAATTTTACATTTGTTTGGTCCTCGATTTCAACAGTTGTATTCAAGTTTAAAGACGTAGGTACATATATCAAGATAGCATCACATTTTTAACTAATATCTATCCTATATTATCGTTTAATAAAAACCACTCTCACGCTTGGTGTTTTTGGTTTTTATCATTGGCATGAAAGTTTGCAAACAAAAACTTATGTTTCCTTGTTCCTGGATTATCGATAAGGAGTCTATATTAGGCCTTTTTTATTGTTAAGTGTATACGCAGCAAAACTTTACACTATAAACAACAACAAAGGAAAAGTGCGGATACTACATAACGTGGTATTACTTTGTTTTGTGATGTTTAAAAAATATCTTATCGACTCTTTATCGACCATCCAGAAACAGGGAAACATAAGTTTTTGTTTGCAAACTTTCATGCCAATGATAAAAACCAAAAATACCAAGCGTGAGAGTGGTTTTTATTAAAGGATAATATAGGATAGATATTAGTTAAAAATGTGATGCTATCTTGATATATGTACCTACGTCTTTAAACTTGAATACAACTGTTAAAATCGAGGACCAAACAAATGTAAAATTTTGAATCGGAGTAACACTTCATCTGCATTATACATTTTTACAAAAAAAAAAAAATCTATTGCAGTTTATGATGGTTTGTAAATAAAGAAAACAAAATTATCATTATACCTACATTTGTGAATTGTAAACAATGCTGTTGGCTTTTCCAATTTGTTTTGACACAAATAAATTTATGCAAATCCAATAAAAATGCATCCCTTGACCCAAATCGATATCAACACACTTATCAACACACTCTGACTCTGGCTGTGCATCTCTTTCAGAACACCTGTACCGGATTCAGGAGAGCTTTCCAGCAACTTCGCCATATCTCCACAAACAAGCATCAATAATTCCGGGGAGGGGACTTAAAACTTTAAATAATATCTGGTTTGGACTTTTCTTTTTCCTTACTCTGAAGTGAACAGTGAAGTCTGAAATTGAAATCTGAATTAAAAATTCAAAAACAAATCTGACAGTGACACTTGTTGACAGTGAAACATTGAGGAATCGAAACAAAAAGCACGTTCACAGGTTCAGCTAATAAAGGTTCGTTCGGATTGGTTGTTTTCACTGCGTTTTCCTTGGGGCCAAAGAGAGATCATTTAGCAAATACAAAAAAAAAAGTGTTTTCGATCAAATTTTGTTTGATAGCTCATTTCATTTTTAACGATTAGAAGGTAAATAATTTTTTTGTTGTTTTTCTCTTTCTAATTTCATACTACAGATTTGCAAAGCTTTTCAAATGGAATCCGATTGGATGCGTTGGTAAAATCTTTTTTTTAAGCTGAAATTATCTTATTTCGAAATATGTTTTTGTATAAGGAATTTTTAGTGATGATATATTCTCACTTGGCGTTTTGAAAATGTGTAATTACATTCACAGTCTGCTATAACACAATAATACAAATTTTCTGAAAAAGTCAACGGACTCCAACAGCTTAATGTTAGACCGCACTAGGTGGAACTGCGATTCACAATAATTTGTATAAAATATGGAAGTTCAGCTGCCACTTAGTGCGATATAGCTCATACAATTTCATAGAAATAATTTTTTGTCGCGTCGTGAAGTGTAGTTCCGCTTCAGTTGTGTGCGGTCTTACCTTTAATCCGAATTTTTGGAATTATATTTTAATTGAATTTATCTGTAATGATTTTCATTAAACTGTCATTCTTGTTTTTTTTTTTATATTTGTGAAGACTTTTCTGTAAAATTTTTGTAAGCAAATTAAAAAAGAAATTGTTAAGTCAAGACCGCTCATAACTTCAGCGGAACTACATTTCACAACACGGCAAAACAATATTTGAATGAAATTGTATAAGCTATATCGCACTGAGCGGCAATACTGAACTTCATACAATTACAAGCTTGTACGAATTCGTCTGATGTATAGTTGCACTTCAGTGCAGTTCCGTCGAGTGTGGTCTAACCTTTATAGGTAAAACTATTATGTTCATATGTAAGGTTAGTTATAAAACTTATTAGGGCTATTCATGCAAACGCGTATGACCCAGATAAACCTGGTAAACCATATAATTTTATCTCGGTAGAAATGCACATATATTTATGGGCAAATATTCTGCAAAACAGACAATTTTATCTCATGAATTTGATGCGGGAAGCGTAGAAAAAAAACCTAATACACTGGGGTAAGTCATTTGTGGCGTGTATTTCCCACGTTTACGCAAGTATTTATAAGGGGGAGTTCATGTAAACATCTTGCGGTAAGTTTTTCTGGAAAGCGGAAAATTATATCGTTGCATGAATACCTTTATTAATTTGTTACACCCGGACTCCACAGGCAATGAACGATGTCCATAATCTAATCAACAATCCAATCCACAATCTGATTTGTATGGATATGTCACTGCTTGGACATAGATTTTAGAGACTCAATGGGATTTTCTTTTTAGACATGTTCCATAGTCCGGCCATCGTTCATGGCCTGTGGAGTCTGAATGTTAGGAAATGTTCAACATTAGCCGTCTTTTATTGCAAAAGCCATCAGTAGGATTTTACATGCATTACAAATACAACATCGCTAGTAGATCTACAGCCGATAAGAAGTTAAAGTAGAATAGAGACTCGAATAAGCGCCAGAAATCTATCGAGGGTAGGATTCTACTTTAGCTTCTTATCGGCTGTAGAGCTACTAGTGATATTGTATTAGATAAGCATGTAAAATCCTACTGTACTATGGATGGCTTTTGCAATAAAACACGCCTATTCTATATAAATCTATCATATACATTTCATATATTCATATATTTCAATATTTTGGCAAAATAATTAAATACAGTAGCTTACCAACCTTCGCTTATAAAGTTAACTGATTTATTATTTTGATAACAGAAATAAGAGCATGAGTACTAACAAATAAAAATACATAGCTTTTTCAAATAAATTCTGTATTTTCAATTTAATTTCTAATCTTTCATATGTTTATAGTCTGAGCGTACCTTACTAACATAGACTTACAAACATTTTTGTCCATGCGTGATTAATCCATACAAATCTTATTATAGAATAAATTGTAGTGTAAGCGAACCGTAGGAAAAATAAAGAGAGTGGAACCATATGGAACTGTGTGAAATACTTCATTTTCAGTCAGTTTCGTTCTTTAGAACGATTAGTATTGAAATAAGTGATTGATTGGTTTCATGTTTCAAAGCTATGTTTAATTCTCTTCTCATTTCATTTGAATGAGAATAAGTTGGATGAACGAAACATATTTCTTTCCTTTGAAAGACATAGACTAGATAGCTACATGAAACGATTGACATTGAGATAGATTGATTCGGTTTACTGCGGTTGCAATCACTCAATATTTTTGATGAACGGGTCAAAAAGAACGAATCAATCACGATTGACACAGGTCTAAAATGAATCCAAAACCAAAGGAAAATACAATAAACTCAATAATTAATTTAAAACTTAAAAAAACTACAATAAAACGTCAACACATAAACAATACCAAAAATGAAATAAAACTCCAATGAAAATTCATTAAACTAAAATAAAACATGACACAAACACAACACAAATAATGAATATTAATGTCAAAGAAAATGTTTGATATACAAGGCGAATGTATCGCTTCACTCAACCCAGAACCAACCCAAAGTCAACCCACAACATCAATCAATAATACCAGCAAGTACAACATAACACATAAATTTACCCATATTAGCAACCATGGAAGTCAATTTTAATTCACAAAAAAAAACATCCATTCAATCACTTCACACAACACACATTTTAATTCAACTTTAAAAATGAAATTATATACAAATATAATTAAACTCACTCCATTAGTCACCACAAAATGAAATCCTTTTATAAAAATAGCAAAAACAAAATAATGGGGGCAGGCAGTACCACAGCATTGGTTCCCATCATACATCACTACATCAAATGTAACACCACCGTCATCACATCGAGAAACTGGAATAAAAAAAAAAATACATAAATCACATATGTAGGTACATTGCAAATAAATGAACAATGAACAACTAAATACAAAATTAAAAACAACATAATATGTAATTTCTACAACTTAAACTAATAAAATAAAACAAATGTAAAATATGTACCTATAACCCGTGTAGTACACAAACATCGTCATCGATATAGAGAAAAAAAATAACAATGAAGAAAATTTACAACGACGACTGCGATTGGTCAATATTTGACAGACGGAAGTTGGAACCAAATTATATTCCAGCGGTTTTCCAATGAACTGAAAGCTCAACTTGGGCCTGCGTTACACTTATCCTTTGGTGACGTCAGCGTGTTTACACGATACAACACTTTTTTTTATTTGATTATTAAAATCAAGATAATTTAAATACTGAAAATTCTTGTTTTTTGTTTAATGTATCTTGTTTTTATTATTTAATAATAATGATTCTCATTACATGTGAGCTCAAAGGCACGTAAAGAAGATCCGACACGCTGCATGTGTTAATTGAAGCTACTTTTCTGAGAAAAGTTCAATCGTCGTCGCATAGTCATTTAAGGTACAAGTTCGAAAGAGAGGCTAACACAAACTCGTTTACTACGTTCACTGGCGGGGCAGAATCTTGAATGCTGCTTCACCACCTACGTCACAACAACCACTCTGAATTCGGCCACTGTGACGTCCTCCCAAAACTTACCATTTATACCATTAAAACTTACAAAATGTCTAATCCTCAAAGTTATATGAAGGGCAACCGAATAAATATATTTACTGGATTATTATCAGCCCAAGTGAATACAAGTGTTTTATTTTGAGAGTTATTTGAGAGTTTTTTTTAGCGATTTTTTTGGGCAATTTTTAAATTACAATTTAGCGAATTTAACGCTTAACGGTGTATGAGAACGAGACAAAAGTCATTTGCCCTTTTAAATGCATTACGTAGCTCAGCCGACGAAGAACTACGGAAATGGTACATTCAATCAAACACGCAATACAAAAATGTATGTCTTTCGAAAAAACTTAATTTTGAAAATAGTCAAGCTTAATTACTTGGTAAAACAAAGAACACAAAGGAAATTTGGAGCATTACGAAAGAAATAAATGGTTCACAATATATAATATGCACAGGTGTATCCGCAGAAGATCTTTCCATTAATTGTTCGAGCCTTTTACTAAACAAATCGCACATAACTTTTGCTTACGCGGAACCATTTATTATCGATGATATATTGGACACGGAAATATCTGCTCTTGAGATAAAAACAGTTCTTCGAAAAGCTAAAAACGGGAAAGCACCAGGTGACGATGGAGTTCCCTACGAACATTTTAAAAATGCATCTCAAACTTTTGGTAGTTATTTGATAACACTTCTAAACAAGATTCTTGTAAATTCTCAAGTTTCATCTTCCTTCAAAAAAGCTGTTATTTTTCTAATACATAAGAAAGGTGCCTTAAATGACGTCGAAAATTACCGAGGTATTTCATTTATGAATATCATAGCGAATTTTTTTTGTGGAGTTCTTGTTGATCGATTGGAAAAGTGGGTATAAGAAAAAAATATATTAACGGATTTCCAAGCTGGGTTTAGGAAAAACTATTCAACGGTCGATCAAATTTTGTCTTTGTTGTCAATAGTTAAGGGATTGCATGCTAGAAATAAGAAGGTGTACGCGTTGTTTGTGGATTTCAAATCAGCGTTTTATTTAGTTAATCGAAATGCTTTGATATACAAACTTTCACAACTAGGTTAATCGACCAGATTTCTCCATGTGATTAAAAATATGTATACTGATACAGAGGCTAAAGTTTGGGATGGAACACATTTTTCTGAATGGTTTAAAACTGATGCAGGTGTTTAGCAAGGTTGTCCACTAAGTGCGCTTTTGTTTGCATTGTTTATAAACTTACTTACTTTTGATGGCGCTCACAGCCCAGGATGGGCTTCGGCCTCAACTAACAAGCCCCTCCAGCCAGCTCTGTCCCTAGCTAGCCGCTTCCAGTTGCGCACACCGAGTGCTTTGATGTCGTCATTCACTTGCTTTCGCAAGTGTTACGGGTTCTTCCTCTGCTGCGTACCCCATCAGGGTTGGATTCGAAGACTCGTCGGGCAGGTGCGTTGCTGTCCATACGCTCCACGTCCCCCAGCCATCTCAGCCGCTGTATTTTCAGCTTTTTGACCAGGTCAACGTCGCTGTATAGCCCGTATAGCTTGTCGTTGAATCTTCTCCTCCATACTCCTTCGATACACACCGGACCGAAAATCACACGAAGAATCTTCCTCTCAAAGCACCCTAGCTGATTTTTATCCGAATCTTTCAGTGTCCATGCTTCTGACCCATAAAGCAGGACCGGGTTGATTAGGGTTTTGTATAAAGTCTCCTTGGTTCTCTGAGAGAGGGCCTTACTACTTAAATGCCTTCTTAGACCGAAGAAACAGCGGTTGGCAAGAGTAATTCTTCGCTTGATCTCTGCACTGATGTTATTCTGCGATGTAATAGTGGATCCCAGGTAGACAAATTCCTTGAAAACTTCGAAGTTATATCTGTCCATCGTGATATTTTGCCCGAGTCGACGATGTGTTGAGATTCCTCTCTCGATGACGGCATAAACTTCGTCTTGTCCTCATTAACCGCCAATCCCATTCTAGCCGCCTCCGATTCAATGCTCGCAAATGCTCCTGCCACAGCTCGCTTCGTTCTGCCGACAATGTCTATGTCATCCGCATATGCAAGCAATTGAACGGACTTTTGATAGATTGTACCGCTGGTGTTGACATGTGCGTGGCGTACAATGGCTTCAAGAACGATGTTGAATAGGTTGCATGATAACGCGTCGCCTTGCCTCAATCCTTTCTCAACATCAAAGGAATCGGTGGTGTTCTTACCAATTTTGACGAAGCAGCGAGATTTCTCCATCGTCATCCTGCACAAGCGGACGAGTTTGGCAGGGATGCCGAGACTCGACATGGCTCTGTATAATTCGTCCCTTTTCACGCTATCATACCCGACTTTAAAATCGATAAAAAGGTGGTGTGTATCGATCTAGAATTCCCGGGATTTTTCTAAAATCTATCGGAGTGTGAACATTTGATCGACGGTTGACTTGCCTGGCCTAAAACCGCACTGATAAGGGCCGATCAGATCGTTGACAAAAGGTTTTAAGCGGTCACACAGGATGGCCGACAAGATTTTATAAGCGACGTTTAGGAGACTAATTCCTCTGTAGTTGGTACATTTCAGAACATCTCCCTTTTTATGGATGGGGCACACTATACCGAGGTTCCATTCATCGGGCATACTTTCCTCCGACCAAATTTTGCAGATGAGCTGGTGTATGCTCCTAGCCAATTCATCTCCCGCTGATTTAAATAGTTCGGCTTGTAAGCCATCCGCACCAGCAGCCTTGTACGACTTAAGTTTGGATATCGCCAGCCGCACTTCGGTTAGGTCGGGTGGACGGAACTCTTGGCCATCATCATCCAAGTTGAATGGAGCGTTCTGCCTATTAGCGGCATCTTGGCTGTCTTCGCCATTAAGCAGTCTAGAGAAGTGTTCTTTCCAGATCCTCAGCACTGACTGTGTGTCTACTACCATATTCCCACTCTCATCTCGGCAGGCTTCCGTTCTAGCCTTGAATCCTTGGGTGGATCGCTTCACCCTCTGATAAAATTTTCGAACATATCCCCTACCGCTACAACCCTCAATAGACTCTACCGCCCGCTTCTCGTGCTCTCTCTTTTTCCTCCTGAGAAGTCGGCGTTCCTCTTTTCATTTCAGCTCGTAGAGCTCGCGGGCCACTCTCTCAGCAGCTCTTGTTCGAGTCTGCAGCATTGCCTGGTAGGCCTCGTCCTTAGCTGCATGCGCTAGCCGGCACTTCATCGAACCAGGGGTTTCGTTGTATTCGCCTAGTGAAACCCAGCACATCAGAGGCGGCACTTCTGATGGCTTGTTGACAGTGTTCCCACTGGTCCTCTGCACTTGATGCTGGTGGCGGACCTCCTGAGAGATTAAGAGTTACGTGGTCTGCAAAAGTTCTGGCAGTCTCTTGCGATTTAAGCTTCTCGACATCGAATCTTTTCACAGCATCTGCTCTGCGTTGTCGCGTCATGGATATCTGCATACGTAGTCTAGCTACCACCAGGTAGTGATCCGAGTCAATGTTGGCCCCTCGGAACGTTCGGACGTCCAAGATACTGGAAGCATGTCTCGCGTCTATCGCAACGTGGTCGATTTGGTTGACGGTTACTTGATCACGCGACCGCCAAGTCCCCTTGTGTATATTGAGGTGTGGGAAGTAGGTGCTTGAGATGATGACATTTCGCCCCACCGCAAAGTCTGCCAGCCTGTGTCCGTTGCCGGAAATTTCGTCGTGTAGGCTGTGTCCTCCGACTATCGAACCAAAGATGCCCTCCTTTCCGAATCTTGCATTGAAGTCACCAAGAATGATCTTCACGTCGTACTTCGGTCACATAGCATACGTTGTCTCCAGGAGATCGTAGAATGCTTCTTTGGTTGAGTCCTCTCTCCCTTCATGGGGGGCATGAACACAGATCAGCGAAATGTTCTTAAATTTGTTCTTGATGCGGATTGTGACCAGGCGCTCGCTTACACTTCGGAAGCCCAAGACTTCTTGCCAAAGTCTTCCCCTTATCACAAAACCACAACCAAGGAGCCGCTGACCCGGTTCCTTCAGGCACCCGCCGTAGTAGATGTCACACGTTTTCAGTCTCCATCCCATCGCACTTCCTTGATGGCTGTTATGTCAGCCTTTAGCCTGTTTAGGTTCTCCACTAATGGTGTCAAATCGCACGATCTAGGCGGCCAATTGACCGGCTCGAAACGTGAAATTAACTGTTCACCAAACTCGCCTCGCAATTGCGCCATTGTGTCGCGTGCTGTGTGGCATGTGGCACCGTCTTGTTGAAACCACATATCATGCAAGTCAAGAACTTCCATTTCGGGCAAAAAAAAGTTTGTTATCATCGCTCGGTAGCGTTCACCACTGACAGTAACGCTGCGATTCGCATCATCTTTGAAGAAATATGGCCCAATAATGCCGCCGGCCCATAAACCGCACCAAACAGTGGCTTTTTCGGGATGCATTGGTAGCTGTTGCAATGCTTCTGGCTGATCTTCACTCCAAATGCGGCAATTTGGCTTATTTACGTACCCATTCAACCAAAAATGAGCCTCATCGCTGAACACAATTTGTCGATAAAAAAGCGGATCCTCGGCCAGCTTTCCAAGAGCCCATTCACCAAAAATTCGGCGTTGTGGTAGGTCGGCTGGCTTTAGTTCTTGCACCAGCTGTATCTTAAAAGGCTTAACGCCCAAATCCTTCCGCATAATTTTCCACGTAGTGCTGTAACAAAGGCCTAACTGCTGGGAACGGCGCCGAATCGACATTTCGCGGTCTTCTGTCACACTAGCTGATACGGCCGCAATATTTTCTTCACTACGCACAGTACGTAAACGTGTTGGTGGTTTAATGTCCAACAAAGTAAATTTGGTGCGAAATTTGGTCACAATCTTCCGAATAGACTGCTCAGAAGGTCGAGAATGCCGACCATAAAATGGAAGCAGCGCGCGATGAACATTTCGAACCGAGCACGAATTTTGATAGTAAAATTCAATAATTTGCAAGCGTTGTTCATTTGTAAGACGATCCATGGTTAAATTGCAAACCAAACTGAAGCTGTTTGACAGTAACACAAGGTACTAAACTTACGTCAGCTGTCAAAACCAGTGTTGCCAAAACAAACCAGCTAAAAAATCACCCGTTATATGCTGTCATCGAGAGAGGAATCCATCATCGTCGACTCGGGCAAAATATCACGATGGACAGATATAACTTCGAAGTTTTCAAGGACTTTGTCTACCTGGGCTCCACTATTACATCGCAGAATGACATCAGTGCAGAGATCAAGCGAAGAATTACTCTTGTCAACCGCTGTTTCTTCGGTCTAAGAAGGCATTTAAGTAGTAAGGCCCTCTCTCAGAGAACCAAAGAGACTTTATACAAAACCCTAATCATCCCTGTCCTGCTTTATGGGTCAGAAGCATGGACACTGAAAGATTCGGATAAAAATCTGCTAGGGTGCTTTGAGAGGAAGATTCTTCGTGTGATTTTCGGTCCGGTGTGTATCGAAGGAGTATGGAGGAGAAGATTCAACGACGAGCTGTACGAGCTATACAGCGACGTTGACCTGGTCAAAAAGATTAAAATACAGCGGCTGAGATGGCTGGGGCACGTGGAGCGTATGGACAGCAACGCATCTGCCCGACGAGTCTTCGAATCCAACCCCGATGGGGTACGCAGCAGAGGAAGAACCCGTAACAGGTGGCGCAATCAAGTGAATGACGACATCAAAGCACTCGGTGTGCGCAACTGGAAGCGGCTAGCTAGGGACAGATCTGGCTGGAGGGGCTTGTTAGTTGAGGCCGAAGCCCATCCTGGGCTGTGAGCGCCATCAAAAGTAAAGTAAGTAAGTACTAAAAATGTGTTTTAATGAAAAATCAACTTAATTTTTCGTACTTTAAATTCAAAAGTTAATGAAGAATTTATATATTTTAAAAAACAAATGATGCACATTTATAGGTGTAACATTCTTCTACAAACATGTGATCATTTTGTGGGGCAATTTAATAAAATTTAATAAAATAAATCACAAAAAAGCACCATGTAGCCAACTTAAGAGGTTACAAACTTGAGTAATACTTAATAGTTGATAACAAATGATACATGAATTTGAGGAAGAAATTTGTAACCTCAATTTATGTTTTAAATTTTTTGCAAAATCTTAAAAAAAATCATACTAAAAATGTGATTTAGTGAAAAATCAATTCAATTTTTGGTACTTTAAATGCAATAGTTAAAAAAAAATTGATAAATTTTGAAAAACAAGGCCAACACACCAATTGCTCTAATCCCATTTATAAATATTGCTTATAAATGTTAAGTGATTATTTCAACAAAGGCCAATCTAAAATTAGTTTTATTGATTTATTTACCAGAAAATCATGCTTTTTCAACGAATTTATTTTTATAATTTCACCACATTTAAAAATTATAAATCCTAAAAATCTGATACAAATTTTGATATATAAAACATAACTGTGCATTGCTCACAGTGAACAAGACATGAGCGTTGTACAAAGCTTGGCTTTGAGATTTGACGTTTCAAGTGCGTAGGAGTTTTTTGCCTGGTTTTTGTTGAATGTGTAAGTGAATGTTGGAAAATATAATAAGTAGTGGTGAAAGGCAAATGAATGCATGATATAATTTTCAAGTAATAAAAATGCGCTGGTTGTTGATTGGATTGTGGTGGAAGGTAACCAATCATGTTTGATTAACATGGTCGGTGGAATATTAGTTATGTTGAAATCAACAAGGAGTATACTTTCACAATCTCCCAAATCAGTGAGAAACATTCGCTCCGTAGAGTGAATCATTCACAATGATATCAAAAATGGAAACAGCAATGCTAAATAACAGCAAAAACTGCCGTTTTACAGCTCCTTTCTTCTGTGCTTTGCAGGTCGTGTGTCGAAATGTCACAATCTAAGGGCACCAATCGATTAAGGAGGGTGTTATTACCCACTGTCTCGGCCAGCACTTTAGCACTAACAGAAGCTAAGAAATTTTACTTTTCAATTTAACAGGTGTGGAAATGTCAAGATCTGAGAGCAGAGATCTGTATTTTACCTTATGTCACGGCCAACACTCTAAGTCCAGTGGTAACCAACAAAATCGAAAACGACAGTTGACAGTAATGGTGGCGAAATGTCAAAAATCCAAAAAACCATACAAATTTTTCAAATATTTTTTTACAAGTAGGTGTCTTTAGCATAGATATTTAGAAGTACGTGAATATTTAGTTAAGCTTTTATATTAATAATAATTAACACTTGCACAATATTTCTATCCCTTGCAAGTTGAGAACATGAATGATGTTGGAAATTTATTGATATCGGGTGTTTAATTACCGCCTGCGTATTATAAGTAGGTATATGATGTAGTTTGTATTTGTAAGTATTTTAAGAACAAAGTGGACGGCGGCGCTGTGTTGCGGCGATCCCTTTCATAAATAGCATTTAAATGGTCTCACAGATTGTGTTTTATGACTCACATCTGTTTTGTATTATCTTTTATGAATAAGGGATGCATCGAGGTCACATCGTCGTTATCCACTTTGCAACCTTTTTAGTGTTAGTTTAGGATAATAACAAACTAGAGATAAGATAGGTTAAGAAATGTATATATATATATGTTATCTACGTATAAGAAATAGTTGTAATGTAGAATAGTTTCCTTTGAATAAAACAGAATACTTTGTACCACAAAAGCGAGCGGTCATTTTATCAAATTTATTTCAGAGATATTCACGATAGCAGAAATATTTTCAAGGAAAACTATTTTCCACGGGAAATTTTTTTTCAACATTTGTTAACAAACAATTCTTTAAGAAAAGGGACCCGGGCAACGGCGGGTGTTTCCGCTAGTATTTATATATTCTTTGAGTCGTAGACCCTTGTACTCTACCTTCAGACACCTGAAAATTTCTAATACTGTGGAATGGAGTTTTTCCACTTGTCCATTCAACTCACTACGATGAACAGGGGTACGGTACAATTCTATACCTAGCATAGTTATAAAATTAAGCAAAGCTCCTTTCATTGTCGGTCACCAAGATTTTGGGAACCGTGAAATAGTGCAGAGTTTTTGTAATTTTGTCCCTTAGGTGACGATTTTTTATGTAGAACAACTTACCAAATTTAGAGAATTTATCTATACAACTTATAAACTTCTCATTTTGTACTTCCACGATATCCAAATGTAAAATTTTGCAAAGGTATGAAGGTATAGGTGTCGCCTGGAATTCTGGGGCTAACAGGATGTCGATCGTATTTTTTGAGCTTGCACACCTCGCAAGCGGTGGTATATTTTTTAATTAGGCTATACAACATCCTTGGGAAGTAATACCTTTCATAGGGTACATAATCAATGTAAGGACACGATTTGGATTTTTTAAATCCTCGATCATCCTATGTGTAACCCGGACCCGCAGTTTGTAAGTCACAAAATTCTCAAAATAGGTTTCTTGAAGAAGAGCTAAATGTGACTCAGTGATTTTTATTCCATTCAAAATATTAGGTCTTAATTTTGCTTTAAGTATAGTGACCAGATTTCTTTGAAGCAAAGGCGGGACATTTTTTCAAAACTATGCAGACGGTAGAAATTATGATTTTTGTAGGTACAAAATTAAAATAGTTGGAGCTGATGGCAAAGCCAAAGCTTTTAAATTCATTATTTTTGTAAAACAATGATAAGAAAAATAGAAGTAAATGAATAACTGTGACCGCATTATACCAGGAAGACTCAAAATATATTCCACTAGTTTTAAAATATTTTTAAAGGGAACTTCTCTAGTTGAAAAATGTTGAAAAATGTCTACCCCGCTCAAATCAATAGACACATTTGAAAACGGGACGAATGGTCACTATAGCTTTGTAATGCCACATAGTGACGAAAGCAACCAGGATAAGAATGTTCGTGAGTTTCTAGTCCTTTCCCTATTTTTATTACTATTTGGTTGCAAAACACATTCAATGGTGCCTTCACATGAGGAATCAGATCGGTGCTGTCTTGTTCGCCACTATGCATGGTACCTATAGATGATCGTTCTTCGCTTGCTGTTTCTGTCATGGACTTGTTTTCCTCTCCTTCATGACCTTCGCTAGCGGTATCCGTCACGGAACGGTTAACCATCCGTTGAGTCAGACAAGTGATTTACCTCAGTTCTAGGTCTTGATAGAGCATCTGGAACTACGTTAGATTTACCTGGTTTGTAAACCAGTTCATAGCTGTATTTCTCTATCCGTGACTCCCACCTCTCAAGTTTCGCATTAAAATTATGATTTCCCAAGGCAAATGTCAACGGTTGATGGTCAGTATGAATTCGTATATTTTTTGCTCCATAAACATAGGAGCGAAGGTTATCAAGAGCTCACACGATAGCCGGCATTTCCTTCTCGTTTGCTGCAAAATGTTCTTCTGTCTTGTTTAATGACCTAGAGATGAATGCAATTGGCTTATCGAGGCCCGAATGCTCTTGTGACAATCAGCCCCGATCGCATAATCTGAGGCGTCTGTTGTTAGGTTGAATGTTTTCTCAAAGTCTGGGAAAGCCAAAACTTCGGATGACGTGAGCAGGCCCTTAAGATCTTGAAATACCCGTAATGCTTCTTGGTCTAATTCGATTGGGACACGTTTCGATTGATTTGCCTTCACAATCAATCAATTTGCGATTTTCGCATAGTCGCGAATAAACTTCCGGTAGTATGAAGTGAAGACCAAGAAACTTTTCAACTCCTTAAGATTTTCTGGAGGAATTATTTTCTAGATTGAGTCGATCTTTTTAAGTTCAGCTGTCTTCGAAAATATGAACCGTTTAAGAGTAATACGTGAAAAAAGAGCTTTTCGACATTTTAGGTTTTTTGAAATGTCGATATCTTCTTAACGGTGAGGCCTAAGAAAAAAATGGTCATAACTTTTTTTTTTGGCGGACAGCATGATCTGCATGAATTGATTCTCGATAGCACCTATCGTTTCGGAGTTATAGGTGAAAACCTGATTTTTTTGACATTCAACCTTGAATATCTATTGGCGCATGTGCGATTTGGCAATGAACTTTTGCGACTATATTTTTCATGCTAAAATAAAGATAATTGCATTTCAAAATATTCATTTGGATTTTTTGGGGCAGAAATAATGCAATATTCCTGGTTTAACAGTGCACTTTTCAAACACGTTTGCCGCGGTGTTAGTCTCTACTTTTTCGTCTGCCATTTTGGAATTTGCTATCCTTAGACATAAGTATTAAAATATAAAAATCGTTATCCATGTACCTTATGATTTTTTTTTACCAAAATTTGACAACTTTAACGACGTCTGCCAGCCACTTAGCCTCTCGCAAACCGTCTGCCATTTTGTTTCACATTTCTTGATGATGGACAGAACATATGTATATTTGCGTTATCAGAATCCATATACCTAATTAATTTTTTTTCACCAAAATTTTGTAGTCAGCTCTCCGTCTAAGCAGTCCATTGGTGTGCTTGATCGATGGTAATGTAAGTAAATACATATCAGTCAACTAATAATTATTTTCAATCAAAACTTTTTGTGTTTGCTTGTACTTCTGATAAGTTTTACGTACAAATTTATCAGTTTTGTTGACGGTCATTGAAATATAAATTCTTCCTATTAGATTAATTTGTAAACGAAAAACACAAACAAAATTATGTATAGTAATTGGTTTTGTTATTGTTTTCCGTGTAAATATTGTGCTGAGTTTCTATACACTCTCTCAAAAAACACGGCTAATATAAAGAATTTAATTTCAATGAAGGCCAACAAAATTGATAAATCTGTACGTAAAACTGTGAACCGCAATCCGCAATCACAAATGTGTACCACACTCACGCTAGAACTATATACCTTTGGTAACTTGAAATTTTCACTAAGACCGCTTTCACACAAGGAAACAGAGCTGCCAGAAATTTGCTAGTTTGTAGGCGAGAAGGGTGTGACCTGAAACTTTTTTTCTTTCCCCTTACGCCCTTCTCGCCTACAAACTAAATATTGCTGGCAACTCAGTTTCCTTGTGTGAAAGCGGTCCAAGTTGCGCCAAACTATTCAAGGTCGATTCACAATGGGACGAGTAAACACGGCCAGAGCCTTAGTTAATTTTCACATACCTGTTGCTTTCTTTATTCTTTATTGATTTCTTCAAATGTCAGGAAAGCGATTTGGAGTGACGTGACGACGAGAAACGCTTCTTTGTGCATATCCTCGTATTCTTTAATGGTCTGAAATCGGTTTGACAACTACGACGAGTTCTCGTCACGCTCACGTCGCGTTCTACCGTCGCTTTGCGATTTGTGAATCGACCATCATTTTTCTTTTGATTTGTATAGCATTCGTTCATGAGTTATTTTATTGTTTGAAAAAACAGCTACTTAAAAATTTGATGTCTATACAGAAACCTCTGCAAAAACACCGGAGAATAATATATATTGTTTCAGTGTAAAAAAGAACACGAACATTCCAATAATTTAAACCCGAATTATATGTTTTTATTGCTACGACTTTGAATGAACTTGTTGTTTTCTTTTTCAAGCAAACATCCAAAGCTTCGAGTTGGAAGCAGTATAAACGAGTTTACTAGAAGCATATCAGTTCCAACAGAACGATCAACGAGTAAATCAGATGCAATAGTAAAACACCATTCAAGCAGTAACTGTAATACACCTACAACACCAGAACTTGAGTAAGTATTAGCAATTAAAAATATTTTATTAACCCCCAGTTTCACGGTGGGAGTTTAAACTTAAGATCAGCTGAACCTTAAACTGAGTTTAAGTTTTTGGTTTAACTCTTCCGTTTTCACAGTGAAATCTGATCTTCAGATCAGTTGAACTTCGTTTAACTAGGTTTTATGAAAAAGAGTTGGCAGCATTGTACGTTTTTGCTTCGCCAAGTGACGTATTGGAAACAGTACGTAGCTTTCCTTGTATATTCTTTCTCTTTCTGAAGCAAAGAAAACGCGAAACAGCAAATATTATTTTGGGTTGTTGATAATTTGTCGACATTTTTTTTTTCAAGTGACACGAACAAAATTATAAAAAAAGGAAAATAAACCAATAATTGTGCAAAAAAAAAAAAATAACAACTTTAACAGCAGACATGGATTTGCTAATGGAATTAGTTATGAAAAATAAGTAAATAAATTCCATAATGTATTATGTATAGTGGTCCCAAACGTTGAACTTAGGTTTAAACGGCAGAATGATCTCGGTTAACTTAAACTAAGAATTCAACTCAGTTCAAGGTTTAAACGAAACTGTGAAACCGAATAAATTGTTAATCTGAAGTTTAAACCAAAAGTGGAGTTTAAACTTGCACCGTGAAACTGAGGGTTAGGGTATTCATGCAACGTCGTAAGACACTAGATAAGCTTACGATTTGGTTAAATTTATCATTTGGTTAAAGAACTGTGAAATTTTGCATGGGAAATGGTTTACACACTTTGGTTAAAATTATCCAAGGATTTTGATGGGGAAAACTAACCAAATTTGTTTGGTTAAACTTATCCAAACGTCATTGCGACTTTTAGAATAAGGCGTGTTCAGAAATATGATGTACATACTTAATATGATTTCTCGCTCAGAGAAATAAAGAAAACTCGAACCGTATTCTGTAATTATCGAATCGCGATTAGTTGGTGAAAAAATTTGTGACTGAAAAAGTAGTTTACGCAAGAAAAAATAATAAGGTCGTCTACATTTAAAAGCCGTTTCACACTAACCCACTGTGTATTAATACATGGCAAATTAAAAGTGCGAAGGAATTCCATGTGACTGCCAAATTTGTGGGAAAGAAATGACTTCATATTTTGCTTCCACCCTTGCTTGTATTAGTACATTATCTTAACCTAAAAAAAGGGTGATAAAATGTGGGATAGAATTAGAACCATTCCTACAATTTTTGTTTGTATGTACGTCGAATCGTATGTTTGTCAAATAGTGTAGGATAGAATATTGCGTTGTGTGGGATGGGCTGCCAAATTTTTTTTCCACACTATTATACATGATTTCCTTCCCACTTTTTTGACATGTGTTAATACACAGTGGGATAGTGTGGAAGGGCTTGAATCAAAAAATAGGAAAGCTTCTTTTCGTAAACTATTAAGGTGGAATTATAAAGGTTCTCCCCACTCAATGCGAGCCATTTGTTGACGACGACGAAACTACATCAACAACGTGTTGTTATTGTTGTTTTCTTTTTTATCAACGAATGATTTGCATTGCTTTGGTTGATCCTTAATAGTCGGAAGCTGTCAGAAGCAGATATCATAAACGACAAAGCAGGGTCAAAAGGCCACGGGCCAAAAGTCCATAAATCAATTGTGAGCTTTTGACCCACTCCAATGGCTCAAAAGTCCATACAAAAACCTTGTGGACTTCTGGCCCTTTGATTGTGGATTTCTGACCCACTTTAGTGGATCACTTTATAGATAGTTTTCTTTAACAATACTGCTTTGGGTGGCCCGCTTCGCGGGTTTAAGGATTTTAACTCCCTTTTCGGGTCCTCTGTCCCGCTCACGCGACTCCTTCGCTCCGCTTAGGGTATGCTCAGTCGTCTGGCAGGCGCCTATGTTGTCAGTCGATCTGTTTTCAAAGTTTTTTTCTACTAAACAGTACTATGGGTGGCACGCTTCGCGGGTTTAGGGATTTTAACTCCCTTTTCGGGTCCTCTGTCCCGCTCACGCGAATCCATCGCTCCGCTTAGGGTATGCTCAGTCGCCAGGCAGGCGCCTATGTTGTCAGTTGGTGTGCTTTAAGTTTACAAGTAGTGAAGAGTATACAAATTAATTCTTAACAAAATAAATAAATAGTTTTTAATTGTTCTACTTTTTTCAATATTATAATATGAAATTATTGTGGACTTATGACTCACTTTGTTTCTAAAATTATTGAATATTGACCCTTTTTTATGTGGACTTTTGACCCACTTGAGTGGGTCAAATCTCCACAATACAATTGTGGACTTCTGACCCACCCAATTGGGACAAAAGTCCATTATGGACTTTTGGCCTGTGGACTTTTGACCCTGCTTACATCATAAACCAATAAAAATCAAAATCAGAATCAGAACTGAGCCATAATTCGTTGTATCACTGTTAAGATGCACTACGGGATGCTCCTCACTACCCAAAGCAATAGCTTACGCAAATCAAGAAACCGACATTATAGGCGCACCATCGAATATTTTTGCATTCGCTCATTTTCGTGCGACCACTACCGTGAGCCTACGAGTACTGCAGTTCCATCGTATAGGTATTTTGCATTTTTGCAACGTTCCCAGGCATTCGGCTCCTATTTCGCGTTGTTTCGGGAGAGGTTCTTCATTTAAAAATAACTTGGGAATCTAATGGTATGTGTCCACTTGTCATTAAAGAGGCGCAAAATGACAAACTTTCCAGGACAGGGTGGCTTTAACCAACACAAAAAGCAAAGAAAGTAGTAGTAGCGAGCAAGTATAACTCATCCTGTCTTGGAAAGTTTGTCAATTTGCGTCTTTTCAATGGCAAGTGGAAACCTAGCATAAGAACGTCTAATCTGTCACATACCAAATCTGTCAAATAAACGAACAGCTGTTTCAGTTACACAGAATTTACCAAATGAATAAAAAGGTCGTTCATGCAAACTTATCATTTTACACAATTTTTAAACTTACGACTTTGCATGAATACCCGTATTATACAAAAAAAAATTATGAATATTAATTTTCAGTTTTTTCACATCAAAAGGCACGGTAGTAACCAGTCAAGTTCTGGCACTACACCCTTTTTACAGGATCAAACTCAGGCGATTTTCGACCCCCTCTTACTGCATTACCAATAAAGTCAGAAACTTCATACTCGAAACATTTTCTTAAGCTCACCACGTTTAGGCAACTCACCTAAATTCAGTTCCTTAGCATCAGTGGTTCCCGAGATGACAGATCATCTAAATTATTGAGCACTTCCCGACATCGTAGAATATTGTAAAATTAAAGATTTTCTATTCAGGAGGGAATTGAAATAAATTACTTGGAGCACTTCTGATTGTCGTAGATTGATGAAATTTGGTACCAGAGGTAGGGCTTAAAGTGCAGGTAGAGGCAAAGTTTTAAAATTTGAGATTTTTCATTCAGTGGGCGGGCGTGGTATCTGCCCATTTTTGATATAAATAATTTGGAGAACTTTTAACTGTCGTGAAATGATGGGATTGGGTACAGCGGTAGGACTTGAACTGCAAACAAAGGCTAAATTTTAAAATTTGACATTTAACATTCAGGAGCGCGGCATCCGCTCATTTTCTCAGAATTGTTATTAATTATATGGATCACTTTGGATTGTTGCAGAATAAAATTTGGAAGACTGGTAGATCATGTGGTCAATACATAGGAGATATTGGAAAATTTTAAATTATCCATTCAGGAGCGTGGCATCCGCCCATATTCTCTGAATTTATAACAACTATATAGAGAACTTCTGATTGTCGTAGAATGATGAAATTTGTTAGAGCGATAGGAATTGACATGCAAGCAAAGGGAAAATAAAAAATTTGAGATTTTACATTCAGAGGGCGTGGCAACCACCAATTTTAACAGAATTAATATTAAATATTTTGAGAGCACTTCCGGTTGGTGCAGAATTATGAAATTTGGCAAAGCGGTTAGTTTTCAGGTGTATACAAACAAAAAAGTTGAAATCATGAAATTTTTCATGCAGGGGCGTTTCATCCACCCACTTCTTATCAATAATTACAATTTCTTAACTGATTTCTAACTTATGAAAATGGGTAGAGGGGTAGGTAGTATATACAAAAAGTATACAATAAAAACCTACTTTTCCTTATGAGACTCTCATTGGGCGTTTATTCCACCCACTTTTCTGATAAAAAGAATATTTGCAAAAAGTAGTGAAATCACACCAAAAACATAAATGTTGAAAAAGTAACCAAGGTTTTCTATACAGGGTATCCCTTAATTCGTCAATAGTGTTTAAGGGCATGATTCTTGGGTAACAGTAAGGGCGTATCTCCAATTTTGATATCATTTATCGGGGATTTAAGAAAAGTCTTATTTTGGTGAACCTTGACACATGTTTACGTTAATTGCGCTGTTAGTAATAATGATAGAAACATCGTTTAGGCCGTAATTTTTAGAAGAAATACCAGCCTTTGTAACTGCGTTAAAATAAATTTTATATCTTTTCTGAGTCTTAAGATATTACGTTTTAAGCATGTTCCATTTTTCCTGCCCAAGCTAATTTTTTGAATTTGGAGTCAATTTTCTCCAAAAAAATGCGTAATCAACATGATGTTTTAATAATTTTTTTGAATGTATGTAACAATACTTAAAATAAAAGTCAGTAACAAGTTTGCCGAAAAACCCACAGATTTTATGATAATTTGGAAAAACAGCGGCAGGTAAAATTAAAAATAAAATGTTTTTTTTTAACTTTAAGCTCAAAAATCTATGAATACAATTTATTTGTGTGGTTTAAGATAATTTTGTAAGTATGTTTTACTAAAACAGTTATAACGGGTGCACTTGACATTCTTTGGTTTGAATACATACTAATTTTAGTAGCCACTTAAGTTGAATTCTACAAACTATCTGCAGTTGTTGTTAAATGATTTATCAGAACTATTGGAACCATTCTATAGGTTCAAACAGCTTCATCTTATTCCTAACTTGATAGTGCTTCAGCCCACTTTGCTCGAAAGGTGAAAAATTGACAACATTAAGAGTGAGCCGTAATTGTTGGATAGGAAAAAGTAAAAGCAGTTCAATGGTCTGCAAGATCACTTGACCCTACAATATTGGATGTTTTTGAATGGGGAAGACTGAAATAAATCATTTATTCAACCAAAATAGCAACTTAAAGTGAATTAGAAGAGCGCATGCTCAAAGCGTCCTCAGAAGTGAGGCAGTAGCTTAAATCATTAATAGGCGTGTTTTTTAGTGCCCTCTACGTTAGCCATGTTCCATGTTAAATACGATAACAAATATGCTTAGTTCGCGGCGATAAACATCTCTGCTTAAGAATTAAGCTAAAATAAAAACAGTACTTCCATACACTATTTTCTACGTTTTTCCGATGAATTCTCAACAAATGTCAAAAATTCATCCAAAAATTCATTAATTTAACAGATGGATCTGGAAGCACTGGTTGACTGACAGAAAAAAAAGTGAAAACCACATATTTTTTATTTGTTTAAATATAATTATTAATTTAAAATAGATAAACCAATAAATAAAAGAAAGACCTGGTCCAGGGAGGAGACGTTTCTCTTAATTTATCAAAATTTTAACGATATTTTGTTTGTATTTTTTTTGTTGACAAACAGTTGATAGATGCGATAGCCTTTCGATTCCTTTCAACGATTGGAGATAAAATCTTTTTTTTTGTGTTGTAAGGAATACGCTAAAAAAATAATTTTTTTTATGTGATTGTATGTGTGTGCAATTTGACAGGCCCTAACGCACAATTCTTTAATTTTTTTTTTGGAAAATGGAAAATTATTGAAATTCTATTTACATAATGTACATTACATATAGTAAATTTTATTTATTTTATTTTATTTTATTTTATTTTATTTACTGAACAACGTGAACTTTATACTTTTACAACACGAATATAATTGAATTGAACAAATTAACTGAAACAACGTAGACAATAGCCAGAGAAATGTCAAATCTTCCTAGTGTGTGTGTAAGTTGGTATAAATCTTTCTTAAATAAAAGATTTGATTTGTTTAAAAAATTTGATCTTTTCTTCTAAACAAATCAAATTTCCCCTTCACAGATTTGATTTTTTTGTTGAAAGGAAATCAACATAATATAGTTTCGTATCCATATAGGTTTCTGAACAACCAAGACAACTGAAATACAGTTATTTGCATTTCTTATTATTTTTCTAAAAAAATAAAAAAACACAACTGGACGACGGCAAATAAATCTCAATTTTGAAGTCAGGGGTTTGACATTTCGCTTGGTATACAAACGTATACCAGAATTTTTCGAAAGCATGAACAGTTTTCACACGAGTTTACAACAACACGAACCTATCCGGATAGCTCTACATAGATTTTTGATCGCGGCCAATGATCGTTTTTTTGTGCCATTATTTCTTAAGCTAACATAGAGGGCACAAAAAAACACGCCTATTATAATTTAGGGGACAAGTAGGTTAAACAATTTTGTGGGTGTTTAGTATGGTGAGAAAATGTATAAAGTTAGGCGTTAATGAACGAAATGAACAATATGACATCTCGCCACTGCTATCACGTATAATTCCTGATGGATTTAAACAAAGTGTTTCTGTTGGTTTTTTTATTTTCGTATTTGCTAAACAAATTTCTTTAGCACAAAAATCAGGGGTATGCCAATGCGCTGATGGATTTTTTTTTAATAACAGTTTCCCGTCAAATAAAGTTGTATGGACTCTGCCTTGGCAAAATTTAGTTTTTATCTGTGAACAGCTCCATCGGTACACTACACCTACTTGCCTTTCAAGGTTATATTCGGAACCATTTACTATTCATTTTCGGACACCTTTATTTGATTTAACTTCACTTATGCAATAACTCATCGCGGTAAGTTGTTCTGCTGCTCAGTCAATCTAAGTACTTAACAATCACCCTTATTATTACGGATTGGAGAGAATGTTGAAGTTTTGGTTTTATTTAAACGCCAACTGTTCCTCTAGAGCCTTGTCATTTTACTGTCGTTTTAGTAAAACGACAATCGTAATAGGGGTGATAATGTTTCGCTTAAGCCACTTGATACTACAATAAATGATAGCGGTAACACCGTTAGCCGTTACCTGCAATACAATAATTTTTGGAGAGTAAATATAATTTTGCTTTTGTGATCGAAAAATAAAGTGTACAGCGATGATCAAAAATAGCAGCCATGAGAACCTATTTTCATTTATTCCAGTTATTCTTAGATCTTGGATAACATTAAAACGTGAAAAATAGCTTCATAAAAAGGGCTTTAATTTTTATTTCGGTTGTGGTATCGTCTTAGTTGGAATGTTATTAGATTCACCATATGCCTACAATTTACCAAAGTCATGTTTTCCGATTGATGTACAACAATCTCCACCCTCTCCCCCTCAAGAAAGCCCTTTCCTACAAGATATTTTTATTCTCTTTTGATTTGATGAAGGAAGAAATTATTTTTTTTAAGGATTTTATGTACTATTTTCTACTTTGACAGGGTAACATGCTGTATCTTCAGCCAGTCAGAATTATCACACCAAAAACATAATTGTTAAAAAAGTAGCCAAGTTCATCTATATACAAAAACCTTTGCGCAACAAGTCAGCCGTAAAAAGTAGTGAGATCTAAAAGTACGCCTAATTCTAAGTTTTTTAATGTGAAATATCAAATATTTTAAGAAGAGTTATATGGAAGAACCTCTTAATTATCAGAGAAATATGTTATTAAATGATTACTGACATAAATTGAGTTGGTTTAATAGTCAAGTTTTCATTCAAAATTGAGTAATTAGGCAATAAAAGAAAACTTGTCAAGTAAATTAGCTCAATTTAAGTCGGTAATCATTAAATAACAGATTTCTTTGATAATTTTGAGGCTCTTCATATTACTCTACTTAAAATATTTGATAAATAAGATTAATAAAGTTAGAACTTGGCGTGCTTTTAGATCTAACTAATTTTTACGGCTGACTTGTTACGCAAAGGTTTTTGTATACAGGGTGTCCCTTAATTCGTCAATAGTATTTTAGGGCATGATTGTTGTGTGTATTCTAATAAAAAAATTGTTTTGCAGTAAAGACCTATCTCCAATTTTAATATCATTTATCGGGGATTTAAGAAAAGTCTTATTTTGGTGTACCCTGACCCAAGTTAACGGTAATTGCGCTGTTAGTAATAGATAGAAACTTCGCTTAGGTCTTAATTTTTAGAAGAAATACCAGCCTTTGTAACTGCGTTTAAATAAATTTTATATCTCGTCTGAGTCTTCAGATATTTAGTTTTAAGCATGTTCCATTTTTCCTGCTCAAGCTAATTTTTTGACTTTGGGGTCAATTTTCTCCAAAAAATGCGTAATCAACATGATGCTTAAATAAATTTTTTGAATGTACGTAACAATACTAAAAATAAAAGTCAGTAACAAGTTTGCCGAAAAACCCATAGATTTTATGATAATTTGGAAAAACAGCGGCAGGTAAAATTAAAAAAAAAAAATGTTAAGCTCGAAAAGCTATGAATAAAAAATGATATATGTGGTTATCGATAATTTTTATTTTATGTTTGAACTAAAACATGGTTATAACATGTGTTTGAATGAGTCCTTTTTGAATGCTACAGCCCGTTTTCGTATTTCACTGATATTGATATTAGGCGTGTTTCTTTGTGCCCTCTATGTTAGCTTAAGAAATAATGGCACAAAAAAACGCTCATCGTTGCTTAAGAAAAGAATTTTTTATCACTGATATAACATAATGACATTGGCCGCGATCAAAAATCTATGTAGAGCTATCCGGATAGGTGCGTGTTGTTGTAATCTCGTGTGAAAACTATCCATGCTATACAAAAAATTTTGGTATACGTTTGTATACCAAGCGAAATGTCAAAAACCCCTGACTTCAAAATTGAGATTTGTTTGCCGTGGTCCAGTTGTGTTTTTTTTATTTTTTTAGAAAAATAATTAAAATAATATAAACTAATAAGAAATGCAAATAACTGTATTTCAGTGAAGAATTTTGCCAAAAAATACTTTCAGGTAACCTATCTGGTTTTGGTTGTTCAGAAACCTATATGGATACGAAACTATATTATGTGGATTTCCTTTAAACAAAAAAATCAAATCTGTGAAGGGGAAATTTGATTTGTTTAGAAGAAAAGATCAAATTTTTTAAACAAATCAAATCTTTTATTTTAGAAAGATTTACACCAACTTGCACACACACTAGGAAGATTTGACATTTCTCTGGCTATTGTTTACGTTTGGCTTTTCAGTTCATTTGTTCAATTGAATAATATTCGTGTTGTAAAAGTATAAAGTTCACGTTGTTCAGTAAATAAAATAAATAAAATTTACCATATGTGATGTACATTATGTAAATAGAATTACAATAATTTTCCATTTTCAAAAAAAAAAAATTAAAGAATTGTGCGATCGGGCCTGTCAAATTGCACACACATACAATCACAGAGAAAAATTTATTTTTTTAGCGTATTCCTTACAACACAAAAAAATAGATTTGATTTCCAATCGTTGAAAGGAATCGAAAGGCTATCGCATCTGTCAACAAAAAAACTACAAACAAAATATCAATACAATTTTGATAAATTAAGAGAAAAGTCTCCTCCCTGGACTAGGTCTTTCTTTTATTTATTGGTTTATCTATTTTAAATTAATAATTATATTTTAACAAATAAAAAATATTTGGTTTTCACCTTTTTTTCTGTCATATTTTTTACGATCAGTAAACCCGTGCTTCCAGATCCATCTGTTAAGTTAATGAATTTTTGGATGAATTTTTGAAATTTGTCAATAATTGCTATGCAATTATTTGCATAGCAAACACGAAATGTTCTTCCCTTGTACTTTGACTTTTCTTTATAGAGTTGTCTATCATTGAGAAGATACACTAAATTAGTAACTCCAATTCGTAACTTTCAGATTCCATATTTTTTTTTTTTATAAACTTTATAAATTTCTAAACTCACTATCAACGATTGCAGACTGTACTTACTAATTTTTATAAATCTCAAGCAATGCAAACTGATTCTAGCTGTAAATTTTGCAAACAAGTTTGCAGATTTCATATTTGACACAAATTTAAGAAAATCACACAAAACCCAAAAATATAATTCTTTTTTGGGTAATAGTTTTATGACACAACGCCCAAATAACGCCCAAATTCAATTAGAAAAGACCAAAATTTATAATAAAATGTTACAACAACAGTTTCTTGGATGGGTTTTTGGGCGATCTGTCATTTTGCGATTTGGGCGATATGTCATTGGGTGTTTTGTCGCTACGCCTCGAACATGCCCTTATGTCAAATACATTACCGACCCCAATTCCGGCTTCGTTTACATGCTGACTACTAGATGGCGGTAGTCCGTTTGTGTTTTGCATGATGTTTTGATTTGGAAGAATGTTGTGGTTTACAAAATATTCTCTCTGCAAATTAATTTTATATTTTAACGAAAGAGTGTGAAATCCACCATCATTCCAGGTAAAAAAGTGATCTTAAACATGCAGTTTGTCGTCCCTCAGATTGACCTTGAGCTCTGCATTCTGCAACTTAACCTTCCTTCTCACTTTTAGAAGAACAGCTCTCCTATAGCGCATTCCGGCTGGGTAATCATAATGCATAGATAGACTAGTGTTTGCCAACTTCCTTCCCCGAATCAGAATCTCATGCGCCAACTGTCCATTCGCAACTTTGGCACGATATGTTTTACTATTTGTAGGCCTAGTGTTAAGCCCTTGGAAGTGTTCGAAGTTAGGGTTACCATTCGTCCCCCTTTTGGGGAGACAGCACCACTTTTTCCTCTCATCAAGAAATTTGTCCCCAACACAGAAAATGATTAAGGGGGACGGAAATATCCCCCTTTTTTACACATTCTCAGTTTTTCAACTTTTCCATTCAAAAACTACTTTCTTTTTCATATTTACTTTTTTAATTGTTTTCTTAAGCAAATCTGTGGATACTTCCATCAAAACTGTGAAAGTTTTTACAACTGAATACATGTCTTATGTTTAACACCTGGCGAAAAGACAGAAATAGTTAACTTTCCGAAAAAGTTGAAACAGAATTGATTGTTAAACATAAATTGAGTTGTATGATTTTGACAGCGTAGACATTAATGTTTAGAAAGAGTAATGGCGTTTTTTATTGGTTTCACTGAAGGTTTCACTCATTCTGAAATCCAATAGAACGCTTCATGTTGCTTCTACTCAATTCTTAGTTTTGGTATATGCATAGGTGAATCACCAAATAGAAATTATTTGCTGCCACACAAAACGTAAAATGTAAAACAAGACTGTATCAACTACAAACTTTCAAATAATATTTTTTGATTAATTTTTTCTTGAGTTTTTAATTAATCTTTATCAAATACTTTGATTTTGGATGCGAAATAAATTAAAATTGAAACTGAAAGATTATGTTCCGGACTTAGCTGAAGTTGGATACTTCAAATCGTCGCTCGAGCTGGGCACATTTCATCTCAAGAAGTTTTACTTGAGTTTGTAGGTGGTCATTACTTGCTCGAAGTTGACTTTTTTCTAGTCGCACAAGCTCGAGGTAAATATTCGTTGGATGATCTTTGAAGCGTTCATCAAGCATTTGGTTGAAATCATCCAGTAAGACGTTAGCTAAATTCATGTTTGTGTGTTTTGTCGTTTTGAATCTACACTACAGGCCAAAACTTTGAGTCCACCTCTGTTTTGGAAGGATTAGATTTTAGATTAGATAAGATTTTTATTCATTGAGATTAATTATATATTATATACATTTTCTTTTGTTTACATTTTAACATCATGAATACTTGAGGCAAGACAATTTATGACGTCTGCCTGAATGGCTTTACATTTTGATTGATATTGCTCAATTTAAAATTTTATTTTACAATAATTCAGTTATTAATAAATAACTTTTAGTTTAGCTAAAACAACAAAAAATTGATTTCTGACCCTTAGTTTAAAATTTACAATTGATTTTTGACTTTTAGTTTAGCTAAAACAAAATTTAATTTAAAAGCTTTCACTTATTGTTCTGGTTCGGTATGCTGTCGCCTTTTTACGGTACGCCACTAGCTGCATCCAATTTTCACCGTTAAGGATTCTTAGCACTTCATTTTACGACAAAATATTTTGGCCAAAGACTGCTCTTCTAATTTCGCTTAAAACTGGACACACTCCCAACAAATTACCAACATCTTCCTTTTTGTTTATGTTGCAGAGACTGCAAATTACTGTCAAATCACTGCGATGTGGAACAGAATTATGACGCAACAATCCC
This sequence comes from Melangyna quadrimaculata, assembly GCA_949320155.1. Lineage (NCBI taxonomy): Eukaryota > Metazoa > Arthropoda > Insecta > Diptera > Syrphidae > Melangyna > Melangyna quadrimaculata. The sequence goes on along the minus strand of OX439483.1, from coordinate 260,805,394 downwards.
CATCGAATTTTGAAAGTAGTGCTAATGGTTTCCACTGAGATATTTGGGGTAATATAGTTCCGTTCTTTGAGGCTGTAAATGACTTTCGAGTAAAATGACATTTCCGTTGATGCTCTTGCTCTTTCTTTGAATGCATACGTTTCGTTCTCATCCGTTAGTTGGATAATTTCGTACAGTGACTTTTTTAGTTCCAATTGATTAGTTCCTGTTTGGTTAAAGGTAATACCACAGTCCGCTGCTAGTTTTGTCCAATTCTGGTACAAGCTTTTCTTATATAGCACAATATATTGCCAAACTAGTTTTAGTAGTCTTGTAGCTTTCATGTTCATTATCCTAATCAGGTAATCCGCATTCAGCTTTCAAGTTAAAATAAATACAGTTGACAGACCACTTTCTTAGTAAAACATATACTTTGGTGTACTTATTGGAAGCGTAAAGATTTTTTCTACCAGTTTCTACCAGTTTTCTACCAGTTTCTTTTGCCAGTTTGTAGAAATTGCTGTTTTAGCTTTGTTAGCTTTCGATTTAAAATGTTTTTCTATATTAAGATTAAACGTTAGCTCCATGCCTAAGTAAGTGTATTCTTTTACTACTTCCAGTTCCCTTCTATCAAATTTCCATTTCTTATCTGTTGCAGCTCTTCCACTTCCATTCTGAAAAATCATAATCTTTGACTTGTCTATATAAACTTCTTAACTCCATAATTTACAGTAATCTGCTAGCCTATTTGTCATCAGCTGAAGTGAAGTGGCAGACTCCGCTAATAAGACAATGTCATCTGCATACATAATAACTTTAATTCTGATGCCGCCGATTTCAACTCAACAAGGTAAACATTGAACAAGGTCATCCAGATATAGTGCAAAAAGCAAAGGACTGAGATTGCAACCTTGCTTTAGACCACGACTCATTTCCAACTTTTCGGATGTATCCCTTCCATCAAACACCTGAGCAAATAATTGTTGGTACAGTTTTTCCAAGGCATTAATAAACTTATTTGACACTCCTAAATTATAAAGCTTAAAGAACAAAGCATTTTTATCAATAGTGTCAACGAAAAATGCATAAAGTTTTTTGTTGTTGCAACGTTTGATTCTTGCTAGACCAGTCAAAACGAAGATATTGTCCACCGTTGAGTAACTCATTCGAAACCCAGCTTGGTACTCACTTAAAATTTTGTTGGTTTCTACCCAGTCGGTGAGTCTTTCGCATAATAGTGAGGTGTATATTTTAAGCGAAGCATTGAGAAACGATATTCCTCTGTAGTTCTTGGGATCGGCAGGATCTCCTTTTTTTAGTATGTGCCAAATCAACGCTTCGTAAAAGTGATCTGGGGGCATACCGAAGTTAAAAATTGTATTTAAAGATACTGCTAGTTTTTCCTTAAATCCAGGCGAGTTATATTTGAAAACTTCTACAGGAATGCTATTTGATCCAGCAGCTTTACCATCTTGCATGGACTTCAATGTTACCTCCAGTTCTTCTTTGCTTATATCAGCGTCCAATAGAGCGTTTCTAAGATAGGGACAGGCATATTTAAAACTGCAATCTTCTTCCGCTGTCGGTTTACTTAAAAGATTCTAAAATGTTCCCGTAGGGTGTCCACGTTTATTAATGAATTCCGTTTAGTAAGATTATTGCTATTGATTTTTTGTTTGTTAAAGACCAAAACTCCTCCGAACCCTTGCATTGTCCTAGAGATTTGGCCAAATTTGCTTCAAAATTTCTTTTTTTGTCGTTGCAGTGCTGCTTATACACCCTATTATCTTCCACATTCGCAGATTTCGAGCTCAATATGTTGTATTTTGGCATCGAATTCAGTAAAGTAGTTTTTCGCACGAAAAATCGTACCAATCACTTTTTTTTCCAGGTAGTGGGATTTTTAATTAAACTGGCTGCATCCATATTAATCTTCTGTAGTTCTAGGAGCACGGAGAATTTGATTAAAAGTTGGGACTTCTTTTTTAAAATTAGATCATTTGTTCTTGTTAAGAACTCATTCGTGTATTTATTATTCCATTTTATGACTTGACAGTTGTTGTTATTTGAATCTTTCGGGGAAAAATTGATATCATATAATTCAATTTTAATAGAAATTGGAAGAAGATCGGAAAGATTAAGGTCTCCTACACGAAAATCTTTTATGATGGAATACCAGTCTCCACCAGCAAGACAATAGTCAATTGTAGAACCACCTTGCATTCCAACAAAAGTCAATTCTCCCTCCAAACATCCATTTTAGATATTAAGACTTAAATCATTGCAAAGCTCTAAAATAGTTTTTGCTTCAGAATTGATCTTTAAATCTTTTGATTTTCTTTGCTGCTCTGCTTTGTTAAAAGTGGGTTCTAAATTACCGGTCCTGGCGTTCAAGTCTCCGATTATTATTAGGTAATGTGTTCGTAGTGAACTTAACATATCGTAAAAGCTATGATAATCCACAGTCCATTTGGAACAATTTATATAAATGGGTATAATAAACATTTTTCCGCTAGCATTTTCTTTGTTTTCGATATCAAAATAATAATCGTTGAATTGATGGATTTTTTATTCCCAAGATAAATTTCTTTTAATAGCAACCATTGTTCCTCCACTTCCTCTTCCACGCGTTGCAATTTTTATTGCTGGTATCCATCTGCAGTTATAAGTATTGAAGCGTTTTTCAAAACCTAAGCTTTTATCTTCCACAATGTGTGTTTACAAAAGAAATATTATATCAAAATTCAACAAATAGTTAACAAAAGTGGGAAAAATCAATTTATTTTTAAGGCCCCCTACATTATATGCGACAATAGGTAAATTACAATTTTTTATTTTGTTAGCTATTTTCTCCTCACTAACATCCCTGCGCTATTGGCGTGAAGTACCTGCCGGTTCAGCAACTATGACACCTTCTGTCAGCGTTTTGTCATTTTCGGTTTCGTTGCTTGTTGGTAAACAACTCGAAAAGAAATCTAATTATATATTATATACATTTTCTTTTGTTTACATTTTAACATCATGAATAGTTGAGGCATGGTAATTTATGTCGAGTGCCTGAATGGCTTTATATTTTGATTGATATTGCTCAATTTAAGTTTTTATTTTACAATAATTCAGTTATAAATAAATGACTTTTTGTTTAGCTACAACAAAAAAAAAAAGTGCAGAACGCTTAGATTTACAATTGATTTCTGACTCTTAGTTTAAAATTTACAATTGATTTTTGACTTTTAGTTTAGCTAAAACAAAATTAAATTTAAAAGCTTTCACTTATTGTTCTGGTTCGGTATGCTGTCGCCTTTTTACAGTACGCCACAAGCTGCATCCAATTTTCACCGTTAAGGATTCTTAGCACTTCATTTTACGACAAAACATTTTGGCCAAAGACTGCTCTTCTAATTTCACTTAAAACTGGACACACTCCCATAAAATTACCAACATCTTTCTTTTTGTTTATGTTGCAGAGACTGCAAATTACTGTCAATTCACTGCGATGTGGAACAAAATTAAGACGCAACATCTCCCCTCGAATTTTGAAAGTAGTGCTAATGGTTTCCACTGAGATATTTGGGGTAAAATAGTTCCGTTCTTTGAGGCTGTAAATGACTTTCGAGTAAAATGACATTTCCGTTGATGCTCTTGCTCTTTCTTTGAATGCATACGTTTCGTTCTCATCCGTTAGTTGGATAATTTCGTACAGTGACTTTTTTAGTTCCAAATGATTAGTTCCTGTTTGGTTAAAGGTAATAGCACAGTCCGCTGCTAGTTTTGTCCAATTCTGGTACCAGTTTTTCTTATACTGCACAACATATTGCCAAACTAGCTTTAGTAGTCTTGTAGCTTTCATGTTCATTATCCTAATCAGGTAATCCGCATTCAGCTTTCAAGTTAAAATATATAGAGTTGACAGACCACTTTTTTAGTAAAACATATACTTTGGTGTACTTATTGGAAGCGTAAGAATTTTTCTAAGAAAGAAACATAGTATAAATTTGTATGTTCCCCAAGCTTGTGCTCCATAAAACAAGACTGATTCCACGGTTGCGTTGAAACCCCAATATTTAGAGCTCAGAGCAATATTTTTACTATAAAATATCTTTTGCCAGTTTGTACAAATTGCTGTTTTAGCTTTGTTAGCTTTCTATTTAAAATGTTTCTCCTTATTAAGATTAAACGTTAGCTCCATACCTAAGTAAGTGTATTCTTTTACTACTTCCAGTTCCCTTCCATCGAATTTCCATTTCTCATCTGTTGCAGCTCTTCCACTACCATTCTAAGAAATCATAATCTTTGACTTGTCTATATTAACTTCTAAACTCCATAATTTCCAGTAATCTGCTAGCCTATTTATTATCAGCTGAAGTGAAGTGGCAGACTCCGCTAAAAAGACAATGTCATCTGCATACATAATAACTTTAATTCTGATGCCGCCGATTTCAACTCAACAAGGTAAACATTGAACAAGGTCATCCAGATATAGTGCAAAAAGCAAAGGACTGAGATTGCAACCTTGCTTTAGACCACGACTCATTTCCAACTTTTCGGATGTATCCCTTCCATCAAACACCTGAGCAAATAATTGTTGGTACAGTTTTTCCAAGGTATTAATAAACTTATTTGACACTCCTAAATTATAAAGCTTAAAGAACAAAGCATTTTTATCAATAGTGTCAACGAAAAATGCATAAAGTTTTTTGTTGTTGCAACGTTTGATTCTTGCTAGACCAGTCAAAACGAAGATATTGTCCACCGTTGAGTAACTCATTCGAAACCCAGCTTGGTACTCACTTAAAATTTTGTTGGTTTCTACCCAGTTGGTGAGCCTTTCGCATAATAGTGAGGTGCATATTTTAAGCGAAGCATTGAGAAACGATATTCCTCTGTAGTTCTTGGGATCGGCAGGATCTCCTTTTTTTAGTATGTGCCAAATCAACGCTTCGTAGAAGTGATCTGGGGGGATACCGAAGTTAAAAATTGTATTTAAAGATACTGCTAGTTTTTCCTTAAATCCAGGCGAGTTATATTTGAAAAATTCTACAGGAATGCTATTTGATCCAGCAGCTTTACCATCTTGCATGGACTTCAATGTTACCTCCAGTTCTTCTTTGATTATATCAGCGTCCAATAGAGCGTTTCTAAGATAGGGACGGTCGTATTTAAAACTGCAATGCTCTTCCGCTGTCGGTTTACTTAAAAGATTCTAAAATGTTCCTGTAGGGTGTCCACGTTTATTAATGAATTCCGTTTAGTAAGATTATTGCTATTGATTTTTTTTTTTGTTTGAGACCAAAACTCCTTCGAACCCTTGCATTGTCCTAGAGATTTGGCCAAATTTGCTTCAAAATTTCTTTTTTTGTCGTTGCAGTGCTGCTTATACACCCTATTATCTTCCACATACGCAGATTTCGAGCTCAATGTGTTGTATTTTCACATCGAATTCAGTAAAGCCAAGGATTTATTTTGTAGTTTTTTACACGAAAAATCGTACCAATCACTTTTTTTCCAGGTAGTGGGATTTTTAATTAAACTGGCTGCATCCATAATAATCTTCTCTAGTTCTAGGAGCACGGAGAATTTGATTAAAAGTTGGGATTCCTTTTTTAAAATTAGATCATTTGTTCTTGTTAAGAACTCATTCGTGTGTTTATTATTCCATATTAAGACTTGGCAGTTGTTGTTATTTGAATCTTTCGGGGAAAAATTGATATCATATAATTCAATTTTAATAGAAATTGGCAGATGATCGGAAATATTAAGGTCCCCTACACGAAAATCTTTTATGATGGAATACCAGTCTCCACCAGCAAGACAATAGTCAATTGTAGAACCACCTTGCATTCCAACAAAAGTCAATTCTCCCTCCAAACATCCATTTTAGATATTAAGACTAAAATCATTGCAAAGCTCTAAAATAGTTTTTCCCTCCGAATTGATCTTTAAATCTTTTGATTTTCTTTGCTGCTCTGCTTTGTTAAAAGTGGGTTCTAAATTACCGGTCCTGGCGTTCAAGTCTCCGATTATTATTAGGTAATGTGTTCGTAGTGAACTTAACATATCGTAAAAGCTATGATAATCCACAGTCCATTTGGAACAATTTATATAAATGGGTATAATAAACATTTTTCCGCTAGCATTTTCTTTGTTTTCGATATCAAAATAATAATCGTTGAATTGATGGATTTTTTATTCCCAAGATAAATTTCTTTTAATATCAACCATTGTTCCTCCACTTCCTCTTCCACGCGTTGCAATTTTTATTGCTGGTATCCATCTGCAGTTATAAGTATTGAAGCGGTTTTCAAAACCTAAGCTTTTATCTTCCGCAATGTTTGTTTACAAAAGAAATATTATATCAAAATTCAACAAATAGTTAACAAAAGTGGGAAAAATCAATTTATTTTTAAGGCCCCCTACATTATATGCGACAATACGTAAATTACAATTTTTTATTTTGTTAGCTATTTTCTCCTCACTAACATCCCTGCGCTATTGGCGTGAAGTACCTGCCGGTTCAGCAACTATGACACCTTCCGTCAGCGTTTTGTCATTTTCGGTTTCGTTGCTTGTTGGTAAACAACTCGAAAAGAAATCTAATTATATATTATTTACATTTTCTTTTGTTTACATTTTAACATCATGAATAGTTGAGGCATGGTAATTTATGTCGAGTGCCTGAATGGCTTTACATTTTGATTGATATTGCTCAATTTAAGTTTTTATTTTACAATAATTCAGTTATAAATAAATGACTTTTAGTTTAGCTACAACAAAAAAAAAAGTGCAGAACGCTTAGATTTACAATTGATTTCTGACCCTTAGTTTAAAATTTACAATTGTATTTTGACTTTTAGTTTAGCTAAAACAAAATTTAATTTAAAAGCTTTCACTTATTGTTCTGGTTCGGTATGCTGTCGCCTTTTTACAGTACGCCACAAGCTGCATCCAATTTTCACCGTTAAGGATTCTAAGCACTTCATTTTACGACAAAACATTTTGGCCAAAGACTGCTCTTCTAATTTCACTTAAGACTGGACACACTCCCATAAAATTACCAACATCTTTCTTTTTGTTTATGTTGCAGAGACTGCAAATTACTGTCAATTCACTGCGATGTGGAACAAAATTAAGACGCAACATCTTCACTCGAATTTTGAAAGTAGTGCTAATGGTTTCCACTGAGATATTTGGGGTAAAATAGTTCCGTTCTTTGAGGCTGTAAATGACTTTCGAGTAAAATGACATTTCCGTTGATGCTCTTGCTCTTTCTTTGAATGCATACGTTTCGTTCTCATCCGTTAGTTGGATAATTTCGTACAGTGACTTTTTTAGTTCCAAATGATTAGTTCCTGTTTGGTTAAAGGTAATAGCACAGTCCGCTGCTAGTTTTGTCCAATTCTGGTACCAGCTTTTCTTATACTGCACAGCATATTGCCAAACTAGCTTTAGTAGTCTTGTAGCTTTCATGTTCATTATCCTAATCAGGTAATCCGCATTCAGCTTTCAAGTTAAAATATAAAGAGTTGAGAGACCACTTTCTTAGTAAAACATATACTTTGGTGTACTTATTGGAAGCGTAAAAATGTTTCTAAGAAAGAAACATAGTATAAATTTGTATGTTCCCCAAGCTTGTGCTCCATAAAACAAGACTGATTCCACGGTTGCGTTGAAACCCCGATATTTAGAGCTCAGAGCAATATTTTTACTATAAAATATCTTTTGCCAGTTTGTTCAAATTGCTGTTTTAGCTTTGTTAGCTTTCGATTTAAAATGTTTTTCCATATTAAGATTAAACGTTAGCTCCATGCCTAAGGAAGTGTATTCTTTTACTACTTCCAGTTCCCTTCCATCGAATTTCCATTTCTCATCTGTTGCAGCTCTTCCACTACCATTCTAAGAAATCATAATCTTTGACTTGTCTATATTAACTTCTAAACTCCATTATTTAGAGTAATCTGCTAGCCTATTTATCATCAGCTGAAGTGAAGTGGCAGACTCCGCTAATAAGACAATGTCATCTGCATACATAATAACTTTAATTCTGATGCCGCCGATTTCAACTCAACAAGGTAAACATTGAACAAGGTCATCCAGATATAGTGCAAAAAGCAAAGGACTGAGATTGCAACCTTGCTTTAGACCACGACTCATTTCCAACTTTTCGGATGTATCCCTTCCATCAAACACCTGAGCAAATAATTGTTGGTACAGTTTTTCCAAGGCATTAATAAACTTATTTGACACTCCTAAATTATAAAGCTTAAAGAACAAAGCATTTTTATCAATAGTGTCAACGAAAAATGCATAAAGTTTTTTGTTGTTGCAACGTTTGATTCTTGCTAGACCAGTGAAAACGAAGATATTGTCCACCGTTGAGTAACTCATTCGAAACCCAGCTTGGTACTCACTTAAAATTTTGTTGGTTTCTACCCAGTCGGTGAGTCTTTCGCATAATAGTGAGGTGTATATTTTAAGCGAAGCATTGAGAAACGATATTCCTCTGTAGTTCTTGGGATCGGCAGGATCTCCTTTTTTTAGTATGTGCCAAATCAACGCTTCGTAAAAGTGATCTGGGGGGATACCGAAGTTAAAAATTGTATTTAAAGATACTGCTAGTTTTTCCTTAAATCCAGGCGAGTTATATTTGAAAAATTCTACAGGAATGCTATTTGATCCAGCAGCTTTACCATCTTGCATGGACTTCAATGTTACCTCCAGTTCTTCTTTGCTTATATCAGCGTCCAATAGAGCGTTTCTAAGATAGGGACGGGCGTATTTAAAACTGCAATGCTCTTCCGCTGTCGGTTTACTTAAAAGTTTCTAAAATGTTCCCGTAGGGTGTCCACGTTTATTAATGAATTCCGTTTAGTAAGATTATTGCTATTGATTTTTTTTTGTTAGAGACCAAAACTCCTTCGAACCCTTGCATTGTCCTAGAGATTTGGCCAAATTTGCTTCAAAATTTCTTTTTTTGTCGTTGCAGTGCTGCTTATACATCCTATTATCTTCCACATACGCAGATTTCGAGCTCAATGTGTTGTATTTTCACATCGAATTCAGTAAAGCCAAGGATTTATTTCGTAGTTTTTCACACGAAAAATCGTACCAATCACTTTTTTTCCAGGTGGTGGGATTTTTAATTAAACTGGCTGCATCCATAATAATCTTCTCTAGTTCTAGGAGCACGGAGAATTTGATTAAAAGTTGGGATTCCTTTTTTAAAATTAGATCATGTGTTCTTGTTAAGACCTCATTCGTGTGTTTATTATTCCATATTAAGACTTGGCAGTTGTTGTTATTTGAATCTTTCGGGGAAAAATTGATATCATATAATTCAATTTTAATAGAAATTGGCAGATGATCGGAAATATTAAGGTCCCCTACACGAAAATCTTTTATGATGAAATACCAGTCTCCACCAGCAAGACAATAGTCAATTGTAGAACCACCTTGCATTCCAACAAAAGTCAATTCTCCCTCCAAATATCCATTTAAGATATTAAGACTAAAATCATTGTAAAGCTCTAAAATAATTTCTCCTTCAGAATTGATCTTTAAATCTTTTGATTTTCTTTGCTGCGCTGCTTTGTTAAAAGTGGGTTCTAAATTACCGGTCCTGGCGTTCAAGTCTCCGATTATTATTAGGTAATGTGTTCGTAGTGAACTTAACATATCGTAAAAGCTATTATAATCCACAGTCCATTTGGAACAATTTATATAAATGGGTATAATAAACATTTTTCCGCTAGCATTTTCTTTGTTTTCGATATCAAAATAATAATCGTTGAATTGATGGATTTTTTATTCCCAAAATAAATTTCTTTTAATAGCAACCATTGTTCCTCCACTTCCTCTTCCACGCGTTGCAATTTTTATTGCTGGTATCCATCTGCAGTTATAAGTATTAAAGCGTTTTTCAAAACCTAAGTTTTTATCTTCCACAATGTGTGTTTACAAAAGAAATATTATATCAAAATTCAACAAATAGTTAACAAAAGTGGGAAAAATCAATTTATTTTTAAGGCCCCCCACATTATATGCGACAATACGTAAATTACAATTTTTTATTTTGTTAGCTATTTTCTCCTCACTAACATCCCTGCGCTATTGGCGTGAAGTACCTGCCGGTTCAGCAACTATGACACCTTCTGTCAGCGTTTTGTCATTTTCGGTTTCGTTGCTTGTTGGTAAACAACTCGAAAAGAAATCTAATTATATATTATATACATTTTCTTTTGTTTACATTTTAACATCATGAATAGTTGAGGCATGGTAATTTATGTCGAGTGCCTTAAGGGCTTTACATTTTGATTGATATTGCTCAATTTAAGTTTTTATTTTACAATAATTCAGTTATAAATAAATGACTTTTAGTTTAGCTACAGCAAAAAAAAAGTGCAGAACGCTTAGATTTACAATTGATTTCTGACCCTTAGTTTAAAATTTACAATTGATTTTTGACTTTTAGTTTAGCTAAAACAAAATTTAATTTAAAAGCTTTCACTTATTGTTCTGGTTCGGTATGCTGTCGCCTTTTTACAGTACGCCACAAGCTGCATCCAATTTTCACCGTTAAGGATTCTTAGCACTTCATTTTACGACAAAACATTTTGGCCAAAGACTGCTCTTCTAATTTCACTTAAAACTGGACACACTCCCAAAAAATTACCAACATCTTTCTTTTTGTTTATGTTGCAGAGACTGCAAATTACTGTCAAATCAGTGCGATGTGAAACAAAATTAAGACGCAACATCTCCCCTCGAATTTTGAAAGTAATGCTAATGGTTTCAGCGTTGCCATAATGTGCCCGATCGGGCCATTTGGCCCTCGGATTTTTATTTTGGCCCTTGGCCCTGGGCCGACTCGAAATGGCCCGCATACCTTATTTTTCGTATTCCTAAAACAAAATATTCAATAACACTGGGATACCTATTAACTAAATAGTTATTTTATTTAAACATAAACGTTTTTAAACAAAGGTGTTTTCTGGTGATAACACTTGCAGTTAAGCTGCACAGCTTTCGCTCCGTCATATTTAACATTGAAGGTTTTGAATGAACAACAACTACTTGTGTTGGCTACCACCGAGTATTACATTTGGCTGGAATTATTGTGGCAGCCATGAAATTGCAATAATTCCAGCCAAATGTAAGACTCGGTGGTAGCCAACACAAGTGGTTGTTGTTCATTCAAAACCTTCAATGATAAACGTTTTTATTTTATTTATTTTTTTAAACGCCTTAGATAGAATAAGGCGTTTCAGAAATATGATATACATAATATGATATCTCACTCAGAGAACTAAAGAAAACTCTGACCGTGTTCTGTAACTATCGGATCGATCGCGATTAGTTGGCGATAAAAGTTGTGACTTAAAACGTAGTTTATGCTAGAAAAATAATTAAGACGTCTAAATTAAATCAACGATAAGGAAAGCTACTTAACGTAAACTATTAAGGTAGAATTGTAACCATTCGTTGACGATGATGAAACTACATCAACAACGTGTTGCTATTATTGTTTTCTTTTCGTCAACGAATGATTAGCATTGGTTTGGGTGATCCTAAATAGTTGGAAGCTGTCAGAAGCAGATGTCATAAACCAATGAAAAATAGCTTTCTGAATAATCAATATCAGAATTGAGTTTCACTTCCGTGAGGTGCACTCGGGGTGCTCTTTACTACCGAAAGCAATAGTTTACGCAAATCCGGAAACCGACATTGTGGGCGCACCATATAAATTTTTTGTATTCGCTCATTTTCGTCCGACCACTACTGTAAGCCTTCGACTATTGTTAGTAGTTCCATCGTGTATCTTACATTTTTGTATTGTTCCGAGACATTCGACAATTTTAAACACGTATAACCTGTCAGACACCAAATCTGTCAAATAAACGAATAGCTGGTTCAATTCACAGTATTTAACCAAATGATTAAAAAGGTCGTTCATGCAAACTTTTGTGTAAACTTATCATTTTACACAATTTGTAAACTTACGACGCTGCATGAATACACTTTCTTGTTATCGCCCTTATTACGGTTGTCGTTTCACTAAAACGACAGTAAGACGACACATCCCTGGAGGCGTCAAATGATGTTTAATTCATACGAATTTCGTCATAATGATGAGATGGTTGGAGATTGGAGAGAATGTTGAAGATTTGGGTTTATTTAAACGCAAACTTTCGCCTACAGAACTTTGTCGTTTTAGTGAAACGACAACCGTAATAGGTGTGTATATAAAGACATTCAAATGCAAATATCTTCAATATAATTATTATATTCATAACACAAATTGCTATGAAGTATTAAGTGTTAGTAACAATATGCACATATGTATATGAATAAATTTTTATGACGCCCTCTACCTTTTTTAATATTTTTTTGAAAAATTTTCTCTGAAAGATTTTGCCGCACTCTTTGGAAATGGCCCTCAGAAAGGCCCTAAATATTTTGTTCTTTGTGGCAACGCTGAATGGTTTCCACTGAGATATTTGGGGTAAAATAGTTCCGTTCTTTGAGGTTGTAAATGACTTTCGAGTAAAATGACATTTCCGTTGATGCTCTGGCTCCTTCTTTGAATGCATACGTTTCGTTCTCATCCGTTAGTTGGATAATTTCGTACAGTGACTTTTTTAGTTCCAAATGATTAGTTCCTGTTTGGTTAAAGGTAATACCACAGTCCGCTGCTAGTTTTGTCCAATTCTGGTACAAGCTTTTCTTATATAGCACAATATATTGCCAAACTAGTTTTAGTAGTCTTGTAGCTTTCATGTTCATTATCCTAATCAGGTAATCCGCATTCAGCTTTCAAGTTAAAATAAATACAGTTGACAGACCACTTTCTTAGTAAAACATATACTTTGGTGTACTTATTGGAAGCGTAAAGATTTTTTCTACAGCTTCAAATTTGTATGTTCCCCAAGCTTGTGTTTTTGATTCCACGGTTGCGTTGAAACCCCGATATTTAGAGCTCAGAGCAATATTTTTACTATAAAATATCTTTTGCCAGTTTGTAGAAATTGCTGTTTTAGCTTTGTTAGCTTTCGATTTAAAATGTTTTTCTATATTAAGATTAAACGTTAGCTCCATGCCTAAGGAAGTTTATTCTTTTACTACTTCCAGTTCCCTTCTATCAAATTTCCATTTCTTATCTGTTGCAGCTCTTCCACTTCCATTCTGAAAAATCATAATCTTTGACTTGTCTATATAAACTTCTTAACTCCATAATTTACAGTAATCTGCTAGCCTATTTATCATCAGCTGAAGTGAAGTGGCAGACTCCGCTAATAAGACAATGTCATCTGCATACATAATAACTTTAATTCTGATGCCGCCGATTTCAACTCAACAAGGTAAACATTGAACAAGGTCATCCAGATATAGTGCAAAAAGCAAAGGACTGAGATTGCAACCTTGCTTTAGACCACGACTCATTTCCAACTTTTCGGATGTATCCCTTCCATCAAACACCTGAGCAAATAATTGTTGGTACAGTTTTTCCAAGGCATTAATAAACTTATTTGACACTCCTAAATTATAAAGCTTAAAGAACAAAGCATTTTTATCAATAGTGTCAACGAAAAATGCATAAAGTTTTTTGTTGTTGCTACGTTTGATTCGTGCTAGACCAGTCAAAACGAAGATATTGTCCACCGTTGAGTAACTCATTCGAAACCCAGCTTGGTACTCACTTAAAATTTTGTTGGTTTCTACCCAGTCGGTGAGTCTTTCGCATAATAGTGAGGGGTATATTTTAAGCGAAGCATTGAGAAACGATATTCCTCTGTAGTTCTTGGGATCGGCAGGATCTCCTTTTTGTAGTATGTGCCAAATCAACGCTTCGTGAAAGTGATCTGGGGGGATACCGAAGTCAAAAATTGTATTTAAAGTTACTGCTAGTTTTTCCTTAAATCCAGGCGAGTTATATTTGAAAATTTCTACAGGAATGCTATTTGATCCAGCAGCTTTACCATCTTGCATGGACTTCAATGTTACCTCCAGTTCTTCTTTGCTTATATCAGCATCCAATAGAGTGTTTCTAAGATAGGGACGGGCGTATTTAAAACTGCAATGCTCTTTCGCTGTCGGTTTACTTAAAAGATTCCTATAATGTTCCCGTAGGGGGTTCACGTTTATTAATGAATTTTGTTTAGTAAGATTATTGCTATTGATTTTTTTTGTTAGAGACCAAAACTCCTTCGAACCCTTGCATTGTCCTAGAGATTTGCCAAATTTGCTTCAAAATTTCTTTTTTTGTCGTTGCAGTGCTGCTTATACACCCTATTATCTTCCACATACGCAGATTTCGAGCTCAATATGTTGTATTTTGGCATCGAATTCAGTAAAGTAGTTTTTCGCACGAAAAATCGTACCAATCACTTTTTTTTCCAGGTAGTGGGACTTTTAATTAAACTGGCTGCATCCATATTAATCTTCTGTAGTTCTAGGAGCACGGAGAATTTGATTAAAAGTTGGGACTTCTTTTTTAAAATTAGATCATTTGTTCTTGTTAAGAACTCATTCGTGTATTTATTATTCCATTTTAAGACTTGGCAGTTGTTGTTAATTGAATCTTTCGGGGAAAAATTGATATCATATAATTCAATTTTACTAGAAATTGGAAGAAGATCGGAAAGATTAAGGTCCCCTACACGAAAATCTTTTATGATGGAATACCAGTCTCCACCAGCAAGACAATAGTCAATTGTAGAACCACCTTGCATTCCAACAAAAGTCAATTCTCCCTCCAAACATCCATTTTAGATATTAAGACTAAAATCATTGCAAAGCTCTTAAATAGTTTTTCCTTCAGAATTGATCTTTAAATCTTTTGATTTTCTTTGCTGCTCTGCTTTGTTAAAAGTGGGTTCTAAATTACCGGTCCTGGCGTTCAAGTCTCCGATTATTATTAGGTAATGTGTTCGTAGTGAACTTAACATATCGTAAAAGCTATTATAATCCACAGTCCATTTGGAACAATTTATATAAATGGGTATAATAAACATTTTTCCGCTAGCATTTTCTTTGTTTTCGATATCAAAATAATAATCGTTGAATTGATGGATTTTTTATTCCCAAGATAAATTTCTTTTAATAGCAACCATTGTTCCTCCACTTCCTCTTCCACGCGTTGCAATTTTTATTGCTGGTATCCATCTGCAGTTATAAGTATTGAAGCGTTTTTCAGAACCTAAGCTTTTATCTTCCGCAATGTTTGTTTACAAAAGAAATATTATATACAAATTCAACAAATAGTTAACAAAAGTGGGAAAAATCAATTTATTTTTAAGGCCCCCTACATTATATGCGACAATACGTAAATTAACTAACATCCCTGCGCTATTGGCGTGAAGTACCTGCCGGTTCAGCAACTATGACACCTTCTGTCAGCGTTTTGTCATTTTCGGTTTCGTTGCTTGTTGGTAAACAACTCGAAAAGAAATCTAATTATATATTATATACATTTTCTTTGTTTTACATTTTAACATCATGAATAGTTGAGGTATGGCAATTTATGTCGAGTGCCTGAATGGCTTTACATTTTGATTGATATTGTTCAATTTAAGTTTTTATTTTACAATAATTCAGTTATAAAAAAATGACTTTTAGTTTAGCTACAACAAAAAAAAAGTGCAGAACGCTTAGATTTACAATTGATTTCTGACCCTTAGTTTAAAATTTACAATTGATTTTTGACTATTAGTTTAGCTAAAACAAAATTTAATTTAAAAGCTTTCACTTATGGTTCTGGTTCGGTATGCTGTCGCCTTTTTACAGTACGCCACAAGCTGCATCCAATTTTCACCGTTAAGGATTCTTAGCACTTCATTTTACGACAAAACATTTTGGCCAAAGACTGCTCTTCTAATTTCACTTAAAACTGGACACACTCCCAAAAAATTACCAACATCTTTCTTTTTGTTTATGTTGCAGAGACTGCAAATTACTGTCAAATCAGTGCGATGTGAAACAAAATTAAGACGCAACATCTCCCCTCGAATTTTGAAAGTAATGCTAATGGTTTCAGCGTTGCCATAATGTGCCCGATCGGGCCATTTGGCCCTCGGATTTTTATTTTGGCCCTTGGCCCTGGGCCGACTTGAAATGGCCCGCATACCTTATTTTTCGTATTCCTAAAACAAAATATTCAATAACACTGTGATACCTATTAACTAAATAGTTATTTTATTTAAACATAAACGTTTTTAAACAAAGGTGTTTTCTCGTGGATAACACTTGCAGTTAGGCTGCACAGCTTTCGCTCCGTCATATTTAACATTGAAGGTTTTGAATGAACAACAACTACTTCTGTTAGCTACCACCGAGTATTACATTTGGCTGGAATTATTGTGGCAGCCATGAAATTGCAATAATTCCAGCCAAATGTAAGACTCGGTGGTAGCCAACACAAGTGGTTGTTGTTCATTCAAAACCTTCAATGATAAACGTTTTTATTTTATTTATTTTTTTAAACGCCTTAGATAGAATAAGGCGTTTCAGAAATATGATATACATAATATGATATCTCACTCAGAGAACTAAAGAAAACTCTGACCGTGTTCTGTAACTATCGGATCGATCGCGATTAGTTGGCGATAAAAGTTGTGACTTATAGCGTAGTTTATGCTAGAAAAATAATTAAGACGTCTAAATTCAATCAACGATAAGGAAAGCTACTTAACGTAAACTATTAAGGTAGAATTGTAACCATTCGTTGACGACGATGAAACTACATCAACAACTTGTTGCTATTATTGTTTTCTTTTTCATCAACCAATGATTAGCATTGGTTTGGGTGATCCTAAATAGTTGGAAGCTGTCAGAAGCAGATGTCATAAACCAATGAAAAATAGCTTTCTGAATAATCAATATCAGAATTGAGTTTCACTTCCGTGAGGTGCACTCGGGGTGCTCTTTACTACCGAAAGCAAAAGTTTACGCAAATCCGGAAACCGACATTGTGGGCGCACCATATACATTTTTTGTATTCGCTCATTTTCGTCCGACCACTACTGTAAGCTTTCGACTATTGTTAGTAGTTCCATCGTGTATCTTACATTTTTGTATTTTTCCGAGACATTCGACAATTTTAAACACGTATAACCTGTCAGACACCAAATCTGTCAAATAAACGAATAGCTGGTTCAATTCACAGTATTTAACCAAATGATTAAAAAGGTCGTTCATGTTCAAAAGGGTAGTTATGTGCATTCAAGAGGACACAAGCGTCCACAGGTTTTTCTCAAAATCCACCTCTGTCTACCAACTCCTACTCTCACCTCCACGTGGTGAACATCGGGTGTCTAGTACCTCAGCTGGAGACGGGGTTTAAATCCCCGTGGAAAGCTGTTGGGGACAGCCAACGAGAGAGGGGGGGGAGGAGTGTTCCCACTAAGGCACTTCTCCTTTCATCGAGGCGGCAGCGGACGAATTCTCTAGATGGAATCAACGGTGGCGTCTACAGTTCCAGTTAGGTTGAACTACTTAGTGAACACCTTATATGGGCTACTACGACATATTTGTAGCTCAGACCTATAAGGAGCGGTTTATCCGGCTCCCTACCCTTGGAGTTATACGAAGGGTCTGGTCCTCCGGGTCGGGGGTTGTGCGTCGGGGTAACTTCCCTACCACGTAAAAAAAAGTTGTTCCGAAACAACAACAAGCCTCGGATATGGATGATTTTAAAGTTGACGACCCCAGCAAACGAAACAAGGACAATGAATTTCGGATCTGCACGTGGAACGTCCTGTCCTTATACAGAACACGTGCAGCCGAACAATTAGTGGAGAACCTGGACAGGCTAAAGGCTGACGTAACAGCCATCCAGGAAGTGCGATGGGATGGAGAGGGCGTACGGAGACTGAAAACGTGTGACATCTACTACGGCGGGTGCTTGAAGGAACAGGGTCAGCGGCTCTTGGGTTGTGGTTTTGTGATAAGGGGAAGACTTAGGCAAGAAGTCTTGGGCTTCCGAAGTGTAAGCGAGCGCCTGGTCACAATCCGCATCAAAGGCAAATTTAAGAACATTTCGCTGATTTGTGTTCACGCCCCCCATGAAAGGAGAGAAGACTCAACCAAAGAAGCATTCTACGATCTCTTGGAGACAACGTATGATATGTGCCCGAAGTACGACGTGAAGATCATTCTTGGTGACTTCAACGCAAGATTCGGAAAGGAGGGCATCTTTGGTTCGATAGTGGGAGGACACAGCCTACACGACGAAACTTCCGGCAACGGACACAGGCTGGCAGACTTTGCGGCGGGGCGAAATGTCATCATCTCAAGCACCTACTTCCCACACCTCAATATACACAAGGGGACTTGGCGGTCGCGTGATCAAGTAACCGTCAACCAAATCGACCACGTTGCGATAGACGCGAGACATGCTTCCAGTATCTTGGACGTCCGAACGTTCCGAGGGGCCAACATTGACTCGGATCACTACCTGGTGGTAGCTAGACTACGTATGCGGATATCCATGACGCGACAACGCAGAGCAGATGCTGTGAAAAGATTCGATGTCGAGAAGCTTAAATCGCAAGAGACTGCCAGAACTTTTGCAGACCACGTAACTCTTAATCTCTCAGGAGGTCCGCTACCAGCATCAAGTGCAGAGGACCAGTGGGAACACTGTCAACAAGCCATTAGAAGTGCCGCCTCTGATGTGCTGGGTTTCACTAGGCGAATACAACGAAACCCCTGGTTCGATGAGGAGTGCCGGCTAGCGCATGCAGCTAAGGACGAGGCCTACAAGGCAATGCTGCAGACTCGAACAAGAGCTGCTGAGAGAGTGGCCCGGGAGCTCTACGGGCTGAAACGAAAAGAGGAACGCCGACTTCTCAGGAGGAAAAAGAGAGAGCACGAGAAGCGGGCGGTAGAGTCTATTGAGGGTTGTAGCGGTAGGGGAGATGTTCGAAAATTTTATCAGAGGGTGAAGCGATCCACCCAAGGATTCAAGGCTAGAACGGAAGCCTGCCGAGATGAGAGTGGGAATATGGTAGTAGACACACAGTCAGTGCTGAGGATCTGGAAAGAACACTTCTCTAGACTGCTTAATGGCGAAGACAGCCAAGATGCCGCTAATAGGCAGAACGCTCCATTCAACTTGGACGATGATGGCCAAGAGTTCCGTCCACCCGACCTAACCGAAGTTCGTCTGGCGATATCCAAACTTAAGTCGTACAAGGCTGCAGGTGCGGATGGCTTACAAGCCGAACTATTTAAATCAGCGGGAGATGAATTGGCTAGGAGCATACACCAGCTCATCTGCAAAATTTGGTCGGAGGAAAGTATGCCCGATGAATGGAACCTCGGTATAGTGTGCCCCATCCATAAAAAGGGAGATGTTCTGAAATGTACCAACTACAGAGGAATTAGTCTCCTAAACGTCGCTTATAAAATCTTGTCGGCCATCCTGTGTGACCGCTTAAAACCTTTTGTCAACGATCTGATCGGCCCTTATCAGTGCGGTTTTAGGCCAGGCAAGTCAACCGTCGATCAAATGTTCACACTCCGACAGATTTTAGAAAAATCCCGGGAATTCCAGATCGATACACACCACCTTTTTATCGATTTTAAAGTCGCGTATGATAGCGTGAAAAGGGACGAATTATACAGAGCCATGTCGAGTCTCGGCATCCCTGCCAAACTCGTCCGCTTGTGCAGGATGACGATGGAGAAATCTCGCTGCTCCGTCAAAATTGGTAAGAACACCACCGATTCCTTTGATGTTGAGAAAGGATTGAGGCAAGGCGACGCGTTATCATGCAACCTATTCAACATCGTTCTTGAAGCCATTGTACGCAACGCACATGTCAACACCAGCGGTACAATCTATCAAAAGTCCGTTCAATTGCTTGCATATGCGGATGACATAGACATTGTCGGCAGAACGAAGCGAGCTGTGGCAGGGGCATTTGCGAGCATTGAATCGGAGGCGGCTAGAATGGGATTGGCGGTTAATGAGGACAAGACGAAGTATATGCTGTCATCGAGAGAGGAATCTCAACATCGTCGACTCGGGCAAAATATCACGATGGACAGATATAACTTCGAAGTTGTCAAGGACTTTGTCTACCTGGGCTCCACTATTACATCGCAGAATGACATCAGTGCAGAGATCAAGCGAAGAATTACTCTTGCCAACCGCTGTTTCTTCGGTCTAAGAAGGCATTTAAGTAGTAAGGCCCTCTCTCAGAGAACCAAGGAGACTTTATACAAAACCCTAATCATCCCGGTCCTGCTTTATGGGTCAGAAGCATGGACACTGAAAGATTCGGATAAAAATCTGCTAGGGTGCTTTGAGAGGAAGATTCTTCGTGTGATTTTCGGTCCGGTGTGTATCGAAGGAGTATGGAGGAGAAGATTCAACGACGAGCTATACGGGCTATACAGCGACGTTGACCTGGTCAAAAAGCTGAAAATACAGCGGCTTAGATGGCTGGGGCACGTGGAGCGTATGGACAGCAACGCACCTGCCCGACGAGTCTTCGAATCCAACCCCGATGGGGTACGCAGCAGAGGAAGAACCCGTAACAGGTGGCGCAATCAAGTGAATGACGACATCAAAGCACTCGGTGTGCGCAACTGGAAGCGGCTAGCTAGGGACAGAGCTGGCTGGAGGGGCTTGTTAGTTGAGGCCGAAGCCCATCCTGGGCTGTGAGCGCCATCAAAAGTAAAGTAAAGTAAGTCATGCAAACTTTTGTGTAAACTTATCATTTTACACAATTTGTTAACTTACGACGCTGCATGAATACACTTTCTTATTATCGCCCTTATTACGGTTGTCGTTTCACTAAAACGACAGTAAGGCGACACATCCCTGGAGGCGTCAAATGATGTTTAATTCATACCAATTTCTTCATAATGATGAGATGGTTGGAGATTGGAGAGAATGTTGAAGATTTGGGTTTATTTAAACGCAAACTTTCGCCTACAGAACTTTGTCGTTTTAGTGAAACGTAAACCGTAATAGGGGTGTATATAAAGACATGCAAATGCAAATATCTTCAATATAATTATTATATTCATAACACAAATTGCTATGAAGTATTAAGTGTTAGTAACAATATGCACATATGTATATGAATACATTTTTATGACGCCCTCTACTATTTTTTTGAAAAATTTTCTCTGAAAGATTTTGCCCGCACTTTTTGGAAATGGCCCTCAGAAAGGCCCTCAGAAAGGCCCTCAATATTTTGTTCTTTGTGGCAACGCTGAATGGTTTCCACTGAGATATTTGGGGTAAAATAGTTCCGTTCTTTGAGGTTGTAAATGACTTCCGAGTAAAATGACATTTCCGTTGATGCTCTTGCTCCTTCTTTGAATGCATACGTTTCGTTCTTATCCGTTAGTTGGATAATTTCGTACAGTGACTTTTTTAGTTCCAAATGATTAGTTCCTGTTTGGTTAAAGGTAATAGCACAGTCCGCTGCTAGTTTTGTCCAATTCTGGTACCAGCTTTTCTTATACTGCACAGCATATTGCCAAAATAGCTTTAGTAGTCTTGTAGCTTTCATGTTCATTATCCTAATCAGGTAATCCGCATTCAGCTTTCAAGTTAAAATATAAAGAGTTGAGAGACCACTTTCTTAGTAAAACATATACTTTGGTGTACTTATTGGAAGCGTAAAAATTTTTCTAAGAAAGAAACATAGTATAAATTTGTATGTTCCCCAAGCTTGTGCTCCATAAAACAAGACTGATTCCACGGTTGCGTTGAAACCCCGATATTTAGAGCTCAGAGCAATATTTTTACTATAAAATATCTTTTGCCAGTTTGTTCAAATTGCTGTTTTAGCTTTGTTAGCTTTCGATTTAAAATGTTTTTCCATATTAAGATTAAACGTTAGCTCCATGCCTAAGGAAGTGTATTCTTTTACTACTTCCAGTTCCCTTCCATCGAATTTCCATTTCTCATCTGTTGCAGCTCTTCCACTACCATTCTAAAAAATCATAATCTTTGACTTGTTTATATTAACTTCTAAACTCCATTATTTACAGTAATCTGCTAGCCTATTTATTATCAGCTGAAGCAGACTCCGCTAATAAGACAATGTCATCTGCATACATAATAACTTTAATTCTGATGCCGCCGATTTCAACTCAACAAGGTAAACATTGAACAAGGTCATCCAGATATAGTGCAAAAAGCAAAGGACTGAGATTGCAACCTTGCTTTAGACCACGACTCATTTCCAACTTTTCGGATGTATCCCTTCCATCAAACACCTGAGCAAATAATTGTTGGTACAGTTTTTCCAAGGCATTAATAAACTTATTTGACACTCCTAAATTATAAAGCTTAAAGAACAAAGCATTTTTATCAATAGTGTCAACGAAAAATGCATAAAGTTTTTTGTTGTTGCAACGTTTGATTCTTGCTAGACCAGTCAAAACGAAGATATTGTCCACCGTTGAGTAACTCATTCGAAACCCAGCTTGGTACTCACTTAAAATTTTGTTGGTTTCTACCCAGTCGGTGAGTCTTTCGCATAATAGTGAGGTGTATATTTTAAGCGAAGCATTGAGAAACGATATTCCTCTGTAGTTCTTGGGATCGGCAGGATCTCCTTTTTTTAGTATGTGCCAAATCAACGCTTCGTAAAAGTGATCTGGGGGGATACCGAAGTTAAAAATTGTATTTAAAGATACTGCTAGTTTTTCCTTAAATCCAGGCGAGTTATATTTGAAAAATTCTACAGGAATGCTATTTGATCCATCAGCTTTACCATCTTGCATGGACTTCAATGTTACCTCCAGTTCTTCTTTGCTTATATTAGCGTCCAATAGAGCGTTTCTAAGATAGGGACGGGCGTATTTAAAACTGCAATGCTCTTCCGCTGTCGGTTTACTTAAAAGATTCTAAAATGTTCCCGTAGGGTGTCCACGTTTATTAATGAATTCCGTTTAGTAAGATTATTGCTATTGATTTTTTGTTTGTTAAAGACCAAAACTCCTCCGAACCCTTGCATTGGCCTAGAGATTTGGCCAAATTTGCTTCAAAATTTCTTTTTTTGTCGTTGCAGTGCTGCTTATACACCCTATTATCTTCCACATTCGCAGATTTCGAGCTCAATATGTTGTATTTTGGCATCGAATTCAGTAAAGTAGTTTTTCGCACGAAAAATCGTACCAATCACTTTTTTTTCCAGGTAGTGGGATTTTTAATTAAACTGGCTGCATCCATATTAATCTTCTGTAGTTCTAGGAGCCCGGAGAATTTGATTAAAAGTTGGGACTTCTTTTTTAAAATTAGATCATTTGTTCTTGTTAAGAACTCATTCGTGTATTTATTATTCCATTTTAAGACTTGGCAGTTGTTGTTATTTGAATCTTTCGGGGAAAAATTGATATCATATAATTCAATTTTAATAAAAATTGGAAGAAGATCGGAAAGATTAAGGTCTCCTACACGAAAATCTTTTATGATGGAATACCAGTCTCCACCAGCAAGACAATAGTCAATTGTAGAACCACCTTGCATTCCAACAAAAGTCAATTCTCCCTCCAAACATCCATTTTAGATATTAAGACTAAAATCATTGCAAAGCTCTAAAATAGTTTTTCCCTCCGAATTGATCTTTAAATCTTTTGATTTTCTTTGCTGCTCTGCTTTGTTAAAAGTGGGTTCTAAATTACCGGTCCTGGCGTTCAAGTCTCCGATTATTATTAGGTAATGTGTTCGTAGTGAACTTAACATATCGTAAAAGCTATGATAATCCACAGTCCATTTGGAACAATTTATATAAATGGGTATAATAAACATTTTTCCGCTAGAATTTTCTTTGTTTTCGATATCAAAATAATAATCGTTGAATTGGTGGATTTTTTATTCCCAAGATAAATTTCTTTTAATAGCAACCATTGTTCCTCCACTTCCTCTTCCACGCGTTGCAATTTTTATTGCTGGTATCCATCTGCAGTTATAAGTATTGAAGCGTTTTTCAAAACCTAAGCTTTTATCTTCCACAATGTGTGTTTACAAAAGAAATATTATATCAAAATTCAACAAATAGTTAACAAAAGTGGGAAAAATCAATTTATTTTTAAGGCCCCCTACATTATATGCGACAATACGTAAATTACAATTTTTTATTTTGTTAGCTATTTTCTCCTCACTAACATCCCTGCGCTATTGGCGTGAAGTACCTGCCGGTTCAGCAACTATGACACCTTCTGTCAGCGTTTTGTCATTTTCGGTTTCGTTGCTTGTTGGTAAACAACTCGAAAAGAAATCTAATTATATATTATTTACATTTTCTTTTGTTTACATTTTAACATCATGAATAGTTGAGGCATGGTAATTTATGTCGAGTGCCTGAATGGCTTTACATTTTGATTGATATTGCTCAATTTAAGTTTTTATTTTACAATAATTCAGTTATAAATAAATGACTTTTAGTTTAGCTACAACAAAAAAAAAAAGTGCAGAACGCTTAGATTTACAATTGATTTCTGACCCTTAGTTTAAAATTTACAATTGATTTTTGACTTTTAGTTTAGCTAAAACAAAATTTAATTTAAAAGCTTTCACTTATTGTTCTGGTTCGGTATGCTGTCGCCTTTTTACAGTACGCCACAAGCTGCATCCAATTTTCACCGTTAAGGATTCTTAGCACTTCATTTTACGACAAAACATTTTGGCCAAAGACTGCTCTTCTAATTTCACTTAAAACTGGACACACTCCCATAAAATTACCAACATCTTTCTTTTTGTTTATGTTGCAGAGACTGCAAATTACTGTCAATTCACTGCGATGTGGAACAAAATTAAGACGCAACATCTCCCCTCGAATTTTGAAAGTAGTGCTAATGGTTTCCACTGAGATATTTGGGGTAAAATAGTTCCGTTCTTTGAGGCTGTAAATGACTTTCGAGTAAAATGACATTTCCGTTGATGCTCTTGCTCTTTCTTTGAATGCATACGTTTCGTTCTCATCCGTTAGTTGGATAATTTCGTACAGTGACTTTTTTAGTTCCAAATGATTAGTTCCTGTTTGGTTAAAGGTAATAGCACAGTCCGCTGCTAGTTTTGTCCAATTCTGGTACCAGCTTTTCTTATACTGCACAACATATTGCCAAACTAGCTTTAGTAGTCTTGTAGCTTTCATGTTCATTATCCTAATCAGGTAATCCGCCTTCAGCTTTCAAGTTAAAATATATAGAGTTGACAGACCACTTTTTTAGTAAAACATATACTTTGGTGTACTTATTGGAAGCGTAAGAATTTTTCTAAGAAAGAAACATAGTATAAATTTGTATGTTCCCCAAGCTTGTGCTCCATAAAACAAGACTGATTCCACGGTTGCGTTGAAACCCCGATATTTAGAGCTCAGAGCAATATTTTTACTATAAAATATCTTTTGCCAGTTTGTACAAATTGCTGTTTTAGCTTTGTTAGCTTTCTATTTAAAATGTTTTTCCTTATTAAGATTAAACGTTAGCTCCATACCTAAGTAAGTGTATTCTTTTACTACTTCCAGTTCCCTTCCATCGAATTTCCATTTCTCATCTGTTGCAGCTCTTCCACTACCATTCTAAAAAATCATAATCTTTGACTTGTCTATATTAACTTCTAAACTCCATTATTTAGAGTAATCTGCTAGCCTACTTATCATCAGCTGAAGTGAAGTGGCAGACTCCGCTAATAAGACAATGTCATCTGCATACATAATAACTTTAATTCTGATGCCGCCGATTTCAACTCAACAAGGTAAACATTGAACAAGGTCATCCAGATATAGTGCAAAAAGCAAAGGACTGAGATTGCAACCTTGCTTTAGACCACGACTCATTTCCAACTTTTCGGATGTATCCCTTCCATCAAACACCTGAGCAAATAATTGTTGGTACAGTTTTTCCAAGGCATTAATAAACTTATTTGACACTCCTAAATTATAAAGCTTAAAGAACAAAGCATTTTTATCAATAGTGTCATCGAAAAATGCATAAAGTTTTTTGTTGTTGCAACGTTTGATTCTTGCTAGACCAGTCAAAACGAAGATATTGTCCACCGTTGAGTAACTCATTCGAAACCCAGCTTGGTACTCACTTAAAATTTTGTTGGTTTCTACCCAGTCGGTGAGCCTTTCGCATAATAGTGAGGTGTATATTTTAAGCGAAGCATTGAGAAACGATATTCCTCTGTAGTTCTTGGGATCGGCAGGATCTCCTTTTTTTAGTATGTGCCAAATCAACGCTTCGTAGAAGTGATCTGGGGGGATACCGAAGTTAAAAATTGTATTTAAAGATACTGCTAGTTTTTCCTTAAATCCAGGCAAGTTATATTTGAAAAATTCTACAGGAATGCTATTTGATCCAGCAGCTTTACCATCTTGCATGGACTTCAATGTTACCTCCAGTTCTTCTTTGCTTATATCAGCGTCCAATAGAGCGTTTCTAAGATAGGGACGGGCGTATTTAAAACTGCAATGCTCTTCCGCTGTCGGTTTACTTAAAAGATTCTAAAATGTTCCCGTAGGGTGTCCACGTTTATTAATGAATTCCGTTTAGTAAGATTATTGCTATTGATTTTTTTTTGTTAGAGACCAAAACTCCTTCGAACCCTTGCATAGTCCTAGAGATTTGGCCAAATTTGCTTCAAAATTTCTTTTTTTGTCGTTGCAGTGCTGCTTATACACCCTATTATCTTCCACATAAGCAGATTTCGAGCTCAATGTGTTGTATTTTCACATCGAATTCAGTAAAGCCAAGGATTTATTTCGTAGTTTTTCACACGAAAAATCGTACCAATCACTTTTTTTCCAGGTAGTGGGATTTTTAATTAAACTGGCTGCATCCATAATAATCTTCTCTAGTTCTAGGAGCACGGAGAATTTGATTAAAAGTTGGGATTCCTTTTTTAAAATTAGATCATGTGTTCTTGTTAAGAACTCATTCGTGTGTTTATTATTCCATATTAAGACTTGGCAGTTGTTGTTATTTGAATCTTTCGGGGAAAAATTGATATCATATAATTCAATTTTAATAGAAATTGGCAGATGATCGGAAATATTAAGGTCCCCTACACGAAAATCTTTTATGATGGAATACCAGTCTCCACCAGCAAGACAATAGTCAATTGTAGAACCACCTTGCATTCCAACAAAAGTCAATTCTCCCTCCAAATATCCATTTAAGATATTAAGACAAAAATCATTGTAAAGCTCTAAAATAATTTCTCCTTCAGAATTGATCTTTAAATCTTTTGATTTTCTTTGCTGCGCTGCTTTGTTAAAAGTGGGTTCTAAATTACCGGTCCTGGCGTTCAAGTCTCCGATTATTATTAGGTAATGTGTTCGTAGTGAACTTAACATATCGTAAAAGCTATTATAATCCACAGTCCATTTGGAACAATTTATATAAATGGGTATAATAAACATTTTTCCGCTAGCATTTTCTTTGTTTTCGATATCAAAATAATAATCGTTGAATTGATGGATTTTTTATTCCCAAGATAAATTTCTTTTAATAGCAACCATTGTTCCTCCACTTCCTCTTCCACGCGTTGCAATTTTTATTGCTGGTATCCTGCAGTTATAAGTATTAAAGCGTTTTTCAAAACCTAAGTTTTTATCTTCCACAATGTGTGTTTACAAAAGAAATATTATATCAAAATTCAACAAATAGTTAACAAAAGTGGGAAAAATCAATTTATTTTTAAGGCCCCCCACATTATATACATTTTCACATTATATACATTTTATATATTTTTATATACATTTTATACATTTTCTTTTGTTTACATTTTAACATCATGAATAGTTGAGGCATGGTAATTTATGACGAGTGCCTTAATGGCTTTACATTTTGATTGATATTGCTCAATTTAAGTTTTTATTTTACAATAATTCAGTTATAAATAAATGACTTTTAGTTTAGCTACAACAAAAAAAAAAGTGCAGAACGCTTAGATTTACAATTGATTTCTGACCCTTAGTTTAAAATTTACAATTGATTTTTGACTTTTAGTTTAGCTAAAACAAAATTTAATTTAAAAGCTTTCACTTATTGTTCTGGTTCGGTATGCTGTCGCCTTTTTACAGTACGCCACAAGCTGCATTCAATTTTCACCGTTAAGGATTCTTAGCACTTCATTTTACGACACAAAATTTTGGCCAAAGACTGCTCTTCTAATTTCACTTAAAACTGGACACACTCCCAAAAAATTACCATCATCTTTCTTTTTGTTTATGTTGCAGAGACTGCAAATTACTGTCAAATCAGTGCGATGTGAAACAAAATTAAGACGCAACATCTCCCCTCGAATTTTGAAAGTAATGCTAATGGTTTCAGCGTTGCCATAATGTCCCCGATCGGGCCATTTGGCCCTCGGATTTTTATTTTGGCCCTTGGCCCTGGGCCGACTCGAAATGGCCCGCATATCTTATTTTTCGTATTCCTAAAACAAAATATTCAATAACACTGTGATACCTATTAACTAAATAGTTATTTTATTTAAACATAAACGTTTTTAAACAAAGGTGTTTTCTCGTGATAACACTTGCAGTTAGGCTACACAGCTTTCGCTCCGTCATATTTAACATTGAAGGTTTTGAATGAACAACAACTACTTGTGTTGGCTACCACCGAGTATTACATTTGGCTGGAATTATTGTGGCAGCCATGAAATTGCAATAATTCCAGCCAAATGTAAGACTCGGTGGTAGCCAACACAAGTGGTTGTTGTTCATTCAAAACCTTCAATGATAAACGTTTTTATTTTATTTATTTTTTTAAACGCCTTAGATAGAATAAGGCGTTTCAGAAATAAGATATACATAATATGATATCTCACTCAGAGAACTAAAGAAAACTCTGACCGTGTTCTGTAACTATCGGATCGATCGCGATTAGTTGGCGATAAAAGTTGTGACTTAAAACGTAGTTTATGCTAGAAAAATAATTAAGACGTCTAAATTCAATCAACGATAAGGAAAGCTACTTAACGTAAACTATTAAGGTAGAATTGTAACCATTCGTTGACGATGATGAAACTACATCAACAACGTGTTGCTATTATTGTTTTCTTTTCGTCAACGAATGATTAGCATTGGTTTGGGTGATCCTAAATAGTTGGAAGCTGTCAGAAGCAGATGTCATAAACCAATGAAAAATAGCTTTCTGAATAATCAATATCAGAATTGAGTTTCACTTCCGTGAGGTGCACTCGGGGTGCTCTTTACTACCGAAAGCAATAGTTTACGCAAATCCGGAAACCGACATTGTGGGCGCACCATATAAATTTTTTGTATTCGCTCATTTTCGTCCGACCACTACTGTAAGCCTTCGACTATTGTTAGTAGTTCCATCGTGTATCTTACATTTTTGTATTGTTCCGAGACATTCGACAATTTTAAACACGTATAACCTGTCAGACACCAAATCTGTCAAATAAACGAATAGCTGGTTCAATTCACAGTATTTAACCAAATGATTAAAAAGGTCGTTCATGCAAACTTTTGTGTAAACTTATCATTTTACACAATTTGTAAACTTACGACGCTGCATGAATACACTTTCTTGTTATCGCCCTTATTACGGTTGTCGTTTCACTAAAACGACAGTAAGACGACACATCCCTGGCATACGAATTTCGTCATAATGATGAGATGGTTGGAGATTGGAGAGAATGTTGAAGATTTGGGTTTATTTAAACGCAAACTTTCGCCTACAGAACTTTGTCGTTTTAGTGAAACGACAACCGTAATAGGGGTGTATATAAAGACATGCAAATGCAAATATCTTCAATATAATTATTATATTCATAACACAAATTGCTATGAAGTATTAAGTGTTAGTAACAATATGCACATATGTATATGAATAAATTTTTATGACGCCCTCTACCTTTTTTAATATTTTTTTGAAAAATTTTCTCTGAAAGATTTTGCCCGCACTCTTTGGAAATGGCCCTCAGAAAGGCCCTCAATATTTTGTTCTTTGTGGCAACGCTGAATGGTTTCCACTGAGATATTTGGGGTAAAATAGTTCCGTTCTTTGAGGTTGTAAATGACTTTCGAGTAAAATGACATTTCCGTTGATGCTCTTGCTCCTTCTTTGAATGCATACGTTTCGTTCTCATCCGTTAGTTGGATAATTTCGTACAGTGACTTTTTTAGTTCCAAATGATTAGTTCCTGTTTGGTTAAAGGTAATAGCACAGTCCGCTGCTAGTTTTGTCCAATTCTGGTACCAGCTTTTCTTATACTGCACAACATATTGCCAAACTAGCTTTAGTAGTCTTGTAGCTTTCATGTTCATTATCCTAATCAGGTAATCCGCATTCAGTTTTCAAGTTAAAATATATAGAATTGAGAGACCACTTTCTTAGTAAAACATATACTTTGGTGTACTTATTGGAAGCGTAAAAATTTTTCTAAGAAAGAAACATAGTATACATTTGTATGTTCCCCAAGCTTGTGCTCCATAAAACAAGACTGATTCCACGGTTGCGTTGAAACCCCGATATTTAGAGCTCAGAGCAATATTTTTACTATAAAATATATTTTGCCAGTTTGTTCAAATTGCTGTTTTAGCTTTGTTAGCTTTCGATTTAAAATGTTTTTCCATATTAAGATTAAACGTTAGCTCCATGCCTAAGGAAGTGTATTCTTTTACTACTTCCAGTTCCCTTCCATCGTATTTCCATTTCTCATCTGTTGCAGCTCTTCCACTATCATTCTAAAAAATCATAATCTTTGACTTGTCTATATTAACTTCTAAACTCCATTATTTACAGTAATCTGCTAGCCTATTTATCATCAGCTGAAGTGAAGTGGCAGACTCCGCTAATAAGACAATGTCATCTGCATACATAATAACTTTAATTCTGATGCCGCCGATTTCAACTCAACAAAGTAAACATTGAACAAGGTCATCCAGATATAGTGCAAAAAGCAAAGGACTGAGATTGCAACCTTGCTTTAGACCACGACTCATTTCCAACTTTTCGGATGTATCCCTTCCATCAAACACCTGAGCAAATAATTGTTGGTACAGTTTTTCCAAGGCATTAATAAACTTATTTGACACTCCTAAATTATAAAGCTTAAAGAACAAAGCATTTTTATCAATAGTGTCAACGAAAAATGCATAAAGTTTTTTGTTGTTGCAACGTTTGATTCTTGCTAGACCAGTCAAAACGAAGATATTGTCCACCGTTGAGTAACTCATTCGAAACCCAGCTTGGTACTCACTTAAAATTTTGTTGGTTTCTACCCAGTCGGTGAGTCTTTCGCATAATAGTGAGGTGTATATTTTAAGCGAAGCATTGAGAAACGATATTCCTCTGTAGTTCTTGGGATCGGCAGGATCTCCTTTTTTTAGTATGTGCCAAATCAACGCTTCGTAAAAGTGATCTGGGGGCATACCGAAGTTAAAAATTGTATTTAAAGATACTGCTAGTTTTTCCTTAAATCCAGGCGAGTTATATTTGAAAACTTCTACAGGAATGCTATTTGATCCAGCAGCTTTACCATCTTGCATGGACTTCAATGTTACCTCCAGTTCTTCTTTGCTTATATCAGCGTCCAATAGAGCGTTTCTAAGATAGGGACAGGCATATTTAAAACTGCAATCTTCTTCCGCTGTCGGTTTACTTAAAAGATTCTAAAATGTTCCCGTAGGGTGTCCACGTTTATTAATGAATTCCGTTTAGTAAGATTATTGCTATTGATTTTTTGTTTGTAAAAAACCAAAACTCCTCCGAACCCTTGCATTGTCCTAGAGATTTGGCCAAATTTGCTTCAAAATTTCTTTTTTTGTCGTTGCAGTGCTGCTTATACACCCTATTATCTTCCACATTCGCAGATTTCGAGCTCAATATGTTGTATTTTGGCATCGAATTCAGTAAAGTAGTTTTTCGCACGAAAAATCGTACCAATCACTTTTTTTTCCAGGTAGTGGGATTTTTAATTAAACTGGCTGCATCCATATTAATCTTCTGTAGTTCTAGGAGCACGGAGAATTTGATTAAAAGTTGGGACTTCTTTTTTAAAATTAGATCATTTGTTCTTGTTAAGAACTCATTCGTGTATTTATTATTCCATTTTATGACTTGACAGTTGTTGTTATTTGAATCTTTCGGGGAAAAATTGATATCATATAATTCAATTTTAATAGAAATTGGAAGAAGATCGGAAAGATTAAGGTCTCCTACACGAAAATCTTTTATGATGGAATACCAGTCTCCACCAGCAAGACAATAGTCAATTGTAGAACCACCTTGCATTCCAACAAAAGTCAATTCTCCCTCCAAACATCCATTTTAGATATTAAGACTTAAATCATTGCAAAGCTCTAAAATAGTTTTTGCTTCAGAATTGATCTTTAAATCTTTTGATTTTCTTTGCTGCTCTGCTTTGTTAAAAGTGGGTTCTAAATTACCGGTCCTGGCGTTCAAGTCTCCGATTATTATTAGGTAATGTGTTCGTAGTGAACTTAACATATCGTAAAAGCTATGATAATCCACAGTCCATTTGGAACAATTTATATAAATGGGTATAATAAACATTTTTCCGCTAGCATTTTCTTTGTTTTCGATATCAAAATAATAATCGTTGAATTGATGGATTTTTTATTCCCAAGATAAATTTCTTTTAATAGCAACCATTGTTCCTCCACTTCCTCTTCCACGCGTTGCAATTTTTATTGCTGGTATCCATCTGCAGTTATAAGTATTGAAGCGTTTTTCAAAACCTAAGCTTTTATCTTCCACAATGTGTGTTTACAAAAGAAATATTATATCAAAATTCAACAAATAGTTAACAAAAGTGGGAAAAATCAATTTATTTTTAAGGCCCCCTACATTATATGCGACAATAGGTAAATTACAATTTTTTATTTTGTTAGCTATTTTCTCCTCACTAACATCCCTGCGCTATTGGCGTGAAGTACCTGTCGGTTCAGCAACTATGACACCTTCTGTCAGCGTTTTGTCATTTTCGGTTTCGTTGCTTGTTGGTAAACAACTCGAAAAGAAATCTAATTATATATTATATACATTTTCTTTTGTTTACATTTTAACATCATGAATAGTTGAGGCATGGTAATTTATGTCGAGTGCCTGAATGGCTTTATATTTTGATTGATATTGCTCAATTTAAGTTTTTATTTTACAATAATTCAGTTATAAATAAATGACTTTTTGTTTAGCTACAACAAAAAAAAAAAGTGCAGAACGCTTAGATTTACAATTGATTTCTGACTCTTAGTTTAAAATTTACAATTGATTTTTGACTTTTAGTTTAGCTAAAACAAAATTAAATTTAAAAGCTTTCACTTATTGTTCTGGTTCGGTATGCTGTCGCCTTTTTACAGTACGCCACAAGCTGCATCCAATTTTCACCGTTAAGGATTCTTAGCACTTCATTTTACGACAAAACATTTTGGCCAAAGACTGCTCTTCTAATTTCACTTAAAACTGGACACACTCCCATAAAATTACCAACATCTTTCTTTTTGTTTATGTTGCAGAGACTGCAAATTACTGTCAATTCACTGCGATGTGGAACAAAATTAAGACGCAACATCTCCCCTCGAATTTTGAAAGTAGTGCTAATGGTTTCCACTGAGATATTTGGGGTAAAATAGTTCCGTTCTTTGAGGCTGTAAATGACTTTCGAGTAAAATGACATTTCCGTTGATGCTCTTGCTCTTTCTTTGAATGCATACGTTTCGTTCTCATCCGTTAGTTGGATAATTTCGTACAGTGACTTTTTTAGTTCCAAATGATTAGTTCCTGTTTGGTTAAAGGTAATAGCACAGTCCGCTGCTAGTTTTGTCCAATTCTGGTACCAGTTTTTCTTATACTGCACAACATATTGCCAAACTAGCTTTAGTAGTCTTGTAGCTTTCATGTTCATTATCCTAATCAGGTAATCCGCATTCAGCTTTCAAGTTAAAATATATAGAGTTGACAGACCACTTTTTTAGTAAAACATATACTTTGGTGTACTTATTGGAAGCGTAAGAATTTTTCTAAGAAAGAAACATAGTATAAATTTGTATGTTCCCCAAGCTTGTGCTCCATAAAACAAGACTGATTCCACGGTTGCGTTGAAACCCCGATATTTAGAGCTCAGAGCAATATTTTTACTATAAAATATCTTTTGCCAGTTTGTACAAATTGCTGTTTTAGCTTTGTTAGCTTTCTATTTAAAATGTTTCTCCTTATTAAGATTAAACGTTAGCTCCATACCTAAGTAAGTGTATTCTTTTACTACTTCCAGTTCCCTTCCATCGAATTTCCATTTCTCATCTGTTGCAGCTCTTCCACTACCATTCTAAGAAATCATAATCTTTGACTTGTCTATATTAACTTCTAAACTCCATAATTTCCAGTAATCTGCTAGCCTATTTATTATCAGCTGAAGTGAAGTGGCAGACTCCGCTAAAAAGACAATGTCATCTGCATACATAATAACTTTAATTCTGATGCCGCCGATTTCAACTCAACAAGGTAAACATTGAACAAGGTCATCCAGATATAGTGCAAAAAGCAAAGGACTGAGATTGCAACCTTGCTTTAGACCACGACTCATTTCCAACTTTTCGGATGTATCCCTTCCATCAAACACCTGAGCAAATAATTGTTGGTACAGTTTTTCCAAGGTATTAATAAACTTATTTGACACTCCTAAATTATAAAGCTTAAAGAACAAAGCATTTTTATCAATAGTGTCAACGAAAAATGCATAAAGTTTTTTGTTGTTGCAACGTTTGATTCTTGCTAGACCAGTCAAAACGAAGATATTGTCCACCGTTGAGTAACTCATTCGAAACCCAGCTTGGTACTCACTTAAAATTTTGTTGGTTTCTACCCAGTTGGTGAGCCTTTCGCATAATAGTGAGGTGCATATTTTAAGCGAAGCATTGAGAAACGATATTCCTCTGTAGTTCTTGGGATCGGCAGGATCTCCTTTTTTTAGTATGTGCCAAATCAACGCTTCGTAGAAGTGATCTGGGGGGATACCGAAGTTAAAAATTGTATTTAAAGATACTGCTAGTTTTTCCTTAAATCCAGGCGAGTTATATTTGAAAAATTCTACAGGAATGCTATTTGATCCAGCAGCTTTACCATCTTGCATGGACTTCAATGTTACCTCCAGTTCTTCTTTGATTATATCAGCGTCCAATAGAGCGTTTCTAAGATAGGGACGGTCGTATTTAAAACTGCAATGCTCTTCCGCTGTCGGTTTACTTAAAAGATTCTAAAATGTTCCTGTAGGGTGTCCACGTTTATTAATGAATTCCGTTTAGTAAGATTATTGCTATTGATTTTTTTTTTTGTTTGAGACCAAAACTCCTTCGAACCCTTGCATTGTCCTAGAGATTTGGCCAAATTTGCTTCAAAATTTCTTTTTTTGTCGTTGCAGTGCTGCTTATACACCCTATTATCTTCCACATACGCAGATTTCGAGCTCAATGTGTTGTATTTTCACATCGAATTCAGTAAAGCCAAGGATTTATTTTGTAGTTTTTTACACGAAAAATCGTACCAATCACTTTTTTTCCAGGTAGTGGGATTTTTAATTAAACTGGCTGCATCCATAATAATCTTCTCTAGTTCTAGGAGCACGGAGAATTTGATTAAAAGTTGGGATTCCTTTTTTAAAATTAGATCATTTGTTCTTGTTAAGAACTCATTCGTGTGTTTATTATTCCATATTAAGACTTGGCAGTTGTTGTTATTTGAATCTTTCGGGGAAAAATTGATATCATATAATTCAATTTTAATAGAAATTGGCAGATGATCGGAAATATTAAGGTCCCCTACACGAAAATCTTTTATGATGGAATACCAGTCTCCACCAGCAAGACAATAGTCAATTGTAGAACCACCTTGCATTCCAACAAAAGTCAATTCTCCCTCCAAATATCCATTTAAGATATTAAGACTAAAATCATTGCAAAGCTCTAAAATAATTTCTCCTTCAGAATTGATCTTTAAATCTTTTGATTTTCTTTGCTGCGCTGCTTTGTTAAAAGTGGGTTCTAAATTACCGGTCCTGGCGTTCAAGTCTCCGATTATTATTAGGTAATGTGTTCGTAGTGAACTTAACATATCGTAAAAGCTATTATAATCCACAGTCCATTTGGAACAATTTATATAAATGGGTATAATAAACATTTTTCCGCTAGCATTTTCTTTGTTTTCGATATCAAAATAATAATCGTTGAATTGATGGATTTTTTATTCCCAAGATAAATTTCTTTTAATAGCAACCATTGTTCCTCCACTTCCTCTTCCACGCGTTGCAATTTTTATTGCTGGTATCCATCTGCAGTTATAAGTATTAAAGCGTTTTTCAAAACCTAAGCTTTTATCTTCCACAATGTGTGTTTACAAAAGAAATATTATATCAAAATTCAACGAATAGTTAACAAAAGTGGGAAAAATCAATTTATTTTTAAGGCCCCCCATATTATATGCGACAATACGTAAATTACAATTTTAATTTTGTTAGCTATTTTCTCCTCACTAACATCCCTGCGCTATTGGCGTGAAGTACCTGCCGGTTCAGCAACTATGACACCTTCTGTCAGCGTTTTGTCATTTTCGGTTTCGTTGCTTGTTGGTAAACAACTCGAAAAGAAATCTAATTATATATTATATACATTTTCTTTTGTTTACATTTTAACATCATGAATAGTTGAGGCATGGTTATTTATGTCGAGTGCCTGAATGGCTTTACATTTTGATTGATATTGCTCAATTTAAGATTTTATTTTACAATAATTCAGTTATAAATAAATGACTTTTAGTTTAGCTACAACAAAAAAAAAAGTGCAGAACGCTTAGATTTACAATTGATTTCTGACCCTTAGTTTAAAATTTACTATTGATTTTTGACTTTTAGTTTAGCTAAAACAAAATTTAATTTAAAAGCTTTCACTTATTGTTCTGGTTCGGTATGCTGTCGCCTTTTTACAGTACGCCACAAGCTGCATCCAATTTTCACCGTTAAGGATTCTTAGCACTTCATTTTACGACAAAACATTTTGGCCAAAGACTGCTCTTCTAAATTCACTTAAAACTGGACACACTCCCATAAAATTACCAACATCTTTCTTTTTGTTTATGTTGCAGAGACTGCAAATTACTGTCAATTCACTGCGATGTGGAACAAAATTAAGACGCAACATCTCCCCTCGAATTTTGAAAGTAGTGCTAATGGTTTCCACTGAGATATTTGGGGTAAAATAGTTCCGTTCTTTGAGGCTGTAAATGACTTTCGAGTAAAATGACATTTCCGTTGATGCTCTTGCTCTTTCTTTGAATGCATACGTTTCGTTCTCATCCGTTAGTTGGATAATTTCGTACAGTGACTTTTTTAGTTCCAAATGATTAGTTCCTGTTTGGTTAAAGGTAATAGCACAGTCCGCTGCTAGTTTTGTCCAATTCTGGTACCAGTTTTTCTTATACTGCACAACATATTGCCAAACTAGCTTTAGTAGTCTTGTAGCTTTCATGTTCATTATCCTAATCAGGTAATCCGCATTCAGCTTTCAAGTTAAAATATATAGAGTTGACAGACCACTTTTTTAGTAAAACATATACTTTGGTGTACTTATTGGAAGCGTAAGAATTTTTCTAAGAAAGAAACATAGTATAAATTTGTATGTTCCCCAAGCTTGTGCTCCATAAAACAAGACTGATTCCACGGTTGCGTTGAAACCCCGATATTTAGAGCTCAGAGCAATATTTTTACTATAAAATATCTTTTGCCAGTTTGTACAAATTGCTGTTTTAGCTTTGTTAGCTTTCTATTTAAAATGTTTCTCCTTATTAAGATTAAACGTTAGCTCCATACCTAAGTAAGTGTATTCTTTTACTACTTCCAGTTCCCTTCCATCGAATTTCCATTTCTCATCTGTTGCAGCTCTTCCACTAAATTCTAAAAAATCATAATCTTTGACTTGTCTATATTAACTTCTAAACTCCATAATTTCCAGTAATCTGCTAGCCTATTTATTATCAGCTGAAGTGAAGTGGCAGACTCCGCTAAAAAGACAATGTCATCTGCATACATAATAACTTTAATTCTGATGCCGCCGATTTCAACTCAACAAGGTAAACATTGAACAAGGTCATCCAGATATAGTGCAAAAAGCAAAGGACTGAGATTGCAACCTTGCTTTAGACCACGACTCATTTCCAACTTTTCGGATGTATCCCTTCCATCAAACACCTGAGCAAATAATTGTTGGTACAGTTTTTCCAAGGTATTAATAAACTTATTTGACACTCCTAAATTATAAAGCTTAAAGAACAAAGCATTTTTATCAATAGTGTCAACGAAAAATGCATAAAGTTTTTTGTTGTTGCTACCTTTGATTCTTGCTAGACCAGTCAAAACGAAGATATTGTCCACCGTTGAGTAACTCATTCGAAACCCAGCTTGGTACTCACTTAAAATTTTGTTGGTTTCTACCCAGTTGGTGAGCCTTTCGCATAATAGTGAGGTGTATATTTTAAGCGAAGCATTGAGAAACGATATTCCTCTGTAGTTCTTGGGATCGGCAGGATCTCCTTTTTTAGTATGTGCCAAATCAACGCTTCGTAGAAGTGATCTGGGGGGATACCGAAGTTAAAAATTGTATTTAAAGATACTGCTAGTTTTTCCTTAAATCCAGGCGAGTTATATTTGAAAAATTCTACAGGAATGCTATTTGATCCAGCAGCTTTACCATCTTGCATGGACTTCAATGTTACCTCCAGTTCTTCTTTGATTATATCAGCGTCCAATAGAGCGTTTCTAAGATAGGTACGGTCGTATTTAAAACTGCAATGCTCTTCCGCTGTCGGTTTACTTAAAAGATTCTAAAATGTTCCCGTAGGGTGTCCACGTTTATTAATGAATTCCGTTTAGTAAGATTATTGCTATTGATTTTTTTTCTGTTAGAGACCAAAACTCCTTCGAACCCTTGCATTGTCCTAGAGATTTGGCCAAATTTGCTTCAAAATTTCTTTTTTTGTCGTTGCAGTGCTGCTTAAACACCCTATTATCTTCCACATGCGCAGATTTCGAGCTCAATGTGTTGTATTTTCACATCGAATTCAGTAAAGCCAAGGATTTATTTCGTAGTTTTTCACACGAAAAATCGTACCAATCACTTTTTTTCCAGGTAGTGGGATTTTTAATTAAACTGGCTGCATCCAAAATAATCTTCTCTAGTTCTAGGAGCACGGAGAATTTGATTAAAAGTTGGGATTCCTTTTTTTAAATTAGATCATTTGTTCTTGTTAAGAACTCATTCGTGTGTTTATTATTCCATATTAAGACTTGGCAGTTGTTGTTATTTGAATCTTTCGGGGAAAAATTGATATCATATAATTCAATTTTAATAGAAATTGGCAGATGATCGGAAATATTAAGGTCCCCTACACGAAAATCTTTTATGATGGAATACCAGTCTCCACCAGCAAGACAATAGTCAATTGTAGAACCACCTTGCATTCCAACAAAAGTCAATTCTCCCTCCAAATATCCATTTAAGATATTAAGACTAAAATCATTGCAAAGCTCTAAAATAATTTCTCCTTCAGAATTGATCTTTAAATCTTTTGATTTTCTTTGCTGCGCTGCTTTGTTAAAAGTGGGTTCTAAATTACCGGTCCTGGCGTTCAAGTCTCCGATTATTATTAGGTAATGTGTTCGTAGTGAACTTAACATATCGTAAAAGCTATTATAATCCACAGTCCATTTGGAACAATTTATATAAATGGGTATAATAAACATTTTTCCGCTAGCATTTTCTTTGTTTTCGATATCAAAATAATAATCGTTGAATTGATGGATTTTTTATTCCCAAGATAAATTTCTTTTAATAGCAACCATTGTTCCTCCACTTCCTCTTCCACGCGTTGCAATTTTTATTGCTGGTATCCATCTGCAGTTATAAGTATTAAAGCGTTTTTCATAACCTAAGCTTTTATCTTCCACAATGTGTGTTTACAAAAGAAATATTATATCAAAATTCAACAAATAGTTAACAAAAGTGGGAAAAATCAATTTATTTTTAAGGCCCCCCACATTATATGCGACAATACGTAAATTACAATTTTTTATTTTGTTAGCTATTTTCTCCTCACTAACATCCCTGCGCTATTGGCGTGAAGTACCTGCCAGTTCAGCAACTATGACACCTTCTGTCAGCGTTTTGTCATTTTCGGTTTCGTTGCTTGTTGGTAAACAACTCGAAAAGAAATCTAATTATATATTATATACATTTTCTTTTGTTTACATTTTAACATCATGAATAGTTGAGGCATGGTTATTTATGTCGAGTGCCTGAATGGCTTTACATTTTGATTGATATTGCTCAATTTAAGTTTTTATTTTACAATAATTCAGTTATAAATAAATGACTTTTAGTTTAGCTACAACAAAAAAAAAAGTGCAGAACGCTTAGATTTACAATTGATTTCTGACCCTTAGTTTAAAATTTACAATTGATTTTTGACTTTTAGTTTAGCTAAAACAAAATTTAATTTAAAAGCTTTCACTTATTGTTCTGGTTCGGTATGCTGTCGCCTTTTTACAGTACGCCACAAGCTGCATCCAATTTTCACCGTTAAGGATTCTAAGCACTTCATTTTACGACAAAACATTTTGGCCAAAGACTGCTCTTCTAATTTCACTTAAAACTGGACACACTCCCATAAAATTACCAACATCTTTCTTTTTGTTTATGTTGCAGAGACTACAAATTACTGTCAATTCACTGCGATGTGGAACAAAATTAAGACGCAACATCTCCCCTCGAATTTTGAAAGTAGTTTCCACTGAGATATTTGGGGTAAAATAGTTCCGTTCTTTGAGGCTGTAAATGACTTTCGAGTAAAATGACATTTCCGTTGATGCTCTTGCTCTTTCTTTGAATGCATACGTTTCGTTCTCATCCGTTAGTTGGATAATTTCGTACAGTGACTTTTTTAGTTCCAAATGATTAGTTCCTGTTTGGTTAAAGGTAATAGCACAGTCCGCTGCTAGTTTTGTCCAATTCTGGTACCAGATTTTCTTATACTGCACAGCATATTGCCAAACTAGCTTTAGTAGTCTTGTAGCTTTCATGTTCATTATCCTAATCAGGTAATCCGCATTCAGCTTTCAAGTTTAAATATAAAGAGTTGAGAGACCACTTTCTTAGTAAAACATATACTTTGGTGTACTTATTGGAAGCGTAAAAATGTTTCTAAGAAAGAAACATAGTATAAATTTGTATGTTCCCCAAGCTTGTGCTCCATAAAACAAGACTGATTCCACGGTTGCGTTGAAACCCCGATATTTAGAGCTCAGAGCAATATTTTTACTATAAAATATCTTTGCCAGTTTGTTCAAATTGCTGTTTTAGCTTTGTTAGCTTTCGATTTAAAATGTTTTTCCATATTAAGATTAAACGTTAGCTCCATGCCTAAGGAAGTGTATTCTTTTACTACTTCCAGTTCCCTTCCATCGAATTTCCATTTCTCATCTGTTGCAGCTCTTCCACTACCGTTCTAAGAAATCATAATCTTTGACTTGTCTATATTAACTTCTAAACTCCATTATTTAGAGTAATCTGCTAGCCTATTTATCATCAGCTGAAGTGAAGTGGCAGACTCCGCTAATAAGACAATGTCATCTGCATACATAATAACTTTAATTCTGATGCCGCCGATTTCAACTCAACAAGGTAAACATTGAACAAGGTCATCCAGATATAGTGCAAAAAGCAAAGGACTGAGATTGCAACCTTGCTTTAGACCACGACTCATTTCCAACTTTTCGGATGTATCCCTTCCATCAAACACCTGAGCAAATAATTGTTGGTACAGTTTTTCCAAGGCATTAATAAACTTATTTGACACTCCTAAATTATAAAGCTTAAAGAACAAAGCATTTTTATCAATAGTGTCAACGAAAAATGCATAAAGTTTTTTGTTGTTGCAACGTTTGATTCTTGCTAGACCAGTCAAAACGAAGATATTGTCCACCGTTGAGTAACTCATTCGAAACCCAGCTTGGTACTCACTTAAATTTTTTTTGGTTTCTACCTAGTCGGTGAGTCTTTCGCATAATAGTGAGGTGTATATTTTAAGCGAAGCATTGAGAAACGATATTCCTCTGTAGTTCTTGGGATCGGCAGGATCTCCTTTTTTTAGTATGTGCCAAATCAACGCTTCGTAAAAGTGATCTGGGGGGATACCGAAGTTAAAAATTGTATTTAAAGATACTGCTAGTTTTTCCTTAAATCCAGGCGAGTTATATTTGAAAAATTCTACAGGAATGCTATTTGATCCAGCAGCTTTACCATCTTGCATGGACTTCAATGTTACCTCCAGTTCTTCTTTGCTTATATCAGCGTCCAAAAGAGCGTTTCTAAGATAGGGACGGGCGTATTTAAAACTGCAATGCTCTTCCGCTGTCGGTTTACTTAAAAGATTCTAAAATGTTCCCGTAGGGTGTCCACGTTTATTAATGAATTCCGTTTAGTAAGATTATTGCTATTGATTTTTTTTTTGTTAGAGACCAAAACTCCTTCGAACCCTTGCATTGTCCTAGAGATTTGGCCAAATTTGCTTCAAAATTTCTTTTTTTGTCGTTGCAGTGCTGCTTAAACACCCTATTATCTTCCACATGCGCAGATTTCGAGCTCAATGTGTTGTATTTTCACATCGAATTCAGTAAAGCCAAGGATTTATTTCGTAGTTTTTCACACGAAAAATCGTACCAATCACTTTTTTTCCAGGTAGTGGGATTTTTAATTAAACTGGCTGCATCCAAAATAATCTTCTCTAGTTCTAGGAGCACGGAGAATTTGATTAAAAGTTGGGATTCCTTTTTTAAAATTAGATCATTTGTTCTTGTTAAGAACTCATTCGTGTGTTTATTATTCCATATTAAGACTTGGCAGTTGTTGTTATTTGAATCTTTCGGGGAAAAATTGATATCATATAATTCAATTTTAATAGAAATTGGCAGATGATCGGAAATATTAAGGTCCCCTACACGAAAATCTTTTATGATGGAATACCAGTCTCCACCAGCAAGACAATAGTCAATTGTAGAACCACCTTGCATTCCAACAAAAGTCAATTCTCCCTCCAAATATCCATTTAAGATATTAAGACTAAAATCATTGCAAAGCTCTAAAATAATTTCTCCTTCAGAATTGATCTTTAAATCTTTTGATTTTCTTTGCTGCGCTGCTTTGTTAAAAGTGGGTTCTAAATTACCGGTCCTGGCGTTCAAGTCTCCGATTATTATTAGGTAATGTGTTCGTAGTGAACTTAACATATCGTAAAAGCTATTATAATCCACAGTCCATTTGGAACAATTTATATAAATGGGTATAATAAACATTTTTCCGCTAGCATTTTCTTTGTTTTCGATATCAAAATAATAATCGTTGAATTGATGGATTTTTTATTCCCAAGATAAATTTCTTTTAATAGCAACCATTGTTCCTCCACTTCCTCTTCCACGCGTTGCAATTTTTATTGCTGGTATCCATCTGCAGTTATAAGTATTAAAGCGTTTTTCATAACCTAAGCTTTTATCTTCCACAATGTGTGTTTACAAAAGAAATATTATATCAAAATTCAACAAATAGTTAACAAAAGTGGGAAAAATCAATTTATTTTTAAGGCCCCCCACATTATATGCGACAATACGTAAATTACAATTTTTTATTTTGTTAGCTATTTTCTCCTCACTAACATCCCTGCGCTATTGGCGTGAAGTACCTGCCAGTTCAGCAACTATGACACCTTCTGTCAGCGTTTTGTCATTTTCGGTTTCGTTGCTTGTTGGTAAACAACTCGAAAAGAAATCTAATTATATATTATATACATTTTCTTTTGTTTACATTTTAACATCATGAATAGTTGAGGCATGGTTATTTATGTCGAGTGCCTGAATGGCTTTACATTTTGATTGATATTGCTCAATTTAAGTTTTTATTTTACAATAATTCAGTTATAAATAAATGACTTTTAGTTTAGCTACAACAAAAAAAAAAGTGCAGAACGCTTAGATTTACAATTGATTTCTGACCCTTAGTTTAAAATTTACAATTGATTTTTGACTTTTAGTTTAGCTAAAACAAAATTTAATTTAAAAGCTTTCACTTATTGTTCTGGTTCGGTATGCTGTCGCCTTTTTACAGTACGCCACAAGCTGCATCCAATTTTCACCGTTAAGGATTCTAAGCACTTCATTTTACGACAAAACATTTTGGCCAAAGACTGCTCTTCTAATTTCACTTAAAACTGGACACACTCCCATAAAATTACCAACATCTTTCTTTTTGTTTATGTTGCAGAGACTACAAATTACTGTCAATTCACTGCGATGTGGAACAAAATTAAGACGCAACATCTCCCCTCGAATTTTGAAAGTAGTTTCCACTGAGATATTTGGGGTAAAATAGTTCCGTTCTTTGAGGCTGTAAATGACTTTCGAGTAAAATGACATTTCCGTTGATGCTCTTGCTCTTTCTTTGAATGCATACGTTTCGTTCTCATCCGTTAGTTGGATAATTTCGTACAGTGACTTTTTTAGTTCCAAATGATTAGTTCCTGTTTGGTTAAAGGTAATAGCACAGTCCGCTGCTAGTTTTGTCCAATTCTGGTACCAGATTTTCTTATACTGCACAGCATATTGCCAAACTAGCTTTAGTAGTCTTGTAGCTTTCATGTTCATTATCCTAATCAGGTAATCCGCATTCAGCTTTCAAGTTAAAATATAAAGAGTTGAGAGACCACTTTCTTAGTAAAACATATACTTTGGTGTACTTATTGGAAGCGTA
This sequence comes from Melangyna quadrimaculata, assembly GCA_949320155.1. NCBI lineage: Eukaryota > Metazoa > Arthropoda > Insecta > Diptera > Syrphidae > Melangyna > Melangyna quadrimaculata. The sequence goes on along the minus strand of OX439483.1, from coordinate 260,760,611 downwards.
AAAATGTTTCTAAGAAAGAAACATAGTATAAATTTGTATGTTCCCCAAGCTTGTGCTCCATAAAACAAGACTGATTCCACGGTTGCGTTGAAACCCCGATATTTAGAGCTCAGAGCAATATTTTTACTATAAAATATCTTTGCCAGTTTGTTCAAATTGCTGTTTTAGCTTTGTTAGCTTTCGATTTAAAATGTTTTTCCATATTAAGATTAAACGTTAGCTCCATGCCTAAGGAAGTGTATTCTTTTACTACTTCCAGTTCCCTTCCATCGAATTTCCATTTCTCATCTGTTGCAGCTCTTCCACTACCGTTCTAAGAAATCATAATCTTTGACTTGTCTATATTAACTTCTAAACTCCATTATTTAGAGTAATCTGCTAGCCTATTTATCATCAGCTGAAGTGAAGTGGCAGACTCCGCTAATAAGACAATGTCATCTGCATACATAATAACTTTAATTCTGATGCCGCCGATTTCAACTCAACAAGGTAAACATTGAACAAGGTCATCCAGATATAGTGCAAAAAGCAAAGGACTGAGATTGCAACCTTGCTTTAGACCACGACTCATTTCCAACTTTTCGGATGTATCCCTTCCATCAAACACCTGAGCAAATAATTGTTGGTACAGTTTTTCCAAGGCATTAATAAACTTATTTGACACTCCTAAATTATAAAGCTTAAAGAACAAAGCATTTTTATCAATAGTGTCAACGAAAAATGCATAAAGTTTTTTGTTGTTGCAACGTTTGATTCTTGCTAGACCAGTCAAAACGAAGATATTGTCCACCGTTGAGTAACTCATTCGAAACCCAGCTTGGTACTCACTTAAATTTTTTTTGGTTTCTACCTAGTCGGTGAGTCTTTCGCATAATAGTGAGGTGTATATTTTAAGCGAAGCATTGAGAAACGATATTCCTCTGTAGTTCTTGGGATCGGCAGGATCTCCTTTTTTTAGTATGTGCCAAATCAACGCTTCGTAAAAGTGATCTGGGGGGATACCGAAGTTAAAAATTGTATTTAAAGATACTGCTAGTTTTTCCTTAAATCCAGGCGAGTTATATTTGAAAAATTCTACAGGAATGCTATTTGATCCAGCAGCTTTACCATCTTGCATGGACTTCAATGTTACCTCCAGTTCTTCTTTGCTTATATCAGCGTCCAATAGAGCGTTTCTAAGATAGGGACGGGCGTATTTAAAACTGCAATGCTCTTCCGCTGTCGGTTTACTTAAAAGATTCTAAAATGTTCCCGTAGGGTGTCCACGTTTATTAATGAATTCCGTTTAGTAAGATTATTGCTATTGATTTTTTTTGTTAGAGACCAAAACTCCTTCGAACCCTTGCATTGTCCTAGAGATTTGGCCAAATTTGCTTCAAAATTTCTTTTTTTGTCGTTGCAGTGCTGCTTATACACCCTATTATCTTCCACATACGCAGATTTCGAGCTCAATGTGTTGTATTTTCACATCGAATTCAGTAAAGCCAAGGATTTATTTCGTAGTTTTTCACACGAAAAATCGTACCAATCACTTTTTTTTTCCAGGTGGTGGGATTTTTAATTAAACTGGCTGCATCCATAATAATCTTCTCTAGTTCTAGGAGCACGGAGAATTTGATTAAAAGTTGGGATTCCTTTTTTAAAATTAGATCATGTGTTCTTGTTAAGAACTCATTCGTGTGTTTATTATTCCATATTAAGAATTGGCAGTTGTTGTTATTTGAATCTTTCGGGGAAAAATTGATATCATATAATTCAATTTTAATAGAAATTGGCAGATGATCGGAAATATTAAGGTCCCCTACACGAAAATCTTTTATGATGAAATACCAGTCTCCACCAGCAAGACAATAGTCAATTGTAGAACCACCTTGCATTCCAACAAAAGTCAATTCTCCCTCCAAATATCCATTTAAGATATTAAGACTAAAATCATTGTAAAGCTCTTAAATAATTTCTCCTTCAGAATTGATCTTTAAATCTTTTGATTTTCTTTGCTGCGCTGCTTTGTTAAAAGTGGGTTCTAAATTACCGGTCCTGGCGTTCAAGTCTCCGATTATTATTAGGTAATGTGTTCGTAGTGAACTTAACATATCGTAAAAGCTATTATAATCCACAGTCCATTTGGAACAATTTATATAAATGGGTATAATAAACATTTTTCCGCTAGCATTTTCTTTGTTTTCGATATCAAAATAATAATCGTTGAATTGATGGATTTTTTATTCCCAAGATAAATTTCTTTTAATAGCAACCATTGTTCCTCCACTTCCTCTTCCACGCGTTGCAATTTTTATTGCTGGTATCCATCTACAGTTATAAGTATTAAAGCGTTTTTCAAAACCTAAGTTTTTATCTTCCACAATGTGTGTTTACAAAAGAAATATTATATCAAAATTCAACAAATAGTTAACAAAAGTGGGAAAAATCAATTTATTTTTAAGGCCCCCCACATTATATGCGACAATACGTAAATTACAATTTTTTATTTTGTTAGCTATTTTCTCCTCACTAACATCCCTGCGCTATTGGCGTGAAGTATCTGCCGGTTCAGCAACTATGACACCTTCTGTCAGCGTTTTGTCATTTTCGGTTTCGTTGCTTGTTGGTAAACAACTCAAAAAGAAATCTAATTATATATTATATACATTTTCTTTTGTTTACATTTTAACATCATGAATAGTTGAGGCATGGTAATTTATGTCGAGTGCCTTAAGGGCTTTACATTTTGATTGATATTGCTCAATTTAAGTTTTTATTTTACAATAATTCAGTTATAAATAAATGACTTTTAGTTTAGCTACAGCAAAAAAAAAGTGCAGAACGCTTAGATTTACAATTGATTTCTGACCCTTAGTTTAAAATTTACAATTGATTTTTGACTTTTAGTTTAGCTAAAACAAAATTTAATTTAAAAGCTTTCACTTATTGTTCTGGTTCGGTATGCTGTCGCCTTTTTACAGTACGCCACAAGCTGCATCCAATTTTCACCGTTAAGGATTCTTAGCACTTCATTTTACGACAAAACATTTTGGCCAAAGACTGCTCTTCTAATTTCACTTAAAACTGGACACACTCCCAAAAAATTACCAACATCTTTCTTTTTGTTTATGTTGCAGAGACTGCAAATTACTGTCAAATCAGTGCGATGTGAAACAAAATTAAGACGCAACATCTCCCCTCGAATTTTGAAAGTAATGCTAATGGTTTCAGCGTTGCCATAATGTGCCCGATCGGGCCATTTGGCCCTCGGATTTTTATTTTGGCCCTTGGCCCTGGGCCGACTCGAAATGGCCCGCATATCTTATTTTTCGTATTCCTAAAACAAAATATTCAATAACACTGTGATACCTATTAACTAAATAGTTATTTTATTTAAACATAAACGTTTTTAAACAAAGGTGTTTTCTCGTGATAACACTTGCAGTTAGGCTGCACAGCTTTCGCTCCGTCATATTTAACATTGAAGGTTTTGAATGAACAACAACTACTTGTGTTGGCTACCACCGAGTATTTCATTTGGCTGGAATTATTGTGGCAGGCATGAAATTGCAATAATTCCAGCCAAATGTAAGACTCGGTGGTAGCCAACACAAGTGGTTGTTGTTCATTCAAAACCTTCAATGATAAACGTTTTTATTTTATTTATTTTTTTAAACGCCTTAGATAGAATAAGGCGTTTCAGAAATAAGATATACATAATATGATATCTCACTCAGAGAACTAAAGAAAACTCTGACCGTGTTCTGTAACTATCGGATCGATCGCGATTAGTTGGCGATAAAAGTTGTGACTTAAAACGTAGTTTATGCTAGAAAAATAATTAAGACGTCTAAATTCAATCAACGATAAAGAAAGCTACTTAACGTAAACTATTAAGGTAGAATTGTAACCATTCGTTGACGACGATGAAACTACATCACAACGTGTTGCTATTATTGTTTTCTTTTCGTCAACGAATGATTAGCATTGGTTTGGGTGATCCTAAATAGTTGGAAGCTGTCAGAAGCAGATGTCATAAACCAATGAAAAATAGCTTTCTGAATAATCAATATCAGAATTGAGTTTCACTTCCGTGAGGTGCACTCGGGGTGCTCTTTACTACCGAAAGCAATAGTTTACGCAAATCCGGAAACCGACATTGTGGGCGCACCATATAAATTTTTTGTATTCGCTCATTTTCGTCCGACCACTACTGTAAGCCTTCGACTATTGTTAGTAGTTCCATCGTGTATCTTACATTTTTGTATTGTTCCGAGACATTCGACAATTTTAAACACGTATAACCTGTCAGACACCAAATCTGTCAAATGAATAGCTGGTTCAATTCACAGTATTTAACCAAATGATTAAAAAGGTCGTTCATGCAAACTTTTGTGTAAACTTATCATTTTACACAATTTGTAAACTTACGACGCTGCATGAATACACTTTCTTATTATCGCCCTTATTACGGTTGTCGTTTCACTAAAACGACAGTAAGACGACACATCCCTGGAGGCGTCAAATGATGTTTAATTCATACGAATTTCCTCATAATGATGAGATGGTTGGAGATTGGAGAGAATGTTGAAGATTTGGGTTTATTTAAACGCAAACTTTCGCCTACAGAACTTTGTCGTTTTAGTGAAACGACAACCGTAATAGGGGTGTATATAAAGACATGCAAATGCAAATATCTTCAATATAATTATTATATTCATAACACAAATTGCTATGAAGTATTAAGTGTTAGTAACAATATGCACATATGTATATGAATAAATTTTTATGACGCCCTCTACCTTTTTTAATATTTTTTTGAAAAATTTTCTCTGAAAGATTTTGCCCGCACTCTTTGGAAATGGCCCTCAGAAAGGCCCTAAATATTTTGTTCTTTGTGGCAACGCTGAATGGTTTCCACTGAGATATTTGGGGTAAAATAGTTCCGTTCTTTGAGGTTGTAAATGACTTTCGAGTAAAATGACATTTCCGTTGATGCTCTTGCTCCTTCTTTGAATGCATACGTTTCGTTCTCATCCGTTAGTTGGATAATTTCGTACAGTGACTTTTTTAGTTCCAAATGATTAGTTCCTGTTTGGTTAAAGGTAATAGCACAGTCCGCTGCTAGTTTTGTCCAATTCTGGTACCAGCTTTTCTTATACTGCACAACATATTGCCAAACTAGCTTTAGTAGTCTTGTAGCTTTCATGTTCATTATCCTAATCAGGTAATCCGCATTCAGCTTTCAAGTTAAAATATATAGAATTGAGAGACCACTTTCTTAGTAAAACATATACTTTGGTGTACTTATTGGAAGCGTAAAAATTTTTCTAAGAAAGAAACATAGTATAAATTTGTATGTTCCCCAAGCTTGTGCTCCATAAAACAAGACTGATTCCACGGTTGCGTTGAAACCCCGATATTTAGAGCTCAGAGCAATATTTTTACTATAAAATATCTTTTGCCAGTTTGTTCAAATTGCTGTTTTAGCTTTGTTAGCTTTCGATTTAAAATGTTTTTCCATATTAAGATTAAACGTTAGCTCCATGCATAAGGGAGTGTATTCTTTTACTACTTCCAGTTCCCTTCCATCGAATTTCCATTTCTCATCTGTTGCAGCTCTTCCACTACCATTCTAAGAAATCATAATCTTTGACTTGTCTATATTAACTTCTAAACTCCATTATTTAGAGTAATCTGCTAGCCTATTTATCATCAGCTGAAGTGAAGTGGCAGACTCCGCTAATAAGACAATGTCATCTGCATACATAATAACTTTAATTCTGATGCCGCCGATTTCAACTCAACAAGGTAAACATTGAACAAGGTCATCCAGATATAGTGCAAAAAGCAAAGGACTGAGATTGCAACCTTGCTTTAGACCACGACTCATTTCCAACTTTTCGGATGTATCCCTTCCATCAAACACCTGAGCAAATAATTGTTGGTACAGTTTTTCCAAGGCATTAATAAACTTATTTGACACTCCTAAATTATAAAGCTTAAAGAACAAAGCATTTTTATCAATAGTGTCAACGAAAAATGCATAAAGTTTTTTGTTGTTGCAACGTTTGATTCTTGCTAGACCAGTCAAAACGAAGATATTGTCCACCGTTGAGTAACTCATTCGAAACCCAGCTTGGTACTCACTTAAAATTTTGTTGGTTTCTACCCAGTCGGTGAGTCTTTCGCATAAAAGTGAGGTGTATATTTTAAGCGAAGCATTGAGAAACGATATTCCTCTGTAGTTCTTGGGATCGGCAGGATCTCCTTTTTTTAGTATGTGCCAAATCAACGCTTCGTAAAAGTGATCTGGGGGGATACCGAAGTTAAAAATTGTATTTAAAGATACTGCTAGTTTTTCCTTAAATCCAGGCGAGTTATATTTGAAAAATTCTACAGGAATGCTATTTGATCCAGCAGCTTTACCATCTTGCATGGACTTCAATGTTACCTCCAGTTCTTCTTTGCTTATATCAGCGTCCAATAGAGCGTTTCTAAGATAGGGACGGGCGTATTTAAAACTGCAATGCTCTTCCGCTGTCGGTTTACTTAAAAGATTCTAAAATGTTCCCGTAGGGTGTCCACGTTTATTAATGAATTCCGTTTAGTAAGATTATTGCTATTGATTTTTTGTTTGTTAAAGACCAAAACTCCTCCGAACCCTTGCATTGTCCTAGAGATTTGGCCAAATTTGCTTCAAAATTTCTTTTTTTGTCGTTGCAGTGCTGCTTATACACCCTATTATCTTCCACATTCGCAGATTTCGAGCTCAATATGTTGTATTTTGGCATCGAATTCAGTAAAGTAGTTTTTCGCACGAAAAATCGTACCAATCACTTTTTTTTCCAGGTAGTGGGATTTTTAATTAAACTGGCTGCATCCATATTAATCTTCTGTAGTTCTAGGAGCACGGAGAATTTGATTAAAAGTTGGGACTTCTTTTTTAAAATTAGATCATTTGTTCTTGTTAAGAACTCATTCGTGTATTTATTATTCCATTTTAAGACTTGGCAGTTGTTGTTATTTGAATCTTTCGGGGAAAAATTGATATCATATAATTCAATTTTAATAGAAATTGGAAGAAGATCGGAAAGATTAAGGTCTCCTACACGAAAATCTTTTATGATGGAATACCAGTCTCCACCAGCAAGACAATAGTCAATTGTAGAACCACCTTGCATTCCAACAAAAGTCAATTCTCCCTCCAAACATCCATTTTAGATATTAAGACTTAAATCATTGCAAAGCTCTAAAATAGTTTTTGCTTCAGAATTGATCTTTAAATCTTTTGATTTTCTTTGCTGCTCTGCTTTGTTAAAAGTGGGTTCTAAATTACCGGTCCTGGCGTTCAAGTTTCCGATTATTATTAGGTAATGTGTTCGTAGTGAACTTAACATATCGTAAAAGCTATGATAATCCACAGTCCATTTGGAACAATTTATATAAATAAGTATAATAAACATTTTTCCGCTAGCATTTTCTTTGTTTTCGATATCAAAATAATAATCGTTGAATTGATGGATTTTTTATTCCCAAGATAAATTTCTTTTAATAGCAACCATTGTTCCTCCACTTCCTCTTCCACGCGTTGCAATTTTTATTGCTGGTATCCATCTGCAGTTATAAGTATTGAAGCGTTTTTCAAAACCTAAGCTTTTATCTTCCACAATGTGTGTTTACAAAAGAAATATTATATCAAAATTCAAAAAATAGTTAACAAAAGTGGGAAAAATCAATTTATTTTTAAGGCCCCTACATTATATGCGACAATACGTAAATTACAATTTTTTATTTTGTTAGCTATTTTCTCCTCACTAACATCCCTGCGCTATTGGCGTGAAGTACCTGCCGGTTCAGCAACTATGACACCTTCTGTCAGCGTTTTGTCATTTTCGGTTTCGTTGCTTGTTGGTAAACAACTCGAAAAGAAATCTAATTATATATTATATACATTTTCTTTTGTTTACATTTTAACATCATGAATAGTTGAGGCATGGTTATTTATGTCGAGTGCCTGAATGGCTTTACATTTTGATTGATATTGCTCAATTTAAGTTTTTATTTTACAATAATTCAGTTATAAATAAATGACTTTTTGTTTAGCTACAACAAAAAAAAAAAGTGCAGAACGCTTAGATTTACAATTGATTTCTGCCCCTTAGTTTAAAATTTACAATTGATTTTTGACTTTTAGTTTAGCTAAAACAAAATTTAATTTAAAAGCTTTCACTTATTATTCTGGTTCGGTATGCTGTCGCCTTTTTACAGTACGCCACAAGCTGCATCCAATTTTCACCGTTAAGGATTCTTAGCACTTCATTTTACGACAAAACATTTTCGCCAAAGACTGCTCTTCTAATTTCACTTAAAACTGGACACACTCCCATAAAATTACCAACATCTTTCTTTTTGTTTATGTTGCAGAGACTGCAAATTACTGTCAATTCACTACGATGTGGAACAAAATTAAGACGCAACATCTCCCCTCGAATTTTGAAAGTAGTGCTAATGGTTTCCACTGAGATATTTGGGGTAAAATAGTTCCGTTCTTTGAGGCTGTAAATGACTTTCGAGTAAAATGACATTTCCGTTGATGCTCTTGCTCTTTCTTTGAATGCATACGTTTCGTTCTCATCCGTTAGTTGGATAATTTCGTACAGTGACTTTTTTATTTCCAAATGATTAGTTCCTGTTTGGTTAAAGGTAATAGCACAGTCCGCTGCTAGTTTTGTCCAATTCTGGTACCAGTTTTTCTTATACTGCACAACATATTGCCAAACTAGCTTTAGTAGTCTTGTAGCTTTCATGTTCATTATCCTAATCAGGTAATCCGCATTCAGCTTTCAAGTTAAAATATATAGAGTTGACAGACCACTTTTTTAGTAAAACATATACTTTGGTGTACTTATTGGAAGCGTAAGAATTTTTCTAAGAAAGAAACATAGTATAAATTTGTATGTTCCCCAAGCTTGTGTTCCATAAAACAAGACTGATTCCACGGTTGCGTTGAAACCCCGATATTTAGAGCTCAGAGCAATATTTTTACTATAAAATATCTTTTGCCAGTTTGTACAAATTGCTGTTTTAGCTTTGTTAGCTTTCTATTTAAAATGTGTTTCCTTATTAAGATTAAACGTTAGCTCCATACCTAAGTAAGTGTATTCTTTTACTACTTCCAGTTCCCTTCCATCGAATTTCCATTTCTCATCTGTTGCAGCTCTTCCACTACCATTCTAAAAAATCATAATCTTTGACTTGTCTATATTAACTTCTAAACTCCATAATTTCCAGTAATCTGCTAGCCTATTTATCATCAGCTGAAGTGAAGTGGCAGACTCCGCTAAAAAGACAATGTCATCTGCATACATAATAACTTTAATTCTGATGCCGCCGATTTCAACTCAACAAAGTAAACATTGAACAAGGTCATCCAGATATAGTGCAAAAAGCAAAGGACTGAGATTGCAACCTTGCTTTAGACCACGACTCATTTCCAACTTTTCGGATGTATCCCTTCCATCAAACACCTGAGCAAATAATTGTTGGTACAGTTTTTCCAAGGCATTAATAAACTTATTTGACACTCCTAAATTATAAAGCTTAAAGAACAAAGTATTTTTATCAATAGTGTCAACGAAAAATGCATAAAGTTTTTTGTTGTTGCAACGTTTGATTCTTGCTAGACCAGTCAAAACGAAGATATTGTCCACCGTTGAGTAACTCATTCGAAACCCAGCTTGGTACTCACTTAAAATTTTGTTGGTTTCTACCCAGTCGGTGAGCCTTTCGCATAATAGTGAGGTGTATATTTTAAGCGAAGCATTGAGAAACGATATTCCTCTGTAGTTCTTGGGATCGGCAGGATCTCCTTTTTTTAGTATGTGCCAAATCAACGCTTCGTAGAAGTGATCTGGGGGGATACCGAAGTTAAAAATTGTATTTAAAGATACTGCTAGTTTTTCCTTAAATCCAGGCGAGTTATATTTGAAAAATTCTACAGGAATGCTATTTGATCCAGCAGCTTTACCATCTTGCATGGACTTCAATGTTACCTCCAGTTCTTCTTTGATTATATCAGCGTCCAATAGAGCGTTTCTAAGATAGGGACGGGCGTATTTAAAACTGCAATGCTCTTCCGCTGTCGGTTTACTTAAAAGATTCTAAAATGTTCCCGTAGGGTGTCCACGTTTATTAATGAATTCCGTTTAGTAAGATTATTGCTATTGATTTTTTTTTTGTTAGAGACCAAAACTCCTTCGAACCCTTGCATTGTCCTAGAGATTTGCCCAAATTTGCTTCAAAATTTCTTTTTTTGTCGTTGCAGTGCTGCTTATACACCCTATTATCTTCCACATACGCAGATTTCGAGCTCAATGGGTTGTATTTTCAGATCGAATTCAGTAAAGCGAAGGATTTATTTCGTAGTTTTTCACACGAAAAATCGTACCAATCACTTTTTTTCCAGGTAGTGGGATTTTTAATTAAACTGGCTGCATCCATAATAATCTTCTCTAGTTCTAGGAGCACGGAGAATTTGATTAAAAGTTGGGATTCCTTTTTTAAAATTAGATCATTTGTTCTTGTTAAGAACTCATTCGTGTGTTTATTATTCCATATTAAGACTTGGCAGTTGTTGTTATTTGAATCTTTCGGGGAAAAATTGATATCATATAATTCAATTTTTATAGAAATTGGCAGATGATCGGAAATATTAAGGTCCCCTACACGAAAATCTTTTATGATGGAATACCAGTCTCCACCAGCAAGACAATAGTCAATTGTAGAACCACCTTGCATTCCAACAAAAGTCAATTCTCCCTCCAAATATCCATTTAAGATATTAAGACTAAAATCATTGCAAAGCTCTAAAATAATTTCTCCTTCAGAATTGATCTTTAAATCTTTTGATTTTCTTTGCTGCGCTGCTTTGTTAAAAGTGGGTTCTAAATTACCGGTCCTGGCGTTCAAGTCTCCGATTATTAATAGGTAATGTGTTCGTAGTGAACTTAACATATCATAAAAGCTATTATAATCCACAGTTTATTTGGAACAATTTATATAAATGGGTATAATAAACATTTTTCCGCTAGTATTTTCTTTGTTTTCGATATCAAAATAATAATCGTTGAATTGATGGATTTTTTATTCCCAAGATAAATTTCTTTTAATAGCAACCATTGTTCCTCCACTTCCTCTTCCACGCGTTGCAATTTTTATTGCTGGTATCCATCTGCAGTTATAAGTATTAAAGCGTTTTTCAAAACCTAAGCTTTTATCTTCCACAATGTGTGTTTACAAAAGAAATATTATATCAAAATTCAACAAATAGTTAACAAAAGTGGGAAAAATCAATTTATTTTTAAGGCCCCCCACATAATATGCGACAATACGTAAATTACAATTTTTTATTTTGTTAGCTATTTTCTCCTCACTAACATCCCTGCGCTATTGGCGTGAAGTACCTGCCGGTTCAGCAACTATGACACCTTCTGTCAGCGTTTTGTCATTTTCGGTTTCGTTGCTTGTTGGTAAACAACTCGAAAAGAAATCTAATTATATATTATATACATTTTCTTTTGTTTACATTTTAACATCATGAATAGTTGAGGCATGGTAATTTATGTCGAGTGCCTTAATGGCTTTACATTTTGATTGATATTGCTCAATTTAAGTTTTTATTTTACAATAATTCAGTTATAAATAAATGACTTTTAGTTTAGCTACAACAAAAAAAAAGTGCAGAACGCTTAGATTTACAATTGATTTCTGACCCTTAGTTTAAAATTTACAATTGATTTTTGACTTTTAGTTTAGCTAAAACAAAATTTAATTTAAAAGCTTTCACTTATTGTTCTGGTTCGGTATGCTGTCGCCTTTTTACAGTACGCCACAAGCTGCATCCAATTTTCACCGTTAAGGATTCTTAGCACTTCATTTTACGACAAAACATTTTGGCCAAAGACTGCTCTTCTAATTTCACTTAAAACTGGACACACTCCCAAAAAATTACCAACATCTTTCTTTTTGTTTATGTTGCAGAGACTGCAAATTACTGTCAAATCAGTGCGATGTGAAACAAAATTAAGACGCAACATCTCCCCTCGAATTTTGAAAGTAATGCTAATGGTTTCAGCGTTGCCATAATGTGCCCGATCGGGCCATTTGGCCCTCGGATTTTTATTTTGGCCCTTGGCCCTGGGCCGACTCGAAATGGCCCGCATATCTTATTTTTCGTATTCCTAAAACAAAATATTCAATAACACTGTGATACCTATTAACTAAATAGTTATTTTATTTAAACATAAACGTTTTTAAACAAAGATGTTTTCTCGTGATAACACTTGCAGTTAGGCTGCACAGCTTTCGCTCCGTCATATTTAACATTGAAGGTTTTGAATGAACAACAACTACTTGTGTTGGCTACCACCGAGTATTACATTTGGCTGAAATTATTGTGGCAGCCATGAAATTGCAATAATTCCAGCCAAATGTAAGACTCGGTGGTAGCCAACACAAGTGGTTGTTGTTCATTCAAAACCTTCAATGATAAACGTTTTTATTTTATTTATTTTTTTAAACACCTTAGATAGAATAAGGCGTTTCAGAAATATGATATACATAATATGATATCTCACTCAGAGAACTAAAGAAAACTCTGACCGTGTTCTGTAACTATCGGATCGATCGCGATTAGTTGGCGATAAAAGTTGTGACTTATAGCGTAGTTTATGCTAGAAAAATAATTAAGACGTCTAAATTCAATCAACGATAAGGAAAGCTACTTAACGTAAACTATTAAGGTAGAATTGTAACCATTCGTTGACGACGATGAAACTACATCAACAACGTGTTGCTATTATTGTTTTCTTTTTCGTCAACGAATGATTAGCATTGGTTTGGGTGATCCTAAATAGTTGGAAGCTGTCAGAAGCAGATGTCATAAACCAATGAAAAATAGCTTTCTGAATAATCAATATCAGAATTGAGTTTCACTTCCGTGAGGTGCACTCGGGGTGCTCTTTACTACCGAAAGCAATAGTTTACGCAAATCAAGAAACCGACATTGTGGGCGCACCATATAAATTTTTTGTATTCGCTCATTTTCGTCCGACCACTACTGTAAGCCTTCGACTTTTGTTAGTAGTTCCATCGTGTATCTTACATTTTTGTATTGTTCCGAGACATTCAACAATTTTAAACACGTATAACCTGTCAGACACCAAATCTGTCAAATAAACGAATAGCTGGTTCAATTCACAGTATTTAACCAAATGATTAAAAAGGTCGTTCATGCAAACTTTTGTGTAAGCTTATCATTTTACACAATTTGTAAACTTACGACGCTGCATGAATACACTTTCTTATTATCGCCCTTATTACGGTTGTCGTTTCACTAAAACGACAGTAAGACGACACATCCCTGGAGGCGTCAAATGATGTTTAATTCATACGAATTTCGTCATAATGATGAGATGGTTGGAGATTGGAGAGAATGTTGAAGATTTGGGTTTATTTAAACGCAAACTTTCGCCTACAGAACTTTGTCGTTTTAGTGAAACGACAACCGTAATAGAGGTGTATATAAAGTCATGCAAATGCAAATATCTTCAATATAATTATTATATTCATAACACAAATTGCTATGAAGAATTAAGTGTTAGTAACAATATGCACATATGTATATGAATAAATTTTTATGACGCCCTCTACCTTTTTTAATATTTTTTTGAATAATTTTCTCTGAAAGATTTTGCCCGCACTCTTTGGAAATGGCCCTCAGAAAGGCCCTCAATATTTTGTTCTTTGTGGCAACGCTGAATGGTTTCCACTGAGATATTTGGGGTAAAATAGTTCCGTTCTTTGAGGTTGTAAATGACTTTCGAGTAAAATGACATTTCCGTTGATGCTCTTGCTCCTTCTTTGAATGCATACGTTTCGTTCTCATCCGTTAGTTGGATAATTTCGTACAGTGACTTTTTTAGTTCCAAATGATTAGTTCCTGTTTGGTTAAAGGTAATAGCACAGTCCCCTGCTAGTTTTGTCCAATTCTGGTACCAGCTTTTCTTATACTGCTCAACATATTGCCAAACTAGACTACTGTCTTGTAGCTTTCATGTTCATTATCCTAATCAGGTAATCCGCATTCAGCTTTCAAGTTAAAATATAAAGAGTTGAGAGACCACTTTCTTAGTAAAACATAAACTTTGGTGTACTTATTGGAAGCGTAAAAATTTTTCTAAGAAAGAAACAAAGTATAAATTTGTATGTTCCTCAAGCTTGTGCTCCATAAAACAAGACTGATTCCACGGTTGCGTTGAAACCCCGATATTTAGAGCTCAGAGCAATATTTTTACTATAAAATATCTTCTGCCAGTTTGTTCAAATTGCTGTTTTAGCTTTGTTAGCTTTCGATTTAAAATGTTTTTCCATATTAAGATTAAACGTTAGCTCCATGCATAAGGAAGTGTATTCTTTTACTACTTCCAGTTCCCTTCCATCGAATTTCCATTTCTCATCTGTTGCAGCTCTTCCACTACCATTCTAAAAAATCATAATCTTTGACTTGTCTTTATTAACTTCTAAACTCCATTATTTAGAGTAATCTGCTAGCCTATTTATCATCAGCTGAAGTGAAGTGGCAGACTCCGCTAATAAGACAATGTCATCTGCATACATAATAACTTTAATTCTGATGCCGCCGATTTCAACTCAACAAGGTAAACATTGAACAAGGTCATCCAGATATAGTGCAAAAAGCAAAGGACTGAGATTGCAACCTTGCTTTAGACCACGACTCATTTCCAACTTTTCGGATGTATCCCTTTCATCAAACACCTGAGCAAATAATTGTTGGTACAGTTTTTCCAAGGCATTAATAAACTTATTTGACACTCCTAAATTATAAAGCTTAAAGAACAAAGCATTTTTATCAATAGTGTCATCGAAAAATGCATAAAGTTTTTTGTTGTTGCAACGTTTGATTCTTGCTAGACCAGTCAAAACGAAGATATTGTCCACCGTTGAGTAACTCATTCGAAACCCAGCTTGGTACTCACTTAAAATTTTGTTGGTTTCTACCCAGTCGGTGAGCCTTTCGCATAATAGTGAGGTGTATATTTTAAGCGAAGCATTGAGAAACGATATTCCTCTGTAGTTCTTGGGATCGGCAGGATCTCCTTTTTTTAGTATGTGCCAAATCAACGCTTCGTAGAAGTGATCTGGGGGGATACCGAAGTTAAAAATTGTATTTAAAGATACTGCTAGTTTTTCCTTAAATCCAGGCAAGTTATATTTGAAAAATTCTACAGGAATGCTATTTGATCCAGCAGCTTTACCATCTTGCATGGACTTCAATGTTACCTCCAGTTCTTCTTTGCTTATATCAGCGTCCAATAGAGCGTTTCTAAGATAGGGACGGGCGTATTTAAAACTGCAATGCTCTTCCGCTGTCGGTTTACTTTAAAGATTCTAAAATGTTCCCGTAGGGTGTCCACGTTTATTAATGAATTCCGTTTAGTAAGATTATTGCTATTGATTTTTTTTTTTGTTAGAGACCAAAACTCCTTCGAACCCTTGCATTGTCCTAGAGATTTGGCCAAATTTGCTTCAAAATTTCTTTTTTTGTCGTTGCAGTGCTGCTTATACACCCTATTATCTTCCACATGCGCAGATTTCGAGCTCAATGTGTTGTATTTTCACATCGAATTCAGTAAAGCCAAGGATTTATTTCGTAGTTTTTCACACGAAAAATCGTACCAATCACTTTTTTTTCCAGGTAGTGGGATTTTTAATTAAACTGGCTGCATCCATAATAATTTTCTCTAGTTCTAGGAGCACGGAGAATTTGATTAAAAGTTGGGATTCCTTTTTTAAAATTAGATCATTTGTTCTTGTTAAGAACTCATTCGTGTGTTTATTATTCCATATTAAGACTTGGCAGTTGTTGTTATTTGAATCTTTCGGGGAAAAATTGATATCATATAATTCAATTTTAATAGAAATTGGAAGAAGATCGGAAAGATTAAGGTCTCCTACACGAAAATCTTTTATGATGGAATACCAGTCTCCACCAGCAAGACAATAGTCAATTGTAGAACCACCTTGCATTCCAACAAAAGTCAATTCTCCCTCCAAATATCCATTTAAGATATTAAGACTAAAATCATTGCAAAGCTCTAAAATAATTTCTCCTTCAGAATTGATCTTTAAATCTTTTGATTTTCTTTGCTGCGCTGCTTTGTTAAAAGTGGGTTCTAAATTACCGGTCCTGGCGTTCAAGTCTCCGATTATTATTAGGTAATGTGTTCATAGTAAACTTAACATATCGTTAAAGCTATTATAATCCACAGTCCATTTGGAACAATTTATATAAATGGGTATAATAAACATTTTTCCGCTAGCATTTTCTTTGTTTTCGATATCAAAATAATAATCGTTGAATTGATGGATTTTTTATTCCCAAGATAAATTTTTTTTAATAGCAACGATTGTTCCTCCACTTCCTCTTCCACGCGTTGCAATTTTTATTGCTGGTATCCATCTGCAGTTATAAGTATTGAAGCGTTTTTCAGAACCTAAGCTTTTATCTTCCGCAATGTTTGTTTACAAAAGAAATATTATATCAAAATTCAACAAATAGTTAACAAAAGTGGGAAAAATCAATTTATTTTTAAGGCCCCCTACATTATATGCGACAATACGTAAATTACAATTTTTTATTTTGTTAGCTATTTTCTCCTCACTAACATCCCTGCGCTATTGGCGTGAAGTACCTGCCGGTTCAGCAACTATGACACCTTCTGTCAGCGTTTTGTCATTTTCGGTTTCGTTGCTTGTTGGTAAACAACTCGAAAAGAAATCTAATTATACAGGGTGTCCCGTAAGTAATGGATAACCCTGAAATGCCGCATAGTAGACTTTATGACCGTCCTGAAAACTGATACAAAAAAGTTCTATACCAACCACAAGAAAAGTTAAATGCATTTTTTTGTTCAGTGCATTATTTTTTTCTTACTTTACATTTTTGAATACCACGACTACAAGTGAATGAGCTCCATCATTTTCTTTTTGCAGGAATATTTTACATTACTTGTGCCAACACATAAGTAGAAGAAAATTGTTATAACTGTTGGACTTCTTAGAGAAAAAAATTATTTAACATTGAATTTCAATGCAAAATGTGAAAACAAATAATTTTTGAAAAAGTTAAATCATAGCTGGTATAAAAAAAATGCATGAATACCTGAGTGGCCAACTATTTTAAAAATATGCGCGTTAAATGCAGATTTCAAAATGGTATTACTTATTATTATATCTAGAGTCAATAGCAAGTTATTGGTAAAAATCTGCAATACTAGAGTAAATTTAGCAAAAACAAAAGTTTTCAAAATTAGCACAGTAAACGTGAAAATAATACCAAGCGTTGAACATAGCAGATTTTTGATTTATTGGCTGTTTCTACGATGTTGTCCTAATGATAAATCCAAGCTTTCAACTTCTAGAGCCGAATGCATTATTGATAAAAATGTCAAAAAAGTGCAAAAAACGGTTACATTTTCGAGCTTGTTTTGAATTTTACCTGTTCTATTGGGCTTTAACAAACCCATCAAATATTTTGTTGGTTGCTATTTTTTATTTGTTATTTTCTCCAAACAAAAAGTCTTCTGATTCAATTTTAATTGTGTTTTTTGAATAGTAAATTGTAAGATCCTGAGAAAGTGAGAACGCATAAAATCGTAAGTTTTTTAAATTTTGAATTAAAGTTTTTGTAATTTGATCTTAATTCATAAGATTAAGACCACGACGAACACTTATTTATATCGTTTTTATTGTTCATTCTTCAGAAAAATTAATGGTCTAAATAGCTGTTTTCCTGAACCTGCTTTTTGATAATTAAGACGTTTGATTGAACTTTTTCGATGCCACGTATTCTGTATTCTGCACAAGAATATGCAAACATGCATTTCATTTATAGAGAGTGCAGAGGCAACGCAAACGAAGCTGCGACTCTGTATAGGGAATATCCAGGCAGATGGTTAGGACGTCTGGGACCAATTTTATGGCCACCCCGTTCACCAGACCTAAATCCACTTGATTTTTTTTATTGGGGATGCATTAAGGAAATCGTATACAGCAAGCCGATCAGGTCTTTAGAGGAGCTAAGAAATCGTGTGGAGGCAGCTGCATTACAAATTTCTGAGCAAAACCTTGCACGTTCACTAAGACGTTCATTTATTCGGAGGTGCAGAACCTGTATAAGAGTGGGTGGAAAACAGTTTGAGCATTTGCTTTAAATAAAAAAAAAAATTAAAAAATTATCTATTTTTGTTTTTGTTTTCTAACTAAGTGATCATGTGATTAAAAGCTGGCTCAAAAACTTTTTGTTTAGAGAAAATAACAAATAAACTAATAGCAACCAACAAAATATTTGATGGGTTTGTTAAAGCCCAATAGAACAGCTAAAATTCAAAACAAGCTCGAAAATGTAACCGTTTTTTGCACTTTTTTGACATTTTTATCAATAATGCATTCGGCTCTAGAAGTTGAAAGCTTGGATTTATCATTAGGACAACATCGTATAAACAGCCAATAAATCAAAAATCTGCTATGTTCAACGCTTGGTATTATTTTCACGTTTACTGTGCTAATTTTGAAAACTTTTGTTTTTGCTAAATTTACTCTAGTATTGCAGATTTTTACCAATAACTTGCTATTGACTCTAGATATAATAATAAGTAATACCATTTTGAAATCTGCATTTAACGCGCATATTTTTAAAATAGTTGGCCACTCAGGTATTCATGCATTTTTTTTATACCAGCTATGATTTAACTTTTTCAAAAATTATTTGTTTTCACATTTTGCATTGAAATTCAATGTTAAATAATTTTTTTCTCTAAGAAGTCCAACAGTTATAATAATTTTCTTCTACTTATGTGTTGGCACAAGTAATGTAAAATATTCCTGCAAAAAAAAAAAATGATGGAACTCATTCACTTGTAGTCGTGGTATTCAAAAATGTAAAGTAAGAAAAAAAATAATGCAATGAACAAGAAAATGCATATAACTTTTCTTGTGGTTGGGATAGTACTTTTTTTTATCAGTTTTCAGGACGGTCATAAAGTCTACTATGCGGCATTTCAGGGTTATCCATTACTTACGGGACACTCTGTATATTATATACATTTTCTTTTGTTTACATTTTAACATCATGAATAGTTGAGGTATGGCAATTTATGTCGAGTGCCTGAATGGCTTTACATTTTGATTGATATTGTTCAATTTAAGTTTTTATTTTACAATAATTCAGTTATAAAAAAATGACTTTTAGTTTAGCTACAACAACAAAAAAGTGCAGAACGCTTAGATTTACAATTGATTTCTGACCCTTAGTTTAAAATTTACAATTGATTTTTGACTATTAGTTTAGCTAAAACAAAATTTAATTTAAAAGCTTTCACTTATTGTTCTGGTTCGGTATGCTGTCGCCTTTTTACAGTACGCCACAAGCTGCATCCAATTTTCACCGTTAAAGATTCTTAGCACTTCATTTTACGACAAAACATTTTGGCCAAAGACTGCTCTTCTAATTTCACTTAAAACTGGACACACTCCCAAAAAATTACCAACATCTTTCTTTTTGTTTATGTTGCAGAGACTGCAAATTACTGTCAAATCAGTGCGATGTGAAACAAAATTAAGACGCAACATCTACCCTCGAATTTTGAAAGTAATGCTAATGGTTTCAGCGTTGCCATAATGTGCCCGATCGGGCCATTTGGCCCTCGGATTTTTATTTTGGCCCTTGGCCCTGGGCCGACTCGAAATGGCCCGCATACCTTATTTTTCGTATTCCTAAAACAAAATATTCAATAACACTGGGATACCTATTAACTAAATAGTTATTTTATTTAAACATAAACGTTTTTAAACAAAGGTGTTTTCTGGTGATAACACTTGCAGTTAAGCTGCACAGCTTTCGCTCCGTCATATTTAACATTGAAGGTTTTGAATGAACAACAACTACTTGTGTTGGCTACCACCGAGTATTACATTTGGCTGGAATTATTGTGGCAGCCATGAAATTGCAATAATTCCAGCCAAATGTAAGACTCGGTGGTAGCCAACACAAGTGGTTGTTGTTCATTCAAAACCTTCAATGATAAACGTTTTTATTTTATTTATTTTTTTAAACGCCTTAGATAGAATAAGGCGTTTCAGAAATATGATATACATAATATGATATCTCACTCAGAGAACTAAAGAAAACTCTGACCGTGTTCTGTAACTATCGGATCGATCGCGATTAGTTGGCGATAAAAGTTGTGACTTAAAACGAAGTTTATGCTAGAAAAATAATTAAGACGTCTAAATTCAATCAACGATAAGGAAAGCTACTTAACGTAAACTATTAAGGTAGAATTGTAACCATTCGTTGACGACGATGAAACTACATCAACAACTTGTTGCTATTATTGTTTTCTTTTTCGTCAACCAATGATTAGCATTGGTTTGGGTGATCCTAAATAGTTGGAAGCTGTCAGAAGCAGATGTCATAAACCAATGAAAAATAGCTTTCTGAATAATCAATATCAGAATTGAGTTTCACTTCCGTGAGGTGCACTCGGGGTGCTCTTTACTACAGAAAGCAATAGTTTACGCAAATCCGGAAACCGACATGGTGGGCGCACCATATAAATTTTTTGTATTCGCTCATTTTCGTCCGACCACTACTGTAAGCTTTCGACTATTGTTAGTAGTTCCATCGTGTATCTTACATTTTTGTATTGTTCCGAGACATTCGACAATTTTAAACACGTATAACCTGTCAGACACCAAATCTGTCAAATAAACGAATAGCTGGTTCAATTCACAGTATTTAACCAAATGATTAAAAAGGTCGTTCATGCAAACTTTTGTGTAAACTTATCATTTTACACAATTTGTAAACTTACGACGCTGCATGAATACACTTTCTTATTATCGCCCTTATTACGGTTGTCGTTTCACTAAAACGACAGTAAGACGATACATCCCTGGAGGCGTCAAATGATGTTTAATTCATACCAATTTCTTCATAATGATGAGATGGTTGGAGATTGGAGAGAATGTTGAAGATTTGGGTTTATTTAAACGCAAACTTTCGCCTACAGAACTTTGTCGTTTTAGTGAAACGACAACCGTAATAGGGGTGTATATAAAGACATGCAAATGCAAATATCTTCAATATAATTATTATATTCATAACACAAATTGCTATGAAGTATTAAGTGTTAGTAACAATATGCACATATGTATATGAATACATTTTTATGACACCCTCTACCTTTTTTAATATTTTTTTGAAAAATTTTCTCTGAAAGATTTTGCCCGCACTCTTTGGAAATGGCCCTCACAAAGGCCCTCAATATTTTGTTCTTTGTGGCAACGCTGAATGGTTTCCACTGAGATATTTGGGGTAAAATAGTTCCGTTCTTTGAGGTTGTAAATGACTTCCGAGTAAAATGACATTTCCGTTGATGCTCTTGCTCCTTCTTTGAATGCATACGTTTCGTTCTCATCCGTTAGTTGGATAATTTCGTACAGTGACTTTTTTAGTTCCAAATGATTAGTTCCTGTTTGGTTAAAGGTAATAGCACAGTCCGCTGCTAGTTTTGTCCAATTCTGGTACCAGCTTTTCTTATACTGCACAGCATATTGCCAAACTAGCTTTAGTAGTCTTGTAGCTTTCATGTTCATTATCCTAATCAGGTAATCCGCATTCAGCTTTCAAGTTAAAATATAAAGAGTTGAGAGACCACTTTCTTAGTAAAACATATACTTTGGTGTACTTATTGGAAGCGTAAAAATGTTTCTAAGAAAGAAACATAGTATAAACTTGTATGTTCCCCAAGCTTCTGCTCCATAAAACAAGACTGATTCCACGGTTGCGTTGAAACCCCGATATTTAGAGCTCAGAGCAATATTTTTACTATAAAATATCTTTTGCCAGTTTGTTCAAATTGCTGTTTTAGCTTTGTTAGCTTTCGATTTAAAATGTTTTTCCATATTAAGATTAAACGTTAGCTCCATGCATAAGGGAGTGTATTCTTTTACTACTTCCAGTTCCCTTCCATCGAATTTCCATTTCTCATCTGTTGCAGCTCTTCCACTACCATTCTAAGAAATCATAATCTTTGACTTGTCTATATTAACTTCTAAACTCCATTATTTAGAGTAATCTGCTAGCCTATTTATCATCAGCTGAAGTGAAGTGGCAGACTCCGCTAATAAGACAATGTCATCTGCATACATAATAACTTTAATTCTGATGCCGCCGATTTCAACTCAACAAGGTAAACATTGAACAAGGTCATCCAGATATAGTGCAAAAAGCAAAGGACTGAGATTGCAACCTTGCTTTAGACCACGACTCATTTCCAACTTTTCGGATGTATCCCTTCCATCAAACACCTGAGCAAATAATTGTTGGTACAGTTTTTCCAAGGCATTAATAAACTTATTTGACACTCCTAAATTATAAAGCTTAAAGAACAAAGCATTTTTATCAATAGTGTCAACGAAAAATGCATAAAGTTTTTTGTTGTTGCAACGTTTGATTCTTGCTAGACCAGTCAAAACGAAGATATTGTCCACCGTTGAGTAACTCATTCGAAACCCAGCTTGGTACTCACTTAAAATTTTGTTGGTTTCTACCCAGTCGGTGAGTCTTTTGCATAATAGTGAGGTGTATATTTTAAGCGAAGCATTGAGAAACGATATTCCTCTGTAGTTCTTGGGATCGGCAGGATCTCCTTTTTTTAGTATGTGCCAAATCAACGCTTCGTAGAAGTGATCTGGGGGGATACCGAAGTTAAAAATTGTATTTAAAGATACTGCTAGTTTTTCCTTAAATCCAGGCAAGTTATATTTGAAAAATTCTACAGGAATGCTATTTGATCCAGCAGCTTTACCATCTTGCATGGACTTCAATGTTACCTCCAGTTCTTCTTTGCTTATATCAGCGTCCAATAGAGCGTTTCTAAGATAGGGACGGGCGTATTTAAAACTGCAATGCTCTTCCGCTGTCGGTTTACTTTAAAAATTCTAAAATGTTCCCGTAGGGTGTCCACGTTTATTAATGAATTCCGTTTAGTAAGATTATTGCTATTGATTTTTTTTTTGTTAGAGACCAAAACTCCTTCGAACCCTTGCATTGTCCTAGAGATTTGGCCAAATTTGCTTCAAAATTTCTTTTTTTGTCGTTGCAGTGCTGCTTATACACCCTATTATCTTCCACATGCGCAGATTTCGAGCTCAATGTGTTGTATTTTCACATCGAATTCAGTAAAGCGAAGGATTTATTTCGTAGTTTTTCGCACGAAAAATCGTACCAATCACTTTTTTTCCAGGTAGTGGGATTTTTAATTAAACTGGCTGCATCCATAATAGTCTTCTCTAGTTCTAGGAGCACGGAGAATTTGATTAAAAGTTGGGATTCCTTTTTTAAAATTAGATCATTTGTTCTTGTTAAGAACTCATTCGTGTGTTTATTATTCCATATTAAGACTTGGCAGTTGTTGTTATTTGAATCTTTCGGGGAAAAATTGATATCATATAATTCAATTTTAATAGAAATTGGCAGATGATCGGAAAGATTAAGGTCCCCTACACGAAAATCTTTTATGATGGAATACCAGTCTCCACTAGCAAGACAATAGTCAATTGTAGAACCACCTTGCATTCCAACAAAAGTCAATTCTCCCTCCAAATATCCATTTAAGATATTAAGACTAAAATCATTGCAAAGCTCTAAAATAATTTCTCCTTCAGAATTGATCTTTAAATCTTTTGATTTTCTTTGCTGCGCTGCTTTGTTAAAAGTGGGTTCTAAATTACCGGTCCTGGCGTTCAAGTCTCAGATTATTATTAGGTAATGTGTTCGTAGTGAACTTAACATATCGTAAAAGCTATTATAATCCACAGTCCATTTGGAACAATTTATATAAAAGGGTATAATAAACATTTTTCCGATAGCATTTTCTTTGTTTTCGATATAAAAATAATAATCGTTGAATTGATGAATTTTTTATTCCCAAGATAAATTTATTTTAATAGCAACCATTTTCTCTTCCACGCGTTGCAATTTTAATTGCTGGTATCCATCTGCAGTTATAAGTATTAAAGTATTTTTCAAACCCTAAGCTTTTATCTTCCACAATATGTGTTTCTAAAAGAAATATCATATCAAAATTCAACAAATAGTTAACAAAAGTGGGAAAAATTAATTTATTTTTAAGGCCCCCCACATTATATGCGACAATACGTAAATAACAATTTTTTATTTTGTTAGCTATTTTCTCCTCACTAACATCCCTGCGCTATTGGCTTGAAGTACCTGCCGGTTCAGCAACTATGACAGCTTCTGTCAGAGTTTTGCCATTTTCGGTTTCGTTGCTTGTTGGTTAACAACTTGAAAAGAAATCTTCCTGCAAATTGAATATTTTTGCTAATTTCGTGAATCCGCAATCATTTTCACATCTAAGTCCTAGGAAATGATCCCAAGTGTAAAGCATTTCCTCTACAATTTGTTCATCGCTTTTGACGAATACTTTCGATTTAACGCGATCGCTTTCAATTAGTTTTCGTCGGATGCCAAGCAGATTCGTTCTTCGTCTTCTGACACTAGAAGGAAAATCTTTCTGGATTGATATTGACGTATTTTTTAATTGTTGTGTGTTCTTTAATATTAAAAAAAACTTCATATTTTTTCTTAAATTTTACAATCAAATTTTTAAATTTCGGATTCTTCGTGTTTTATTTCCTTGATTATGCGATTTGATAGCAGCTTGTCAGCTGCTTGTTGTTTTTGATAAATTTCATTGTTTGCTTCTATTTCCAAGATGAGATTTTTATCGGTGTTTAGCTTATGAACATTTTCCATTTCCATCTCTAAAAAATTGACTTTCGATTGAAGTGCTTTTACTTGATTTTTAAGATCATTATTTTCCCTTTTAAGATCGCACAAATCAACGCGCAACTCGTCGATGTCAGTTTTTTGTTGCCAAATCTTTTTGCTTTAAATCAAAAATAAAACCTTGTTGCTCGACGGTCAAATCAGAGACTTTAGTCATTTTTGGATTTTTTAGATCACCATTTTAATTGGTGATAGCTCAGATGCAGAACGTTTATTCACTCCTTGTGAACAAAAACAGTTGAGATCCCTTTGTTCTCCTTGATGCTTTTTTGTTTCTTATATAACTACTAAATAACTAAATTATTACCTCGCCAGATAGCAAAATATTTTATTTTTTGGATGTTTTGGACAAAGGACTTTTTTCAAAGTAACTTTATATTTTGTAGACACGTAAGAAATTACGTTGTCGAACTACTGCACGAGTTCTTTAATTTAAGTAATAACAAACGAACTTCTTTTTCTCTTACAAAGTTAATTTGTATTATTAGTAAACGGTTTCGAGAACATATATTCTCATCATCAGACTAAGCTAAACAAAAAAATATATATAAAATAATTTGTCAAATAAGAAAATTAAATTGTTTAAAAAATTTGTTTAAAGTAGGTACATATGTTTAAGTAATAAGTTATTAGAAGAAAAGGAAAGAGAACGGTAAAAGTGAATAAATGCATTTAGTATTTAATTTTAAATATGTCTTTAGTTGAAAGCGGTTCCAAGAATTGATGTAACAAAGATTGTTATTTGTTCGAAATATGAAAATGTCCTCATACGCATTTAATAATTTTGGATTGTTTATTTGTTTTAATAATCGAAGACAGCTAAAAAATGGTTATTATTTATCATATGGTCTGCAGGAGAAGATTCATTTATAGTTTTATTAAAGATTTATATTATAATGTTCAGACCATCTTGTTTTAAAGGCTCTTCTCGTTTGACCAATATAGACTTTATCACAATTTTGACAAACAACCGAATATATTCCGGATTTTTTAAGCGCTTCTGTTTATATTTATTTTAAATGCAAAAAATTTACAGCGAGCAATATTTTACTAAACTTATCACTTTAGCACCCATATATAAAACCAAAGTAAGGAGACAAATTATTTAATTGTGTTTTTTATACACATACATTTATTAAAATTAAGAGAACAGATTTTTCGTCGAAGAAGCCCCCTTTACATTCGATTACTTTTTTTACAATTCTTGGCATTCTAGCTATAAGTTTTTGAACTGTTTCATTTGGTATATTGTTTCAGCAATCCAGAAGTGTATTCCATAACGTAGATTCTGATGATGGGCATTGATCCCGGACCCTTCTATCCAGCTTCTCCCACAACAGCTCTATGGGGGTTAATATCAGGTTATTGGGGCGGCCATGTCATGATTTTTAATACTTCTTCATCCTTTGTTTAAGGTATTCCTTACAAAGTTTTGACGTGTGTTTGGGGTCGTTGTCATGCTGGAATACGAATCCTTCGCCAATCCAAGGCCAGAGGTCACAGCGTTTTCTTCGAATATGATTTAATACGCCTCCTTGTTCATCTTTCCAGTCACCCGAGTCAGATCTCCCACTCCATTGGAAGAGAAACATCCCCAAACCATAACAGAACCGCCTCCATGCTTGACGGTTGGAACCAGACAGTCCGGCAGCATCTTCTGTTCAGCACTGCGTCGAACGTAAATTCGACGTTTGGTTCCAAATACCTCGAACTTGGATTCGTCGCTCCATAAAACTCTATTAAAATCTTCTTCGCTCCAGTCTCTATGCCTTTTGGCCCATTCATCCGTTTAAGCTTATTTTGTGGTCGAAGAAGGGGTTTTCGAACAGCAACTCTCCCAAACAGTCCAGCATCTCTTAGCCTCCGTTTGACCGTTGTCAAGGACAGCGACTTACTCCGTGCTTTATTTACTTCTGAACGTATTTCGGGTGCTGTTTTTCGCCTATTTCGTTTGCTAGTGGTCACTATTAGCGAATCCTCCTGTTTTGTTGTAGCTCTAGGCCGTCCTGACCGTGGTTTATCCTCAAGACTCCCGGTTTGAGCGTGACGTTGAACACAACCCTTCGATATTTTTAACTGCGAAGCAACTTCCCGCTGTGATTTGCCTGCTTTCAGAAGGGTGATGGTTCCAGATCGTTTTTCAATGGTGGTTTCCGCGACTTTTCCCATTTTAGACTAGTTGTTTACACAAAACGTGAAGATCCACAAATAAATTTCTGTGACTGCAAAGTGTGTCTTTCATATAAAAATATTGCACAATAAATAAAAAACATTAATGAATAATATAAAATAAAAGTTTAAAAATTTATCGAAACATAAATTCGCTTTGTCGTTCGACGGAAACCAAATTGTCGATGACTTTATCATTAAAATCGTCACTTTCTACAACAATAATATAACAATTATATAAATATAAATATCTACATCCTATATTTTTATGATTTTGTGTTGCAAAAAATCTTAAATTTAACCTTACCTACCCACATTAATGTATAAAGGTATGTATGTACATATCTATTAAACAATTTAGTTCACGTTCAAAGCTATGTAAAGAAATTTCATGTTAACGGTCAGCCGATAATAGGTAGATACTTCTGGCGACTTTATGCCAAAAGAAATTTACGATTATTTAACTATCATCTTTTTTACTATAATAATATTATTTCTAGGCTCTAGCATAGGTATATGAATTTACTTCCATCTCACTTCTCAAAAAAAAAACGAAACAATGTCGCACTCTCATATTTCAAAGCACCACAATCCACAAATATATTTACTCACATTTAAAATCTACGCAAATACAAAATAATTAATTAATTTCGCACATTTAGGATTCAATACGAATCAACTGTTTATGTTTATTTCGCAAATAGCCCAGTCAATTCGATAATAAATTCGCAAAGTGTGATATAGTTCTGCATTTCCGATATGTTGTTAGAGTATGTTAGAGTAGTCTTTATCTAAGTTTGCAGCTCGAAAAACCTGTGATCGCTGCAGGAAAAATGGAACAGTGAAAAAAACGCCAAAATCAGCCCATTTTTTCCGATATTTTCCTTTATAACTTTGGAAATATGCAACTAAGGAAAAAACCGTCCATTATAAACTTGTTTTGTTATAAAATTTTCTACAAGACCACATAAGGTTTAAATTCATGCATGTTATATTTGTGTTGCTATCTAACCATAAATTTAAAAAAAAATCTGCAAACAAAGTAATTTTGAAGCAATCATAAAATAGGTCAAAAATTGTACAATTTTGCTTAAAATTTGGAATCAAATAGTCTAGAGTATTACAAGACGAAATGCAACACGCAATGTTTGCATCATTGTTGTGGTCGAAGTAGGACTGATTTTTGTACACTTAATTGGAACCCTTAACTTTCATAAAATATAGTTATAATATATATATCTTTTTTTAAGCAACTTTGGTAGCGAATTTAAAAGTTCCGAAAATGTTCACGGAATTACATTATTACATACCAAGTGTACAATTTTCGGAAGTTTTAAAATCGATACCAAAGTTTCAAGAAAAAGATATAAATATAATAACTGTATTTTATCATAGTTAAGGGTTCCAAGTACGTGAACAAAAAAATCAGTGCCAGCTTAAGTGTCATACTTTGACCATAGCAGTGATGCACATTGCTTGTTGCAATTAGTTAACATCATGTTTCTTGCCAAAACTATTTGACCAGTTTGGATCATTGTGATACTCTAGACTATTTGATTACAAATTTTTAGGAGAATTGGACAAATTGTTATCTATTTTTTGATTGCTTCAAAATTACTTATTTTTCTGAATTTTTTTTTAAATTCATGGTAAGATAGCAAGACAAATATAACATGCATGAATATAAAACTTATGTGGTCTTATAGAAAATTTTATAACAAACAAGTTTATAGTGGACGGTTTTTTTCCTAAGTTGCATATTTCCAAAGTTATAAAGGAAAATATCGGACAAAATGGGATGAATTTAGCATTTTTTTCACTGTTGCATTTTTCCTGCAGCGAGCACAGGTTTTTCGAAGTTGCAAAGTTATATACAGACTACTCTAACATGCCCCAACAACATATCAAAAATACAGAACTACATCGCGCTTTGCCAATTGAGCACTTTTTTTGGAATTATTGACTGTGCTAAAAGAACTTTTTGGATGTTTACTTAATCAGAGAACACTTTACTAATAATAAAACAATAAGCACACGCATTCATCAAAAAAGAGATGACAAAAAACGAACCCAAAATGTAAGCAGGTACCTGGAGCTGCTTGCATACCTGATGTATCGTGCTTTATCGCATCATACTTACGCTTACGCTTTCATTTATTTAGCTGGGCTTTGCTTAGGACATGTGTAGTAAAACGCTCTTGCCCAGTAGGAAATTTCAAAAAATTCATGTCGGAATCACCAGCTTTTTCATCGGTGAGTGGAAGCTACAACCCATGACTTTTGGCATGAAAACAGCGGTGAATTTAACATGGGGCTGTCATAGGCCGGTCACCTAGTGATTTTGTAGGTGAATATTTACCAGTGAAATCACGAAGTAGGGGTAACTAGTTTATTCATAAGCAATTATATGTGATGAAAAATAGCATGAACTTTAAGCTGTGAAATCACTCGATAGCTTAGAGTTGCTTATTCACCGAGTGAAAAATGACATGAATGCTCACCCATTAATTCACTTTGTAAATGTAACTCGTTAATTCATATATGAGTTAAATATGCTGAAAAATACCATGAACGTTCAATTATGAAATCACTAGGTAAGCAAGAGTTGCTTATTCAGAGGGTGAAAAATACCATGAATCAAAAATGTCATTCACAAATGAATTATATTGGATGAAAAATATAATGGAAAGAAACTGGGTTATACATCACTGCATGATTTATAATGAATAATATGTGAAAGTTTATTATATAATAAAATCATAACCATCAGTAATGTATGTATGTATATATCTTCTCCCTTTGAACAAAATAAAAAAAACTGCTCTCGTGTAACAAGTTATATGTATGTAGATATCTTAATAAAACATTTATTATGAAAAAAAAAAATGAAAAACAATACTTCAGGAAAAACATGTCTAATAAAATACATTAAGATAATTTAAACAAAGAAAACAAAAATAATATAAAAAAAAAAAATAAATAAACGCATAGATGTTTACATTAAGATATGTAATAAAAAAAAATTTCAAAATGCTGAAGTCTGCATGAATAGGTCCTCGATTTCCTTTTCTTTTGTTGATACTGTCGCTACTTCTTTCTTTTGTTGGCATATCTTTTTATAATGCAGGTTCTTAATCCTTTTCAGGCCTTGCTAGACAGCTTTTTTGTAAAGCTGAACTGATGGCATATAAACTTATTTGTTTACTTTTTTTCACTCAATACGTATTTAATTACACTTGCTTTCATTTAAGACAATGAACTTGAAATGACAACAAATTTCTAGAACAAAAGGGTTATTATTTAATGATAAACGCTAATGATAAGCTAAAAAAAAACGGGAATTTCTGGTTTATATGTTTTTTCTCTCTTTCTCTAAAAAAAAAAAACGCCAACTCTTGTCATAAGTATGACTCTGTACATTCCCATCCACCCCTGAAATCCTTGCATTTCTCGGGGTAGGTACAAAAAAGAAAATGAACTTGAAATGACACACAATTTCTAGAACAAAAGGCTATTTAATGATCGCAAAAAAAAAACTGGAAATTCTGGTTTAATTTTTTTTCTCTTTCTCTAAAAAAAACCCACGAACTCTTGCATAAGCATGTGCATGACTCTGTACATTACCATCCACCCCTGAAATGTTCGCATTTCTCGGGTTAGGTACAAAATAGGCAATGGGTATGTTTTTTTTTATTTAAGAAAAAAAAAACCACAACAATGCATAGAACCCAATTTCGATTATCACTCAGGAACTAATTATCATATTAACGTACCTACTTCGAATAGGTAGAGAAAAGGCAGTAATTATTTGTTTTATTAATTATTATTATTTTATTAGGAAACATTATGTTAAGAAGAATATTTCTCTATTTGGTTCAAAAACTCGTGTATATTTTTTCCCATCTTTGAAATCGTCATGGCAAGTAGAGAAAAGGCTTTTTGTTTGTATTTTTTCTTTCTCGGCAAGAAGACAGAACAACCAAAGCAGAGAACCAAACATCATTTACGAAGTCATGATCCTATGCATTACTCTTCATCAATGGAATCACCGTTTATGATTTTGTAACTGAAATTTTAGTGAGTTGTAAGCATTCAATTCATTTGAATTTAGTTAACTGATGAAAAAATGCATAACCTTTTTTTTTATGAAATCATTACATACCGTTCCGCGATGGAAACAGTCGGTGAATCCATTCATGAATTCACCAAAAAATTTCATCGACGTCGAGATTTCCTACTGGGATGTATTATAGATTGTATTGTATTTGTGTTTGTATTTGTATTTTGAATAGATATTATTAAAAATAGTGTGCAATTTGGTAGCGCGGATGTTGTAAGCTTTCAAGTAAAACTTGTTGTTTTGTGTTGTGTGTACTGTGTTAGAACAATGTGGGTAGGTTAGGTAGGTATCTATTTTTTTTTTGTATTATTATATCTCTCTTTGTAGGGAATTTGGTGTTGGTATCGCATATTGCAACGCTGAGGCAGATAGGAAGATGGGAGTTTTGTGTTGTGTGAAGGAAAATATGATTTGAAAATAGGTAGGCAGGTGGGTAGTTTTTATGTATTTATGGTATTGATTATTCCAATTCGTCATTATCATTATCTCAACATTACATTATATAATTTATTCATTTAAATTCTTGGTTTAGCGGCGATAAACCTGCTAACTGAGAGGAATCGCCACTGATAAAAGGGCGCTAGGTATTAACATTGTATCTTTGTATATATAAACTATAGTACTATCATGGTGAATGTCGAATAGACTGCCATCTTCAGATCGATTGTGAAAGAATCTCATCGAATTTCACAGTGGAGAGAATTCGAGGTTGAATACAATTATTTATAATAGTTGGAGTGAAATAGGTAGAATTAATGTTTTTTGTTAGGTTTACATTTTTTTGTCGATTAAAATGTGTGAATAAAATTTGGGAATTCTCCTTGGTTTGTTGGGTCTTGTGCGCTTAAAGAGGAAGGGGTGGTTTTTTTTACAACTTGTGTGCAATGCAAGAAGACAATCGTGACGTCGCGTGCGTCGGCCGGCGGCGGCATGAAGGTCAACCCAAAGGTAGATTGTTTTTTTTTTTTGCTTTCTAGATATTTATGTATGTAGGTCTGTTGGCAAGAATATCAATGATGCAATAATTCATGAGTTTCATGGCGATGAGGTTTTTTGATGAGTATGGCTCATGGTAGGTAGTTAGGTATGTCGTTTTTATTTTAACCTAGAAAAGTAGGTATGTTTGTAGATAATTTGTATTAATATCTAGGTAGGTACTAGGTACATGTAGGAAGGTACGTACCTTATTTTTATGTGAATGTTAATTTATTTATATTATAGATATAAATGAAAGAATAAAAATTGCAACAGCTTAGACTAGAAGTATTAAAAATAGGTAGGTATCTATATACTAAAATATATATAATAGCAAATTTTATTCAGGGTTGCACTAAGAACGGAATTTTTGAAATTCGCACATTTAATATGGTAAAATAGGGTAAAACTGAATCAAAGTCAAAAAACTAACTTCTTAACGCGACGTCGTCGAAACCTAATTTTTTTATTTGAAAGATATTGACAAATTAGGCAAAAAATATGCACAACTTATTTTATTAAAAATCTACAAACTTGGTTAAATACAGCTTAAATTGCCCCTACCTTTTTTCCAGTTAGATTTACAAATACAAAATTACTCACATATTTGTAGAAGAAGGTTACACCTATAAATGTGCATCATTATTTTTCGAAAATATATAAATTTAGCATTAACTTTTGAATTTAAAGTTCGAAAAATAGAGTTGATTATTCATTAAAACACATTTTTAGTACAAATATTTTGCAATAATTTTTACACAAAAATTTAAGTTATAAATTTCTACCTAAATTTCATGTATCATTTATTATGAACTATTAAGTATTACTGAATGTTTAAGACTCTAAAGTTGTCTTAATGTAGATTTTTTCTAATTTATGATTTTTATATCGTTATGATTTTTTATATTAAAAAAATAAAAAAAAAAAATAGAATTGAGATAACGTGGCTTTGCACTGGTTGACGATTGTTGACAATGAACAAAGCAAAGCACTTCTATGGCTTTTATTTGAATTTTTATGAATTTAAAAAAAATCAATTGCGACACTAATATAGGAGGTACAGATTAAAAATTGAGGTATCAAATTAATGGTTATTTTATTGAGATTAAATATAAGAAAAAACTAAATCAATCCATGCCTACACTCACTTGGTATTAAGTAATATGTGTAAAAATTATATAATGTTAATTTATCAGCGCAATGGTACAATAGAAATAAAATTTTTTTATACAAATTCCTGGAACATATAGCTTTAATTCATTACTATATTGGAAACCTCTACCACTGTTTATTGAAAAGATATTAATAAAAAACCAACAAAATTTCAAAATGTTTACCCTTTCTTGAATAAATCTGTCAAATGATAAGTTATAAAGATAACATTTTTACCATTAAATTGCTTTCAAATATATCAATAAGATATTAAAATTTTAGATTTTTCCAACTACCCGTTAAAAATCAAATAGATTGAAAAATTGACCAAAATAATTTAGCATTTTTCAAAAATCATTTTGGGTATGAAAAAAAAAAATCATGTCAAAAATTGCTTAAACATGGATAATTTTTTTGTTCATCCCCTATAAAAATATGTAAAAATAAGAAAAAATAAAAAATGTACCCCCATATAACTACTTAGTACTTTTCGAAACGACTATTTATCAATTTTCAGTTTTAAAACCGGGTATATCTCGGTTTGTGGATTTTTAATAAAAAAATGTTGTGCATATTTTTTTGCCTAATTTTTCAATATCTTTCAAATAAAAATATTAAGTTTCTACGACGTCGCGTTTAGAAGTAAGTTTTTTGACTTTGATTTACCCTATTTTACCCTATTAAGTGTGCGAATTTCAAAAATTCCGTTCTTAGTGCAACCCTGAATAAAATTTGCTATTATATAAATTTTAGTATATAGATACCAACCTATATTTAATACTTCTAGTTTAAGCTGTAGCGTGATTAGTAAAAGTGGTTGTAAATAAATAAATAATACAAATAATAATAATTTTTTGTCGCTTCCCAGCCTCGTCCACCTAAAAACTAAAAAGTTTTTTTCAGGGCTACTGCCTCTTGCTAGAAATTGACAAATCCTCCAAGAGTATCACTTGCCACGAATAAGTGCTTCTCGTCTAGCCGTTCGGATTCGGCATAGTTGTTAGTCACTAGGCCCTGGTTCTTCATGAGCCGTTGTGCCACCAGATTTATTTATTTTTTTTTTAATAAAAAAATGATAAATTTTGAAAAACAAAACCAACACACTAATTGCTCTAATCCTCTTCTAAAATATTGCTTACAAATTTTAAGTGATTATTTCAACAAAAGCCACTCTTCAGTTAGTTTTATTGATTTATTTACCAACAAAAATGCAAAGTGTCATGATTTTTCAAGGAATTCTATTTTTATACTGTCAACACAAATCCAGAATTTTGTCAATTGTCAATTTGTCGGCATAAAATTGGTTATAAATCGAAAAGTACTTATCCGAATTTAAAAATTTAGATGTCTATAGAAAGGTTATATATTATCAGCATTTAAATACATAATTGCATATACAATATTTAGATGATTATACAATTTTTAGTGCTAATACGCCTGGACTAGCCTGGAAAAGCTTTATTTGGGCTAAATTAGAGTTATTTTTGCGCCAATTTTCACAACTTAAACTTGACGATAATCAACTGGTTGCTGAAATGAACATTTAGCCGTATTCGTCTTAGTTTAATGTAAAAGATGCTTCATTAATTTTTTCATATCTTGAAAAGTAAAAGTCCTAGATCCATACGGTTTCCAGCGTTTGACTAAAAATTGATAAAAGCATTAAGTTTTTTGAAAAAAGCTATCGCATAATATTTTAAGTAATATCGTTGATTTTTAATAATTTTTAATCCATTTAAAGCAAGTGTTTTATAAAATTGCCCCTCCCCCACAAACGGAGGGAGATAGAAGTTTTAAGCTTTAAACATTAAAAAAAAACACTTACTAATTGAAATTATTATAAATTTCTAAAATTGTGTTCCTTTTAGAAATTTATAAAAAAAGGTCACGAAAATAGGAACAATTTATAATTATTATGCAAAAATTCATATTTAAGTTTTTCAAATTTATTTTACACTTAAATTTCAAAAAAAAGGAAAAAATTCCTAACGAAAAAAGTTATTGGTAGGTTATCTTGTAAACTACCTGGAAGCAAAAAATCGGAAATAAAAACTAAAATAGGTAAGTAGGTAGGTACCTACCTGTTGGCACGTTTTGGAATTGGTTGATTTGAAAAAAATAAATAACACTGGCTGAAATTAAACCACCACATTGACAGACTTTAGTGTCAAACAATTTAATCATATCTACCTATGTAAGTACATACCTATACCTACATGCCTACTTGTATGATAAATTGTGAATTAAAAGTAGGTAAACAAATACAACCTACCTACCAACAAGCACTTACCTACCTCAACATTGCATAGAAATTCTCCCTTTTTTCATAACTTATTTTCATACATACCTACATATTGTTATGCATTATGTATGGACCTACCTAGGTTATATTAGGTTAGGTTGAAGTGGCTGCCAGCAAGAGACTGACACACTTAGACCATAAGTTGGGCCGTTGTGATACCACGTGATTCTAGAGAGATTTTCTCCCCGCTCGTTAAAACCAGTTGGAGCTTCTAATGAAGCGTGCGAGACTACTTATGTCTATGTTTGTCAGATCACTAGGATCATTGAAGAAGAAGTCTCCGAGATGGAGCCTACGTCTTTACGGAGCTGATATGCAATCTGTTCAAAGATATCAAACACTTAGAGAGCCTCACATCTAGCGTAGGCCAGATCTGTTTTGTCGCCAGGCAAGTGGTTACGTTGTTCCACCTAAGGTTTTTTCTCCTTAAAGCATCTTGCTTCGGCAAATATTTGCATGTAGCTATAGGCATACCGGTGTCTACCTTTTCAGGTAAAATAGGTAGTCTTGTTCCAACTTTGGCGAGTTCATCAGCTTTACAATTACCCGGAATGTCCCTATGGCCCGGCACCCAACAAAGGAGAATATTGAACTGCTGTGCCATCTCTATAAGAGATGATTGACAGTTTATGGCTGTTTTAGAGTTTGTAGAGACACAGTCGAGAGATTTTATGTCAGCTTCGCTGTCTGAGAAGATGCGGATATCAGAAGTCAATATCAAGTTTAAGCCAAGATAAAACTTCTTTTATCGCCAAAAGTTCCGCCTGAAACACGCTACAATGGTCTGATAGACGAAATGCGAGACTTAAATTTAATCTTTCTGAGTACACGCCTCCACCAACCCCATCATCGGTTTTTGAACCGTCCATATAAAAGTGAATC
Organism: Melangyna quadrimaculata; assembly: GCA_949320155.1. NCBI lineage: Eukaryota > Metazoa > Arthropoda > Insecta > Diptera > Syrphidae > Melangyna > Melangyna quadrimaculata. The sequence continues at coordinate 260,724,071 of OX439483.1, read as the reverse complement.
GATTCGTCTTCCAAGAATGTCACGTCCTCCCATGTGGATCGGGAGGGTATGGCAACTTGAAAATTTTTATCGAAACGGAATTGTGGGATGGTGTAGTCAATTATACTTGGAAGTGATCTGTATGAGTTCAGAATAGCTGAGTGGCCTATTTCATTATTGGTCCACTGTGAAGAGGCTTTAAGACGGATTGCCGAACTCGCTGCCGTTTGCTTACTAAATATATCGAGGGGTGTCAGATGAAGAAGAGTGTCCAGTGCCGCGGAGGGAGTAGGACGAAGTGCTCCACTTATACACATGCAAGCTTATCTTTGGACTTTACTAAGTTTATCGCGGTTAACCGCTATATCTAGAGCTGTCCACCATACTGCCACCCCATATGTTAGAATCGGTCTAATTACCGAGATGTAGTGAGCAATACGGGGTTGGAGTCCCCATTTACTTCCAATGGCTTTCTTACAAGAGAAGAGTGTTACTGTGGCCTACTGGACTCTTTCTTCTATATTAGGTTTCCATATTAGGATAGAACACCGCCTTGTGGCGTACCTCTACTGACTGATCTCTTTGCAGAGAAATCGCCCAGTTTTGAATTGATAATCTTGCTTGTCAGCATTTGATTGATCAGTTCACCAAGCGAACTGTCTACCTTCAGACATGACAGTGCAGATGCGATTGCAGATGGGTCGACATTGTTAAAAGCGCCTTCTATATTTCTTGGAAAGCAACCATTGTATATTCCTTATGGTAGAGGGAATATTCGATGGTGCGTACCAAAGTATGTAGTGCCGTTTCCACCAATTTCCCTTTGCAGTACGCGTGTTGAGACTGAGACAAGAGTCTCGTATCAATACTGGTACGTAAGTGAATATCAATCAGTCGTTCAAAAGTTTTGAGAAGGAATGATGATATACTAATAGGTCTGAGATCTTTCGGATTAACATGGGAGCATTTACCTGCTTTGGGTATAAAAACAACTTTTACTTCTCTCCATGAACTAGGAATATGAGCCAAGTTCAAGCAGCTATTAAAGATTATTTCTAAAATAGGCAGCATTATACATGAGCTCATTTGAAGTTCGGCTGGTATTATGCCGTCTGGTCCTGGAGACTTGTAAGGTTTAAAGCTGTTGATAGCCCACAACAATTTTTCCCTTGTTATCAAACCTTGTAGAAAAGTTAGATTATTGTTAGATCTAATGTTATCAGTACTGTTTAAAGTTTGGGAGCTACCTGGAAAATGAATATCTAATAGCAGATTGAGTGATTCTTCGCAAGTATTTGTCCAAGAGCCGTCAGCATTTTTCAAACAGCTGGGCATTGCTGGACTGGTTGAGAGGATTTTTCTAAGTCTTAATGCTTCGGAGGTTTCTTCTACTCTGCCACAGAAGGCTCTCCAAGAAGTGCGTTTAGATTTCCTCAATTCTTTTTTATATGATTTTAGGGCCCCTTTATAGGATTCCCAGTCTGAAACTGCTCTTGTGATTTTTGCTCTATTGAAGAGCTTCCTACAGTTTTTTCTGAGAGGCTCAAGCCCTGAGGTCCACCAATGTGGTTTTCCTTTCCCCCTTATTTGAATAAGTTGACAGGAGATGGCCATTGACTTATTTAAGGCTAACGTGAAGTCATTGACTTTGGTGTCAAGTTCAGTCGTACTAGAGGGAGGACTTAGAAGTTCAGGTTTAATTAAACTATCAAGTGTTTTCCTGTAATTTCGAAATTCTGGTCGGGTAGTGGGAACTTCAACATTCAGACTAAACTGAATGTATCTGTGATCGGAAAACGAATGTTCTTTGGAAACTTTCCAATTCATAATAGATTGATGAATAGTGTCTGAGACTAGAGTTATGTCTAGTACCTCTTGTCGGTAACAAATATGGGTTCGTTCCCAACGTTACTTACAAATTTGTACTAAAAATGTGTTTTAATGAATAATCAACTCAATTGTTCGTACTTTAAATTCAAAAGTTTATGAAAAATGTATATATTTTAGAAAAATGATGATGCACATTTATAGGTGTAACCTTCTTCTACAAATATGTGAGTAGTTTTGTATTTGTAAATCTAACGGGAAAAAATTAGGGGCAATTTAATAAAATAAATTACAAAAAAGCTCAATTAAGCCAACTTAAGAGGCTTCAAACTTGAGTAATAGTTCATAACAAATAATGCATGAATTTAAGATAGAAATTTATAATATAAATTTTGTGTCTTAAAATTTTTGCATAATCTGAAACAAAATCAAAATAAAAATGTGGTTTAGTGAAAAATCAATTAGTTTTTTGGCACTTTAGGCCGTGTGCGAATTGCGTTAAAATGTTGGTTAAATTTTCTACACGGTTAAATTTTGACGTTTGTTTAGAAAATAAATCAAATTTATTTTTCGCTGTGCGAATTGGTTGAAAATGGGTTAAATGCGACTTTGATGTGACACTATTTTGCTTAAAATTCCCTCAAGATAAAACAAAATTACCATCAAAAATGGTTTTTCGTATGTTTAATTATAATTATTTTTTTTTAACAAAATCCAACTGAAAAAATAGCAAGTTAAATATTCTATTATGAAAATTTAAGAAATTCTCAATTTCACATACCTACTTTTTTATTTTTATCGATAATTTTACACTTCATAACGATCAAAAATACAATTGTGACACTGTGTTAATTCGGTTTTCGAACACTATTTCACAGTTCACAGCTGTCAACAAAATAGAAATAAAAAACAAACAATCAATTCGTACATATTTCATTTTTATCTTCTCTCTTGAGAAACATAAAAATTTTAACCACTAGTGTTAGTGTCATATTTAAGCCTGTTCCGCAGCCACAGTACACATATCTAAGGTAGTATCAGGCGCAGCTTGTCAAATTTCAAGATGGCTGCCCCTTGTGTAAGTATACACAGTAAATAAAAATAAATTTGTGGTGATTGTTTGAAATTCAATTTTTTTACTATTGATTTTGACAACATGCGCAGAACTGAACAAAAATGAAACCGCTAGTGATATTACCTGTAATATATGTATCTTGCTCCGCAGCTAGTTAAATTTTAACACATTTTATTCACCACGCTAGTGTCAAAATTTAACAAAACGTCAAGTTTTAATACACATTTTAACGCAATTCGCACGGCAGTTAATAAAAAATTGAAAAAAAAATAATTTTGGTAAATTTAGGTTTAGTTAAAACGACTTTTTAAAAATGTACACACCTACGTATGGGTATATACCTAGTATAGGTACCTACTTAGGTATATTTAAAAAAAAAATTGATACATACCTACCTATTTGATTTGAAAAAAATAAAAATGTAGGTATACCTACCTAGGTGCCAGTGGCGATTCCTGGTCCTTAGTATTGGTTTAGCTACGTTGTCTGGGGAAGGTTAAAATAAAAAAACAAATCATATTTTTTGTTTTTTCTTTGATAACGACAATTAATAAAAAAACGTTAATAAATAATATAAAATAAAAGTTTAAAAATTTATCGATATATAAATTCGCTTCGTCGTTCGACGGAAACAAAATTTTCGATGACTTTGTTGTGGTCAAAGTAGGACACTTAAGTTGGCACTGATTTTTCTTCACGTACATACCTACCCTTAACTATCATAAAATATAGTTATAATATTTATATCTTTTCTTAAGCAACTTTGGTAATGAATTTAAAATTGCAGAAAATTGTTCACTTGGCATGTTATGTAATTTCGTGAACATTTTCGAAACTTTCAAATTCAGTACCAAAGTTGCTTAAAAAAAGATATAAATATTATAACTATATTTTATGATACTTAAGGGCTCTAAGTACGTGTACAAAAATCAGTGCCAACTTAAGTGCCCTACTTTGACCACAGCAATGTTGCAAACATTACGTGTTGCACTTATGTAGAACATCATGTTTCTTGTCAAAACTATTTGACCGATTTGGATCGAATTTCATCTTGTAATACTCTAGACTATTTGATTCTAAATTTTTAGCAGAATTGGACATTTTTTTAACCTATTTTTTGAGTGCTTCAAAATTACTTAGCTTTTCAGATTTTTTTTTAATTCATGGTTAGATAACAACACAAACATAACATGCATGAATTAAAAATTCATGTAGAAAATTTTTTGTAGAAAACAAAAATAGTGGACAGTTTTTTCCTAAGTTGCATATTTCTAAAGTTATAAAGGAAAATATCGGAAAAATGGGGTGATTTTAGCGTTTTTTTCACTGTTGCTGCAAACTTGGCTATATACTACTCTAACATGCCCCAACAACATATCAAAAATGCAGAACTACATCGCGCTTTGCGAATTTAGCACTTTTTTTTGTGTAATTATTCACTGTGCTAAAAGAACTCAATCTCAATGTTTACTCATATCAATCAAAGATCACTAATAACAAAACAATGCATTCATCCTTCCTACCGCATTTTCCCAGAAACATATACGAAAGCAAAAAAAACGTACCCAAAATGTACCTGGAGCTGCTTGCATACCTAATGTATCGTGCCTTATCGCATCATACTTACGCTTACGCTTTCATTTATTTAGCTGGGCTTTGCTTAGGACATTGTGTAGTAAAACGCTCTTGTATTCTAGATTGTATTGTATTTGTGCTTGTATTTGTAATTTGTATAGATATTATTAAAAATTGTATGAAATTGTGCAGCGCAGATGTTGCAAGCTAAAATGTTTCAAGGGAGACTTGTTCTATGAGAGTTTTATGTTGTGTGTCTGCAGGAAAATATAATTGAGAACAATATGGGGGTAGGTTAGGTAGGTATCTATTTTTTTTTTAATTATTTCAATGCTCTTTGTAGAGAATTTGGTTTTGGTATCGCATATTGTAACGCTGAGGCAGAAAGGAAGATGGCAGTTTTGTGTTGTGTGAAGGAAAATATGATTTGAAAATAGGTAGGTAGGTAGGTAGGTGGGTTGGTGGGTAGTTTTTTGTATTTATAGTATTGATTATTGTATGAAATCATTATCATTATTTCAACATTGCCATTTGTTACTTTTTGAAAATAAAAAGTACATAATACAATTTATTCATTTGAATTCTTGGTTTAGCGGCAATAAACCTGCTAACTGGGAGGAATCGCCACTGCTAGGTGCATACCTATGTACATACCTAGGTAGTCTTAATTAAATGAACAATTTTGTACGTAGGTATAGGTACCTAGGTATACTTCAAACATTTCTAGGTACCTACTTACCTACACTCAAATAAAAGAAACTACTTGACAACTAAAACTTATAAAATCAACCTACTAGGATATCAATTAAAAAGTACTACACTTAAAACAGAAGTAATTTCAATATTTTAATATTTAAATTTCTTCATCTTCTTACTACTAGGATATCGCCCACTGGCTGAAATTCAACCACCACATTGACAGAATCTAGTGTCAAACAATTAAATCGGACCTGGTAGGTACATACCTACCTACATGCCTACTTGTAAGATAAATTGTGAATTAAAAGTCAAAGCAAATAAACCTACCTACCCTGAAAATCAAACAAACAAATTTTAAGCCAAAGACAGGAAATTAGTTTTTATTTTCTGTACCTAAGTGTACACCCCACCTACCACCAATCACTTAACTACCTCAACTTTGCATAGAAATTCTCCCTTTTTTCATTAACTTATTTTCATACCTACATTTCTTTGCAAAAAATTTCAAGTCAAACTCAAATCATGCGAACAACCCTAAATATTAATAAAACCTACCATTCATAATTAATACGAATATTATCTACTTATGTAGGTACATTTTCCTTTCCCTCAAAATCTTGCACATGCAACAAATTTCACGGCAAATAAGAAATCTTTGCAAGACAATTTAATATAAAAACTACCCTCAATAACATACGATTGCATATATACCTACAAATATACTTATACAACATGACCAAATTTTTCTTTCCCGCATTAAAATCAACCTACCCTTGATAATATACGATTGTATACCTCCACGCATTATTCTTTCCCACAAAAAAAAACTATATTCCTTGCTTCAAGGTTGATGACAAGGACGACGCAAAAAGCTAACTTACATGCATGTATGTATTAGACTGATTCAAAAATAAAAAAAAGTCTCCGATTTCTAATGCCACTAGCTTATTAGTTAGAGTTGAGCAAAATAATAAGCCTTTAAAAAATTCAGATTTTTAAATTAATTTTTAGAGGTCGCTCATCGCTAATTTCTATTTTCCATACGATTTGTATGGGACAAAACACATTTTTGTACTTGGAAATTCATAACTTTATAATAGCAAGTATTTAAATGAGTAGCATAGCTTTTTTTTAGAAAATTGAACGCTCTTCAAAAAAAGTCTCAACTTTTTATCTAACAAATGTACTCCTTCCAAAGTTATAAAAGGTCCAAGCGGAACTAATGGTTAATTTCACAGTTTTTTGTATTCCCTATTGAGAATTCCAGCTATTATACAGAGTGATTCACCTAAGGTGTGACAAAAAGCTTGAGCATGTAGGCCTATTCGAGAAAAGAAAAAAATCGTGTGAAGGGGGGATCTACCCCCCTCCTTTTGGTGGGAGGGGCACTTTTCTAAAAAATTGACTTTAAACAGAAAAAGAAATATTAAAAAACAACGGCAACACTAACAACGCCATTCTTTTATTTCCCTTTCAAATAAAGTTCATTTAGTGAACAGTTTTTGAAAAAATAATTTCCAAACTCAAACCCCTGAAAAAAATAAATTAAAACAAAAATTCAAACGATAGTTTCTCAAAATTTTACGTAATTAAGTATTATTTTTGTTTTCAAAATTCAATGCTCTTATTAATTTCTAGTCCAACACTTAAAACCGGATATTTCTAGAACTTTTATTTGGTTGAATTTCTGAATTAAAAGTTGGGGTTTTTACCTAACGTTTTTACCTGAACAGTACACAACACGTTCAGGTAGTCAAAGTTGGATTTGTAATCCACATTTGAAAAAAAAATGTGTGAGTACCGGGACTCAAGGGGATGATGTGTAAACATCAGTGTAGTATATAGTTTATATTAAAGCATACAGTATACAGGGTGTCCCTTAATTGGTTAATAGTATTTTAGGGTATGATTCTTGGATATATTTTAATAAAAAAAATGGTTCATTTAAACGCAATTGCAAAGGCTGGCATTACTTCTAAAAAAAGAGGCCTGAACGAAGTTTCTATCATAAGGAGGTACTTACAGCGCAATTACCGGTAACATGGATCAGGGTTCCCGAAAGTAAAACTTTTCTTAAATTTCCGATGAATGATATCAAACTTGGAGATGTGCCCTTATACTACGTTTTCATTGGAGCCGAAATGAGGTAATTTCGAAATTAGCGCATTTGGAACGTCAAATTTGTATAGAAAATGACGTTCCAAATGAGCTTATTTCGAAATTACCTCAACTCGTCTCTGATGAAAACGTAGTATTACTGTACAACAATTTTTTTCTTAGAATATACCCCAGAATCATACTCTAAAATACTATTGACGAATTAAGGGACGCCCTGTATAGTAAACTGATAGGTTGCCAAAGGCCCCGTCGAACATGTTATGTTATTTCATGTGATTCAGGGCTGAGCGTAGATATGTATTTAATTTAGATTATAACCTCACCCTCCACTTTCAAAACAAGTTAGTTTTAGAGAATGTGGCAACCTTTAAAATCATACCCATTTAAGGCCTATCTTCGTACATATTGCCTGTATTTTTTCGATTTTTCATTAAGGTGCAGGAGTCTGTTTTCCGTTGGCTTCTTTGTTGGGTGTCAACCCAGACCAACCCAAGACACTTGGTACCAACTCACTTCAACCCGCACAGTTGGTCCCAAGACTAATCCTATCCCGAGACACTTCATCCCCGAAGCCAAATCTCATCCCAAGAAAATCATACCGGAAATTAAAAAACACTACGAAAATTAATGGTTGGTGTATTTGCTTCGCTATTTTTTAAAAACGGTTTGTGAATTTGATTGAGAGAATTTGTTCAGCGCCAGCGGATTCAGAAGCAATATTTGAATTCTGCCTTATGCTCCACTTACATTATTTGGTTGATTATTATTGCTTTCTATCGTCGAGTCAATAAATGTTGACATTTTTCCTTTTTGGGCATTTAGCGATGCAATTTATTGCCTCAAATATTTCCAATAGAGCCGTTGGGTAAGGCATGATACAACTTTTATGGCTCTCTGGTGTGTTTTGTAGCGCGTTTTCTTCTAATACCGTAAGATAGAACTGTAATTGTGGGAAAAGTACTGGCGTAAACGTACAAAAACAAGCGAATACAGCCGATATGGCCATTCTTGTTTTCACTCACAAAACCAATAAAACTCACCTATTATTACCCGTTCATATAAAATTAATTTGTAAAGCTAATGTTTTTCAGAGAGAGAGAGGCTTCTTCGTTTTATAAATACATTAAATGCCAAATCAAAGAAATTTCGGTCTTACTTTGATATAAAAATTGAAGCTGGGCTACCATTTTGTTAAATGCAAGGCAATTGAATTTTGTTGTTGTTTCTGTGAATGATGATTTTTGAAATTCACCTATGTTCTGATTGTGTTTTGTTCCATACAAATCGTATGAAAAAAATTGAAATTAGCGATGAGCGACCTCTTATTATTAATTTAAAAATCTGAATTTTTAACAGGCTAATTATTTTGCTCAACTCTAAGTTATAAGCTAGTGGCATTGGAAATCGGAGACTTTTTTTATATTTGAATCAGTCTAGTATGTATACTTCTCTTCTCGCATATAGCATATCAGTTAGGTAAGGTTAGGTTAAAGTGGCTGTCAGGAAAACGGCTGACACACTTAGACCATAAATAGGTCCGTTGTGATACCACATGATAGGAATGAGGAGATTATCCTTATTACGAAAACCATTCGGAGCTTTTTATGAAGCGAGAGAGACAGTGTATGTCTGTATTAGCTAGATCGCTTCGATCATTGAAAAAGTAGTCCCCAAGGAGTCTGCGCCTCTGTGAAAGAGCAGGACATGTGCAGAGGAATTGTTTCCTCCTCCTCTTCGTCCATGCAACTTCTACAGAAGTCATTTGAGAAAACGCCAAGTCTTGTTGCATGTTTTCCTATAAGGCAGTGTCCTGTTATGACACCTATTACGGAGCTAATTTGTGATCTGCTAAGTGATAGCAAACTTTTAGAGCGCCTAGGGTCTAGCGATGGCCAGATTTCTTTTGTGGCCAGACATGTAGTAAGGTTTGTCCATCTAGAGTTTGCTTTCCTTGCAGAGTTTTGTTTTAGCAAAAGTTTACATGTAGCGATCGGTATACCTATATTCCACCTGTTAGTCAAAACGGGCATTAGAGTTCCATTTCTGGCAAGTTCATCGGCTTTACAGTTTCCCGGAATATCTCTATGGCCCGGCACCCAAAGAAGGTGAATATTAAACTGTTCCGCCATCTCTTCAAGAGACGATCGACAGTTTTGGGCCGTAACGGAGTTGGTAGAGACAGAGTTGAGAGATTTAAGTGCTGCTTGACTATCTGAGAAGATGCGTATATCCGATGTTGATATCACGTTTTCTCTCAGCCAAGACAGAGCTTCTTTAATTGCCAGAATTTCCGCTTGGAATACGCTACAGTGGTTAGGGAGCCGGAAGGAGAGACTTAAATTAAGTCTGTCTGAGTACACTCCGCCACCCACACCTTTCTCAGTTTTCGACCCATCAGTATAAAAATGAACTGAATCACCTTTGAGAGGGTCCCCAACGTCCCAAGATTCTCTTGAGGGTATGGTGACCTGGAAACTTTTGTCGAAATTAAGTTTGGATGTGGTGTAGTCGGAATGACAAGGAATAGATTCATATTAGTCTAGAATTTTAGTATGACCGATAGAGTTGTCGGTCCATTGAGAAATGGCTTTAAGGCGGACGGCTGTGTTCGCAGCCATTTGCTTGCCATATATATCGAGGGGTGTGAGGCTGAGGAGTATGTCTAGTGCAGCTGATGGTGTCGAGCGGAGAGCTCCACTTATGCACATACTTGCTGATCTCTGGACCTTGCTCAGCTGGTCACAGTACGTGACTTTATCTAGAGCAGTCCACCAAATTGTTACCCCATAAGTGAGAATCGGTCTTACGACCGCAGTGTAGAGCCAGTGAGTTATGGCAGGGGATAGACCCCATTTAGTACCTATAGCTTTTTTACAGGAGAATAAAGCAACAGTGGCTTTTTTAATTCTCTCTTGAATATTAGGTTTCCAACTTAGTTTTTTATCCAGTATGAGACCTAAATATTTGGCTTCATCTGAAAAGGAAAGTGGAACACCATTAATTGTTGGAGGATTTATCTGTGGTATTTTATATTTCCTTGTGAAGAGGACAATTCTGTTTTGCGGGGGTTTACACATAGCTCACAGCGTTCTGCCCATTTTATTGGCTTGTTAAGAGCGGTTTGAAGAAGTTCTGTAAGAACCTGGGGGTGTTTCCCTGATATAGCTATTGCAACATCATCGGCATACGCAATCACTTTGAATCCTTCACCCTCCAGGACAGTCAGTAAGTCATTTATGACCAAGTTCCATAGAAGTGGTGAAAGGACCCCACCTTGTGGTGTGCCTCTAGTGACAGATCTTCTAGTGGAATAGCCTCCCAATGCATAGTTGATGACCCTACTTCCCAACATATGGTCTATCAACTTAATCAGTAGGCCGTCCACCTTCAAATTTTCCAGTGCTCCTACTATAGCACGGCCGCTGACGTTGTTAAAGGCGCCTTCTATATCAAGGAAAGCCGCAAGCGTGTACTCTTTATGGTGCAGGGAGTATTCGATAGATCTTACTAAGGTGTGAAGAGCAGTTTCCACCGATTTTCCCTTACAGTAAGCGTGTTGTGCTTTAGAGATAAGGTTAAGCTCTATAGTGTCACGCAGGTGGATATCAATCAGACGTTCGAAAGTTTTAAGAATGAATGATGATAAGCTAATTGGTCTCAGGTCTTTTGGATTAATTTGGGAGTATTTTCCAGCTTTGGGTATGAAGAAAACTTTCACCTCTCTCCATACTGAAGGAATATGAATGAAATTCAGACAACCAATCAGTATAGTTTCCAGTATAGGAATTATGATATCTGAGGATCTCTGAAGTTCAGCAGGTATAATGCCGTCTGGTCCTGCGGATTTATAAGGTTGGAAGCTGTCTATAGCCCATTGGAGCTTGTCCCTTGTAATCAGACCTGGTATTTGATTGACCAAGTCATGTGACTGAGCGAATTCAGTATTTGAGACAATTTGTGAGCTACCTGGGAAGTGAGTATCAAGTAGCAAATTTAGTGATTCCTCACAGGATTTGGTCCAGGAGCCATCTGCTGTTTTAAGAGAGCTTGGCATCCCTGAATTGGTAGAGAGGACTTTCCTAAGTCTGGATGCTTCTGAAGAATCTTCTATTTTGTCACAGAAGTTCCTCCAAGAAGTTCTTTTAGTTATCCTCATTTGTTTTTTATACACTTTCAGCGAGTTCTTATATATATCCCAATCTAAACTCTCTCTGGTGTATTTAGCTCTGTTGAAAAGTTTCCTACATTCTTTCCTGAGCGGTTCGAGCCCTGGCTTCCACCAATGAGGTTTCTTTTTGCCCCTAATTTTAGTTAGAGGACAGGAAGTGATCATTGATTTGTTGAGTGCATTTGTTAGATCTTTGACTTTATTATCGAGATCAGTTTTGTTCAGGGGAGGATTAAAAAGGTCAGGTTTGATTAACTTTTTAAGAGTTTCCCTATATAGGAGCCAATTTGTTTTCCGGTAGTTCCGGAAGGAAGGAGGCTTTTCAGTTTCATCATTTAGACTGAATTGAATGTATCTATGGTCTGAGAACGAGTGCTCAGAAGATACTTTCCAATCCAATATCGATTGATGAACCATATCTGAGACAAGAGTGATATCTAAGACTTCTTGTCTATTTCTAGTTAAAAAAGTTGGTACGTTTCCAACATTACTTAGAAGTAGGTTAGTAGTAAGAATATAATCGAAAAGAGACTCACCTCTGTCGTTAATATCCGAACTCCCCCATACTGTATGGTGCGCGTTTGCGTCGCACCCGATAATTAGGCGTATATTCTGCCGTTCTGCATCAGCGATCAGTCTCCTTAGCTTTACACTGGGGAGAGGGCCAAGATCGTCATGGCCAAGATAGGCGGACACTATCCAGTACAACCCTTTTTCGGTTTGTAATCTGACGGCCGTTACATCTCGATCGCTATATTCAGGGAGTAAAAATACATTAGTATTATATTTAGCTACTATGCAAGATCTAGGTTCACCTATATCTGGCGCATGCAGCGTGTAATAGCCCGGAGTCCTGAGTCCTTGAACACTGGAGTTAGCAATCCATGGTTCCTGGATCAGGACAATATCTTCCCCGTTTGTGTTCAGACGGTGAAAAAGGGAGGCCGAAGCCATAATACAGCATATCAGTAAATTAAGCAAAAAAAAAAATAACCTTGCATTGCATATTTAATCAAAAGGATACGAACATTTTTTTGCCATTCTCTTCACCTTTTTCTCATCATTGACGTTTAAAAAAATATTCGATTGGTAATATCGCTTATTCCATTTGATTCTTACCAGAATCGAAAAAAATACACTCCTCTTGCTCTAACTACCTAGTTTCGTTTCTCTGATAAATGGAAGTCTCCCAAAAATGGAAGTCTCCGACGACAATAGTCTCCCAAAAATGAAAGTCTCCGCCGAGCTAAAATGGCGCCACCAACGAAGCATTGTTCCACTAAAAAATATTGTCCATGATAGTACTATGGTTTTTATATACAAGGGTATTAAGAACAAAACAAACTCTCGAGAGATACAGTGCTTTGCATAAGTATAAACGCACCTGTAGAAATGCATTTTATAGAAAACTTGAAATGAAAGCGGCACCTTACTATTTTTTTATTTAATGCCATCAGTAAACAAGTGAATTGAGCAAAAAAAAAGTCCCGTTATTTTTCCTAGCGTTGTTTAGAAAATAAAAACAGATTTTTTTCGTACGAAGCCGCGTGGTATACATTGACGCGATTCGGAAAAGGCCAAAGTTCAAGTATCCTAAGATGTAGGGCTATTCTTAAGAAATTTTCGAGATTGGGTAGTTTTTCCGTAATTTCATACAAGATCCAGAATCTTATGGAACGAAAATAAGACCCGGGGGTCCAGAGATGCTGACACGTCGCGATAATAGCCGTACAATCAATGTTGCATCTAATTCGGTGCATTTTTTGAAGGAAAATCGTTACGAATTGGGGTTAGCCGTTTCATTTTCGACGGTTTTTCGTGGAGTGATTGTTCGGGGCAACAGCCCACAAACAAAACATATTGGAATTTGCCCGTCAAAATATGGACCGCTATTGGAAAACCGTACTTAACAATTTATTAGTTAACGCTTTAACTCTTCTTAGTTCCGCTAAAGTTGATTGCGGCTAATAAACAAATTATTATTATTCCGATCATTCATAAAATTATTTTGTTTTCTAACTCTAGGTGTTTGGAATGATACTTTTCGTTTTCAATACAAGAAGGAAATCAGAACAGGGGTGAATTTCAAAAATCATCATTCACAGAAACAGCAACAAAATTCAATTGCCTTGCATTTAACAAAATGGTAGCCCTGCTTCAATTTTTATAACAAAGTAAGACCGAAATTTCTTTGATTTGGCATTTAATGTACTTTTAAAACCAAGAAGCCTCTCTCTCTCTGAAAAACATAAGCTTTACGAATTCATTTTATATGAACGGGTAATAATAGGTGAGTTTTATTGGTTTTGTGAGTGAAAAAAAGAACGGCCATATTTAAGATATTTAATCGGACATGTCAATGACTTTTGTTGATGCAGTTGAGTTGTTGTTTTTGAAAAGCGATTTGCAATCCAATCAACAACCAGCGCATTTTTACTTACTTGAGAATTATATCATGCCATTCATTAGCCTTTCATCACTACTTATTATATTTTCCACATTTTTACATTCACTAACACATTCAACAAAATCCAGGCAAAAAACTCATACGCACTTGAAACGTCAAATCTCATAGCTTAGCTTTGTACAACGCTCATGTCTTGTTCAAAAAGTTATATTTTTCGCCATGTCGGTCGATGCATGTGGACATAGATTTTTCGGACTCCATTGGATTTTTTCTGGACATGTTTATAGTCCTGCCATCTGTTTAATCGAATCAAGCTTTAAAATTGTATGGTTTTCCAAAGACATTTAAATTTTGAAATTCGGATAAGTACTTTCCGATTTATATTCCATTTTATGCAGATAAATTGACAATTTTGAATTTTTTTCTGGATTTTATCTGTAAAAAATATTTCTAATGTAAAATTTTAATATTTTAAATTATTTTGTGAAGCTTGTGAGCAACGCACAGTAGTTATGTTTTGTATCCATGATCCATTTTGCATTTTGTTTGGTAAATAAATCAATAAAGCTAATTCTGGAGTGGCTTTTGTTGAAATGATCACTTAATATTTATTAGCAATATTTTTGAAGAGGATTAGAGCAATTGGTGTGTTCGTTTTGTTTTTCAAAATTTATCAATTTTGTATTAACTTTTGCTTTAAAAGTACCAAAAATAGAATTAATTTTTCACTAAATCACATTTTTAATATGATTTTTTTTAAGATTTCGCAAAAATTTTAACACAAAAATTTTGATTATAAATTTCTACCGTAGTCTATATAATTTGTTAGTATCATTTGTTATGAACTATCAGCCATTACTAAAGTTTGAAACCTCTAAATTTGGCTATATGGAGCTTTATTGTGATTTATCTCATTAAATTGCCCCTACTATTTTTCCTTTAGATTTACAAATATAAAATTTCTAACATATTTGTAGAAGAATGTAACACCTATAATTGTGTGTTATTAGTTTTTCAAAATTTATAAATTTTTCATTAACTTTTAACAATTTTCTAAGTAACTACACTCAAAAGGTATGAATTTTTCGCATTATGGCAAATTCTTTCTCTTTTAACAATTTATTTTGTCATGAAAGTGAATTATTTTTTATTTTTATAATTTTGCATGTCTTGTAACCTTTCATTTGATACCTCATTTATAAATATCAAAAAAGTATTACCCATGTTATAGCCATTTACAGGTATTGTATGTATATTTTAGCAAACAGAAAAAATGTTATCGACCAATAGACTGGATTTTTGCAAAATTTTTCTTTCAGTTATGTTTAAAAATCCATATTATAGCTTTAGGTTATCGTAGGAATATGTTTATATACCAAAACAATTGTTGATTCGTATAGATTATTACAAAATTTAAATTTTGATAATCGGTTAAATAAAAAGTAACAATATTCGCTGCTTAGTCAAAATAATGCTATTTTATCTGTAAGCGTATTAGTCTTTAAAATTGTATGGACGTCTGTTAATGTTTTGTATGTACTTAAATAGTGAGACAGGGACCTTTCCATCTAAACTTTGAAATTCGGATAAATACTTTCCGATTTATAGCCAATTTTATGCAGACAAATTGACAATTTTAGATTTTTTTTTCTGGATTTTATCTGTAAAAAATATTTCTAATGTAAAATTTTAATATTTGAAATTATTTTGTGAAGCTTGTGAGCAACGCACAGTTATGTTTTATATATTAAAATGTTTATTAGACTTTCAAAGTTTATCATTTTTAAATTTGAAAATATTTTATGGGCGTGGTGAAAATATAAAAAATAAAATTCATTGAAAAAGTATGATCGATTTTGCATTTTTTTGGTAAAAAACTCAACAAAACAAATTTTAGAGTGGCTTTTGTTGAAATAATCACTTAACATTTAAAACGATATTGTTACAGAGGATTAGAGCAATTGTTGGGTTTGTTTTTCAAATGTATCAATTTTTTATTAACTTTTGCATTTAAAGTGCCAAAAATCAAATTGATATTTCAGTAAATCACATTTTTAGTTTATATATTTTTAAGATTTTGCAAAAATTTTAACACAGAATTTAAGACTATAAATTTTTACCCCAAGTTCATGTATCAATCATTTGTTATGAAATTATAAGCATTACTGAAGTTTGGAACCTCTTAAGTTGGCTAGATTGAGCTTTTTTGTGATTTATTTTATTAAATGGCCCCTAATTTTTTTCCCGTTAGATTTACAAAGACAATATTGCACAAGTATTTGTAGAAGAAGTTGACACCTATAAATGTGCCCGTCAAAATATGGACCGCTATTGGAAAACCGTACTTAACAATTTATTAGTTAACGCTTTAACTCTTCTTAGTTCCGCTAAAGTTGATTGCGGCTAATAAACAAATTATTATTATTCCGATCATTCATAAAATTATTTTGTTTTCTAACTCTAGGTGTTTGGAATGATACTTTTCGTTTTCAATACAAGAAGGAAATCAGAACAGGGGTGAATTTCAAAAATCATCATTCACAGAAACAGCAACAAAATTCAATTGCCTTGCATTTAACAAAATGGTAGCCCTGCTTCAATTTTTATAACAAAGTAAGACCGAAATTTCTTTGATTTGGCATTTAATGTACTTTTAAAACCAAGAAGCCTCTCTCTCTCTGAAAAACATAAGCTTTACGAATTCATTTTATATGAACGGGTAATAATAGGTGAGTTTTATTGGTTTTGTGAGTGAAAAAAAGAACGGCCATATTTAAGATATTTAATCGGACATGTCAATGACTTTTGTTGATGCAGTTGAGTTGTTGTTTTTGAAAAGCGATTTGCAATCCAATCAACAACCAGCGCATTTTTACTTACTTGAGAATTATATCATGCCATTCATTAGCCTTTCATCACTACTTATTATATTTTCCACATTTTTACATTCACTAACACATTCAACAAAATCCAGGCAAAAAACTCATACGCACTTGAAACGTCAAATCTCATAGCTTAGCTTTGTACAACGCTCATGTCTTGTTCAAAAAGTTATATTTTTCGCCATGTCGGTCGATGCATGTGGACATAGATTTTTCGGACTCCATTGGATTTTTTCTGGACATGTTTATAGTCCTGCCATCTGTTTAATCGAATCAAGCTTTAAAATTGTATGGTTTTCCAAAGACATTTAAATTTTGAAATTCGGATAAGTACTTTCCGATTTATATTCCATTTTATGCAGATAAATTGACAATTTTGAATTTTTTTCTGGATTTTATCTGTAAAAAATATTTCTAATGTAAAATTTTAATATTTTAAATTATTTTGTGAAGCTTGTGAGCAACGCACAGTAGTTATGTTTTGTATCCATGATCCATTTTGCATTTTGTTTGGTAAATAAATCAATAAAGCTAATTCTGGAGTGGCTTTTGTTGAAATGATCACTTAATATTTATTAGCAATATTTTTGAAGAGGATTAGAGCAATTGGTGTGTTCGTTTTGTTTTTCAAAATTTATCAATTTTGTATTAACTTTTGCTTTAAAAGTACCAAAAATAGAATTAATTTTTCACTAAATCACATTTTTAATATGATTTTTTTTAAGATTTCGCAAAAATTTTAACACAAAAATTTTGATTATAAATTTCTACCGTAGTCTATATAATTTGTTAGTATCATTTGTTATGAACTATCAGCCATTACTAAAGTTTGAAACCTCTAAATTTGGCTATATGGAGCTTTATTGTGATTTATCTCATTAAATTGCCCCTACTATTTTTCCTTTAGATTTACAAATATAAAATTTCTAACATATTTGTAGAAGAATGTAACACCTATAATTGTGTGTTATTAGTTTTTCAAAATTTATAAATTTTTCATTAACTTTTAACAATTTTCTAAGTAACTACACTCAAAAGGTATGAATTTTTCGCATTATGGCAAATTCTTTCTCTTTTAACAATTTATTTTGTCATGAAAGTGAATTATTTTTTATTTTTATAATTTTGCATGTCTTGTAACCTTTCATTTGATACCTCATTTATAAATATCAAAAAAGTATTACCCATGTTATAGCCATTTACAGGTATTGTATGTATATTTTAGCAAACAGAAAAAATGTTATCGACCAATAGACTGGATTTTTGCAAAATTTTTCTTTCAGTTATGTTTAAAAATCCATATTATAGCTTTAGGTTATCGTAGGAATATGTTTATATACCAAAACAATTGTTGATTCGTATAGATTATTACAAAATTTAAATTTTGATAATCGGTTAAATAAAAAGTAACAATATTCGCTGCTTAGTCAAAATAATGCTATTTTATCTGTAAGCGTATTAGTCTTTAAAATTGTATGGACGTCTGTTAATGTTTTGTATGTACTTAAATAGTGAGACAGGGACCTTTCCATCTAAACTTTGAAATTCGGATAAATACTTTCCGATTTATAGCCAATTTTATGCAGACAAATTGACAATTTTAGATTTTTTTTCTGGATTTTATCTGTAAAAAATATTTCTAATGTAAAATTTTAATATTTGAAATTATTTTGTGAAGCTTGTGAGCAACGCACAGTTATGTTTTATATATTAAAATGTTTATTAGACTTTCAAAGTTTATCATTTTTAAATTTGAAAATATTTTATGGGCGTGGTGAAAATATAAAAAATAAAATTCATTGAAAAAGTATGATCGATTTTGCATTTTTTTGGTAAAAAACTCAACAAAACAAATTTTAGAGTGGCTTTTGTTGAAATAATCACTTAACATTTAAAACGATATTGTTACAGAGGATTAGAGCAATTGTTGGGTTTGTTTTTCAAATGTATCAATTTTTTATTAACTTTTGCATTTAAAGTGCCAAAAATCAAATTGATATTTCAGTAAATCACATTTTTAGTTTATATATTTTTAAGATTTTGCAAAAATTTTAACACAGAATTTAAGACTATAAATTTTTACCCCAAGTTCATGTATCAATCATTTGTTATGAAATTATAAGCATTACTGAAGTTTGGAACCTCTTAAGTTGGCTAGATTGAGCTTTTTTGTGATTTATTTTATTAAATGGCCCCTAATTTTTTTCCCGTTAGATTTACAAAGACAATATTGCACAAGTATTTGTAGAAGAAGTTGACACCTATAAATGTGCATCATCAGTTTTTCAAAATTTATAATTTTTTCATTAACTTTTAGCAATTTTCTAAGTAAATATACTCAAAAGGTATGAATTTTTCGCTTTATGGTAAGTTCTTTCTATTTTACCAATTTATTTTGTCATACCAATTACATAATTTTTATTTTTATAATTTTTAATGTCTTATAACCTTTCATTGGATACCTAATTTATAAATATCAAAAAAGTATTGCCCAAGTTATGGCTATTTACAGGTATCTTAAGTATATTTTGGATTTTTGCAAAATTTTTCTTTCAATTATGTTTATAAATCCATATTAAAGCTTACGGTTATCGTAGGAATATGTTTTATATACCAAAATAATTGTTGATTGGTATAAATTATTATAAAATTTAAATTTCGATAATCGGTTACATAAAAATTATAATATTCACTATTTAATCAAAATAATGCCATTTTATCTGTTCAACCGTATAAGTCTTTAAATTCATATTGTTGTCTATTAATATTTTGTATGTATTTAAATAGTGAGACAATGACCCTTCCATAGACATCTAAATTTTCGGATGAGTACTTTTCGATTTATAGCCAATTTTATGCAGACAAATTGACAATTTTAATTTTTTTTTCTGGATTTTATCTGTAAAAAATATTTCTTATGTAAAATTTTAATATTTGAAATTATTTTGTGAAGCTTGTGAGCAACGCACAGTTATGTTTAATATATCAACATTTTTTTAGACTTTCAAGGTTTATAATTTTTAAATTTAAAAATATTTTATGGGCGTGGTGAAAATATAAAAATAAAAGTCGTTGAAAAAGCATGATCGATTTTGCATTTTTTTTTTTGTAAATAAATCAATAAAACTAATTTTAGAGTATCATTTGTCACTTAACTTTTACTAACAATATTTAAGAAGAGGATTAGATCAATTGGTGTGTTGGTTTTGTTTTTCAAAATTTATCAATTTGTATTAAGTTTTGAAAGTACCAAAAATCGAATTGATTTTTCACAAAATCACATTTTTTGTATGAATTTTTTCTAAGATTTTGCAAAACATTTAACACAGCAATTTAGATTATATATTTCTACCTCAAATTCATGTATCAATTGTTATGAACTATTAAGTATTACTCAAGTTTGAAGCCTCTTTAAATTGGCCAAATGGAGCTTAATTGTGATTTATCTCATTAAATTGCCCCTTCTTTTTTTCCCTTTAGATTTACAAATATAAAATTACTAAAATATTTGTAGAAGAATGTAACACCTTTAATTGTGTCATTAGTTTTTCAAAATGTATGAATTTTTCATTAGATTTAAAAAATTTTCTAAGTTAATACACTCAAAAGGTATGAATTTTTTGCATTATGGAAAATTCTTTCTCTTTTAACAATTTATTTTATCATGAAAGTGAATTATTTTTTATTTTTTTAATTTTTAATGTCTTATATCCTTTCATATGATACCTCATTTATAAATATCAAAAAAGTATTACCCATGTTATGGCCATTTACAGGTATTGTATGTATATTTTAGCAAAAAGAAAAAATTTTATCGACCAATAGACTGGATTTTTGCAAAATTTTTCTTTCAGTTATGTTTAAAAATCCATATAAAAGCTTTAGAAATATGTTTTATGTACCAGAACAATTGTTGATTCGTATCAATTATTACAAAATTTATATTTTGATAATCGGTTAAATAAAAAGTAACAATATTCACTATTTAGTCAAAATAATGCTATTTTATCTGTTTAAGCGTATCAGTCTTTAAAATAGACGTCTATTAATGTTTTGTATGTATTTAAATAGTGAGACGATGACCTTTCCATCGACATCTAAATTTTGAAATTCGAATTAGTACTTTCCGATTTATAGCCAATTTTATGCAGACAAATTGACAATTTTAAAATTTTTTCTGGATTTTATCTGTAAAAAATATTTCTAATGTAAAATTTTAATATTTGAAATTATTTTGTGCAGCTTGTGAGCAATGCGCATTTATTTTTTATATATCAAAATTTTATATATCAGATTTTCAGGATTTATAATTTTTAAATTTAAAAATATTTTATGGGTGTGGTGAAATTATAAAAATAAAATTCGTTGAAAAGGCATGATTTTTCGGTAATTAAATCAATAAAACTAATTTTAGAGTGGTTTTTGTTGAAATAATCAGTAAACATTTATTAGCAATATTTTAGAAGAGGATTAGAGCAATTGGTGTGTTGTATGTATTTAAATAGTGAGACAATGACCTTTCCATAGACATCTAAATTTTGAAATTCGGATAAGTACTTTTCGATTTATAGCCAATTTTATGCAGACAAATTGACAATTTTAAATATTTTTTCTGGATTTTATCTGTAAAAAATACTTCTTATGTAAAATTTAAATATTTGAAATTATTTTGTGAAGCTTGTGAGCAACGCACAGTTATGTTTAATATATCAACATTTTTATTAGACTTTCAAGGTTTATAATTTTTAAATTTAAAAATATTTTATGGGCGTGGTGAAAATATAAAAATAAAAGTCGTTGAAAAAGCATGATCGATTTTGCATTTTTTTTTTGGTAAATAAATCAATAAAACTAATTTTAGAGTAGCTTTTGTCACTTAACTTTTACTAACAATATTTAAGAAGAGGATTAGATCAATTGGTGTGTTGGTTTTGTTTTTCAAAATTTATCAATTTTGTATTAAGTTTTGCACTGAAAGTACCAAAAATCGAATTGATTTTTCACAAAATCACATTTTTTGTATGAATTTTTTCTAAGATTTTGCAAAACATTTAACACAGCAATTTAGATTATATATTTCTACCTCAAATTCATGTATTAATTGTTATGAACTATTAAGTATTACTCAAGTTTGAAGCCTCTTTAAATTGGTTAAATGGAGCTTTATTGTGATTTATCTCATTAAATTGCCCCTTCTTTTTTTCCCTTTAGATTTACAAATATAAAATTACTAAAATATTTGAAGAAGAATGTAACACCTTTAATTGTGTCATTAGTTTTTCAAAATTTATGAATTTTTCATTAGATTTAAAAATTTTCTAAGTAAATACACTCAAAAGGTATGAATTTTTTGCATTATGGAAAATTCTTTCTCTTTTAACAATTTATTTTTTCATGAAAGTGAATTATTTTTTATTTTTATAATTTTTAATGTCTTATAGCCTTTCATATGATACCTCATTTATAGTTATCAAAAAAGTATTACCCATGTTATGGCCATTTACAGGTATTGTATGTATATTTTAGCAAAAAGAAAAAATTTTATCGACCAATAGACTGGATTTTTGCAAAATTTTTCTTTCAGTTATGTTTAAAAATCCATATAAAAGCTTTAGAAATATGTTTTATGTACCAAAATAATTGTTGATTCGTATCAATTATTACAAAATTTAGATTTTGATAATCGGTTAAATAAAAAGTAACAATATTCACTATTTAGTCAAAATAATGCTATTTTATCTGTTTAAGCGTATTAGTCTTTAAAATAGACGTCTATTAATGTTTTGTATGTATTTAAATAGTGAGACAATGACCTTTCCATCGACATCTAAATTTTGAAATTCGAATTAGTACTTTCCGATTTATAGCCAATTCTATGCAGACAAATTGACAATTTTAAATTTTTTCTGGATTTTATCTGTAAAAAATATTTCTAATAATTTTAATATTTGAAATTATTTTGTGCAGCTTGTGAGCAATGCGCATTTATTTTTTATATATCAAAATTTTACATATCAGATTTTCAGGATTTATAATTTTTAAATTTGAAAATATTTTATGGGTGTGGTGAAATTATAAAAATAAAATTCGTTGAAAAGGCATGATTTTTTGGTAAATAAATCAATAAAACTAATTTTAGAGTGGTTTTTGTTGAAATAATCAGTAAACATTTATCAGCAATATTTTAGAAGAGGATTAGAGCAACTGGTGTGTCAGTTTTGTTTTTCAATATTTATCAATTTTTTATTAACTTTTGCATTTAAAGTACCAAAAATTGAATTCATTTTTCACTAAATCACATTTTTAGTATGAATTTTTTTAAGATTTTGCAAAAATTTTAACACTGGAATTTATATTATAAATTTTTACCTCAAATTCATGTATCATTTGTTGTGAACTGTAAAGTATAACTCAAGTTTTAAACCTCTTAATTTGGCTAAATGGAGCTTTTTTGTGATTTATTTTATTAAATTGCCCCTACTTTTTTCGCGTTAGATTTACAAATACAAAATTATCACTTATTTGTAAAAGAAAGCTGCACCTATAAATGTGCATCCTTTGTTTTTTTCAAATATATAAATTTTTGATTAACTTTTGAATTTAAATTACGAAAAAATAAGTTGATTTTTTATTAAAACGCATTTATAGTACACATTTTTTTAATATTTTGCAATAATTTTTACACACAAATTTAATCTCTAAATTTCTATAGAAATTTCATGTATCATTTATTATGAACTATTAAGGTTTGCTCAATTTTGAAACCTCTAAAGTTGTCTAAATGTAGCTTTTTTTGTGATTTATTTATTAAATTACCCGTACTTTTTTCCCGTTAGATTTAGAAATACAAAATTATTGACATATTTATAGAAGAAGGTTACACCTATAAACGTA
Source organism: Melangyna quadrimaculata (assembly GCA_949320155.1). Classification (NCBI taxonomy): domain Eukaryota; kingdom Metazoa; phylum Arthropoda; class Insecta; order Diptera; family Syrphidae; genus Melangyna; species Melangyna quadrimaculata. Next base: position 260,700,447 of record OX439483.1, on the reverse strand, counting down.
CATCATTAGCTTTTTTAAATAAAAAAAAAATGTCATCAAGTTTTGAATTTAATATATGTAATATAAATTTGACGGGTCATTTACACACCCTTTTAGTATGAAATTGTTAACCCCCCTCAATAATTTGTATACACAAATTTAGCCATATCTCATAGCTAAATTCTGAGATCAAAACTTTAATAATCGTCTGAGTAGAAATGGAGTTATGATTTTTTATATTAAAAGAACTCCAATTAGAAATTCAATTGAGATAACGGTGCTCTCCACTGGTAGACGATTGTTGACAATGAATAAAGCGGAGCATTTCTATGGATTTTATTCGATTTTTTCTGAATTTTAAAAAATCAATTGTGACGCTGATATAGGAGGTAGATTAAAAAGTGAGGTATCAAATAAATGGCTATTCTATTGAGATTAAATATAAGAAAAAACTAAATCAATCCATGCACACACCCACATGTTATTAAGTAATATGTGTGAACAATATTATATTGTGAATTTCTCAGCTCAACGGTGGGAATATAGTTTTTTTTTGGACAAGTTCCTAGGACATATAGCTATAATTCATTAGTATATTGCAAACCTCTACGACTGTTAATTAAAAAGAAATTAATAAAAAACCAAAAAAACAAATTTCATATAAGCAACATTTTTTATTATTATTAAAGAGTTCTAAAATAATTTAAGTTTATTTTTTTTAGAAGCTATCTAGCGGGTAGCAGGGGGATAGACATTGTTGATGCCATACAAAAAAGTTAGTATTTTCTTCGTTTTGTTGTTAGTTTGGACACCCGTACAGCCAAACTGACAAGAAAACAAAAAAAGACTTTTATATATTAGTTAAGATACGAAAAATCAATTTCTTAAAATCGGTTTATTTTCTCTTTAAATGCAATTTGCGGCTAAGCTTAGCACCAGTGCAGTTCCGCTGAGTGCAGTCTTACCTTAATTTGATTATTTCGGATCTTAACACAAGTATTTTTAAAGCGGTGTTCATGTCAACGTCTTGCGGAAGGTTTTTCTTTCTTTCTGCAAAGCGCAAAATAAAGAAATTGTTAATATTATAAGTAAAATGATTTTTAATAGTATTTTTTTTTTTTTGAATAATATCCGCTAATACCTTAAAAGGTCAAGCTGAGGCTGTAGGTTGTTATCTTCATCGCAATCATCGTCCACGTCATCAAAATTCTGTACTAACCAACAATAATAATTGTTCTGTAGTGTATTTTCTGCTGTATTCGCTTGATTTTGTACGTTTACGCCAGTACTTTTCCCACAATTACATTTCTATCTTACGGTATTAGAAGAAAACGCGCTACAAAACACACCAGAGAGCCATAAAAGTTGTATCATGCCTTACCCAACGGCTCTATTGGAAATATTTGAGGCAATAAATTGCATCGCTAAATGCCCAAAAAGGAAAAATGTCAACATTTATTGACTCGACGATAGAAAGCAATAATAATAAACCAAATAATGTAAGTGGAGCATAAGGCAGAATTCAAATATTGCTTCTGAATCCGCTGGCGCTGAACAAATTCTCTCAATCAAATTCACAAACCGTTTTTAAAAAATAGCGAAGCAAATACACCAACCATTAATTTTCGTAGTGTTTTTTAATTTCCGGTATGATTTTCTTGGGATGAGATTTGGCTTCGGGGATGAAGTGTCTCGGGATAGGATTAGTCTTGGGACCAACTGTGCGGGTTGAAGTGAGTTGGTACCAAGTGTCTTGGGTTGGTCTGGGTTGACACCCAACAAAGAAGCCAACGGAAAACAGACTCCTGCACCTCAACGAAAAATCGAAAAAATACAGGCAATATGTACGAAGATAGGCCATAAATAGGCCTTAAATGGGTATGATTTTAAAGGTTGCCACATTCTCTAAAATTAACTTGTTTTGAAAGTGGAGGGTGAGGTTATAATCTAAATTAAATACATATCTACGCTCAGCCCTGAATCACATGAAATAACATAACATGTTCGACGGGCGCCTTTGGCAACCTATCAGTTTACTATACAGGGCGTCCCTTAATTCGTCAATAGTATTTTAGGGTATGATTCTGGGGTATATTCTAAGAAAAAAATTGTTGAACAGTAATACTACGTTTTCATCAGAGACGAGTTGAGGTAATTTCGAAATAAGCTCATTTGGAACGTCATTTTCTATACAAATTTGACGTTCCAAATGTGCTAATTTCGAAATTACCTCATTTCGGCTCCAATGAAAACGTAGTATAAGGGCATATCTCCAAGTTTGATATCATTCATCGGAAATTTAAGAAAAGTTTTACTTTGGGGAACCCTGATCCATGTTACCGGTAATTGCGCTGTAAGTACCTCCTTATGATAGAAACTTCGTTCAGGCCTCTTTTTTTAGAAGTAATGCCAGCCTTTGCAATTGCGTTTAAATGAACGATTTTTTTTCTTAAAATATATCCAAGAATCATACCCTAAAATACTATTGACGAATTAAGGGACACCCTGTCACATATGTTTACACATCATCCCCTTGAGTCCCGGTACTCACACATTGTTTTTTCAAATGTGGATTACAAATCCAACTTTGACTACCTGAACGTGTTGTGTACTGTTCAGGTAAAAACGTTAGGTAAAAACCCCAACTTTTAATTCAGAAATTCAACCTACAGGCATGAATGAAGTCAGTAATCCAGTATTGATGGCCTTACAAGGTGGTTATAAAGTGCTAGTTAAGCACCCAAAAATTAAGTTTAATGCTCTAGTACTTTTGGAAATATGAATGTTCTGCTAACTTGATTTCAAGCAGACCAATTCTTTAAAGTGAAAAAACCGGAAAAAAAACTCGATTTTAAGTTAGCAGAGCAGGTAATGTATGGGAAATGAAATATTTTTTTTTTTCGCGTAAAATCCTGGGAAAGGGGGAGCATTAAATTTTACTAAATGAGTACAGAATTAATCAAAAAAATTCGGATGAAAAAAGTTGGATTTTCCGAGAAAACTCGATTTTAAGTTAGCAGAGCAGGTAATGTATGGGAAATGAAATAATTTTTTTTTCACATCAGATCGCGGAAAATCCTTGGGAAAGGGGGAGCATTAAATTTAACTAAATGACTACAAAATTAATCAACAAAATTCGGATGAAAAAAAGTTGAGTTTTCCGGGAAAACTCTATTTTGAGTTAGCAGAGCAGGTAATGTGTGGGAAATGAAATAATTTTTTTTTTCACATCTGATCGCGGAAAATCTTTGGGAAAGGGGGAGCATTAAATTTTACTAATTGAGTACAAAATTAATAAAAAATAAAATGTTTTTTTTTTTCAAAATTATTAAAATATTTTTTTTTGGATTCTTAGAGCACTTAAGTAGCTCGTTAACAAAGTATTCACCCCACTTTTCTACCTGAACGATTCAAAAATTGTTCTGCTAACTTAAAATCAAGTTAGTAGAACATTCATTATGCATACTGCAGCATTAAATTTAATTTTTGGGTACTTAATTAGCACTTTATAAGCACCTTGTGAGGCCATCAATTTTTTGTATGTTCTACTGACTTTGCTCTGCTAAGTTGAGGGACATTGAATCTACGCTCTTCGTATTTAGGGGAGGTTTCCGATACTTTTCGCTTTTTTGATGTTAGGGTATTGAGGTCATAACTCATACGTAAATTTGTATTGACCTAGATAATAGAATAGACTAAACTCTCGCAGTTTTGAGTTTTTGGAGACAATGTGGTATATTTTCAAAGCAGTTAGGAATAATTTCACTTTTTTTTTGTTTTAATTTTTGCAATTTTAATTTATTTAACACAGCACTCGACAAAAACTTTAATAGTTTGACAGATTGTCAACAATCATTGAACGTTTTCTATTTGTTGTTCAAGATAATTCACCTTTGATTGCAAGGAATCTATATGTGTTTTAAGTTTCTCATTTTCTTGTTTTAGTGTATGTAAATCAACTTCTTCAATGTCAGCCTTTGTTGATTAATGTAGTTGTTTTTCATCAAATACAGATTTTAGATCGGCAATAGACAGATCTGCTATTCGGTCAGAATCATTTTTACCTTCTTTGCATGTCTTTTTCAGATGAAGTTGCAAATATAAGGCGTTAACCTATACATAACGATATTTATTTTAGAAAGAAACTTATCTTAAGTGTGTTGTGCACTGCAAGTGACAGACTCTGTCACTGCGTTTGTTTTTGATGCCCAATAAATAACTTGCGTATCAATAAAATAAATCAAACTTGCCCGAATTTTGCTTTCGAGTAGAAATGCTTCTTTTTTATAAAGCTTTAAATGGTTGTTTTGTAGTAACCCATAGCGTAATGGTTAGTGCGATGTTGGAGGTCTGGATTCACTTCCCAGCCTCGTCTACCTAAAAACTAAAAAATGTTTTTTTCAGGGCTACTGCCTCTTGCGAGAAATTGACAAATCCTCCAAGAGAATCATTTGTCATGAATAAGTGCTTCTCGTCTAGCCGTTCGGATTCGGCATTAAATTGTAGGTTCCTTCTATTCCTGTCGAAACTCGCACACAGGAATGGTTGCGAGTTGTTAGTCACTAGGCCCTAGTTCTTCACGAGCCGTTGTGCCACCCAAATTATTTTTATTTATTTATTTATTTAAATGCTTGTTTTAATTTAAAATTACTTTTTTGCTTTATAATTTAATTATTTTTTCTAGAGAACAAGTTTAGTGTTACTTTCACTTTCGCACCAGTATTGCCACTACTTAATAAAACTTTATTTAACGCCTTCTTGAGATGAAATTTGCGTGTTTGTTTGTTTTTTTCGTCTAAGCGAAACACGAGTTATTGAAAATGGATTTTCAGGGGTGCCTAAGGTAACCAAGTTTTTTTCTAGAGAACAAGTTTAGTGTTACTTTCACTTTTGCACCAGTGTTGCCACTACTTAATAAAACTTCATTTAACGCCTTCTTGAGATGAAATTTGCGTGTTTGTTTGTTTCGTCTAAGCGAAACAGGAGTTGTTGAAGATGGATTTCCAGGGGTGCCTAAGGTAACCACATTTTTTTCGGTGAAGATGGTTTGACGCGAAGACGACCAACTTTGGAGGAATCCAAATAATGGCCGCTGGATTCCCAGGTTGGGTGGGTAATGGTCACACTGCAACAACATCCGCAGTAAACACATAAGGCAAGTGTCTACCTGTTTTTTCATTTTTTATGAGATCAAGCCTGATTTGTGTTTTGTTGCGGGTGAGGTTGAGTTTCAGGAGTAATATACCCCCATTCCGGCGAGCTAACTGCCACGATTCGCAAGCAGGCCGCGTCCCCCGGAACTCCACATTCCAATCCTTTTTATAACCTCTTCATATCCAATTTTCCTAAACTTTCCTTTTTCCTACCCCATCTAGTTATCGACCGCTACGCACCTCCTCTTCTCAGGCAACATCTTTTTTCATTTTATAATCGTCTCATAATAGAAAATCAAATATCTCAATTATGAATTTCAATGATAGTTATAATCTTTGAACAAATATGCCATCTTGCATCAAAAAGTTTTTGTAAGAATGAAGAATAACTCACTAGATGTGCATGTACAAAGTACACACTGATACACTCACCCTTTTTTGTTTTTGATTGATTTATAAACTTAATAGTTAACTTTATTTTATAATATATTGCTTGATAAAATTTATTTTAATACTAGTATTATAAGCGAAGAGCAGCCCTTAGATAGACGGAATTCAACAGGATTTCTGTTATCCCCGGATATTGAGTCAAGTTCCAGTTTGTTGAAAAGCAATTTTTGTGAAGCAAATGAAATAGATGGGTTCTACATGCTGAAAAAAGATTCTCAAAGAAGAAAAACGCTCTTTAAGGTTCTTGAAAATGATGAAATCCAAATCTGTGATTCTTGTATCCGTAAACTAGAAATCGACAACAAAAACAAGCTTGCCATACAAAAATCAGATTTGTTTGAAATGATAAGAGGTCTAAGACAGTATATAGTCGATGAAAATAAAGAGAATCTTGAAAAGACAATAAATGAGCTTAAGGAGAGATTAGATTTTGATACAACAGCTATTGATCACTTACATCTGGCCCTCTATTCATTTCAAGAGGCTGTCATAAGTGTTTTGAGAATGCATTGCATCAAACCCCATTGGATGTTTGCTCTCGACAATTTAGTTAAAAGAGCTGTTCAAGCTGGAATTATGATTCTTTCCCCAGGTTTGTTTATAAATTATTTAATGACAGCTAATAAAGTCTTACATAATGTTTTGTTCATATTTGTATGTAAAAGAACTAGGAGCTAATTTAGCGGGACAAGAAAACATGCCAAGCTATGATGACGACTTCAAATTTATTGACAAAAAGGACAAAGATTCGAATTTATCTATAGATGATAAACCTACATGCGGAATCTCATATTCAAATGAAGTAAAACAAGTTATGGAAAAATTATTTGAATCACAACAGTACATACAAACTGTTTTTAAAGATTATGTTGAGCAACAAAAAGAAGAAATTGAAGTACTTACAAAAGTGAACATTGGATTAGACCGATTATACGACATCTGTGATGATGCAAGGTGAGCTGAAATATTATATTTTGTATGCGTTGCAAATACATAATTATTGTAGTTTATTATAATGTTTAGATATAAGTCCATATCAGTTAATTCTACAGTTATGAAATTATTTTTACCGTTTTAGGCCTTGTGTCAATTGCGTTAAAATGTTGGTTAAATTTCATCCCAGTTAAATTTCATCCGTTTTTATAGGGGTGAATAAAATTGAAGGGTTTTGCTGTGTCAATTGCATTAAATGGAATTTTTTAAAACATACATTTCCCATCGACGTTCCTCGCGTTGAGGAACCTATCCGAGACGGTGGATACCTTGATTTGTTGTTGCAACAGCTTTTTTCAGAAGGAATTACAACACAAACCTATCCAAATCGCTTAGGATACGATCTTGAACGCGGTAATTGCATTTTGATAGTGGCAGTCATAAACCTAGTATACCTGGACTGTTAGTCGATTGTCATAATCATTTCGCCGGCCGAATACTTAAGCGCCCCATAGACCACTTTTTCGGGAAACTGAGTTAAAGATGCAGTTATACTAATTCGAATATTCTCTTTCGTTTGGCGTTATCCCCGTTGCTCTATCTCAATTATTAAAGAAGTTACAGACAGCACTTTTGCTCTATAAACCACAAATTTTTGGGTTATTTTGATGCTTATTTGCCGTATATCCAAAATTTGTACTAGGTGGGACAATTTTTGTAGGAAAGTTTGAAATACAAACGCTTAATGCTTAATTGCCCCACAACCACGGGAGATTGGATATAGAGCATTTAAGTACTCAAAATATATTAAAAAAAAGTCAGATTTTTGGTGCTTATGTGCTCTATATCCATGGGCAAAAGTGCAGGCAGCTGGAAAAGTATAAATAAGAAGTAACATTTTCGCCGAGTAAATTAATAATGTAAAATCCTTAATTTAAACCCAAAAATACTGTCTTTGTTTTAATTCAATATTTATTGATTATTTACCAACGTTTCAATTCTGGTTTGGATCTTTTTCAGGGCTGAATAAGTATTATCGACTTTTTTTAAATACTGTGAAAACAATAATAAAAGAGGTAAAAATGAGGAAAATAAATTATTTTAAATAAGAATATTTATATATCTGCAGGTTCACAAACTTAATAAGTGCGTTTAATGTATCCTAAATAAAGTTTTTGTCGATGATAACTAAGCATTTTTTATTTTTTTTTTAATAAAATGGATAAAAACAAAGAAGGTAAAATAGAAATTTAATTTTAAAAAAAGGTGACAAAAATACCAAAACTTACTCCTACGAATGTTGAAGTATTTTTAAACCCAACTCCGAATAAAATTGAATGTATTTTTCTAGGAAATTTTATGGACCAAAGTTCATTTTCAGTATTTTTCATAATTAAGTGTTAAAATGCTCTATCATTTTCGTACGTTTCTTATCGACTTAAATATAATCCAATCTGATATAGAGGAAGGCACAGCCACTAAATAATTATTACTTTTTGTTTTATGTTTTTATCGCTTAAAGTAAAATTATAAAAATTAATAATGCTAGAAATTTATAATTTTTTTTTTATTTTTCATTTCGTTGATTTCCGAATGTCCAGTGCATAAAATTTGAAGTTTGGTTTTCATAGATTTCGTATTCGTATGGAAGAGGGTTCTATATCCATTTTGGACTTTTTTCAAACTGTATTTTTTTTAAATAACCGTAACGTTTTTTGACAGCAGGACTTCAAAATATAAAAAAGGATTTTTCAATTAATATATATAAAAATTCAAAAGTCGAAATTGTAAAGTAAAAAATAACGGAATTATTTTTCAAACCTTAAAATTTGTTTTCTGAGGAATAATTTTTTTTGTATATGGGGCACTTAAGTATTCAGCCGGCGATTTGTTAAGCATGACACACAATACGTCATTTTCAACTTTTGGTTTGCATTAGAATAATTAAGCATTTGAGTGTGAATATGTTTCATTATTCATTTTAGATATTCAAATTATTTGGAATGTGAATTTTGTGTTTCCTTATTCAATAAAATACTCAATTGTGTTAAAAGTGCGTTAAATTTGATCCCATGGCTAAATTTTGAGATTACTGAGGTGAATACAGTCGTCAAAATTTAACCTGCTCAGGAGCTCGTTTAAATTTTAACAAGTGGATAAATTTTGACGTTTGTATTAAGCTTCTTGCACGTTACTTACACCATCGACCTATTATACCTGGACTGCTAGGAGCCAACATCACGATGGTTCCTTTATTAAATTATTCTAATGCAAACCAAAAGTTGAAAATGACGTCTTGTGTGTCATGCTTAACAAATGAGAATGACAATCGACTAGCAGTCCAGGTATACTAGGTTCATGACTGCCACTATCAAATTACAATTTCCGCGTTCAAGATCGTATCCAAAGTGATTTGGACAGATTTGTGTTGTAATTCCTCTGAAAAAAGCTATTGCAACAACAAATCAAGGTATCTGAACATTTTTGGATAGGTTGACACCGTCTCGGATAGGTTTTTTAACGCAAAGAACGTCAATGCGAAATATATGTTTTAAAAAATTCCATTTAAGGCTATTGACGCAGCAAAACCCTTCAATTTTATTCACCTCCATAAAAACGGATCAAATTTAACCAACATTTTAACGCAATTGACACACGGCCTTACTGTTACATAGGCATATAATTTTTGGTTTGTGCACATCTGTGGGACAAAACCATTCCAACAGTATATCATTGATGTAGTTCCGTTGAGTATTTATAGAGAGATATTTAACATACCATTTTGTATTTTTTTATAAAATTTTGATTTGGATTTTTTGGTCAATTTTCTTTAGCTGTGCAAAATATTGGCTGAAATTTTTTATCCATCTTCAGTGAGCGTTTAGAAATGGCGGCCACGGGCTGACTAGCCCATAGCCCAATTAACGCTTAAGTGCGCCGTTTTGATATCATAACTCGTTAGAACCTGTGGGTATAATTGATATGGGAGGTTGTGGGCATATCATCAGGATATCGTCCATTTTGGTTTGAATTTAGAATGACCGAGTATCTTTTAGAACAATCATCACAAAGCGGATCACTCACTCAACCAGACCAGCACCCGCACCATCAACAGTTTGCCAATTTGTTAGCTGACACTGGAGGGTTCACTGATCTGATCCGGCCCCTTTGCACCATGAACCCCCCGCCATACCCTATTCCACTATCTTCCGATCAAAGGGAATCGACGAAAGGTGTGATGCAGAGGTAGCCGAAATTTGTCTAAGAGCCATTTGGTCTCGTTGAGGAAAAAAATCAAGTATTTGATCTTAATTTCCGAACGTTCCTTAATGTCGCCAAAAATGCCCTTCCGAATGATTGTGCTCTAGCTTTGGCCAGAGCAGGCAATTTGCAGAGGAAGCGGACTACTGTTTCCTTTTCCTGCTGGTCCCCACAGCTCCGACAATGAGTATTTTGAGATTTTCCTAGAAATCATACAGTTTGATAAACTGTTCCAGCTGCGGTTTGATTCAGTAATAAAAATTGTGAGAATAATACCCTCCATAACTCCAAGCGGAATGTCCGCAAGTGAACCATGAAGGGCTGATCCTTACCTGGCCAGCTCGTCAGCCCGTTAATGCTCTTAATACCACTGTGACCCGGAACCCAGATAAGAGTGACACCGAGGTCGGTTTTAAGATTCGCAAGATCAAGAGTTTTTTTCCTTAAGTCTTAACGCGCTCAAGATACTAGATATTAAATATGTATCAAGTAGTAGAAGGTGCAGAAAAACGCTTAACTGACTGAACACAATAGAGTGCCGCAACAAGAGCTGCTGTTGCCACAATGCTGCTGTATGTGTCCACAATGCAGCAGTACAGCTTGATTATTTTTGTTAATAAGTTCCTAAATATATGCCTCTAATGTATTGTTAAATAATTGTTTCACTTTCATTCACTATTTCTATAACCAAATACAATACAAAAACGCTGAAAACAGAAATATTTTTTTTCCTCGCAGTAGATTGTTTTGTTTTTTTTTTTTACTATTGAGAATGTGAAAGCGTGCAGCAAAAGTTATGAGCTGACCAACTTGTGCGATACGGTGCGATGATGCTGTAGCGGTAGCGGCTGCGTCGCATTGTGTTCGCAACATTGAATTTGTTTGTATTAAGTATTTTGACAAATACTGCATCACCGATTGCCAATGCAGCTAGGTCTCATTGTGTTGAGCCAGTAAGGCATCAGTTGAGCAGGATCTTATAGATCTTATATATATGTCGTGCCAACGCTAGCAGTTCTTCGAACCTTCCTAAGTTTATTGATGTTATATGATTTGTTAAGTGCAGGCCACCATACAATCGAACCGTATGTGAGAATCGGTCGTACCACGGCTCTGTACGTCCACAGGATCATCTGCAGCTGGAGCCCCCACTTCTAACCAAAGGTTTAACTACAGGCTAAGAAGGCTATACGGGCCTTTTTTAGTCTGTCTTCAATTTTCAACTTCCAATTTAATTTGGGGTCGAGAATAGCATCAAATATTTTGCACTGGAGGAAAGTGAGAGTGTTTGGCCGTTGAGTCGGGGTAGAGTGAAGGGATGTATCTTAGGCTTGGTGGTAAATAGCATCAGTTCAGTTTTGCTTTGGTTAACTCCTAGTCCACAACTCGTGGACCAGTTGCTAACATTTCTCAAAGCCATTTCTGTGATCTCACTTAGCACAGAAAGCCCCGTCAGAGTATATTCTTTATAGTTTATAGTTTTGTTTGCCTTTAAGGTATGCGTTAGGGACTGTTTTAAGTGGTAGTTGTTATGTTTTCTGGTTATTCGAAATTGTTTTCTTGTTATTTGAAATTGGTAGCTATAAATCACGTTTCTGGTAGTTGTTTCTTCGACCATTTCAACACAAAGTACTTCTACGACTGCCAATTTTCAATCACAGTGTAGGATCGTATATTTGCTGCCTATTTTAATTTCGAATGATTTATTACTATTCTTATTTGTAAGGATTATCTAAGTACAGAAAACATGTTCAACTTTTATCTGATCTCAAAATTTTAAACGAATATAACCTATTACCCGCACAGAATAAGCTTACTTGGTCGTGTTGCCTTAACGACTTCGCAGGCAATTTCAATTGAAAGTCAAACAGAAACCTATACATTTTTGACCACCGTATTTATGACTTTTCATCAATTTTTTTTCAATAACTCATCTGCGACAAAAATTGTTAAGCAAGAAAATCAAACAAATTTCAGCATCAAACTTTTGACACCAAAAATGAGAAATTTGCAGAAAAAGTTCAAATTTTAATTACAAAAATATGCGTTTGGCATCAGTTTTAGCTACAATGTAATGATTGCTGTGAGAATTATTGCTGTGTGAATCGCTTTTCCAAAAATTAATTATTTTTGATTTCATATTTGGTTTTATTGAAAAGTGTTTCAGATAGTGCGGTAGAATCCTTCCCTCGGTAAGAACAACAAAATTAAGAAAGTGTCGATAAAATAGCCAACCGATAGACGGGATACGTCTAAGAAAAAATAATTTAAATCGAAGCGAGCATTTTATGTATAATTTTGTTCAATAATGATTTGTTGGTAGTTCTGATTTTTTCTTAAAACAGTCCCTGGTATGCGTGTTGAGAGTTTTCAAGTGTACATCCATCTAATATGGGTGTCGAGGATGCGCTCTAAAGTTTTAAGCACGAAAGAGGTCAGACTAATTGGACGGAAATCCTTCATGCCCCCGCATACCAGCTTTCGGTATAAGAACCACTCTTACATGTCTCCAGGACCAGGGAACATAGTTTAGAGATACGCATTCTTTCAAGATGGTTTCCAGCTAGGGAACTGCTATCTCTTGCCGTTTTTGGAGCATAATTGGCAGTATGCCGTCCAGGCCTGGAGACATATGGAGAGAAAGCATCAATTGCCCAGGCAATTTTGCCTTTGTTATAACGGTATTGATATGATATACTCAAGCTGAAGACATGAATCGAGGTTCTAGCCTTGCTAAACTGCTGTTCTCGCAGCCCAGAAATTGAGTCAATAGTCATTAAGATTTCCAAAGACTCAGCTGGAGAAACTGTCCAGGAACCATCTGGCTTTTTCAAGAATGATGGATTTCAATGTTCCTTAGATAGAACTTTACCAAGCCTTTCGGAATCTTTTATGTTTTCAATTGACTGACATAATTTCTTTAGCCTTGTTGCTTGGCAGATGCGAATGCTGGCTTGCAAATCTTGAGACGGTCTTCATAGGGTTGATAAAACTTATGTTTGTGGCAGATGTTAAAGATTGTTCTAGTCATTTTCCTTAAATAAGATAGGTCTTCATTCCACCAAGGGGGTAGTGTTCCGGCTATATTAAATTAGACAGGAGACCTTAAAAGCAGTGCTCATTGATGCTTCAAAGGATTTAACCTTTGACTCAAGATTTATAACCGAGTCTGGACTCAGTTTCGGTATATTGTCCTGCTTTATTTTACAATTTGACTGAATATCTTCCAGTCGATTCTTTTGGGATTTCTATTAAGGGCTTTATTTTCGGTCTTGAAATTAATGTTGAAGAGTATCCATCTGTGGTCCGAAAAAGATTTCAGAAGGGATACCCTCCAATTCGCTACTATTAGATAAATAAATAAATAAATTGGGTGGCGCAACGGCTTGTGAAGAACCAGGGCCTAGTGACTAACAACTCGCAACCATTCCTATGTGCGAGTGTCGACAGTAATGGAAGGAACTGACAATTTAATGCCGAATCCGAAAAGCTAGACGAGAAGCACTTATTCATGACAAGTGATACTCTTGGAGGATTTGTTAATTCCTCGCAAGAGGCAGTAGGCCTAAAAAAAAACTTTTTAGTTTTTTTAAGGTGGACGAGGCCGGGAAGTGAACCCAGACCTCCAGCGTGACAGTCCATCGCACTAACCATTACGCTACGGGCTAATGCTCTACTATTAGATTGAGGTTGTTGTTTACGATCGTAACATTCAGTACGTCTTCCCAGCCTTCATAATTTTTCGAGCTCGGAAAGACAAAAAAGGGAGTGTTACCTCTGTTGCAGAGGTAATAAAATCAAAAAAAGACACTCGTCTATTGATCTCTGAACTACCCCAGTGGGTATTTTGTACATTTGCATCGTTACCAATCAAGAAGTACGTCCCTTTGGCTTTAGAATCGGTTGTTAGGGCTCGCAACTGTTCTGGCGGTGACTGCTGATCATGGGCCAAGTACTCCGAGGCCAACAATGAGCCTTCTGCATTTTTGTATTCCAACCTTATAACTGATAGGTCAGGAGTGCTAAGATTTGGACACAAAAAAGATTTTAAGTGGTTTTTAGCTAAAATAAAAGTTCTAGGCTTTCTTTGGTCTGGGCTTGAGATTTTGTATAACAGGTCGTATTGGTGGTCTTGAAGGCCTCTTACCCTGAGGCCATTCACCCATGGTTTATGAATAACCGCTACATCGACGTTTTCCTTCCTCAGGAAAACCCCTAGACTATCCGAGGCACATTTAGAGTGCTTCAGATTAATCTGTATGACTCGCAGCGCGTTTTTAATTTTTTGGACGCCCTACACAGTCAGGACTCGGCCGGCGGCTCGCTAGGGACAACGACATCACCAACAACTTCGCCGATCTCAACATTGTCATCAGCTTTGTTGAGGTCTTCTCCCTTTTTTGTAGGGTTTTTATACGGATGTTTCTGATGCCGAACTTTAGCTTGAAATCGGCTTTCTCGCTCCCCGGTTTTCTTCGCTGATCCTCAGAATATAAAATCCGCTGTTCTTCTGCAGTTCCTCTGCCTCAATGACGGCCCAGTTATGCATAGGAACCAGCGGATTTAGCGTTTGAAGTCCGCGTCTCAGCTCTTGTCCGCTCGGCTTGATGCCCATGAGGGACAAGTAAATGCGAGCCATTGGTTGTATAGGGATGTCCTTAGCTGTGATAAGTTTGAGCTTTAGGCCCTCCCAGTCGTTGCTGATCTTAGCGACGCTAGCACCAAGGAAATCCCTATAAAGAACCTGTCCTCGCACTTGATCGCCATATATCCCTTGAGCACCTCGTTGGAGTCGAAACCAGGATAGGGACCCTCACTTGCCGATAAGGTGCATTTCTGAGAGCTTGGCCTCGATGAGGTTCCTCACAGCCTACAGACCTTTGTTATTTGTGGATAGCTCATCCATAACCGAAACCTGGAGGTCGTCTCTGACAACTTCTAGAGCATGCGGTTGTGCTGCTCTCAGAGGTGGCATTTCATCACTCCTTCTGGGATTATTAAGCTTGCTCTTCTTCTGCGGTTATGTAGTCTCTTCTTGAGACCTATTCCGCTGACGGCCTTTTCTTGTATTGCCAGAAGATCGTTGTAATCTTCAACGATCTTCAACGAAGAGAAGAGAAGGGCGTTCGGTGATTGGAATGCACAGGGGTACTTTGTCTTGTACTGAATGTGCTTCCTGAAGGTCCGGGTGGCCCAGGAGCACCGAAACTACCGGTGTGTTAGTGAGTTAATTTCTTGCTCTCTCTCTAATATGAATTGTCTTATACTAAGAACTTAGTCTTCAGTCTGTAAATAGTCTTCTAGTATTCAACACTCTTAAAACACTTCCCCCGAATGTGGAAAACAGCTTAGATCGTGGCCATCCCGAAGAAAGGCAATAAAAATCGTGTGTCCAATTACAGGCCAATCCCGCTTCTGAACAACATAAGTAAAATACTGGAAGAAGTATTACTTCGGAGACTAAAGAGGTTTTGCAGCGAAAACGCCATCATCCCGGACATGCAGTTTGGCTTTAGGGAAAAGCACTGCACTTTGCATCCGCTCCTGAAGTTCCAGCATGACATCACCATAGCGCTCAACAACCATCGTGTCACCGTTGGATGCTTTCTAGATGTCGAGAAAGCATTCGACAGCGTATGGATTGAAGCCCTTATCCATAAGCTTCGCTTATTACATTTACCTCCGTCTTTAATAAAAATTCTTTTTTCTTTCCTTTCTTCCAGAAAATTCTACGTACAAATGGACAACTGCAAATCACAAGTGAAGAACATCAAAGCCGGAGTTGCCCAAGGTTCGAGGCTAGGTCCGTTCCTCTACAGCCAAAATCTCCTGTATACTGATGACTCCCTTACGTATGCCGCCTCGATGTCTCCTCTGGTAGCTTTACGAAAAGTTGAGCACCACGTCAATAGACTCTGCGCCTTCTACAAGAAATGGGGCATCCGGATAAACACCTCCAAATCGGAACTTGTGTGTTTCAGGAGACCCAGTAGAGGTAGTTGCAGCGCAGCCAAGTGCAGAAGTCTGGTTCTGAAACTTCCGGACGGATCTATAATAGCAGCCAAAAAGAAGGTGAGTACCTAGGCATCCACTTCAACGAGTTGTTAAGGTTCAACCCGCACTCACAAAACGTCCTCAAAAAAGCCAACTGGGCGTTTCACCGACTCCACCCATTGATGAAACGCAGAAACGGACTAAGCCAGAAGACGAAGATACAGCTCCTGCGGCCTGTAATCAGCTATTCCTTCCCTGTCTGGTTCTCCATCTCAAAGACGGCCATGAAGGAACTTCAAATAATCGAAAGAAAGTTACTAGGGATTTGTACCGGCCTACATTTTGATCGGCAGCGAATGAGACATCACAGCAACGAGCGTCTTTACACAGAAGCTAACATCATCCCTCTGGACAGGTACCTATTGCTTCAAGCGAAGAAGCTTGTAGAACTCACTAACAAGCACCCAAATCAACTGATAAGAAGAACGGCCACTCAGCAGCGACACCCCGAGCCGAGATACCTCAGTACGATGGAAATCCTGGTTGACAACATCATCACGGACAACGAACAAGCAGTTTCGTTCTACGCTGACACAGGCTTACCATATTACCGCGGCTAAAGACCAACCCATCCCCCCGCCAAAACCACAACTTGACAACCGGGACGAAACACCCCGAGGACAACAAAGTCAGCAGAGTTTTAGATTTAATTTTTTGACGTGTATTTTATATTTTATATTCCTTTAAACTTAAGACAAAGTATAAGATTAGGCCCCCTATGTGCCAATAAATGTATAATATCATCGTATCTAACTAGTTATAATAAGTCAAATTGTAAATATTATTTTGTTCAATAAATATATATCTATCTATCACAAGCAGTGGCGACGAGAATGGGGTAAAAATCAAACTCACGAATAAAAACTTACAAAAATAAAAAAACGTGCATTTTCCATACAAATTGTTGCATTTATTTTTTAAATTTTTTTTTTTTAAATATACATTTTACATCGTACATAAGTACATCATTATACATTACACTATACGAATTTAATATTCAGTGAAATTAAATACATTAAATATGGCACATCAAGTAGTAATACAATCACTTCAAACACCGTTCTCTTTTGAACCATACGACAAGAATATAAGAACATAGAGGCTTTAAGTAAAATATGCAAACAGCTTTTTTTAACATGTTGGTGTTATTATTATTAATACATAAAAAAAATTCTTGCAAGACTTCACTCAAACGAAGAAATTTTCATGCACAAAATGACAGAAGCAATTCTTGTATTTTTTATTCGTTTCATGCTTGAAAAATTTAGGTAGGCGTACGTTCAACCATTTATAATATGCTTTATAAATTTATGAAAATTGCGTTCTTCAAAGCAATATAGCAACACTGACTAAAATCAAACTATTTAAACATCTATCCCAAATTTTCATGATGTGCGATTACTTTCTAAAAGAAGCCGTAAAGGAGTTGTCTGTTATTACTTTCAGCTGAATGTTCTATAAAATCTATTATTTTTCTAGCTAAGGCAACTAATCTCGGCAGAACTCATTACGAGAAGTCTCATATGGGAACAAATTTAAAGGCACTAAACAAGCTATTTTGAAATATATAAATCGTTAAATGCTTGACTTGCATTATTTAGCCTTATTCTTTTTCAGCAACAGGGATGCCAAACGTCCCGATTTTGGGATATTTGAACCCTGTCCCGATATCTGTCCCGATTTATAAAATGTCCTGATTTTACCCGACTTTACACTTTTACTTGCTACATAGGGTTTCGAGTCAAAAACAAAAATCGAAGATTTAATCAAAAATGACATTACGATACCTTATGTAGAAGTCCAAAAACAGATCTTCAACAAAAGACATCCGTCGATTTCGTCGTCTATGCGTCCCGATTTATCGAGCTAGAACCTAAGAAGATTCAATTTTTTGTTTTAGCTTATCTGTAAAGAACGGTCATACAATAATTTCGGTTTTGTCAAGTTTTCTAAAAAAATGGCTGTAATGGTTTTGATAAAACTTCGTACAGGTAACCCCTAGAATATTTTTTATAACACTGCATAAGTTTTTGTAAAAAAAAATCGAAGAACTAAAATAAATGTTTGGGTTTTTTTGTGCAAATAACCGGTTTCTTACTTGTTTTAAGATATTCCCGAATACCTCGTTATTCCCTTTTTTGATTTTGTCAAAAATTTGCAATTCGGTAGTTACTTCTAGATTAGTCAAAAAATATTGGACATTTTAAACAGCCTAATATTAAGGGTTAAGCATGACACTTCTTCATAATTTTCTAAATTTTAAATGTTTTTGAACTTGTGGAACACGTCCAAAAAAGTGCCGCTCGTGCAAAAAATTCGCAAACATACCTCATTTTGACATTTAGAAAGGTGTCACATGGATGCAGTACGATACTAAATAAACAAAATAGATCTTATATGTTAATGTTTTATGTGACCAATTATTTGTCGTATAGTTATATATATTTGTGTGCAGGCTGTTTTTGGTCAATTTTAATTAAAATGCAAATAAAAAACTTTACTCCATCTTATCCCAACGTTTCGTCGTTATCCACGACTTCTTCAGGGGTTTTTTATTTGATCTTTAACATTTGAAGAATTGTTACAGTTTAAATTATGTAGGTATGTAATATGTTATTTAACTTTAATAATTTACTTACTTTTGAGTTTTTTTTGATGAATTTACATTTATATTTTAAAATGTTGCGTTTTTATTTTAAAAATTTTATAAATAAAATATTTTTAATAAATTAACATTGAAACAATTTTTTAAAACAGAGACTAATAAATTAAAAGGACAAACAAAAATTATCACAGTATAGTTGAGCAGGTACTTATGTAATGGCTAAAGCGTAGCTTACGATGGTGTTTTTTCTGTCTTCTTGTGTGTTTATCGTTGTTGTCAGTTTTTGTTGAATGCGTAAGCTTTCAAGAGTGTATCTCAGCCTACCATATCTGGACGTTAGACTTCATCGAATAGATATAAAGATAATATTCAATTGGTATTCAAAACTAACATCTTCTGGAAGAATGATAAATTATCTATCAACACAACCCCATTCACAAAAAATTAACACAGCAGCAAATTTCATCAACAAAGTTTTAGGCATAAGCAACCTACAATTCCATGAAAATAACATACACAAAATTAAAATTATTCTCGGAATGAACAATTTTCCAAACTTTTTAACCAACAATCTGATACAAAATAAAATAAAACAAATAACTAACCCAACAAATAAAACGAACACCAATAACAAAAATAGCAACACCAGGTACTACAGCATGCGTTATATACCAAAACTAACAGACGGGAGAACCCTGCACTCAACAATGCATCATAAGCATACAAACCAAACGCAACACATAGAAATATTTTTTCCAACACCAAAGCTCCGGTAAACAAGAACCAACAACATAATGTGGTCTATGAAGTAAGCTGCGGCGGAACAGAGGGGGACATGTGCAATTTGACATACATTGGAACAACAAAAAGACTGCTAGGTATAAGAATGACAGAGCACAAAGCGGACATAAAAAAGAAGAAACCATCATAATTAAAACTGTAACAATTCTTCAAATGTTAAAGATCCAATAAAAAACCCCTGAAGAAGTCGTGGATAACGACGAAACGTTGGGGTAAGATGGAGTAAAGTTTTTTATTTGCATTTAAATTAAAATTGACCAAAAAAGCCTGCACACAAATATATATAAAAAAAAAATTCAATCTAAGTAAAGTGTTATGTTATGAGATGGTACGATGCTTAAATTGTTTAAAATTTATTTATTAAAAATGATTCAACGTCGTACTAAATCGACTTAAATTTAACGCCATTGGAGCGTATTCATAGTCATTTTAACCCTGGGTCTAAGTTAAACATAGGTTTAGTTAAATTTTCGGACGTTGATTCTATTTTTTTAAATTTATCATTTCAAAATATTTGAAGCTATTTGTATAGTATACCAAGTAAATTATCTTATAAAAATATAAAACCAACAATTTGTAATTAAAATCGGTCCGTATTCATTAAGCCAAAATTGTCTTAAACTGTAGTTTAGTTAAACCTGGGTCTATATGCGACTATAAATATGCCCCATTGCATTTAAGATTTGTAATGTCCTGATTTGTCCCGGTTTTTGGGCACTGTGGCACAGTGGGGCAAACATGGAAAAAATTCAATTCTTCGAAAGTGTCAATTTTTATGATTCACTATTCGTTTCTTATAGCCAATTAGTTGTAAAATCAAAAAATGATAACGGTTTTTTAAATAAAATATATGTAAGCCTTGATTTTATCACCAAAGTTGAAATTAGAAAAAAATTATAAAAATATGGGTAGTTTTTAAGCGATCCGTTCACACTCAAATCTCAATATTTTTTAATGATTCTTTTTTTTTTTTGTGGGATAAAGATATTTCTATTAGTAGTATAAATGTATTAACTGAGCGAGAAAAATAAGATACTAAATATTTAGAGTAAAAATCTCAATATTAGCGATTATTTTTATTCTCATAAGGTTTTAAGTACTAGCGGCACTTGGCGACCCGCGTCTGTTGCTCTTGGCGGATTATGTAGTGTGTAAGCAACAATTTCCCGTAAAGAACGCATCCGGATATAGAAAATTTTTTGAACATTTTTAAAAATAAAATTTGTCATGCCAATTTTAAGTATTTATTAAAATACAATGTTAAACAAAATTTTAAGAAAATGCATTAACTCGTTTTCAAGAAAATTTTTGCACGTAAAATTGTTAAGAAACTGAAGAAACTCCTGTATAAAATTTGTTGGCAAAATCGGTGCAGCCGTTAAAGATAACTTTGAAAATCAATAACCCGGTTCTATGAGAGATGTAACAGTTGTTGGACAATTTGTTGGACCAAAATATTGATCATAATCCTTAAAGTCCTTTGTAATTTTGTTTAATAAAATCGTTAGAGCCGTTTATAAGATAAATAACTTGTTGTTTATTAGTTATTATGTCACGCATCGCTATTTTAGGAGTTACAAAAAATTCATTTTCCTCTCCAAGGAGCCTTTTGATGGGAACTTTAATTTCATAGTTTGAAGAAAATCACATCAATGGTTAAGACTGGGTCAGCAACAGACAGACAGTCTGGCAGTAAAACAGATAGAACTGCGGCACCCATTTTTTCACTTCTCTATAATCGTAATATTGTGTAAAATTATTATCTCTAGACTAGGTACTCTAGTCCAAATATTTTTTTTTTTTCAAAAACTTGCCCTAGTATCCATGTAATACATGGCATGTATGTATGTAATAGGTACGATTTCGTCAAAGCAACCTAGACTTGCATTTTTGTTAAATACAAAATATTACATTTTATATTATTTAGATGTTAAGAATTTTGTTTACGATTTAACATCAAAACAATAACAATGCTTTTATGAAATAAGAACTATTTAAAAAGTTTGCAATGTCACATCTAAATTTGTATTCAAGGGCATATGCCTATGTAATGTGATAAGCAGTATTATTTCGTTATTAAAATTGGCTGTGTCACATCGTAAAAATTAAATTTTCCGTAGCAAAATATTACGATATAGGTATGCAACTGTAATAATTTTCTATTGTCTTACATTTCGTCTAACTGGCTCACTTGTATAAGCACAATAGAAAATATGGTTTTGATTTCATCCAACCAAGGCTCCACATAAAAAAGCCAAAAAACCCATACAAAATGGTCGTAGTAAAATTTGTGCATAGTCGATTATGCAATATGTGTTTGCATAAGGTTTAGTTAAGCAACATCCGAATTTTTACTAGTTTTTACGAAAAATTAGTTTCTTAAGAAACTGGGCCAGTGGGCGGTTTTTTTTTTGTTTTGGTTTATCAAGCTGTCAATTATATTTTCTGCAAGTTTCATCAAAATCGGTTCAGTATTCTAGAGTTTAGAGAGTTTTTTCCACTTTCCCATACAAGGTGCCCCACTGTGTGGCGTCCCGATATTAACCAAATTAGTGAGCAACAGCCTCTCAAATTTTGAAAATTGGACCTTATACAAGTTAAATTGTTAGTTGGGAGTCAGTGCTCAGGATCTGGAAAGAACACTTCTCTAGAATGCTTAACAGTGAAGACAGCCAACATACCCCTATCAGGCAGAACACTCCATTCAACTTGGATGATGATAGCCAACAGTTCCATCCACTCGAGCTAGCCGAAGTGCGGCTGGCGATATCCAAACTCAAGTCGTACAAGGCTGCTGGTGGGAATGGCCTTCCAGCCGAACTATTCAAATCAGCGGGGAATGAATTGGTTTGGAGCATATACCAACTCATCTGCAAAATTTGATCGGAGGAAAGTATGCTCGTTGAATGGAACATCGGTATAGTGTGCCCCATCCATAAGAAAGGAAGTGCTCTGAAATGCAACAACAAGAGAGGAATTAGTCTCCTAAACGTCGCTTATAAAATCTTGTCGCCTATCCTGTGTGACCGCCTAAAATCAGTTGTCAGCGATCTGATCGGCCCCTATCAGTGAGGTTTTAGGCCAGGCAAGTCAACCGTCGATCAAATGTTCACACTACGACAGATTAAAAAAAAAAAAACAGGAATTCCAGACCGATACACACCACCTATTTATCGATTTTAAGATCGCGTATGATAGCGTGAAAAGAGACGATTTATACAGAGGCATGTCATATCTGAACATCCCTGCCAAACTCGTTCGCTTCGCTTGTGCAGGATGGCGATGGAGAAATCTTGCTGCTCCGTCAAAATTGGTAAGAACACCACCGAAACCTTTGATGTTGAGAAAGGATTGAGGCAAGGCGACGCAATATCATGCAACCTATTTAAAATCGTTCTTGAAACAATTGTACGTAACGCACAAGTCAACACCAGCGGTACAATTTATCAAAAATTCGTTCAATTGCTTGGGTATGCAGACGACATAGACATTGTCGGCAGAACGAAGGGAACTGTGGCAGGCGCATTTGCGAGCATTGAATCGTAGGCGGCTGAAATGGGATCAAGACGAAGTATATGCTGTCATCGAGAAAGGAATCTCAACATCGTCGACTCGGGAAAAATATGACGATGGACAGATATAACTTCGAAATTTTCAAGGTGTTTGTCTACCTGGGATCCACTATTACCTCGCAAAATGACATCAGTGCAGAGATCGAACGAAGATTTACTCTTGCCAACTGATGTTTCTTCAGACTAAGAGGGTATTTAAGTAGTAAGGCCCTCTCTCAGAGAACTAAGGAGACCTTATACAAGACTCTTATCCCAGTCCTGCTCTATGGGGCAGAAGAATGGACATTGGAAAAAATCCGATGAAAGTCTGCTAGGGTGCTTTGAGAGGAAGATTCTTTGGATTTTCGGTCCGGTGTATCGAAGGATTGTAGAGGAGCAGATTCAACGACGACGAGCTATACGGGCGACGCTGGCTTGGTCTGAAAAAGCTAAAAATACAGCGGCTAAGATGGCTGGGGTACGTGGATCGTATGAACAGCAACGCACCTGCCCGAATTTTCGAATCCTAGCCCGGTGGTGTTGGCAACAGAGAAACAACCCATAACAGGTGGCGCGCACAAGTGCACAACGATCTCAATCAACTCGGTGTGCACAACTGGAAGCGGCTAGCTAGAGACAGAGCGCGCTGGAGAGGCTTGTAAGTTGAGACCGTAGCCCACCTTGGGCTGTGAGCGCCATCAAAAGTAAAGTACAGTAAGTTAGAAGTGGTAGATATCAAAATTGTTTAAAAAAGAGGTAGATGTTATACAATTGTGGTAAAGTGACAATACTGAGCGGGCCATAGGGACATTCCGGGAAATTGTAAAGCTGATGAACTCGCCAAAGGTGGAACAAGACTAGCTATTCTACCTGAAAGGAAAATATCGGTATGCCCATCCCTACATGTAAATATTTGCTGAAGCAAGATGCTTTAAGTAGAACAAACCGCAGGTGGAACAACATGACCACTTGCCTGGTGACCAAACAGATCTGGCCTACGCTGGATGTAAAGCCCTCTAAGTGTTTATATCTTTGAACAGATTAAATATCAGCTCCGTAATTGGTGTCATACCCGGGTACTGTCTTATAGGCAAGCACGCAACGTGGCTTGAAGAAATCGCAAACGATTTTTGCAGAAGCTGTTTAGACGAAGAGGAGGAAGTATCTGTTCCTCATCTTCTCTGCACATGCCCTGCCCTATCCCAAAGACGCAAGCTCTATCTGGGAGACTTCCTCTTCAATGATCCTAGTGATCTGAAAAACATAGACATGAGTAGTCTCGCGAGCTTCATAAGAAGCTCCAACTGGTTTTAAAGAGTGGGGAGAAAATCTCTAGATTCACGTGGTATCACAACGGACCACCTTATGGTCTAAGTTTGTCAGTTCTTTGCTGGCAGCTAGCAGCCATTTCAACCTAACCTTACCTAACCTAATATCTTTTCAGTGGTCTTATTGTTTTGTCCCCTCATTGTATCTATTAATTTTTTAATTTCCTAAACTTTTATATTGTAAATTTAAATTACTTAATTTTTGTATGACCTGAGGGTTCCACTTTATTTTAAATATATAAAAATACTTGACTTTTCATATGAAATTTAAACCTATTTTGAATGGTCTTATTGTTATGTCTATAACTGTATGAGGGAATATAGGTACGTAAATAAGTAAAAAAAGGCAATCTTTAAAAAAAAACATAACTTTATTTCCATTATTCGATTTATTTAGTAAGAACGTGGTATGCAATATTATTGGAAGTGGTGTAGAGATGACATGTACAATGTTTAATCTACATTGGTAGAGCCTTAATCGAGAAAACATGATAAAACCGAAATCGTTGAATGGCATCGACCCGTTCTAGATAAGCTGAAACACAGGACTGGACTTCTCCATCATGGTAATGTTAATTTTGATTAAAACCTCGACATTTGCTTTTGACATGAAACCAATACTTGCCCTATAGAGCAAGTAAATGGGTTGGTATTGAAATCTATATTGCCAAATTTGGCACGTAAAATCTCGAATTTTAAAGGCTCGAACGTCAAAAAACCCGAATGTCAAAATCCAGAATTACAAAATCACGAATGTAAATAATTTCTTGAACTGATTTTTTTATGTTGATGTAAATTTGTAGTTTTATAAACTATTTAAACAATTCTGAATGTAAATATGCAATAGTTCTGAAGTGAATATTTATTTTTGTGTTTTTATATTCTTACTTATAAGGGCAAATAATCTTTCATACAGGGATAATTATCAAAGTTTCAATTTCCTACTAACAAGTACCAACAATTTTACGAAAATTCAATAATTAAGAAGAGATATCATTTGACATGATTTCTTGATTTATAGGAATGATAATGAAAAAAGTACTTAAAAATATATGAAGAAAGTACGTAAATTCGGGATTAAGCCCAAACAGAATTTCGATATCTTACAATTTCTTCCTGTAGTGAAAAACACAATGAATAATAAATTTTGTTCTTGTTTATAAACATTGTATTAAGGCATTCTGCATTATTTTATTATTCTTAGTTTTTAAGAGCAATTCTTGTCAAATTTATTGTATTTTGAATTAAGAAAAAATTAAAAACATAAATAAACAAAAGCAATAAACAATGGCGAGATTTTGGCGTTCAGGATCTAGTAATTCGAGATTTTGACTTTCGAGATTTTACAATTCGTGATTCTGCATTTTGAAATTCTGGATAATGCTATACTTTACCCCAGTAAAAATAAATTGGAGTGAAAAGGAGCTTAATGCATCACTTACCCATTTTTTTCGATTTAGTCTTCTTGTGTTTTGATTCTTATCAAAATGTGTGGTAAAAAAAATACAATTTTACTCACCACCTACCTACATACCTTACCCAACAAAATAAGATCAAATCTATGCAGATACTTACTTGCATTTGAATACCTTTTTTTGGCACAAGAGTGCCGAACCAAGAAAAAAATTCTAAATCTCTTGCCCACACCGTAAAAAGAAGTAACAACTTTTATAAATTGTGTTACTTTGCCATAATTAATTACTTTTTGATAAACTTTTTTTTTTTGTTGAAACAATTAAAAAAAGTATTATATCGCTTGGGGAAAGTTATGCTGCTGTTTTCATATAACTGCAAATTCAAAATTAGAATATGAGCAACGTTGATGATTTTTGAGAGATGATTATTCAAAATAGGGTCTAAAATTAAAAATCCGTCAAAACTTTTTCTAGTTTTGTTCAATACCTGTTAGATGACGTAAACATAATAGCCCAGTCAAATTCGACAAAAAATTCGCTAAACCTGATGTAGTTCTGCATTTTTGACATGTTGTTGGGGCATGTTAGAGTAGTCTGTAGCTAAGTTTGCAACTTCGAAAAACCTGTGCTCGCTGCAGGAAAAATGCAACAGTGCAAAAAACGCTAAAATCACCCCATTTTTTCCGACATTTTCCTTTATAGCTTTGGAAATATGCAACTTAGGAAAAAACCGTCCACTATAAATTTGTTTGTTATAAATTTTTCTACAAGTCCACATCAGTTTTAAATTCATGCATGTTATATTTGTGTTGCTATCTAACCATGAATTAAAAAAAAAATGGTGAGATTTTGGCGTTCAGGATCTTGTAATTCGAGATTTTGACGTTCGAGATTTTACAATTCGTGATTCTGCATTTTGAAATTCTGGATAATGCTATACTTTACAGTAAAAATAAATTGGAGTGAAAAGGAGCTTAATGCATCACTTACCCATTTTTTTCGATTTAGTCTTCTTGTGTTTTGATTCTTATCAAAATTGGTGGTAAAAAAAATACAATTTTACTCACCACCTACCTACATACCTTACCCAACAAAATAAGATCAAATCTATGCAGATACTTACTTGCATTTGAAAACCTTTTTTTGGCACTTGCCACGATCAATAAAAAATAACCAGACACAAGAGTGCCGAACCAAGAAAAAAATTCTAAATCTCTTGCCCACACCGTAAAAAGAAGTAACAACTTTTATAAATTGTGTTACTTTGCCATAATTAATTACTTTTTGATCAACTTTTTTTTTTGAAACAATTAAAAAAAGTATTATATCACTTGGGGAAAGTTATGCTGCTGTTTTCATATAACTGCAAATTCAAAATTAGAATAGGAGCAACTTTGATGTTTTTTGGGAGATGATTATTCAAAAATAGGGTCTAAAATTAAAAATCCGTCAAAACTTTTTCTAGTTTTATTCAATACCTGTAAGATGACGTAAACATAATAGCCCAGTCAAATTCGACAAAAAATTCGCTAAGCCTGATGTAGTTTCTGCATTTTTGACATGTTGTTGGGGCATGTTAGAGTAGTCTGTAGCTAAGTTTGCAACTTCGACAAACCTGTGCTCGCTGCAGGAAAAATGCAACAGTGGAAAAAACGCTAAAATCACCCTATTTTTTCCGACATTTTCCTTTATAGCTTTGGAAATATGCAACTAAGGAAACAACCGTCCACTATAAATTTGTTTGTTATTAAATTTTCTACAAGTCCACATCAGTTTTAAATGTATGCATGTTATATTTGTGTTGCTATCTAACCATGAATTAAAAAAAAAATGGCGAGATTTTGGCGTTCAGGATCTTGTAATTCGAGATTTTGACGTTCGAGATTTTACAATTCGGGATTCTGCATTTTGAAATTCTGGATAATGCTATACTTTACCCCAGCAAAAATAAATTGGAGTGAAAAGGAGCTTAATGCATCACTTAATTCTGAAAAACTAAGTAATTTTGAAGCACACAAGAAATAGGTCAAACATTATCCAATTCTGCTAAAAATTTGGAATCAAATAGTCTAGAGTATTAAAAGACGAAATTCGAAAATTCGATCCAAATCGGTCAAATAGTATTGGCAAGAAACATGCTGTTAACTAAGTGCAACACGCAATGTTTGCATCATTGCTGTGGTCATAGTAGGACACTTAAATTGGAACATATTTTTGTACACGTATTTGGAACCCTTAACTATCATAAAACATAGTTATGATATTTATATTTATCTTTTTCCAAGCAACTTTGGTAGCGATTTTAAAATGTACGAAAATTGTTCACTTGGCATGTAAATATGTAATTTCATGAACATTTTCGAGACTCTTAAATTCAGACTCCCCGCGGTAGGGTACAGGGGCGGCATTTTGGGTCCCTCCCGGAAGCGTCGGCGCGCGCGTGGCGCACAAAAAACGAGCGGCGGCTCTGACGTTTAATTTATTTTTTTTTTTTGTTTAAAAATGTGTATATACTAGAGTTGCAAACGTAAGTTAAAAACATATATTAATATTGAGAATTTAAGAAATATTTTATTGAAGCAAAAACATGTATATTGTTGTCTTAAAACTATAAAAAAGTGAAAAACACGGCAGTGCCACAGATTTGGAATTGCTATACAAAAAACAAACACCCCGGAATACGAAAGGGAACGCTAATTAAAGGGTTTTATAAACAGTTAGGGGCGGATATTTTTCAGTATTTGATTCCTATTTGAACTAGTTAGAACTTTTGCACAACATACAATACCATAATACAGCAATCTTGAATTTCTAAAATTTTTTTCTAAGGTTAAAATCAACTAATTTGGTCTTTAAAATATTTTTTTTCTAGATTTTCTGTCGCAACTAAACCTGTAAGATGTAAAACAACGCACAAAACAGACAAAAGTAAAATATTCTTTAGGAACAAAATACTAAAAAGGCATGTGGACAGACGATTGAGCGTATGGTTGGATGAAAATCGATTTGATCAGGAAACAACAATGATCATTTTATTACAACAGTTCTCTTATAATGACTTTATATTTCATACATCGAAGTCACATGTTTCGAGGCTGGGTTTAAGGTAACATTTATATGTTTTGAAATGTTTGCATTTAATAACTTGCTTGCATATTAATCAAAGGGTGCGGTAGTGCCCAGCCAAGTTGTGGCCCTACAACCTTTTTACACGATCAAATTCAGGCCATCGACCCTCCTCCAACTTCAGAACCAATGAAGTCAGAAACTTAAAAGCTTACCAGGTTCAGGCAAATCAACAAATTTCAATTCTTTAGCTATCTCGAGATATAACACTGCAAAAACCGTAACTGACTGACACTGACAGATCATCAACATTATGGAGCCCTTTCCGACATCGAAGAATCTTGTAATTTCGCACAACAGTACGCCTTGTGGTACATACAAAGCAAAGTCAAATATTTTAAATTTTCCATTTAGGAGGCGTGGTACCCGCCCATTTTCATAGAATTGATATAAATTATTTGGAGCACTTTTGATCATTGCAGAATTTTGAAATTTGGTACAGCGGTAGGACTTGAAATAAAAGCAAAGGCAACATTTTAAAATTTAAGATTTCATATTCAGGGGCGGCTTGGCATCCACCCATTTTTGCAGAATTGATATCAATTATATGGAGCACTTCTGATTGTCTTAGAATGATGAAATTTGGTAGAGCGCTAGGGCTTGAAATGAATGCAAACTTTTAGGGGGCGTGGCATCCGCCCATTTTCTCATAATTGTTATTTATTTTATGGGTCACTTCGGATTGTTGCAGAAAATTGGTATAATGGTTGGTCTTGTAATAAGTAGATACATATACAAAAATGGTCACGACTGGATCGCACAAATTTGCTCTCGTAGCTAACAACTTTAATGTAGCTAGAAATTGATGAGGTACATATGCATCGGTTCCATAATATTATGATTTCATTAAAAAAAAATGTTTAAATACAATTAAAAATTATTATTTAAGTAACTATAAATTGGCTGTTTTAAAGGCTAAATCAATTAGAGCTCAAAAGAAAGTATGCCATCTGATTTGTTTCATAAATATGACTACGAAAAATAAAATCAAAAATCGTTGGAACGGTTTTTTCAAAAAAATAATTTTTTTTATATAAAATGTTTTGCCTATTTTCAAAAATAAAATCTGGTATGCGAATTTTTAGTAATTAATAAAATACAGTTTTATAAGAAATAAAAAATATTCATGAGCCCATTTTCAAGATATTGAATTAAAAAAAAAAAAATTGTATATGCAGAATAGTTTGAATTGTGAAAGAGCTCTTGTATAAAAATTTAGGTTGAAATCGGTGTAGTCGTTAACAAGACATTTGAAAAGCAAAGAATCGGTTCTATGAGAGGTACCGCAAATAATAATAAGCCCTATCATGAATTCCATCGTAATCGGAAACTTGTTACAAATCCCTAAAAAACGGATCACAGAATCTATCGTTGTGGAAAATCCCATACAAATTGCCCATACGAACGGATTTGCTGATTCGTAAAAAGATTCCGATTGCGATGGAATTTGTTATAGGGCTGAATGTTTATACTTTCTAGAAGATTTCCCATAAAACAAAATGAAAAATTTTAATTTTGCGAGAAAATCAAAAACCAAGCAAATTTTTGTACTGGAGGCTTGCATACGCAAGCAATTGAACGGACTTTAGATAAATTGCAAAACTGGTGTTGACTTGGGCGTTGCGTACAATTGATTCAAGAACGATGTTAAATAGGTTGCATGATGACGCGTTGCCTTGCCTCGGACATTTGTCAACATCAAAGCATTCGGTGGTGTTCTTACCGATTTTGATGGAGCAGCGAGATTTCTCCATTGTCATCCTGCAGAAGTGGATGAGTTTGGCAAGGATGCCGAGATATGACATTGATCTGTATAATTCGTCCCTTTTCACGCTATCATATGCGACCTATATATTATTAGAGATGCAGCAATCGTTATGAAGACAACAAGCATTTTACAAAAAAAATTTGGATTGCTTAATTTTTATAGAAAATACAACATCAAATCATTTCAAATAAAATATGTTGATACTATAAAGCAGTTTAAGAACTTACGCAGGGATAAAAGGAATACATACGAAGAAAATTTGGCAAGAACGTTAAGCTACTGCTTGATTTTCGGAATTCTGGAAACTAACCAAAAAAATAAATGGACATGATGGAGTAAAAAAAAATTGTCACCATTTCGGTTGAGGAGTTGAGAGAACATTTTGCAAGATTGCTGAGGTCTTCAGAACAACTATTATGGAGTTATGCGATACCAGATACAAAAGAAGATAGCCTTGATTCTCAGATAACAACGTTTGAAGTGGAAAAAGTATTAGACTTACCTTAAGATGGAAAAGCAGCTGGCACAGACGGTATTCCTTAAGAGTTTTTCAAATATACTTCCACTGAGTTTAAGCAAAAATTAGCACAAGCACTAAATATCGTTTTCAGTTTTGCAGCGCAGCCTGATTGCTTCGATGAGGCTATTATATGGCCAATACTTAAAAACCGTGACCCAAATATCCCACAAAACTACAGGGGAATATTTTTTCTAAATGCGAGTTTAAAAATGTACACTTCAATTCTCAATAAAAGGCTTAATAACTGGGTAAATACAAACAAGAAACTGAGTGAATTTCAATCAGGATTTAGGAAAGGCTATTCCACAATCGATAATATCTTTATTCTTGGATGTTTAATACGATACAAACATAGTGGCAATGCTAAACTTTACACTTTCTTTGTTGACTTTAAGGCTGCATTTGACACAGTTGACAGAAAAACCTTGTTCTATAAACTGTACAATCTGGCTGTGTCATCAAAGTTCGTTAAAGCATTGGGAAGACTTTATAATCAAACGAAAGCTAGTGTTTATACTAGCGGCTTTAAATCAAAAGAGATTCAAATAAATCGGGGTCTACGTCAAGGTTGTAATCTCAGTCCGTTGTTATTTGCGCTATTTATTGATGATATTGTAGATTGACTTCCTGGTGGAGTGGAGTTTGGAAATATACAAATAAAAGTTATAATGTATGCTGACGAAATCTCCAGCTTCCCTCCAACTGATGATCAAGAAGCTGTGTGATTGCTGCAAAAAGTGGGGACTAGAAGTCAATGCGGAGAAGTCGAAAATAATGGTTTTCCAAAACGCCGCAGGACGAATCGCAAAAAGAGAAAATTGGAAATGTGATGGATTGCCATTAGAAGTAGTAAAGGAGTATGTGTACCTAGGAATCAGAGTTGGGAAAGAGTGCAATACTTTGGTATTTCATTCTTTGAAATCCCAGTCATTTGACTTATATTTGTGAATGCAGTTAAATACTTTTTGTAAGTATTTTAACTTCAAAATATAATTGGTAGTCAATTTTGAAGTCTTTTATATTGCAATCATTTTGAGTAGTTAAAAGACCTAAAGTTAAAAGAATGCAATACTAAAGACTTCTGGAATTCTTTGAAGTCTTTTAAAAGTCTTTTACATTGATTGCATTCTTGAACTCTTTTGATTGCAATCAAAGTACTGCAGTCTTTTGAGCAGTCTTTTGACTCTCAAAGTCTTTTAACTGCTTGGATTCTTTTTATTTCTTGGATTTAAAGTTTAAAAATATGACCAAAATTTTAATGAATTGGATTTTTTTTTGAAAATGCATACTATAACGGGATTTTTGAAAATTCTAATTTTCAGTAGGGGAAACGGGGGTAAAACCAAAATGAAGTAAAAATTCTATTTCCTAAACGGTTAGACATAGAGACATTATTTTTTTTGACGTTCGATAGCCTTTTAAAAATATAAGTGACGTGTGCCTATCGAAAAATTCTAAAAAATACTGTTTTCAGAGTATGATGGTTTTACAAAAAAAAAACTTTTTAACTGAAAAACAAAATAACTATTTTACAAAAAAAAAATAACTTTTTTACAACAAAAAAAAAAAAAAAATAATATAAAAAGAAAACAACGTTTTTACAAAATAAAATTACTTTTTTACAAAAAAAAAAATTTATAAAAAAAAATAACTTTAAAGAAAAAATAACTTTTTAACAAAATAAAATCAACTTTTTTACCAAAAAAAATTAATGTTTTTCCAAAAAAAAATTATAACTTTTTTACAAAAAAAATCTACTTTTGTACAAAAAAAAAAGGTTTTCCAGAAAAAAAAATCAATTTTTTTTTACAAAAAAAAAAAAAAATCAAAATTAACTTTTTGTCAAAATAAAAACAACTTTTTGTAGACAACAAAAACATAATTTTCATGTAAAAATAAATCTTTTCTTACTTCAATTATATAGCTAAAATTGGTTGCTGCTCCTAAAGGAAAAATCGGAAAAATACGGGTAGGCCTTGAATAGCCTATATTAGTTAACAATTTAATATATATAATATATAAATATGCCTAAATTGTGTAAAATTTAAAGGCGATTTTTTATAAGTCTTTGATTTTTTTCTTTTTAAGAGGTAGTTGAAAAAATCGGAAATTTATGGATTTTGAGAAGATAAGTATTCGTATTTTTGGATTCCTTAAAAAAATCGATTTGAATAGTTTTTGTTCTCAAATATCTCCGTTCAAAGGTACAAAGGTACTTATTTGAAAAAGAAAATAAACTATTCAAATCGATTTTTTTTAGGTTTTTGATCATTTTATCAATATAGTTTTGATGGTTGGTTACAGAAATCTGGAATTTTGACGGGCTATACAAATAATGTGTTTAAATAAATACATAAACTTGTCTACTTTATCCATTGCCATCCACCGTCCACCAGTGGGAGATTACCGTTATCTGAATAAAATAAATTACAACTATTCCTGTTTACGTGACCTTTTTGGTTTATAAAAATTATATGGCTGCTACGTGGGCTATAGGTCTAGAAGACTGTAATCACAGTCGAAACGTCGCATCTGATTCAATTTTAAAACAAACATTAACACAAGACCTATAGCCCACGTAGCAGCCATATAATTTTTTAAAATAAATTACTTTAAATCGATTTTGTTCTGTACTGAAAATCCAAAAATCATTTCTACTGGTCGGATTTTCAAGGTAAAGGTCACTAAAAAAAGCCGAAAAATTCAGCTAAATTCATGTATTCAAATTATTGGGAAGTGGTTAAAAATTGTACACTAAAAGAGTGCACAAATATCCCTTAATTTGATTTGATTTGTTCATTCAAAAGATGATATAAATGTTAACAATTTTGAAAAACAAATTATGGATGATTTTAAATCTGACCGTCTTCTACACATTTTTCAGTGAGTCTGTAGTGGTAATAGGTCGATTAATCAACATATCCCAAATTGAAACGGGAATAAGAAATATGTTTTGAACTTTTAATGAAGGGCAAATGATTTTCCTTTGGCAAACAAAATAAATCAGTTCCAAAATAATATGCTCTCTAATGTGTAAAATAAAATATATATGTACGGTACGTATTCAAAATTGCGTATTGGTCGGGCTATATAAAAAGTTAACGGGCTCAATATAGCTCAAAGTGTTCACTCTCCTTGAAGACCATTTTAACTAGTACAGCCGGGAAGTGTAGTTTGTTTAAGTGTTTTTTTTAAGTGTCAAGGAAGTAAAAATTATGGATTTTTCATCAGATGATTCCGAAGGCGATCCCAGCTTTTCAGGTGAAAAAAGTCCAACAAATTTAAAAAGGCCGTACCCTGCAATGAAAATGGCCTTGGAACGAGAAGCTTAATCAAGAAGGCTTGAGTGGAGCTCGCCTTATTTAAACCGTGGTGAAGAATTACATGTTACGGATAAACTGGATAATGGCGTTATAAGGGTATATGGACAAACATTTAAAATTATAAAAAAGGTAAGGGGGGGAGGAGTGTTCCCACTAAGGCACTTCTCCTTTCATCGAGGCGGGAGCGGACGAATTCTCTAGATGGAATCAACGGTGGCGTCTACAGTTCCAGTTAGGTTGAACTACTTAGTGAACACCTTATATGGGCTACTACGACATATTTGTAGCTCAGGCCTATAAGGAGAGGTTTATCCGGCTCCCTACCCTTGGAGTTATACGAAGAGTCTGGTCCTCCGGGTCGGGGGTTGTGCGTCGGGGTAACTTCCCTACCACGTAAAAAAAAGTTGTTCCGAAACAACAACAAGCCTCGGATATGGATGATTTTAAAATTGACGACCCCAGCAAACGAAACAAGGACAATGAACTTCGGATCTGCACGTGGAACATCCTGTCCTTATACAGAACACGTGCAGCCGAACAATTAGTGGAGAACCTGGACAGGCTAAAGGCTGACGTAACAGCCATCCAGGAAGTGCGATGGGATGGAGAGGGCATACGGAGACTGAAAACGTGTGACATCTACTACGGCGGGTGCTTGATGGAACAGGGTCAGCGGCTCTTTGGTTGTGGTTTTGTGATAGGGGGAAGACTTAGGCAAGAAGTCTTGGGCTTCCGAAGCCCAAGAAGCGAAGCGAGCGCCGAAGCGAGCGCCTGGTCACAATCCGCATCAAGGGCAAATTTAAGAACATTTCGCTGATTTGTGTTCACGCCCCCATGAAAGGAGAGAGGACTTAACCAAAGAAGCATTCTACGATCTCCTGAAGACAACGTATGATATGTGCCCAAAGTACAACGTGAAGATCAATCTTGGTGATTTCAACGCAAGATTCGGAAAGGAGGGCATCTTTGGTTCGATAGTCGGAGGACACAGCCTACACGACGAAACTTCCGGCAACGGACACAGGCTGACAGACTTTGCGGCGGGGCGAAATGTCATCATCTCAAGTACCTACTTCCCACACCTCAATATACACAAGGGGACTTGGCGGTCGCGTGATCAACTAACCTTTCAACCAAATCGACCACGTTGCGATAGACGCGAGGCATGCTTCCAGTATCTTGGACGTCCGAACGTTCCGAGGGGCCAACATTGACTCGGATCACTACCTGGTGGTAGCTAGACTACGTATGCGGATATCCATGACGCGACAACGCAGAGCAGATGCTGTGAAAAGATTCGATGCCGAGAAGCTTAAATCGCAAGAGACCGCCAGAACTTTTGCAGACCACGTAACTCTTAATCTCTCAGGAGGTCCGCCACCAGCATCAAGTGCAGAGGACCATTGGGAACACTGTCAACAAGCCATCAGAAGTGCCGCCTCTGATGTGCTGGGTTTCACTAGGCGAATACAACGAAACCCCTGGTTCGATGAAGAGTGCTGGCTAGCGCATGCAGCTAAGGACGAGGCCTACCAGGCAATGCTGCAGACTCGAACAAGAGCTGCCGAGAGAGTGGCCCGGGAGCTCTACGGGCTGAAATGAAAAGAGGAACGCCGACTTCTCAGGAGGAAAAAGATAGAGCATGGCGAAGACAGCCAAGATGCCGCTAATAGGCAGAACGCTCCATTCAACTTGGGCGATGATGGCCAAGAGTTCCGTCCACCCGACCTAACCGAAGTGCGGCTGGCGATATCCAAACTTAAGTCGTACAAGGCTGCTGGTGCGGATGGCTTACAAGCCGAACTATTTAAATCAGTGGGAGATGAATTGGCTAGGAGCATACACCAGCTCATCTGCAAAATTTGGTCGGAGGAAAGTATGCCCGATGAATGGAACCTCGGTATAGTGTGCCCCATCCATAAAAATGGAGATGTTCTGAAATGTACCAACTACAGAGGAATTAGTCTCCTAAACGTCGCTTATAAAATCTTGTTGGCCATACTGTGTGACCGCTTAAAACCTTTTGTCAACGATCTGATCGGCCCCTATCAGTGCGGTTTTAGGCCAGGCAAGTCAACCGTCGATCAAATGTTCACACTCCGACAGATCTTAGAAAAATCCCGGGAATTCGAGATCGATACACACCACCTAGCGTGAAAAGGGACGAATTATACAGAGCCATGTCAAGTCTCGGCATCCCTGCCAAACTCGTCCGCCTGTGCAGGATGACGATGGAGAAATCTCGCTGCTCCGTCAAAATTGGTAAGAAAACCACCGATTCCTTTGATGTTGAGAAAGGATTGGACAAGACGACGCGTTATCATGCAACATATTCAACATCGTTCTTGAAGCCATTGTACGCAACGCACATGTCAACACCAGCGGTACAATCTATCAAAAGTCCGTTCAATTGCTTGCATATGCGGATGACATAGACATTGTCGGCAGAACGAAGCGAGCTGTGGCAGGGGCATTTGCGAGCATTGAATCGGAGGCGGCTAAATTGGGATTGGCGGTTAATGAGGACAAGACGAAGTTTATGCCGTCATCAAGAGAGGAATCTCAACATCGTCGACTCGGGCAAAATATAAAGAATCCTGGTTTTTCATACGCATTACCAATGTGGTTCTATTTACCCCATATTTTTCATAAGCTTATGTTGGCGTTTCAAGTTTTTTCGTATGTCTGCAATAGCCCTCTTCACCTTTTCTTCGTCGATTACAATCCAATTTGTCTTTCGCTTTTAGTTTCTAACCATTTCTTTATAAATAAAACACAAATATTAGTATAACAAATCAATGTGGGGCACATTTAACAAATGGCAAATGTATCCTTACAACAGTCAAATGTTCCCCCTTTGCAAAAGTCAAAATTGCCCCAAAGATTCTTCATAACTTTTTTAATGTTTTTTTATATTAATGTTTTACTTTAACCACATTGGCTTTAAAATAGTTACATTTTAAGAACAATGCTATCATTATATTATTTGACAATAAAAAAAACTCTTTTAATTTATTCACAAATCTCTTACAAACCGGTGGTTACATCAAATATCCCGAAATCACAAAAACACGTGTTACTCGAAAATGAGTTGAACCAAAACTGCCAAAGTTCATAACGTTTCTTTATATTAATTGAGGCTTCGTTGACCATTCCAACTTTTCTTCTTAAAGGGTGTGTTCACACCGAAAATCACAAAGTCAAATGTGCCCCGGTGTCAAATGTGCCCCAGTTTACCGTACGTGAGGTTATATACTAACGAATTTGAAAATATTGTTTTCTTTTGAATGACACTGAATTCCAAAGAAAAAGGGATGGAGTAATGGTTGAATGCTGTTTATGTTCATCAAAGTTAAAAGGTGCAACGCAAATAAAATCCAATTTTATTCGTCACTTAAAGAACAAACATCAAGAATTTTTTGATGCATTTTTGCAAAATAAAGCTTCTTCCAGCTCAACTACATCATGTAATTCGAAACAAGATCTCTTCCGAAAGCTTTAAGTGGAAATGATAGCTGCAAATACCCTACCAATTGCTTTTGTGGAAAGCGACTCTTTAAGGCGGGTAATAAAATTTACTAACCCTAATTTTAAGGCTATGAGTCGACGAACCTCAGTGAAAGTTATAGATGAGATGTGTTTAACGACTATTGTTAATATCAAAAGCGTTATTTCAAAAAATACTTACTTCTGCACTACTGCCGATGTATGGTCGACAAAGCATCGCAGCTTCTTTGGATACACATGCCACTGGTTGGACGAATCTTTCCAATGGAAGTCAGTGGCACTTGCATGCAAACGCTTTTCCAGATCACACTCTTATGATCGCATAAATGAGTTGATCCTCGAAATTCATGCCGAATATGGATTAAACTGTGAAAACGTTACAGCAACTCTCACAGACAATGGTTCCAATTTTGTAAAGGCCTTCAAAGAATTCGTATTGAAGACCAAAGTAGCCCAAGAATTTGAAGATTATACAAACTACAGCAGTGATGAGTCTGAAGAGGATTTTATTAACTGCAAAAACTTAAATGAACCACTTCAACAGATCTTACCAAAACATATAAGGTGTGCCACCCATACTCTCAATCTCCTTGCCACAACAGATTTTTCCCGCATTTTGAAACAAAATGTCCAAATTTTTATTAAACACCAAAATGTAAGTATAAAACCTTGTTCAGAGTGTCAAAGTATGTTCTTCCTTTTTTGACGACGTGATGTAATGTTTTTCAATTGATTGTTGACCAAGAGTTGCAACCGATTTATCTACCTTATTTTATCATGGATAAGACCTTGGAAGAAATATTTATGGACATTTAAGTACAATAACGCCATCATTACATTCTGGTTCGGTACAATGGTATTTTATTCATTTATTTTAAACTTTGAAATTTGAGACATAATCGATTGCACGTAGTTTTCAACTGGGGTTTTTGCATTTTTAAGCAATAATTTTTACCTTTGACAAGGTTTCTCGATGTGGGATAGGTAAATTCGTTGCTAGCTCTTTGTTACATTTTCTAACATACCTTATTTCCAACAAAACATCTAAGTTATCTTTTTGACGATGTTCTTAAGCGCAGTTTTTAGTGGTCAGTTTACGAGATTTGTGCTTCCGAATAAAAGTCGGTGAACACGAACTCGTAAGATTTCGCACTTAAAAACTGGATATTTTGACACGAATAGTTTTATAATCGTATTATGTTTTTTTTTTTTTTTTTTGAAGTGAAACTTCTTTGCGCGCGTTGAGAGTAAAATTTCAAGGTTGAATTTTTGTGAAACGAAAAAATGTAACACCACCTGTGCAACGCTGAGATCATTGATTAGCTAATTGGTGGGAGGTAGAGTAAATTTTATAGTGCAATAAGTTTGGATTTTTTGATAATCTATATTATTGTAGCAGATAAAAGAAAATGTCCTTTTATATCTTTTTTTCTAATTTCGTTAATTAGAATGCTAGAGTTTTGAAATTGGTAGATTGATAATAAAATTCTAAGAATCTTACTAGTTTAAGATTTGTATCTATCTTCTAATGGTATGGAGATATAAATTATTTTAAACATTTTATCTCAAAAAACTGAATTAAATCAGGATTCGCTAAAAATTTGAATTATATATGGTTCCAAAATAAATAAAACCAAATTAAAGTTGTCATAAACAAATTTTTGATTTTGCAGAGATTTTGAGTGTAGGAATTTTTGGAAATAGTCGGAGAAACTACTCGCATAAACTGATTTATATTTTTTAAATTTTCACCTTTTTCTCCTTTAAATTTTCACCATTATTATTTAATTTTCAAGTTTACAACCCCAACCCATCGATCATTTTGATATAGAACACAAAGCTGAGTTTTACGCATATAAGGTTAATATCCCTATACATACCGAGATTTTTAGATCGCCAAAGAAGTTTCACTCCTGCCACGAGTACTGTGTTACACGCCCTCTTTTTTTATGTTGTTGAGACTTTGTAGAATTTATAACCAAAACATAATTTTGAATAAATATTGTTTTAATTTTAATAGTAGGTACATACATAATAATCTTTTAGTTTCCAGTTTTTTCATATTTTTTTAAATCTATACAAATAAATCTTTCGACACTCTGTATGAGGAACTATGTATTATGATTCTAAACATAGTTTAATTATAACAAAAAGCGAATTCTCTATTTGTATTCTATTTTGACTTTCTTAAGATTATGCAAAAATGTTCAAACCTCTGGAATGAAGTTAACCGTCCAAAAAGCTCTAAAGAAATAGTTGCAATATTGAGCTGCCAACTCAAGTATCCCGTCATAACATGGTGGAATTCACTTTACGATTCAGTTGAGGATATAATCAAGCACCGAAATAAAATCAATGATTTATGCAAGCAATTTGCAACACAGACAATTTTTGAAACTGATTTTGATTACCTTGAAGAGCTATTGGTTGTTATGAAACCTATAGCAGAAGGAATTGATTTTATCCAAAAAGAAAAGGAAATGCTGTACGGGTTTTTGTTGCTAAATCCTAGCTTCAAGAAGAATAAAATATGCGAAATAAGTGCATTGGTGAGAACAAAGATTAACGCTGAAAGAAATATAACACCTACACCGACTACAGAACCAGCTCCTAAAATATCTTTTTTTGATTTCTCCTCATCAGGTAAGGATTTTTTTTTTTTACTAAAGAAAAGTTTTAGAAAATGAAACACGTCTTTATTTGATACATTGCAGATGGTATAGACAATTATAATGATCTAAATTACGATTATTTGGGAGAAAATGAGTTTGACGCATATCTTGCGCAGTCATCGATTTCCTTAGACAGTCTTAATATGTACCCAACCCTCAAGCAAACATTTTTAAGGTACAATACACCACTGCCATCGTCAGCTGCTGTAGAAAGGCTCTTTTCATTTGCCGGGTTGTTAAATGCTCCTAGGAGAGGAGCCCTTTCAGATGCCACTTTTGAAAAATTGCTCATACTGAAAGTGAATAGTGGATTGTAAATAGTTTATGTAATTAATTTTAAATATTTTTTTTTTCTTGGACAATGTTTTATATTTTTATTTCTTTTTTTGACGAAGGTAGAATAAACCTGTTTATTATTAAGAATCCTCAATAAATATTTTTTTTTTTAACATTTTGTATCAATTTTTTGAATTCAAAGTGCCATTAGAAATGATTTTAGGATTTTCTGAACAGAACAAAATCGATTTAAAATAATTTATTCTATTCGAATAACGGTAATCTCCCACTGGTGGACGGTGGATGGCAATGGACAAAGTAGACAATTTTATTTATTTATTTATTTATACACATTATTTGTATAGCCCACCTTAACCAACTCTGAAAAAGAAAAAAATCAAAGACTTAAAAAAAATCGCCTTTTAAATTTTACACAATTTAGGCATATTTATATATTATATATATTATGTATATTTTCTGTTTTCTAGAAAAGTGGTGACCCTTAAATTGTTAACTAATATAGGCTATTCAAGGCCTACCCGTATTTTTCCGATTTTTCCTTTAGGAGCAGCAACCGATTTTTCAATTTTAGCTTATTGTCATGGCAGCGTTACTCAGTCAGTGCGTCAGGGAGTCAGGGATGAGCTATGTATAATTTATAATTTATATAGTAATATCAACCTTAATTGAAGTAAGAAAAGATTTATTTTTACATGAAAATTATTTTGTTGTTGTCTACAAAAAGATGTTTTTATTTTGACAAAAAGTTGATTTTAATTATTTTTTTTTTTTTGTAAAAATACATTTATACATTTTTTTTGTAAACAAAATTGATTTATTTTTTTTTTTTGTAAAACAGTTGATTTTTTTTTTGTAAAAAAGTTATAATTTTTTTGTAAAATAGTTATTTTGTTTTTTGGTAAAAAAGTTTTTGTTTTGTAAAACCATCATACTTTGAAAACAGTATTTTTTAGAATTTTTCGATAGGCACACGTCACTTATATTTTTAAAAGGCTATCAAACGTCAAAAAAAATATTGTCTCTATGTCTTACCGTTTAGGAAATAGAATTATTACTTCATTTTAGTTTTACCCCTGTTTCCCCTACTCAAAATTAGAATTTCCAAAAATCCTGTTGTAGTATGCATTTTCGAAAAAAATCCAAATCATTAAAATTTTGGTCATATTTTTAAATTTTAAATCCAGGAAATAAAAAGAATCCAAGCAGTAAAAAGACTTTGAGAGTCAAAGGACTGCTTGAAGTAAAAAAAGACTTCAAAAGAGACTTTTAAAAGACTTCAAAGAATTCAAGAAGTCTTTAGCATTGCATTATTTTAATTTTAAGTCTTTTAATTGCTCAAAATGATTGCAATGTAAAAGACTTCAAAATTGACTGCGAATTACATTTTGAAGTTGAGGTACTGAGGTGAAGTTAAAATACTTAAAAATAAGTCTTTTTATTCAATTGATTGCAAGACTAAAATGATAGCATTCTTTCCCAACTCTGCTAGGAATAACCATTACGTCATTGTATAAGAAAATCATATTACTATCATGGACAAACATTTTTAGGGCGACCCACTGCCTGTGGTGGCGCCACTTTAGCTCACGGAGAAATCCATTTTTGGGAGACTATTTTCGGCGGAGACTTCCATTTTTGGGAGACTTCCATTTATCAGAGAATCGAAACTAGGTAGTTAGAGCAAGAGGAGTGTTTTTTTTCGATTCTGTAAGAATCAAAGGAAGCAAGCGAGATTACCAATTGATGGTTTTTTTTAAACGTCTATGATGAGAAAAAGGTGAAGAGAATGACAAAAAAATGTTCGTATCCTCTTTGATTGAATGTGCGAAGTAATTTTTTTTGCTTAATTTACTGATATAATACATGCGAGAAGAACAAGAGAATTAGACTAGACATATGTTAGTCGTTTGCGTCGTCGTTGTCGTCGTTGTCGTCGTCATCAACCTCGAAGCAAGGAATACCTACATACCTATATTTTTTTTTTTTTTTTGGGAAAGAATAATGCGTATAGGTATACCTACATTCGTATATTGTCAAGGGTAGGTTGATTTTAATACGGGAAAGAAAAATATGTTCATGTTGCGTAAGTATATTTGTATAAGAATGCCATCGTATATGTATTATTGAGAGTAGTTTTTATATTAAATTGTCTAGCAAAGATTTCTTATTTTCCGTGAAATTTGTTGCAAGTGCAAGATTTTGAGCATATTTTTTTGCGAGAAAGGAAAATATAACTAAATAGGTATAGATATATTCGTATAAATAATGAATGGTAGGTTTTATTAATATCTAAATTGTTGGATGATTTTGAGCTTGACCTGAAATTTTTTACAAGAAATTTACAATTTATTATGCCGAGGAATACTTATATTTATAAGTTAATAACAAAAGTGAGAATTTGTATGCAGGTTGAGGTAGGTAGGTTCTTGGTGGTAGGTAGATTGTATACCTAGGTACAGAAAATAAAAACAAATTTCCTGTTTTTGGCTTGAAATTTGTTTGTTTGATTTTCAGGATAGGTAGGAGGTAGGTAGGTTTATTTGGTTTGACTTTGCATTCACAATTTATCATACGAGTAGGAATGTATAGGTAGGTATGAAGGTACCTACCTAGGTAACTTTTTATTGTTTGATACTAGAGTCTGTCAATGTGGTGGTTGAATTTCAGCCAGTGGGCGATATAATAGCAGGTTTTATAAGTTTTATTTGTCAGATAATTTTTTTTATTTGAGTGTAGGTTAGGTAGGTACCTACCTACCTAGCAGTTTTTGAAATATATACCTAGCTACGACATGTACCTACAACATTGTTCGTTTAATTAAAACTACCTATAAGTGTGTATACTACATAGGTATGTAGCTAACATTTTTAGAT
The DNA here is from genome assembly GCA_949320155.1 of Melangyna quadrimaculata. Taxonomy (NCBI): domain Eukaryota; kingdom Metazoa; phylum Arthropoda; class Insecta; order Diptera; family Syrphidae; genus Melangyna; species Melangyna quadrimaculata. The sequence goes on along the minus strand of OX439483.1, from coordinate 260,656,831 downwards.
TTCAAATCAACCAGAAGGCGAAAATGAAGTAAGTTGCAAGATGGATAGTGCACTGAAAATTGAATTATACACAGCTATAGGAAGGTATGCACATACTTATATGTATACAGGGTGTCCGGTAATTCATAACCCATACTTTGGCATGTGATTTTTGGTTACATTCTAAGAAAAAAATTGTTTTATAGTAAAGTCTGATTTTCAACTTTGACATCATTTTTTGAGGGTTTAAAAAAAGGCAAACTTTGGTGTACCCTGACCCCTGTTAAGGTTAATTTCTCTGTCAGTGCTAATGGTAGGGACCTCATTTTGGACTTTTTTTTAGTAAGAAATAACTAGCCTTTAAAACTACGTTTAAGTTAAGCCAATATGTGTTTAGGGTTGCTAGATATTTAATTTTAAATGGTGTTCAATTTTTCTTGCCCGAGCAAAATTTTGACTTTGAGGTCAATTTTTTATTCAAAAAATGCCTAAAAACATAAAGTTTTATTATTTTTACCTGATGAACAAAACAATAATAAAAAAAACTCATTATTAAGTGCACCCAAACATTTTATGACACTTGTGAAAATCTAAACCAGGTAAAAAATCGAATTTTGGGTTTTTTACATACTTTTATTGCAGCTCCTGTTTGATTGGGTTCAAACGGTTATAACTGTCTATTTAAACATAGCTTTGAAAAGTTGTATACCTTTTTAAAAACTACAGAAAAATAGGCAATTTTTGAAATATAAAACCTGTCTTGAGCCATATGTTCAGGGAGCTCTTCAGAAGATTGAGGTCAAAATTTATTTTGGCAAAGTTCAATATTAACTAATGAATTTTAGGCAAATGGTGATACCAATGAAAAATATTTTACTCAGTAAAGTTAGTGAAACTAAAAGTCAATGTTTTAATGCAAAATTTGTAAAAAAAAAACAAAAATCAATTGTGGACAGGGTGAGCAAAAAACTGGTTCAAAGTAAGATTTTTTTTTTCAAATTTCAAAAAATAGCCGTGCTATGATTCGGTATGGAAAAGTTACCAAATTTCTCATAGGGTATGCCCTGGCCTTTCACCAGTTCTTGGTTTGGACCATTGTTAATGGGACACCCTGTATATGTACCTAGTTAGGTACATATACAGAGCAGACTTGATCTCAATTTATTTTTAAATTTTGGTACACGAATTTGATTTCGGTATATTTGTGTTTACCGAGGCTTTTCTTTGGTACGCGGTACACAGCGTTAATTTTCGGTACTGTACCGGTCGTTTTGGTACAGGACCTTAGGTATATCTATACTTTTAAAATCTTAAAACAATTTGTCTGAAAAACTTTTTTAAAATGTGAGAACGCCGGGATGAAACGCCAATTTTTATGGACTAAAGGCCGTTAAAAGCTATATTGAATCAATTTTAAAAATACTATTGTTTTAACAATAAGGTACCTTAAACTAGAGAACAAAAATTAGAAAAAAATTTATTAATTTTTTTTTTCAAAATTTTACTTAACTAAATACTATTTTTTTCATTATAAACTGCTTAAATTAATTTTTAGTCAAACACTTAAAACTAGAAGATCATTTAAACATTATAATCCAGGAAAATTAGACATAAATTCCTACAAAGTTCGGAAAAATTATATACAGGGTTTTTGTTTTTGAATCAGCATTTTTATAGTGTTATGAATTTTTGAGTAAAAGTCCCCATCGATCCTAGCTCCGCGTCTATTAAAAAGAGGGGGTAAAAGGTCACGAAGCATGGTATTTCGCTGATTTTGATCAAACAAAAATCGTCGACTAATGAAACATGACGTAAATATTTCAATTTATCATTGAAATATAGGATCAAAAGCGTACCTACAAATATCTGGGGTGAAAGGGTTTTTTAAAGGTAGGTGAGGGGGGTTGCAGAATGAAGAATGGAGTGTGGATTTATATCGAAAAAAGTTTATAAAATAGTGTCAATGAAATTGTGCAAAAATGTGATATTTGTCATGATAACGAAATCATGAAGAGGGTAGACGGGTGGTTTTTGAGGAGGGGTCAGGGGGTATACCACAAAAAAATAATTTGAGGTAACCTACGCATATGGCACATCGTTTGTCCACTGTTTTGCACAATTTCACTGACACTATTTTATATACTTATTCATTATAAGTCCACACCCCATTCTTCAATCTACAACCCCCCCCCCTACTATAAAAACACCTTTCACCCCAGATATTTGTAAGCACACTTTTACTTACTTACTTAGATCCTTGACCCCTCTTAGGGGCACAGGGCGTCAACTACCGCTACACGCCATCTCGTTCGGTTTCTGGAAATGTATTTTAGCTCTCCCCAACTTTTACCGAGCTTTTGTGATTCCTTGTCGACTGTTCTGCGCCAAGATTTTCTCTGGCCTCCAGGTCTTCTGCCATCTTGGATGAGTGGATCCCACTCCATTGCATGTCTTGCAATAGAGTCTGCACCACGACGTAGGGTGTGACCAATCCACTGCCACTTTCTTTTCCTAATAACGATGTCAATAGGACTTTGGCCCGTTCTCCGAAGGAGTTCTTGGTTGGAGATGGTGTTCGGCCAAAAAATACTTAGGATGTTTCGGAGACATCTATTTTCGAAAGTTTGTAGCTTCCTTGTGACAGAGGCGGTCACTTTCCATGTACTACACCCATATAGTAGCACTGACTCTACGTTCGACCGGAACAGTCGCAGCTTGGTCTTCGTACTGTAGACGTTGCTCCTCCAAACTTTAGACAGCATGCCGAAAGCAGCTTTAGCTTTGCCGATTCGGCAGTTAACATCTTCATCCGTACCACCGCCGTCTTTTGAGACAACACTACCGTGGTACAGGAAGTTGTCCACCGCTTCAACCTGCTGTCCCGCAACGACAACTTGAGAAGAAGATTCAGAAATGTTGAGGATTTTTGTTTTCCCGGTGTTGATCCTCAAACCGACTTTGTTTGCCTCGCATTCCAGATTAGTCACCATATGGTGAAGATCCATAATGTTGTGCGAGAGCAAACAAATATCGTCAGCGTAATCAAGATGTTGCAGGAACGAAAACATCGTCCATCGAATTCCACGCGCTTGCTTGGCTAGAGCTGCATGAAGGACATCCCCTATAACCACCAGGAAAAGTAGTGGAGATAGCAAACATCCTTGACGAACTCCGCTATGGATATCGAAGTCCTCTGATACCTTTCCGTTGTGTAAGACTTGACACGATGCACCCTCGTAGTTAGCCTTTATAATGGCGATAATCTTCTCGGGTACTCCTCTCCTACGTAAAGCTGACCAAATGAAATCTCGATTCAAACTATCGAAAGCCTTTTCGAAGTCGATGAAGAGCAAATGAAGAGGGGAACGGAACTCCACGCATTGTTCTATTATGATCCTCGAGGTGTTGATGTGATCAATGCAGGATGAGCCTGCACGAAATCCCATTTGCTCTTTGTCGAGAGTAGAATCGAGATATTCTTTGATTCGTTCCAAGATTATTTTCGCCATTATCTTTGCCACCGCGGGGAGGACACAGATCCCTCTCCAGTTTCCGCAATCCGTAAGATTTCCCTTTTTTGGCAGTTTGACGATCATCCCTTTTTTCCATTCAATGGGGAAACTTTTGTTCTCCCATGCCTGTGCTATTAAGGGGTGTAGCAACTTCGCTGATGTTTGTGGATCTGCTTGGTAAAGCTCAGCGGGAATTCCGTCCAAACCTACCGCTTTGTTGTTCTTGAGGGATTTGATTGCTGATGTTATCTCGGCTAAACTGGGAGGGCAGGTGCGAATACGGGAACTAGTTTCTACGAATAGCTCATTTGGGTTAGGGGCTGGAACACCTCCGCTATCGCCTATGTGGTTGAGCACGCTAGCAAAATGTTCCTTCCATCTCCTGAGCTGATCCTCATCCGTAACTAGCAGGGTGCCGTCTACATCCTTGACGAGGTGTTGTTTCCGGGAGTTGTTGTTTCCAACCAATTCCTTGGTTATCTTGTAGACGGTACCACTGTCGCACCTAGATGCTGCTTCCTCTGCCTGTTCTGCGAGAACATTTACGCGCCTCCTTTTGTCACTCAGCGAAATACCATGCTTCGTGACCTTTGACCCCCTCTTTTTAATAGACGCGGAGCTAGGATCGATGGGGACTTCTGCTCAAAAATTCATAACACCATAAAAAAGCTGATTCAAAAACAAAAACCCTGTATATAATTTTTGTATTTTATAACCCTTCATTTGATACTTCCTTTATAAATATCAAAAAAATAATTGCCCGAGTTATGGCCATTTACGAGTATTTTATGTATAGGTATATAATTATGTATCACTAGTTTAATTTTTTTAAAGGGATTAAAATCAAATTTTGATTTTTTTTATTCAAACGCCCCCACTTTGTTCCCGTTAGATTAACAAATAGAAAATATTAGGTCGCCAAAGGCGTCCATCGCCAAATGCACTACGTTATTTAATGTGAGTCAGGGCTGAGCGTAAATACCTATATATGTATATAAATTAGTTCACTACCTCACGCTTCACTTAAAAAAAGAAGTTATTTTAAAGATGTGGCAACCCTTAAAATGTAACTCAATTTAGGCTTATGAAAGTTAGTTTTTTTTTTTTTGTAAAAAGTTAATTTTTCCTTGTACAAAATTTAATTTTTTTTTTGTAAAAAAGTTTTTTTTATAAAAAGTTAATTTTTTTGTAAACAAGTTAATTTTTTGTTTGTAAAAAAGTTATTTTTTTTTTGTAAAAAAGTAAATTTTTTGTACAAAAGTTAATTTTTTTTTCTCAATAAATATTAAACAAAAATGTAGGCACATTTAAAGGCTTATTTTAATAGATGAAGTTGAAGATCAAGAATGAAGTTAGGATTTTTTAAAACTCCAATTAGAAAATTGGTAGGCGATTGTCGAACATTAACCAAACAGAGAATTTCAAAGAAATTTCACCAATTTTTAATTATCAAGAGTAATGATTTAGGTAATACCTAGATGCCCTTAAGACTCAACAACATGGTCACATAGTGGTAAGTTATAAGTTCAATTTCTCACTGAAAATCCTAAATAATGGTAGCCATCATTCCTATTTATTTCAGATTTCTAAACTAATACCTTAAAATGACAAAAATCAGCGAAAATTAATCATAAACATTCACTTAAAATTTGGGTAGGTCTAGGTACCTACCTACCTACAGGTTCCTACTTAGATATTCATACAAATTATATACAACCATACCTACTTTTCTAGGTTAAAATAAAAAAGCGACATACATAGCTAACTACCTACCACGAGCCATACTCATCAAAAAACATCATCGCCATCAAACTCATAAATTATTGCATCACTCATATTCTTACCAACAGACCTAAATATCTAGAAAGCAAAAAAAAACGATCTACCTACCTATTCTGCCTTGACCTTCACGCGCCGCTCCGCCGTCACCGTTGTCTGCTTGCACACAAGCTGTACAAAAAAAACCACCCCTTCCTCTTTAACCGCACAAAACCCAACAAACCAAGTAGAATTCCCAAAATTTTATTTCACACTTTTAATTCTCTGCACCTTTGCATAGAAAAGTAACCGACAAAAAAATGTAAACCAACAAAAAACATCCCTTCTGCCTATTTCACTCTTACTGTTTTAAATTAGGCTATTCCTTTCCTATTCTTGCAAATAATTCTCCACAAAATTCAAATGTCTCCGTGGGATAGGGTTGTGGAATTTAATGAAATTCTTTTGCCCACTGAATGAAAATGTCAGTCCAATCGACATTTACCATGATAGTACTATGAATTTCATATACAAGGCATTACGTTTAATTTAAATATGGACAAACACCTAAAAGTCAAGGCTGACGTTGCTAAAACGGCTATTTGCTCCAACTGGAAAAAAGTTTTCAATAGTAAATTCATTTCAATAACTACCAAGTACGAAGTTTTTAAAGCTTCCGCAAATGCAGTTCTTTTTTATGGGGCACAAGTTTGGGGTGATCGGAAATATGAAGCTGTTGAAAATTTGCTGCGATTCTTCCTCAGGAAAATATTTCTGCTGCCTATTAGTACACCTAAATACATGTACCATTTAGAAACAGGGATATCGACACTCTTTGTATATCAGGTAATTAATTTGGATGAAAACCGACTGCCGCATATAATGCTCCGAAGTGTCATTCGTCGAAAAACCGGATTCTACAAGAATTGTATAGATATTGCGGGCAATTGTGGTATAATTCTGGAATTGGATGGTCGTAATGCTGCTCAGGCAAGGAGAGCATTGTACGAAGTTATTCAATCCATTGATGAAAACGAAAGATACCTATTTATTGAAAAGGAGAGATCTTCTACGCAAAGGAAAATGTACTCCAAACTTAATTATAATCTTCATGAACATAACTACTTTAAATGCGACTTTTCAAGGAAAACCATTGGAACTATTTTTAAAGTAAGAGGCGAACTGCTTAATCTTAATTGGATGCCACATAGAAAAGACTTAGCTAATATGTGTTCCATGTGTTCCATGTGTAACATGGGGGTAAAAGAAAATATTAGCCACTTCGTCGGTGTATGTCCAATATTAAATGAGCTAAGGAGAATCTTCTTTGGAAACAGCTGTCTGAACGAGAAAGAAGTCATATCTTACCTTAATGGAGAAGAGTTGGTGCTGATGCAAAAATATATATCCGAAGCGATGTCCTATAGAAGAAGAATCATCGATGAAAACTTTTGAGTCAACTTTTATATTTTGTTCCTTTTTTTTTTATTTTGTCTTATATAAACTTAAAAGTCATAAAAATGTTCGCTTTTGCCAAACTCAAAAGGTTTACCTTTGTTAATTTTTTTTAGCTAAAGTAAAAGCCCTGTACTTTTTCTTTTGTTTATATAAACTTAAAGTAATTTAAATTTTCGTTTTTGCCAAACTCAAAGCTCTTTTGTTTCGACTAAACTATAAGTCAATAATGTAGCGATTAACATACATTTTGATCTGCTTGATTGTATTAAAAGTTGATAATATTGTATACAAATTACCCAGCATTATTTGAAATAACTAAAATTTTAATAATTTAATCTAAAAAAAAAACGAACAAGAAACTGTAACATTGTCACCACGGCAGACGACATTTTTTGTCATGCCTTAATATTTATTCTTGAAACTAAAACAAAAATGTACTAACAACTTTGTATTAATTGAATAAAATCCAAAAATCTATCATATGCGACCTTAAAATCGATAAAGCGGTGGTGAGTATCGATCTGGAATTCCTGTTTTTTATTCTAAAATCTGTTTTGCTACGTTTGAACATTTGATTTGTGTCTAAAACCACACTGATAGGGGCCGATCAGGTCGTTGACAAAAGGTTTTAAGCGATCACAGAGGATAGCCGACAAGACTTTATAAGCGACGTTTAGGAGACTAATTCCTCTGCAGCTGGTCCATTTTAGAACATCTCTTTTTTTAAGGATGGGGCACACTAAACCGAGGTTCCATTCATCGGGCATACTTTCTCCCGACCAAATTTTGTAGAAAAGTTGGTGCATGCTCCTTACCAAATCATCGCCGGCTGATTTGAATAGTTTGGCTAGTTGACCTTTCGCACCAGCAGGATATTGCCAGCCGCACTTTGGTTAGGCCATCGTCCAACTTTATCGGCGTTCATAGATCTTTCACAGATCTTAGCAGTAGTTATATAACCCGGGTGTTGAGACCTTATGGGGTCATTAAGGGGTCAAGGTTATTAAATTAGGTTGTTTAAAAAGCAATAAAATCGCGTGGTAAAAGTAATAAAAACTGTGTCCGAAGTCCAAGTTATTTAAAAAAAGGCGATCATGCGTAACGTTAAGCAGTGGGTTTGCGTTGACGATTACGATGACGTTAATTTAAGAAAATATTTTCGCCTTAAAAAAGAAGCATTTTGGAGGCTTCATTCGATGGTTGGACAGGAGTTGGATGGCGATAAACTACGGTATATCAGTTGTAGACAAGTGGAATTCTTTATTTTATATAATTTTTATTAGGTTACGACAACTAACAGCTGAACACAAGTTGTTGACTGTATTGAGCCTCCTTGCTTGTGGTAACATTGAGCAGACTGCAGCCGACTACATCGGAATTTCGCAACCTACAGTTGCTAACATTTTACCCCCAGTGTGCGATGCAATTTTGCGACACCTGCACGGACTAATCCGTATGCCCGAAATAAATGAAGAACGATTACAAAAGGCAAGAACATTCGCTGGATTGGCTAATTTCCCTAGGTGCATCGGAGCCATAGATTGTACTCATGTTCGAATTATTTCTCCAGGTGGTAATTTGGTACATACTTTACTAAGCACTTATTTTTATAACATAATTTTCTGCGAGTTTGTTACTTTTGAAATCGACATGGCTATTTTTCGATGAATGTGCAAACAATATCCGATGCAAACTTAAGAATCCAGAATATTGTTGCACGGTGCCCAGGTTCTGCAAACGACCAAACAATTTTCAGCCAGTCAAGTGTGTGTCTTGAATTGGAACACGGAATTCATGGCAATTTCGTTATAGTTGCCGACAGTGGATATGCGAATACTTCATTTCTTTGTACACCGTTCACGCGTCAGCGGAACCTTGACGAACTAACACCTGCTGAGAAAATGTACCAGAAATCAATTTTGACAACGCGTTATGTCGTTGAACGCCAGTATGGTGTCCTAAAGCGTCGGTTCCCCATTTTGGCTACAGGAATACATCTATATCGGTTAGATTTAGTTCAGAAAGTGATTGCAGTGTGCGGCATGCTTCACAATTTGTGCATAGATTTTGGTGATGTCGACTCAAGCAATTTGCCGCTGCCACCAGGAATGAACGAGGGAATCTTAACTGAGCCACCTTCATTGGAAGTACTGCCACCGACACCACAAACACCAGCAGCAACTCAACCACTACCGCCAATACCATCAGGACAGGTACGTGCACCTGTTCGCCGACAAATCGCGTGTGACGAAATTGTAAATGTGTTTGCTGAACGACTCTCTACCGGCTTTCTAAATACGGTGAGCATATATTTACACTCCCTGTCACTTGTTTGAGGCCACTATTTTCACAACAGTTTTTTCTCGATAAATACCTGTTGGAAATATTTTTCCTGGAAATTTTTGATACCTGTGAGTAGGTAAATATATTTTGCAATAAAAAAGTAGAAATTCAAAGGGGTAGCTTGGAAATTCCATAGGAATTTCACATAAAATGCATCACTTGATTGAGGCCACTTGAAAAATCTTATAAAAAATGAACAAAAATATAAAAATGTTTACTTTTTTTTGTTTTAAAACATTAATGTATTATGTTTTTGTCAATTAATAATGAGTCTGACCGCCGTTTTTTTAAATTAGCTCTATTAGACGGTTTGGAATTAAATCATACAGTTTTTTGGCATAATCCAGTGAAATTTAGCTGCAGGCATCGCAGTTAGCTTCGACCAAGACGTCCTTATCTCCAAACTGTCTACCTGCAACAGAAACTTTTCAAAATAGCCAGACCCAAACGTTTTCGATGATGTTTGAGTCCGGTGAATAGGGTGGCCATGGTGAAAGTCCAACTTTTTCCAACTGAATCCAGCTACTAGCTACCCAGTATGTACAGGGGCGTTGTCTTGTTGGAATATCCAAGGTAGACGTTCCAGAATATTCTTTAGCTTTGGAAATACCCGTTACAGCAGGCATTTGTAACTATTTCCGTTAATTGTTGTAGTTATAAATTCCAATTCAAATGTTCCATAGTAGGTGATAGCTCCCCACACCATAACACCTGATGTATGACTGTGATGTTTTGACATTGACAAAATAAGTTCTCCTTTTCTTTAATCGTGAAAATAAAAGTTGTAATCATTGGGTCCGTCAAGATTTAAATTTTTTTTCACTTGAAAAGACAACCTTTTTCCATGCGTTTCTACAGGCAACAACCTGGCGAAATTCATCCGTAGTTCCTTATGTAACTGCCGTAGATCCGGTTTATTTTTGATTTTCATACACTTGATGTACCACTAGTTTTAATTATCCTTAAAACCGTCGAAATACTGGCTCATACCCCACTTTTTGACCTTCTCTTAGGCTCTGAAAGTGTGGAATTTGAAGCTAGCCGCTGAATGAGTCGCTTTTATCGGATTGTTGTTGCTTGAGCTGTGCGTCCTTTTTGATTTTTTCCATAGTTTTCAGTATCTGCTAGATAGTTGTTGACAATGGTTTTACTTCTGTTCGGTTTCCTAGCTTTTTCTCGGCCTGAGAATCCCAGTTCCTTTAAAGCATCTATTGATACTCTTTCCGCTATTGTCGACGTGTTTCCAGAGCCCATTTTAACTTGAAATTTAATATAAAATATAGTTTTCTATCCTTTCTTAAATATTTTAAACTTTTGTTAGAAAAAAATCGGCGATGTTATCTTTTGCCAAGCAATTTTTGGAATGGCCTCAATCAAGTGACGCAATTTTTTATATCCATTTTTTTGCAGTCCATTCACATTATTGGGGAAATTTCTATGAATTTTCCGAGTTAACTCCTTAACTTTATCCTTTTTTATCGCACAATATATATACCTACTCACATGTATCAAAAATTTTCAGGAAAAATATTGCTTATAGGTATTTATCGAGAAAAAACTTTTATGAAAATAGTGGCCTCAAACAAGTGATCTTGAAAGATACATATACTACCCTTTAGTGTCATTCGATTTGTCTCCGTACTAATAACATTTGAAAGCAAAACTAATGACAACCTGGTCCGTCTCCAGTTGGGAGAAACGTTTTGATTTTTTTTTTTTTTTTTCTGAAATTCTGGGTTGTTTTCCATGTTGATGCTTTTTTGTATAAAAATAACAGCCAAAGATTTTGATAATAAGACATTTTGGTGTTTGACATTTGGATTAAAGCTTTTTTTAAACCCATTTTATATAAACTTAATCCAATGGATTTAGTTTATGTTTTGAGTGAATAGTATGAACAACAATTTAAATCCTTGGATTTAAAAAATCGTGGATTTAAAAGTCGGATTTAAATTTCACTTGAATCCAAACTAGATCCAGACTGAATAATATGGCCGTTAGAGGAACAGGTGTTGATAATAATATAATATACATATGTATGAACATAATGTTTATGTTGATATCAGTTTTGAATGGTAGTGAGATCATATGTAATAATATGTGAGTTCATTGACTTTGAGATGCATTGGTAGGTTGGAGGGAGATAATACTTTATAAAAAAAGATAAATCGGGTGGCACAACGGCTCATGAAGAACCAGGGCCTAGTGACTAACAACTCGCAACCATTCCTGTGTGCGCCTGTGGACAGGAATAGAAGGGACCTACAATTTAATGCCGAATCCGAACGGCTAGACGAGAAGCACTTATTCGTGACAAGTGATACTCTTGGAGGATTTGTCAATTCCTCGCAAGAGGCAGTAGCCCTGAAAAAAAACTTTTTAGTTTTTAGGTGGACGAGGCTGGGAAACGATCCCAGACCTCCAGCGTGACAGTCGAACGCACTAACCATTACGCTACGGGCTACTACAGATAATACTTTAAGGAAAACTAATTATTTCAGTATCTTTAATGAATTTTCAGGTTTTGAGGTGCATATATTTTTTCATATATTTTGCCTTTATAAGATTTTAAAGTGTTTTTATATTGGTATCCTTATCTATAAAGAGTTGTTGACTGCAGAGTGCTTAACCAGATCACTTACAATAGGAAGGAATGAATACAGCACAGTTCAGTGCAGGGCTGCTCAAAACAGGGCTGTTCCATACAGGTCTGTTTAATACAGGGCAGTTTTAAAATAGGTGTATTAATATGAGGAGCAGTTTAATGACTCTTTCAGTTTATAAGATTATACTGTTTCCTTAAATGATTTGTCTGTAACGGCGATTTTTGACGCAACTATCTTTACCAATAACAGAACCTATGCTCGAGATCATTTGAGAACAACCTAATAAAAAATAGTTCTTCTAGTTTTCAGTAATTTTTAATTATTCATTTTTATTTTATTAAATGAAAAACTTATAATATGTACGAATAAAATATAAACTTAAATAAAAAAGAAAGACAAAAAAAATGATACAATGTGCTTCTTTTTTCATAAAACAAAAACAAAATTCAGGAAAACTGTTGTGAAAGCTGAGTGTGTAAAAAATTATTTAATAATAATACGTTTTGGAGGGCCCAGCATTCGCTATGTGATAAGCATCTTGCTTGGAAAAAGTCTTTTATGTTCTTTGAAGCTGGGGCAGTTTATATTTTCAACATTTATTACATCAACGTATCCATTTAGAAATTGCTTTATCCACTGTAATTTTTCATCGCCTTTAACATAAACGATGCGATTTATAATATTATCACGAAGAAATTCAGCTACTTTATGATATTTGGTGAATTCGCCATTCCAGTGCAAACCATGATGGTTTTAATAAAGCCATTTTGCTTGCCTTTTTAATGATGTTGATAAATGCTTAAAGTCAAACGGAGGTGTGATTATGAAGTGGTGATAGTTACTATCACGCGGAATAGCTATTT